>OW679199.1:77579555-78086683 GCA_940337035.1 Agriotes lineatus
ACAAAAATTTTAAAATTAACATAAATACCTAAAGAACTTCTAGAAGAAACACAATACATATTTAATTCTAAATATTTTCTATACAATAATCAGCTATATAATCACACATTTGGGGTCGCAATGGGCCAACCTGTATCTACTACTACAGCTAATTTAGTAATGCAAAAATACACTGAAAAGCCCAAATTAAATTTCTATCAAAAATGTATTAGTTAAATTATAATAGAAGGTAGTAATCAAATATAAACTTTTGATAAAATTCACAACTGAAAAAATAACCAAAATTCAATAAACTTTTCAGATTTAACATTAATCAGAAACCAATAAGTATGGCTCAACAGACACTAGGTGATGTAGAAAAGAAGTAAAAACAGACGGATACTTAACATTTTTATTCAGTTTCAAATATAAAATAAAAAAGGTATACCGTATACCTCTACAACGCTCTGACAGTAGAAGAGGAAGGATTAAATAAGAAAAAAATTTAATAAAGAACTTGACAGAGAAATAATACTTTTTGAAATCATTAAGAAAATGTAAATAAAATTAGAACAGCATTAAAAAATTATTATCCCTTAAAATGTATAAACAAAAATATTACGAATAGAATTTAAACAATAAAAATAAAAATTACCCAATTAACTTAAAACTAATTGATTTGGAAATGAATTGAATAACAACCAATACAATTAGAAGCAGAATTTAAAAATCAACTTTCAGATAGCATTTAAAGATCACAAATGTTTCAATAATTTAAAAGATAAAACAGAAATCAATAACGAAACATATAGTGTATTAAATAAATTGTACAATTATTATAATGCAAATTATATCTCGATTATATCCTAGATCAAACTAAACGAACCTAAAAAAAAATCAATCAGCACAAAATAAAAGTAGCTACAGCCCTGTCGGATCATGAATTTGATAACTTTCACAATTTTATTTTACTAAAATTAGAGAAAGAAAATAATTTCAAGAAAGCAGATTCATTTATGAAATTATAGATACCTATTAGAAGAAGCAGTAAATTAAAGAACAAACAGAAAAATTGAGTATACCTAATATGTACATATAATATAATTTAATTTAAAATATTGAAAGTAAATTAAATACTATTCAATTAACTACTAAACATTTTATAAATGATGCTCAACCGTAGACACACTGTAAAAAATCTTTTGGAATCAATAGATAAACCGTTGGACAAGCTGAAAATGTCTATCTAATAGTAGTTACAAGGATGCCCGCACCCTGTCATACTCATTATCCTTTGATATAAACAAATAATTACTTTATAAAACATAAAATTCTAACTAGAAAAATCAATAGATAATGTAAACTAATTCAACTAACAAATTAATTCACACAACTCTACCACGAAAAGGCTCATACATGAGCTGAAAGGTTTGTCGAGAAATTGAAATTCACAATTGATTAATGTAAATGCCTGCCTAACCGAACCAAAGAGAAGTATTTGCAATATTTAGAAACAACAGCCCTTTATGCTATATTCAAAACTTGTAATTTGTTAGAAACAAAGCCTAGTGGGTTGTTTTGCCAAAATTCAATAATTCCATATTTTCATTAGCTTTTTAATGTACTTCAGTAGTTTTCTGTAGAATAATTCTAAGTACAAATTCCATTACGCTGTGTTCAAAATTCGCCTTGGAAGGGCCACACATTTTCAGCTATTTGAAAAATCCACCGTAAAACACAATTAAAGTCGAATTCCCATTCTTCGGGCTCAAAGGGCCATTAAGAATTCTACGACCGATTAAAGGTGGCCACTTCTATAAATTTTAGTACCTCCGATTCCTGGAATTAATTAAAATTGTAAAAACTCGATGCGCGGCTACTAAAACTTTTTGATTTAATGGCACCCCAGCAGTTCCGTGGAAATAAATGACAATCGTCAGATGATCGACATGACTTGGGACATTTAAATATTATTTTAATTAATTGCAGACGCCAAGAGTTGTTTTTTAAGCAGATATCCAGATGTAAAGCTATACCTAAGCCGAATCTGTTGATTCTTGTTGAAATACGAACTACGAAGTTGTTTGGACGGCGGTTAAAACAGAACACGCAAAAATGATTGTGATTTAGTGTATTTGAAAATTCCCTAGTTGGCAATTATACAAACCAACAAACATTCTGGTGAAAATTTCAAAATAATTGCTACATTTTTGCTGGACGTTTGCTGAAAAATCACTAATAATTAACTGTAACATTTTGCTAAAAAATCTACTGGAATATCGTCAAAAATTGGTTGCTATTTCTTTAAAAATTTAGTTACAATTTTCTTAGCAATTTTGTTGCAATTATGATAAAGATTTGTTGCAATTTCGTTGACAATCTTTTTCCGACCTTGTTTAAAATTTTTTGCAATTTTGTTAACAACTTTTTTGCGATTTTGTTGCAGTGTCAATGAAAATTTGTTCGAACATCACTGAAAACTGCTACCTTGCTGAAAATTATACATTTTTACATGAACTTTGTAACAAGCTTTTTAAAATTTTGCTACCTCTGCAGAATTGTGGTAATATTAGCAACAATTATGGTAATATTAGCAACAAATTTGTTGAAGTTTTGTCGCAAATCTGAATTTATCTACATGTAATTGATTAACACCTGTACACTTTCAAATTGTTATCAAGGGACAGACTACGTCTTTAAAATTATTGTAATTATTTGGACACGTTTCTGCAATTTTCCTAAAAACATTTATATTAAATTTATTCTGCTGTAAATTTGTTTTGGCTATTTGCTTCATATAGTGCAACTTGTTAACAAATTAGGGCAAGGTTATTGCAATTTCGCTGAAAGTTTACAGTAAACTTAATGACAAACACTTATAGATAGACAAATTATTGTATTCTTGCAAACAGATTTGCAGCAATCTCGCTGAATATTCATTGCAATTAAGCTGAAAATTTGGTGCAAACTTATTGACACTTCACTGTATACACTGCAAGCTTACTGATATCTTCTTAACAAGTTAGGCTAAATTTTTTGAAAATGTATTGTGTGTTCCAGTTTCTCTGACAACTTAATTATTCAAAAATTTGCTGCAAAGTTAGTGAACGTTTCCTGCATATTGTGAAAACTTACTAACAATTTGTTAGCAAGTTGCAGCAAGCTTTTGAAATACCTACCGATGAAATTTTAACTTCAGATTTACTGCAATCTCCCAGAAAATGTGTTGCAACGCTACTGAAAATCTGAAGATTCAGCAGAAACTTATGAACAATTTGCTGCATATATTCCACAACTGTGTGGAACTTGTTAAGAAGTTGCGCTAAACTTTTTGAAAATTCAATGTGAGTTTTCCTAGTAATTAACGTATTAAGAGGGGTAACCCAGTCTTAACATTCGAACATATTTTTATGGTAATTTATGTGAGAAATGTTAAGACTAGGGTTTCCAGTCCCGGGATCCGGTCCCGGGACAGTCCCGGGATTCTACCACAAAAACCGAGTCCCGGGACCACAGCCAGCCCAGGTGAAGTCCCGGGACCATGTCAACATGCGTGCGTATACTCGATATCAGAAAATTAGGACGGGTATTCACCGGCGTCCGGCGCATTACTAATGTCGCTTGCACATTCTGCATTATTTGCGTTTTGCGTAGGCAGGAGAGGTATTGTTTTCGATAGGTTAGAATTAAAACCTGTGTTGTTTCAGCCACATTTGGATATCTTCTTCTATTTATGTATTTGTCTGTTTCTTTTGTTGGATTTAGATATATTTTACGCGCAATCGTGTGGGTACGTAGTAACAGTAAGGTAACTAAATTTGTAGACTTTTAAAATTATGTATGGGCGAAGAAGCCGAATAATTTATATTTTTGGGTTTTAAATGTATTCGTTATTTGTCTGCTAAAGCGGTCCAATTAGAATGAATTCCGATTCGCAACCTACCTTCATTCTACATTAAAAAAATAACGATTTGAAGTCAATATGGCAACAATTTAAATATTGAAGATAACCAATTGGCGAAATGTAAAGTTTGTTCCTATAAAATTATCATAATCAGAGGCAGCTTGACGAAAGGACTACACAAGCGCTTTACAGTTCAAACAAAAACAAAGATGAAGAGCGACAGACATATTTAGTACCAGAAGAAAGCAATGAAGTTATCGACGAGCCCCAACGCAGATTATTTATCAGCAAAGAAATATTTTATTTAACTTAAGAAGTTAAGACACTTGTTTTTCTTTCGAAATTGCATTCGTAATTTCACCTGAACACTATTTCCCTTTCGGGATCTTCGGGACTAGTCCCGGGACTTGAAATTTAGCTCGTAAGTCCCGAAAACACTTTTGGTCCCGGGACTTGGAAACCCTAGTTAAGACGGTTTCCCCTCGAAATGCGTTCATTAGTTTATTGTTCATTGAGACAATAATTTTGAGTCAATAATAACTACTAAAAACTGCTAAATCGAAATCGGACTACCATGAATATGTGTGATGTTGCTATAGTGAATGCATGTTAAATGAGCGGATGCATGTTAAATGTATCTTAACATTCGAGGACGCGAGTGGATGCATGTTAAATGAGTGGATGCATGTTAAATGTATCTTAACATTCTAGGACGCGATCATGTTAAACACTGTTTAACATTTCAATGAACCATAAAATAATGAATTTTCCTACAACTCTGTTGCAATTTCTATAACAACTTGCAGAAAATTTGCTGCATCTACTCGTCCTCGAAAGTTACTAATAATTTGTTTACAAAGAGCGCCAAAATTCTTTAAAATTTATTGTTATTTTTGTATGCAAGATGATAATAAACACATCAATTGGTAAATTTCTCACAAAAAACAATCAAAAGTAACTGTATCTGAAAATACTTAGGTCGCAGTGTTTTTACGCGATTGGGATTGGTTTTAGTGAACTCAATTTAGTGAGTACCATTTGACTGACATTTCGCTAAAGCTTCAGAGAGAAATTTGCAAAAGGGCGTCGTTCTAGAAACTCATTATAATCGTTTGGGAAGCTCCAACATTAAATTAATAGTGCAAAACGTTAAAAAAGGTGGGCCGTCCAACACGTTAAAATCGAAGTAGATAATATCTTATGTGTTTAATAATAATCTATTATCGCATTTCATATGGCAATGTATTACGTTTTTACAATCAAAATCGTTGAGTAAAGTGTTATTTTACAACATAGCAACGACGATTCGTTTTACGTTTGGCAATACTGATATATATTGTTGGTGAGACTGTCAATCTATGTCATATTCGAAGTTAGCAGATTAGGTTTTGCTTCATTTTTGGCACAGACTGAAGCAAAACCTAACCTCTTAACCTCGAATTTGGCATAGACTTATAGTGCCACCAATATATACGCTTTAATACTTCCAACCGCATAATATCAATTGGAGCTGCTTATTGTGCTTTACTACATAAAAACAAGGTCGGCTGATTTTGGTTATCTTTTGACATTTAGTGCAACTTTTATATAAAAATTTAATATTTTACATTTCTACGTGAAATACGATAAAATAGTATCCGGATTCGTAAAAAACGTGATTTTACTGAACTCGCATGACTCTCTTACGTACTCACTAAGGCTCCTACTCAAACCAGCCACACTTGTTCAGTAAAACGTCACTATCCTAAATTTGTTGCGTAATATTCAAACACCAAGCAAGGTAAAAAAATGTTTACATAACAAATTTCTCTCAACAAAAACTGCTTTAAAAAGTTCACGAGACGCTGGTCGAGACATTTAAACGCAAAAATTTGCATGTAAACAAAAAAAGTCCAAAAGGCACTCTTAAAATTTTTTGCGAAATTGCTGAATATTTGCTGTAAATCTACTACACTCCTTAACCCTAAACACTTACTGAAAAAAATTGTGTTCTTGCCAACAGATCTGCTGCAATCTCGCTACACTTATTGACAGCTTAACAGATTGCTGCAATCTTTTCGAAAGTGCTTTGAAATTTTGGCAACATATTAGCTGCAATTTGGTTGTCAGTTTCTTACAATTTCATTGAAAATTTTCTGTAACCTTATACGCAATTTAGTGCAAACTGTTGTGTATTCGTTGCAACTCTTGCGAACTTATTAAAAGGGTGTTAAAAAGTTGCAACTATCTTTTTGAAAATTTATTGTAATGTGAACAAATTAGCTGCAATCCCGTTGACAATTTCTTACAACCTTATAGATTTTTTTTTGTAAACTGTTGAATATTTGTAATTTGTTGTATATTTTGCTATGTTATTGAAAGGCTGTTAACAAGCAGTGGCATTTTTTTTTAAATTGCTGTAATTTTGCAAGAGATTTAAACGGTTGAATATGTGTTGCATATCTTGCTAAATCATTAAAATGCTGTTAGGAAGTTGTGACAATATTCTTGAAAATGTATTGTAATTTTACCGACAAATTAGCTGCAATCTTGTTAACAGTTTCTATAATTTCATTGAAAATTCACTGTAATGTTACAAGAGATTCACTCTAAACTGTTAATTATTTGTTACATATCTTGCTAACTTATTCAAAGGCTGTTCACAAGTTGCGACAGTCTTTTAGAAAATGTATTTTAATTCTGTCAGCAAATTAGCTGCAATGTCGTAGAACATTTTTTGCAATTTTAAACGGTTGCATATCTTGTTAAGTTATTTAAAGGATCTTAACAAGTTGCGGCAACCTTTTTAAAAATTCAGTGTCATTGTGCGAATAAATTCCCTGCAATCTCGTTTACAGTTTCTTCCAATTTCATTGAACATTTTCTGTAATTTTACTAGAGATTTAGTACAAAGTTCTAAATACTTGTTTGATATGCTGCTAACTTATTGAAAGACTATTCACAAATTGCGGCAATCTTTTTATAAATCCCTTTTAATTTTTGTAACAAATTAGCTGCAATATTGTTGACAGTTTCGTATTACTTATTTCTGAAATTTGCTCCAATCTTACAAGATATTTACTGTTGAGCATTTGTTGCAACTCCTGTGAACTCATTGAAAGGCTATTAAAAACTACCTGCAATCTCGTTAACAATTTCTTACAATTTTATTGATTTTTTTGTAATATTACAAGAGATTCACTGCAAACTGTTGGATATTTGTTGCATATTTTGCTCTGTTATTGAAGGACTGTTAACAAGTAGCCGCAATTTTTATGAAAATTCATTGTAATTGTTTCACACAAATAGCTGCAATCTCGTTGTCAATTTCTTGTTTTTCATTGCAAACTTGTTTGAAACTTTAAATTTATTGTAAGCTGTGGAAAATTTGCTCCATCGCCTTTACACTTATTGCAAGCCTGTTAAAAGGTTACAGTAACCTTTTTTGAAAATTCTTTGTAAGTTTACTAATAAATTAGCTGTAATTTCGTTGTCAATTTCTTACTACTATTTCAGTGAAAAGTTGCTTTAGAGTTTGAGAAATTTACTACATGGTGTTGAAATATTGCTGCATAGCCTGCACACTTACTGCAAGCTTGCCAAGTTGCAGCAATCTTTTTGAAATTTTATTGTTCTTTCATCGACAATTTAGCTGCACTCTCGTTGACAATTTCTTGCTATTCCATTGAAAACTTGCTTAATCTTACTAGAAATTTACTGCGATCTGTTGAAAATCTGCTTCATGGCCTACATACTTACTGCAAGCCTGTTAACAAATTGCAGCAATCTTTTTGAGAATTAATTGTAACTTTATCAAGAAATTAGCAAAAATCTCGTTGACAATTTCTCGACAGTTACTCGATCTTTCTGTAAACTTACTAGCAATTTACTGCAAGACTTCTAATCAGTTGCGGCATCCTTTTTAAAAATTCATTGGAGCTTTACGAACAAATTAGCTGGAATTTCGTTGTCAATTGTTTGCTATTTTAGTGAAAACTGGCTTTAACCTTTTGAAAATTTACTACAAGCTGTTGAAAAAATGCTGCAGTCTGCACACTTACTGCAAGCCTTGTAACAATTTGTTCTTTAAGTTTATTGTACTTTTACCTACAAATTAACTGCAATCTCGTTGACAATGTCTTGCAATTTCTTTGAAAACTTACTGGAAATTTACTGCGTAGCTTGGAAACTTAATGAAAACGTGTGAACAAGTTGCTGCAATTTTTTTGAAAATTTATTGTGTCTCATGACAATTTCTTGCAATTTCATTGAAAATTTGCTTTAAGTTGACTGAAAATGTATTGCAAATTATCGTACATAAGCTGCATAGCCTCAGAACTTATTGAAAGCGTGTTAACAAGTTGCTACATTTTTTTTCAAAATTTAATATAATTTTACCAACTAATTGGCTTCAATTTCGTTGGAATTCCATTGAAAACTTTCTCTAATCTTACTGTAAAGTGATTGCAAGCTTTTGAAAGTTCGGTGCATAGCCTCAGAACTTATTGAAACGTGTTAACGTGTTTTAGATTATTTTAATTTTACCAACAAAATAGTTACAATCTCGTTGACATTCTCTTGAATTTTCATTGTAAACTTGCTTTAAATTTACTGAAAACTGAGACAATCTGTTGAAAATTTGAGGCATAGCCAGCAAACGCATTGAAATCGAGCTGACAAGTAGCTGCAATATCTTCGAAAATTTATTGCAATTTAGGAGCAAATTAGCTGCAATCTTGTTGACAATTTCTTGCAATTCCATTGAAAATTTGCTTTAAACTTACTGTAAACTATGGCAAACTGTTGAAAATTTGAGGCATGGTCCGCAAACGTATTGAAAACTTGTTGACAAGTTGCTGCATTTTTTTGAACCTTTATTGCAATTTTACCAGCAAATTAGCTGCCATCTTGTTGACAATTTCTTGCAATGCTATTGAAAATTTGCTCTAATCTTACTGGAAATGTATTGTAAGCTATCGTAAATTTGCAGCGTAGCCTCAGAACTTATTGAAAGCCTGTTAACAAGTTGCAGTAATACTTTTTAAAATTTATTGCAACTTTAGGAGCAAATTAGCTGCAATCTCGTTGACAATTTCTTACAATTCCATTGAAAACTTGCTTTAAACTTACTATAAACAGCGGCAAACAATTGGAAGTTTGAGGCATTGTTCGCAAACGTATTGAAAACTTGTTGACAGGTGGTTGCAAGTTTTTGAAACTTTATTGCAATTTTACCAGCAAATTAGCTGCAATATTGTTGATAATTTCTTGCAATGCTATTGACAACTTGCTCTAATCTTACTGAAAATGTATTGTAAGCTATCGTAAATTTGCAGCGTAGCTTCAGAACTTATTGAAAGCCTGTTAACAAGTTGCAGTAATACTTTTTTAAATTTATTGCAACTTTAGGAGCAAAGTAGCTGCAATCTCGTTGACAATTTCTTACAATTCCATTGAAAACTTGCTTTAAACTTACTATAAACAGCGGCAAACAATTGGAAGTTTGAGGCATTGTTCGCAAACGTATTGAAAACTTGTTGACAGGTGGTTACATGTTTTTGAAACTTTATTGCAATTTTACCAGCAAAGTAGCTGCAATATTGTTGATAATTTCTTGCAATGCTATTGAAAATTTGCTCTAATCTTACTGGAAATGTATTGTAAGCTATCGTAAATTTGCAGCGTAGCCTCAGAACTTATTGAAAGCCTGTTAACAAGTTGCAGTAATACTTTTTAAAATTTATTGCAACTTTAGGAGCAAATTAGCTGCAATCTCGTTGACAATTTCTTACAATTCCATTGAAAACTTGCTTTAAACTTACTATAAACAGCGGCAAACAATTGGAAGTTTGAGGCATTGTTCGCAAACGTATTGAAAACTTGTTGACAGGTGGTTGCAAGTTTTTGAAACTTTATTGCAATTTTACCAGCAAATTAGCTGCAATATTGTTGATAATTTCTTGCAATGCTATTGACAACTTGCTCTAATCTTACTGAAAATGTATTGTAAGCTATCGTAAATTTGCAGCGTAGCTTCAGAACTTATTGAAAGCCTGTTAACAAGTTGCAGTAATACTTTTTTAAATTTATTGCAACTTTAGGAGCAAAGTAGCTGCAATCTCGTTGACAATTTCTTACAATTCCATTGAAAACTTGCTTTAAACTTACTATAAACAGCGGCAAACAATTGGAAGTTTGAGGCATTGTTCGCAAACGTATTGAAAACTTGTTGACAGGTGGTTACATGTTTTTGAAACTTTATTGCAATTTTACCAGCAAAGTAGCTGCAATATTGTTGATAATTTCTTGCAATGCTATTGAAAATTTGCTCTAATCTTACTGGAAATGTATTGTAAGCTATCGTAAATTTGCAGCGTAGCCTCAGAACTTATTGAAAGCCTGTTAACAAGTTGCAGTAATACTTTTTAAAATTTATTGCAACTTTAGGAGCAAATTAGCTGCAATCTCGTTGACAATTTCTTACAATTCCATTGAAAACTTGCTTTAAACTTACTATAAACAGCGGCAAACAATTGGAAGTTTGAGGCATTGTTCGCAAACGTATTGAAAACTTGTTGACAGGTGGTTGCAAGTTTTTGAAACTTTATTGCAATTTTACCAGCAAATTAGCTGCAATATTGTTGATAATTTCTTGCAATGCTATTGACAACTTGCTCTAATCTTACTGAAAATGTATTGTAAGCTATCGTAAATTTGCAGCGTAGCTTCAGAACTTATTGAAAGCCTGTTAACAAGTTGCAGTAATACTTTTTTAAATTTATTGCAACTTTAGGAGCAAAGTAGCTGCAATCTCGTTGACAATTTCTTACAATTCCATTGAAAACTTGCTTTAAACTTACTATAAACAGCGGCAAACAATTGGAAGTTTGAGGCATTGTTCGCAAACGTATTGAAAACTTGTTGACAGGTGGTTACATGTTTTTGAAACTTTATTGCAATTTTACCAGCAAAGTAGCTGCAATATTGTTGATAATTTCTTGCAATGCTATTGACAACTTGCTCTAATCTTACTGAAAATGTATTTCAAGCTATTGTAAATCTGCAGCGTAGCCTCAGAACTCATCGAAAGCGTGTTAACAAGTTGCTGTAATTTTTTGAAAATTTGTTAGAATTTTACCAGCAAAATGCTGCAAAATCGAGCTGTTCGTTAGGATATCGAAATGCGAACGAGATTGAATGAAGAGTTGAAATTGCCAAAATGTCACAAGTTGAAATCGTGACATTTTGGCAAGTTCTTCCTGTCAAATGCAGCCAAAAGCAAACCCAATCTGTCAGATTAGAATTTGGGCCCCAAGGAAGGCGTGACCGCGAGGCCTCGAACTAACTCAATTAAGGCAGGGGCGGGCTGAAGTTAATGCTCGTCTCGCCCGCTTTGTTTGCGGCTAGCGCTAATCGCTAATTAATTTGCCTACCGCAGCTACAGATCGATTTGATTAGGGCCGGGCAACTGCCTAACTGTTAGCTGCTTAACCCACATTTTGGTCGCCGAAAACCGCCATAAATTTCCCGAAAGCGCCTCGCAGTTTACGAGTAACAAAAGTACGGGCGCGTTCGAAATCGGCAGTATTTATACGGCAGTATCTTAAATACTCGTTAAAATTAATTTACGGCCGCTTTATGACAGCTTAACGCATTGCGGGTATACCGGCGGAATCCGAAATTTTAAAAATCGCGCAAAAAATCGAGTTACGACCCATAAATATCTGGAGGATTTTTACTGTGCCCGATCTGCCAACTGCTGAATCCGGGAAAAAAGGCCGATGGAAACATAAAAAATCAATTTGGATCCGTATTGTTACAATTTTTTTATTTGCTACCAGGGCTAAAGATATATTGACTAGACTTGACGTAAACCCCAGTACTCCATTCCGATTTAGTTTTTCTTTTGGAAAGGTCCTAGTTTTGTTTGAAATTTCTTTAGCGAGACGTCGCTCTAGATTTTAGGCAATACGAGCATGATTTATTGCAGCACAGTAACCCGCTTCGAACTACTGTTAATCTGACTTTTATTTTTAAACGCTTGCTGCTACTACGGACAAAATATGGAAGTTAGAATGCAGATTTAGTGCCGGATATGATTTAAAAATTGAGATGTTTGTTTCGAGACTGACACGTCATCTTATCGGGACACTAATATTGAAGTTTGGGAATTATTCATTTTATTTTGTAAGGTTATTTTGCAAACGCAAGTGTTGGTTGTATGTATATGTTACATTTATAAATTATATGTTCAGCCGTTTTAAAAATTTGGATCGGTAAAAAAATATTAGGTTTGTATTGAAAGCTTGCACAGCATATTTTCTATGAAGATAAAATGATTAGTAAGAATTTTATAAAAATGTTAAGGTTACTTTCAAGTGTTTTTTATACTGGTGAGACACCATGTGAATTGTTAGTTATTGATATAAGCGTGTAAATAGCAGTCATCTAGCAAAATTTTAGTCACTCCCAACTATTTTTCTTCTTGGAAGACTCGCAAGTATTTATTTTTACTTAGAAGTCGAATTTAGGCAACAGTATCACTGGACCTAGACCTAGCAACAATTAGCCGAATTAAACGCCACATTTATTTCGTTAAATTTTCGACGTTACTCCGCCGAGTCCAGAAACGCAAAACCAACAAATTAGGCGAGTTAGAGTAACTGTAAAAGGCGGTCGCTATTAAGTTCTCACCGAATTTACATCGGCATAATGCTGTAACCCCGCAAATGTTCCCTGTACCGCCGATGAAGAGCCGCAGATAAGTTAAATGCAAGTTCTCGAGCAGCAGGCTTCAATGAAGAGCCGTTAAGAGCTGCTACTTCAGATTTACAAGCGTTGCGGAATAGTTAAAATATTTTTCTGCTCCAGCACTTGGCGCGAATGCTAGAGGCTGCTCAAATGCTCAACTTTTTCTAGTAGCTGCAAGCACACAGGTTATAGGGCTATACGTAGACAACAACAGCTTTTTTTATAAGTCGAAGAATGTGGTGGTTTTCTTAGATTTGTTTTTTTATTACTTGATCAACCGATAGTTAAATAGGGTAATAGCTAGTGCTTTTTTTACACAAAATATGACCGCTTTCGCATTTTTTGGAATCAAAACTATCCAAATATTTTTGGCTGTGGAAATCGTTATGCAAATATTTTCGTTCTGTAAAGAACCTTCAATTGAACTTTGAAATTTCCATTAAATATCCCGATTGGAACCCTAATTCTAGATGTCAAAAATAAATCTTACCAAAATTGAACGTAAAATCAGTATCAATCACATCTTGTTTGCCTAAAATCAAACATCTGTAAATGAGAAATTTAAAAAAATAGTTTTGGTTTTAAAATAACCTTTTTGAACAAAAACTTTTAGTAGTCTTTAAAGAAGTTGTTGAAAATGCATTCCACATTTGCTTAACCATTTCTATATTCTTACTGAAAGTGTAGTTACTAAGCGTTGGTTGCAGATAATTTTGGCGTAAACTTATTTAAAACTTGCTCTACTTACTTATATTTAATGAAAACTTCATAAGCAACTCCTGAAAACACACTGAAATTCCATTCCCATGTTGTAAAGAATTTCTTACCAATTTGCTAGAAATTTTAGTACTAGTCCGTAGAACATTTTCTACAAACACATTGAAAACACGCTACATGTTTAACAAATTTTACTACAAGTCAGGTGAACAGTTACTCCATTTACCGACAGTTTACTGAACACTTGAAATTGCTACAAACCTGCTGAAAGTCTCATCCAAACTTACTAAACATTGTCTGCGTAGTTGCTGTAACTTCACAACAATTTTCTGACAATGCACCAAGCAATTTGCTCTAACCTCGTTGAACATTTTCGCTAACAACATACCTATTTATCAATTTACTATACATTTATTGCAAATCTGCTGAAAAGTGGTTACTGACGTACTACGCTATTTGAACACTTGCTGCGTTTACTGATAGTTTACTGCAACTTTTCAAATATTGCTACCTATTGCTGCTAACATGAAAATTTGCTACAAACATACTGAAAGTTTTGTATGGGCGTACTAAAAATACGCGTTTATGTAAATTCTAGTGTAAACCACTTGAATATTTACTGCGTTCATTGACGGTTTACTGAGAATTTTAGAAGATTATCATAAACCTTCTGAAATGAATGCTTGACATTTTCTACAAATTTGCTAAAAGGGTATTGCAATCGTATTGGTATTTTTTTAACTTTTTATTGATGAGCTGACAATGTATTACATTTTAGCTGAAGAATTTCTTACGAACTTGCTGAAAACTTGTTGCTAACCTGCTGAAGATGTTCTACAATATTTGAAAATTGTACAGGCATACTGTAGTACTGTACATTACTACAAACCTGCTGAAAAAAAATCAAATCTGCTGGATATTCTCTGTAAAGTTGCTAAAAATGTATGGCACAATTTTGTGTAAATTTTGCTGCAGGCATACTGAAGATACGCTGTATATTTATAAAAATGTTACCGTAAAGCCCTTGAACAATTAAGTACTGCGTGCAGTGACTGTTTACTGAAAACTTTTGACAGTTGCTATAAACCTGCTTAAAAATACATCAAATATTTTAAACACTTGCTAAACTTATTACAAACGTATTGCAACGTCGCTAACAAATCTTGTGTACATTTGCTACAACCTTGCTGAAAATGTATTGCAATCTTGCTAAACGAAGCACTAGCAATTCGCTGCAGGCGTGCCAAAAATGTGCTGTAAAACTATTTTCCTTAAACTATGGTCTATGGTGCAACATAAAGCATTCAGAAAAATCGTTACAACCTAGCAGACAATTTTTTGCTGAAAATGCGGAAAAGGCCGGAAAAGGCTTAGTACTGTAAGTTTGGCAAAAACTCTTGCTGGAATTGAAATTTGCTGTAGACCAGCTTAAAGATTGGTACAAAATTACTGAAAATTTGTTGAAAACGGTAAGAAAATTGTTGACAATTTTGCTGAAAAATTACATCAAATCTGCAACTTGGGAATAGGTAGTAGTTATAATATCGCAACGAGCTTGCCAAATTATGATTATCTTGCTGAAAGCTAATGAAATTTGGAAATTTGCTGTAGACCAGTTTAAGAATTTGCTACAAAATTACTTAACAATTTATTGAAAATGGTAGGAAAATTGGTTACAAAAAATGTTACATATTGTTCCTAAAATTAATTCAAATTATGTGCGGTTAAACGTAATTTGAACACAAACAATGAATTAAATTTTTGCCAACACCAAAGATGCGTGCTATTAAGACCAATGATAACGTTGATGTTCTTCTTCTTCCACTAGGATAAGTCCTGTTCATTCCGATGCAACCTTTGCTAATTCGCATACGCCTTGGTCCAGCTTTTGATTCAGCTTTTGGGGAGGAGTCTTTCAGGGGTTCTTTTTAAGTTTGGTTTTATATTTATTACCATTTTTGCCCGTGGGTTAGACATTTTGTTTACATCAGCATACCATTTTCGTTTCCTGGTCCTAGTTCATTGCACGACTTGACAATAGCTTGATGTAATTTTGAAACAAATTTAACAATTTACTGCAATCGTGATGGAAGTTACTGAAATTCATTGTAGAGCAGTTAAAAATTAGCTACAAAATTATAGACATTTTAGGAAAATTGGTAAAAAATCTGCTTAAAATTTACATGAAACATGCCCTAACTTGGTGATAGCTTGCCGTAATTCTGCAATAAGCTTGCCAATTTATTGCACTCTTGCTGGAAGTGATAAAAATCCACTGTAGAGCAGCTGAAATATTGCTACAAAATTTCCGACAATTGGCTGAAGATGTTAGGAAAATTTGTTACAAATCTATTAATAATTTACATCAAACCTGCTTTAACTTGCTGTAATTCTGCAGCGGGTTTTTCAATTTATTGCACTCTTGTTGGAGGTTACTGAAATGCACTGTAAAACAATTCAGAGTTTGTTAAAAAATTACTGAAAATGGTAACTAAAATTGCTTACAAACTTGATGAAAATTTTAGATCAAATCGTACTTATCGATTTATTGCAATCTTGTTGGATGTGGCTGAAAGCCACTGTAGACTAGCTGAAAATTTGCTACAATAGTGAGAATTGCCGAAATCGTTAGGAAAATTGCTGTTACAAACTTGTTGAAAATATTACATTAAACCTTCTATAGCTTGTTGAAATTCTGCCATAAGTTTCCCGGTTTATTGCAATCGTACTGGAAAGTACTGAGATCTCCCAAATCGATAAAGGCGAAATGAAAATATTAAACGAAGTTGTAACTGGTACAAAACATATTGAAGCAAATTGGGAGAGTTTGCAACCAAACTTTGCACTAAAGTTTTTTGCAAAAGAACGTATAGCTAAATACAATTTTCAACTCTTGGTGTAAAGGTCTTAGCGAGTCGAGATTGCTGTGAACAACTTTATCGTCCATAATTCTCACGAAAGAAGAATACATCGGGACTTTCAAGGATTTATATTTATTTTACTAATCATTGTCAAATAGGCTTTACGGCCACATGAAACGCGAAATATCGCTTATAAATTTTGCTTTCAAATTCCCTCGCACGCAGTGATCGACGACAAAGCCGCTAGACAATAATCTGCTGAAAGATGTGATGTTATTAAGTGAAATAAACAAAACTTCAATATGGGCTCGGATTTATTTTATCAAAATAATAATTATTAAAAGCATACTTTTTTCTTCTGTTCTTTTCTACACTACAATTTTTATATATTTGTTTAATAACACGAGCTCCAAAAATAGCTCAAACACAAACCTAGCGTTGCCGGACAATAATGTATCGTCTATTTTTAGAATTATTTGCATTTGGGCAAATTTAACTTTCAGAATTTTAAGCAGTGCCGCTTTCGGTGTCCCGTTAAAAAGGTCATAAATTCGGTTTAGATGCAGTAAAATTTCCACAGGTTACGTTAAAATGATACTTTATTAAAATACGTGTTAAACAGACAAGAGTTGCGAGTTGAGAATGGGAATAAATCACGTGAATTTTTGAATACTGTATTTTTAGCGACCACTTAGCATCTTTTGTGGAAACAATCAAAATTTTCTTATTTGGCAACTTAAAACAATGTGGTAGTGAAAGTCCGTTCTTGATAACTTCACGATACTTTATCTAACAAGATCTTTTTAGGCGGCCCATTCTGAAATAATAAATTAAAAAATACACCTACAGGTGTGGCAGGGGAGCGCGAGGGGTCGAAATTATTTAATTTTATTGCCGGTCTGCTCATCGGAATGGGATAAATCACTGGCTTATTTACCGGCAGCCATTTCGGCAATAAATAAGCGACGATATTTTCTTATGTAAATTAGTCTCGGTATAAACATTCTCTATTCACGTCTGTGCTTCTAAACGGCTGCTATTTGCCAAACTCCAAACTCGACAGAAGCAGAAAGACGAGAGCTTGTGGGAATATCGAAGGTAAATTGTAAACAGAGTTTCACGTACACCAATTCAAACAATTGGTTTAAAAAATGGCCCATTTAATTGATCTCCAAAGGAAGCTATGGAGTTGGTGCACCGTCGTGCTGAGACCTGAGTTTTCAAACTATCGCCCAGTCGGTTTTCAAGCATTCAAAATAATGTTTACCATGCCCTTGGGTGGTGGTATGAAACAAAAATTGCTCCTTTATTAATTAATTGCGCAGAGAAAACTACTGAAGATACAGGAAAAAAATCGTTACACTGCAGATTTCTACAATATTCAGAATTTCAAAATTTTTCGATGTAACTCATCAGGCGACTGGAAATCAAAAAGCGAAAAGCTAATATTTGGCACAGCATCTGTTGCTAGTTTATTTATCACCGAAAGTCACAGTAGCGTGCGGCGATTTGAAATTCAAATTTGACCTTTTTACCTCTGCCATATTTTCAAAACGAGCTGCCGTCGTAATTTATGGAGTGGGGCTTCATTTATTGACTTTGCCTGCATTATCGTAATTTCCGTGAGACATTGCTCGGGCCGCTTTTATGTTGTATTGTGTCGGCAGTTTCCTCGGAGAAAGAAGTTTACAGCTCATTGGCTGGCGAAAATGATGGCGAATTTCGAGGTTTCAAGTCGGCTGTTGCATCTTTTGCGAGAAGCTCTTGGGTGTCTCGCACGAGCGAGATCTAGGCGATTTGTTCATATATATAACCTTGCGAATTCGATACATCGACTGCTATCAGTATTCTTATTGTGTCAATTTATGGCGTAAGCGAATGTAAATGTTGTGATATACTTAGTAGTAGTTAATATAGTCCCACAAAGGCCAAATATTGTAAATATAATTTAGTATGTACAGTATTGTAAATTACTAGAATAATTAATATATCAAAAATGCCAATAAAGTTTTTTAATTTACTTGTGTTTTTTCCTTCAGTTCAAAGAATGCAGTTCTGTTTAACAACATTTTTTTAAGCGAAATTCTGTTCTCTTTGCCATAAGGGACTTAGCGATGTGCTGGCATGATCAAAGGAAGGGGTAAGTCAATGTGCATTAACATAAAAATGAAATATGCCAAGATATAATGTTTTACTATTAGCCTAACTGATCAAACATACCTAAGTCGAATAAATGTTAGTTTGGCGGTGTGCTATTGAAATAACATTAAAGGTTCATTGAACCAACGTTTTATTTAATCTATTAGTTATGCTTTAAAAATAATTAAATAAAAATAACAGAAATGGGTATAGTTTAATTGTTCAAAATGTTAATATTAGAAAACATAAAGACACTGTTTAATAAAACGATGAATGATATGTCAAGAGAAAAGCAAATAGGATTTTGGTGAACACGTTTGACTTAAATGCGGAGTAGGTAGCACTTGGGAAACTAATAACTGAATAGAAATTGCTTTTAGATCATTACAAGACAATGTTACATTTAATGTTTAATGTTAACGTAAGATAATTATACTTAATAATTATGAATACTTGTTGAAATTAATTCTGAATTAGAAGAAGGTAAAAATGATAATAATGCATGTAAATGAACATAATGAAAGTTGCACATGAATTACGTAAACAATGTGTAATTGAATATAAGAAATGAAGCACAAGGTACCTCCAAATTAGATTGAAAGTGTTAGGTAAGGGAATCCTTAAAATATGTTTTCGTAAACTGTCAAATTATGACATTTAAAAAAATAGTCGAATTTAATAGTAAGTGGATTTAAAAATATATGATATATCAGTTGCTAGGCAATTAATTAATTAAGAAATGACAAGTTAGAAAAATTAGACCTTCAACAAATAAAAACATTTTTGAGAGCTAGTTCTATGTAAAAACAACAATTTAATAAATCTGTTATTGATTTGAATAAAGTTTAGTTAAGAAGGTCCCATTAGTTGAGTACGTCTGCGGTGCCAGCGGACAACTACAGCTGGACCGAGGGTACGGTGCGCTGCTGTAATTGGTCAATCTACGAATCCCTGCTGCATTGGAGGAGGTTATCTTCAGAGCTATTGAGATATAGAAAGTGTTGCTGTCCTAGATGTAGACTTCACTGCAGTGCTTGATTTTCGTCTTCATATCCTAGAGATGCAGTTGGAGGCGACTTTGCCTAAGCAGGATGACCATTGCTTCATTTTGTTGTAGTAACGGTCAACAGATAAAACAAGGTATCTAGAGTACAAGAAGATAATACTTATCTGAATAGACACTTTGGAACTGCTTACTTTTTTCAATGACAAATATGTAATTGAAGTTACTTCAAAAAGCAGTATTTGTGAACAAATATCATTTAACCAATATTGCATTGGATCTAATGGCAATTTAATCACATTGTTATGATACTCAATTGTAGAAACCCAGCTCTGATTAAATTATTCGTGTTCGACTGTGCTAGTCGATTAAAATAAATATTTAACGATTAACATCCAGGGCAGAATACTTGTCTATCCAATTAAATTAACTTTATATTTATATAAGCATTGTAAGTGGCTATGAAATACATTTTAAAATACATATTAAAATAATTATAAGAATTCAAGCCTAAATTGATTATAATATATTACATTGACAAGCGATGGAATCATTGCTACACCAATAAATACATCTGTTCAGTATTTCTATTTAAGTACAAACTTGTGTACCATAACTTTCTGATGCTTGAAATCATAGCACACTGTTCTCCAATTCTGATTGCTCAAAAACCATAAACCTCCAGGAAGAGGGAATTCGTCACGGTACACGTCGATCAATTCGGTCCTGCTGATTTACTTTTGAATGCTTAACTTAAATTTACTGGCAATGCTTTAATTTATTATAGTGTGATCACTCCATATTTCCAAATAATCGTCGATCTGCAGCTTGATGATTCAGACACATTTATTTAAAGTTAAGTCAAAGTTTTAAAGTTTCAACCGTCTTTATCGTCTACATTTCCATTTCAAAAATGCCAATCATGTTTCTGTAATGCACTTCTCTTTTTGTGTCAGCTAAATAATTAATTTCTATCTGCGATGAACTTTAGTTGATTTAACGATGTGTTGGCAAAATCTGATGAAAAGGTAAGTTACTGCACATTAAGGACAAGGTATGCGATAAAACCAGGGAGCTGAAAATGTCTATATTATACGTTATTGTGTTGGAAAAATTAACACTATAGTTCTTCCCCGTGAGGAAGTCACAATGAAGTTTATTTTAAAAGTTAAAATTGGTTTAAATTGTTAAAAAATTTTGGACGTTTTGCCACATTTGTTGCCTCTTCAGGAAAATTAATAAGTAAACATTACATGGTATCTGAAGTATAAAATGTTTATAAATCAGATACGTGAACCGGTAGACTTCCTTAAACATGTGACTTACCAACACAGTTTTCTAAAAAAAAAAAACTAAAAATGTAGGTTGCGGTTTTTAAGTTACACGGTTGTGATCCGTTTTTGCTTTATTAAATAACCAGGTTAAAAGATGCAAAAAACATTTTAGCTCCGAGACCCACTCGACATAAACCGACAGATGAAATGTAAATTTTTGTTGGATAAAACGCCATCAGTTCGAATTTTCTAAAAGTTTTACACCTCCATCAAGCACTGCTTTGGAGAATCAGCTGTCAACTGCTGCTTCAAACTCTTAAATAAGTATAGTACTAAAAATGTAATGGTACGTGCACGTATACGTTTCCCCGCAATTTGGAAAGAAAAAATTATACCAGAATTCAAACAATTACAATTTACAATATCAAAAACTTAAAAACTGAGAAATGTTGAATAAACTATATCGTAAATTCACAATGAGAACTATTTCGACTCTAATTGTAACAAAAATTGGTTAAATCAAAAAATCATTAATTGTAATCAAATTACAGAACAAAATAAAATTACTGCAAATCTAATAATTTCCTTTATAAGTGTGAGATGTAGGAATTTTCAAGAATTTAAAAGAAAATAGCCACTAAACTTAAAAAAATCACATTAAAAAGATAATTAAAACATATACGGAAACATAACTCCTATTCTAATATTAATACCGATAATAGGGATACATAATTTAAGAAACGTCAACATTTCTAAAAAGGTCACTGAAATACTTAAAATTGTACGCAGTTTCAACACTTTAGCACAAAAAAATCTCACTGAACAATTTATCATTAACATAGAAAACAGCGTTGAAAAATTAAGTCAAAATAGGCAAACATTTTTAATTTTTTAACTAACTACAAAAATGAAAACCTTAACGGAAAATTCCAATTTTACAACAAAAGAAAAACAAAGAATTCTTAATGAAAATAAATGAGAAAACATTTTTTTTTTTAAGAATTCAGCTCATTTAAATGCCGATAAAACTAAAACAGTAATTATGACTGTACAACTAAAATCTAAACACTATTAAATGAAGATGACACCTATAAAAAAGAAAACCAGAATCCTACACAAATTATCCACAACCAAAATAATAAACTAGTGAAAAAATTAATGTTCGCGCGAGACGAGACGAGATTTACCTATTCTCGATTTCAATCTTGAAAATTCTCGATCTCGAACTTGAGATCTCGATTCTCGAATTTTAAATATGTGCTGTGCGTATCGAATTGATTCTGCGGTTTTTAGGGTAACCCTTTTGAACGTTTTATACAAAAATAAAATGAAGTTCTATAACTAACTGTTCTATTTGGTTATTATGCAGGCTTTAAAAATACTTATGAAAAACTGTCGATATCGAGAGTTAAGTTAATCTCATCTCGAATACTCGAGAATTTGATAAATCTTAATCGTCTCGAATATTCAAAATCCAGAAATTTCAACCTCGATCTTAAAGTTCGAAAGGATATCGAGAATTCTCTCGTCTCGGCGGCATCACTATTAACAGGCTGATTCTGCTACGTTTTTATGTGGGTTTTAGAAATACTACTGAAAAGCTGTTGAGATCGAGAATTTGGTTAATCTCGTCCCGAAAATTCGAAGTCGAAAATCTCGATCTCGAATTTTGAAGCGAGACAAGCAATCACCAGAAACAGCTATATAATAGGTATATTTTTAATATTTATCAATATAAAAACTTAATTTGTCATAACAGAACACCTTCACTCATTTATGGACTTCCTAAGTCGTATAAACCAAATACACCTTTAAAACCAATAGTTGCATCTTGTTGCATCTTACATGAGCCCTACATATAAACTATCTCAGTTTCTTTGAAAGGGTTAAAGATTCCCGATCATTTAATAAATTCATTGATAAAGTAACTTTACCAAATAATCACGTTTTATTTTCCTTAGTCGTTGTGTTTCTTTATACTAACATTCTTATTGATTTTGCAATAAAAGCTGTTGAAAACAATTGGAAAAAGTAAAAGAATCCACTAACATACCCAAAGAATTTTTAATACCCTTCACAACATTTTTTCTTGAAAATACTTATTTCTCTTACAATAAAACAGTTTATAACCAAACATTCGTTGTCCCAATGGGAGCTTCATGTAGTATTGTGAATTTCGCATTGATGATTACTGAAGAACCTTATTTAATAGTCCAGTCTGCAAGGACAAAAAAAGGCCTTTGCTCAATAAAATATGAAGTAGAAACGGTTTTTATAAATGTTGTTTACGTCGGGCCCCTAATGAAAAATTCAAGTTTTAGACCTTGGAGGGGCGCCGCGCGAGCCGCCATCTTGGATTAAAGGTGCTTAAAACTGCGTTTTTCCAAACGGTTCCGCAACGGTTGATCCAACGTCGAAACCGTCGAATATAAACTTAAAAAAGACAATATTCTTGACATTTTTTGTATATTAATTTTTGTTGTAGGTGTAATATGTAACAAGTTACAGCGGCTGAAAGTTGAACATTTCTCCAAAATATCGTTAAAACTCAATTTTCGTTGGTAAATTTTGTAAGAAAAACCTACACTATATTGTTTGTAATATTTTTATACATCAGAATAACGTTCTATAGAGAAATACAAAGTATGATCAAAAATTATTTTCATCTAGTATAACTATGGAATTGATTGCGGCGCGTACAACAATGAATTTAATTAATCAACTAATAGATCAACAACAAGAAATAATAAATACACAAATAATAAATTGTCCTGACTTACCAATCTGATGAAAACAGCAGGAGCGGGATCGACGGAATTATAGCAATTTCGTCTTCAACAGAAATCGACTGCTAGCTGTTTCACACATTTTCCGAGCGCGGGTTACACGTAAAGCGTTGTCTTAGTTTGAGGGTGGTTAAAAGAATGGTGCGTTTCTGGAAGAGGACCAGGTACATGGGTTGTTATGCATTCAAGGCAACACATTTTAAAAATACGAAATTCATCATTGTTGGTCCCTCTATCGGTGATAATTTTAACTAACGTCGTTGATATAATATGCAAATGCGGAAATAATTAACTCATACAATAATAACTATAATAAAGATATACTAACCTAACATGCCGCCTACCAAAATACAAGGTATTTTAACAATTATTGATTTGGGAGAGGACACAATTTTACTAGGGGCCGTTTTAATGTACCCTGTACAGTTTTAATTGTGGCAACGCGGGAAATACCCTGTGCGTCTGGGTGCAGCTGGGTGACCCGACCCAAGCGCCAACGCAATGGAGGAGATAAATCATCCTTGATTAACACCAAGGATCCAGGTTATAGTTGCGGAGACACTGATGTCTATTTAGCTCATTGCTATAGCGTATGCAGGTACTCGTGATGCCACCTTTTCCAAAAATTTTGGTGCATCTTTATAGCAGCTGCCAGCGAGTAACTCTATTAGAGCTTATTTCAATGTAATTTGCATCAGGGATGCATGTCAGTGGCGGTAACGTCAAATAGTGACTTGGAGTCAATACTTCCAGGTCATTGGGATCGGAACTTAAGGGGCATAGCGGGCATGAGTTCAATATGGCTTCGATTTGTGCGAGAACCGTCGAAAACTCTTCAAATGTGAGGATCTGCTCCCCAATCACACGCATTAGGTGTGTGTTCACGGACTTGATTCCCGCCTTCCAGATACCTCCAAAATATGGAGCAGACGGGGGATTAAATTTCCAGGTTATACCTTCTTGGTCGACAGCTGTCTTAAAATAGGTCGAAAGGGTACGTGCGGCTCCGATAAAATTGGTGCCACAATCACTCATAATGAGACCACATCGACCGCGACGAGCAATAAAACGGGGCAATGCCGCGAGGAAGGCGTCTGTGGAGAGGTCGGAAACTAGCTCTAAATGGAGCGCCTTAGTAGCCAAACAAACGAACAGACAGATGTATGCCTTATATGTTTTGGCACCTAGGACCCCCAAAATTAACTCCCACTGAATAAAATGCCTTTACCTGCTGTACTCTTAAGGCTGGTAGATTGCCCATTGGTGGCTGTAGAGACTTTGGATTTATTCGAAAGCACCCAAAGCATCTGGATGGGGAACGATGGATAGTGCGCTGAAAGGACAGAATCCAGAAATTTTGTCTAATTAAATAGTCAAGCGTGCGTGGACCAGGATGAAGGTTTTTATTGTGAACATTTTCTATGATCAGTGACGTTAGTCGATGAGACTGCGGAAGTAAAGCAGGGTGTTTTTCTTCAAATGATAGAAGACAGTTACGCAACCTGCCGCGCACCCTGAGAATACCTCGGTCATCAAGAAATGGACTTAACTTTCGGAGTGACTTTGGAAGTGGATTGTTTAGTGTTAGGTTTTCTATAACCTCATGGAAAGTTTGGCGTTGCACTTGCTTTACCAAGATAAGCAGGGCCTCATGTAATTTAATTGAAGTGCAGGCACCAACTACGCGGGTTGTACGGTTCCTCAAACTATTTATAAAGCGAAGGCAATAGACAACTACCCTTAGAATCCTACTGAGCAATGAATATTTAGGTAGAAGATGGTTCCAGGGTTCAAACAAATCGTCAACATGTGCCACAAAAACACGAATGTTTCTCTCTTTCTTATTCACTGCATCATGAACTTCCGAGGAGTTTATTTTTAGCGTGAGCCACGTGGGGCCAGTCCACCATAAGGGATGGCTAAGTAATTCACGCGGTAATAGACCACGGGAAGCGCAATCGGCGGGATTATCCTTTGATCGAATGTGACGCCAGGCTGAAGGCGGCACGCGTTCTTGGATGTGGCTAACCTTATTACTGACAACGGTTTTCCAGCGATGTGGCGATGTGTGTAACCAAGCAAGCACAATGGTGGAATCTGACCGGGCAACAACTTGCGAAATCTGATTCGAATAAATGGCCATAACCGATGAAACTACATTGGATAAGAGGTACGCCCCGCAGAGTTCTAACTGCGGAAGTGGGCGCCTTTTTAAGGGTGCCATCTTGGTTTTGGCGGTGACGAATTTCACAGATACATTATTTGAATGGTCTGCTACTCGCAAATAGACCACTGCGGCATATCCGGCCTCCGAGGCATCACAGAACGCATGAAGTTCGACAATCGAAGGTTTTTTTGTCAGCAGGTGCCGATCAATGCGGATGGTAGTAATTAAAGATAGTTGGTTACGATACTTGTTCCAACAATCAACGACATCATTTGGTGGTGTTGCGTCTCAATATATTCTTAGAGACCACAAATGTTGAATCAAGAGTTTGCTAAAGAAGGTTAGCGAGGATAAAAATCCAAGAGGATCAAATATTCTGGCTATTTTAGACAGAATATGGCGTTTTGTGCAATTTGCTCAATGGGATCAACCTTGAACGAGAAAACATCTAGTGATGGAAACCATTGCAGTCCCAGAATTTTAACAGTAGATTGTGACTCACCATCAAATGATAAGCCGTCTTGGCATAAACTCGAGTCCAAATTTGAAAGTAATTCATGGACATTACTTGACCACTTACGCAATAAAAAACCTCCCCCTTTCAAAAGCTTAATCAGCTGATCCTGCACAGCACGGGCTTCTAGTAGAGAACTACAACCGGAGACGACATCATCGACATACACGTCTTCCTTAAGAACAGCGGACGCCAAGGGAAAATGTAATTGTTCATCTGGGCTATCTGATGAAGCGTTCTTATAGCCAAGAATGGACTTGCGGAGACACCGTAAGTCACAGTGTTTAATATATATTCTTGAATGGAGTCGTGCTCTGAAAATCTCCACAAGATTCTCTGGTAGTCTCTACATGAGGGAGCTACAAGTATTTGACGATGCATTTGTTTCACATCAGCAACGAAGACGACCGAGTGAGCCCTCAATTTTAGCAGAAATTTTATAATATTTGGGAATAACGTGGGACCAGAGTACAATGAATCATTAAGGGATTCTTCGTTAGATGCTTTAGCACTAGCATCGAAGACAACACGAATCTTTGTTGAATTATTCTCCAACTTAAACACACAATGATGTGGTATATAATACGCCTCGTTTGATTGTACAGAACCGTTTGCGAGAGACATATGGCCACTTTTGAGGTAATCCTTCATAAATTCAAGATATACCTTGCGAAGAGACTCATCACGCGAGAACCGTTCTTCCAATAAATGAAAACGGCGAAGAGCCACGGATCGAGAATTAGGAAACTCAGGATTATGCGTTTTAAAGTGCAATGCAACAGTGTATCGTCCAGTAGGATCACGATCCACTGATGAAGTGAATAATTTCTCACATATCATATCATCCTACAAGGGCGAAATTGGGCCAGACATTTCTTCAATTTCCCAAAATTTTCTTAAAGTCGAATCTAAGTTTTGTTGGGAAAGCGAAACTAAGAAAGAATTTACACGACTTGAGTTGTCCACATGCGCCTGGCCAGATAAAACCCAACCGAAAATGGTATTCATAGCTGCGGGTGGTTCCACCAATATGCCAGGTCGTAGCAGCTGAGCAAAAATATCAGCCCCAAGTAACAAATCTACCTTACTAGGCGTATGAAATTGAGGATCTGCCAATCGAAGCGTTTTTATATGGCTCCAAATTGAAGCATCCACTGGAGCAGCTGGAATATTTCGCGAAATACACGGAATTACGTGAGCCTCAATAATATGAGATGGCTGAATTTCATTGCGCGGGTAAATACAACAGTTAACTACTCCAGATGAGGCCAGAGTAGCCCAAGATCCTATGCCCTGAACTTGAATTCTATTATTGTTTTTAACGCGTAGCCCTAAACGTTGAACACAACTAGCAGTTATGAAGCAACCTTCACTACCGCCGTCAAGGATTGCCCGTATTGTGTGTGGATGACCCGTTGAATCCCGGATATCTAAAAGAACTGTTGAGAACAGCACGAGGATATTGGAAGTGGAGCTAACTAACGCTGCAACGGAAAGCTCAGGGTTATTAACTGCGATCGATTCGGTTGAAGAAGATGGCAGTTGCGGTTGCGAAATTGTTCCTGAATCAACAATGCGTTCAGGTTGCGAACTGAATTTCCCAAAGTGCAAGAGTGTGTGATGAAATTTATTACATTTGCGACACTTTACTTTAGATTTACTCTCGCGTGTGTGATGTAAGCAACTAAGGCAATTAACGCACAATTTTTTTGAGCTTACCAACTCAAAGCGCTGTTGCGGCGTTTTCTCAGATAATTTGGGACAAGAGTAAGTCGAATGATCTGTATTGCAGATGAAACACTTGTTAAAAGATACCTGGGTTGATGTTACATGAAAGATCCGTTTGGATTGTTTATTTTGAATTTTGGAGTTATAGCGCTGTACAGATGGCTGCGAATTTTTCACAGTATCCAGAACCCTACATTGACTTTCAATAAAGGTTTCAAGAATTTGGAAGGTCGGGACTTCCTGTTTTAAATTTCGAATTTTAGATTCGAATAACCTGCGTGTATTTGGATCAAGTTTGGACAATAAAGTGTGTAATAGACTAAAATCTTCAAGAGAATCGGCGATTTTTAAAGCTCGTAATGCTGCGAGGTTTTCCCGGAAAGTATCAAATAATTCCCGAAGGCCCTTGGGGGATTCTTCCTTTAACGATGTTAAAGAATGAATTTTTTGCCAATAATGGGTGGCTAATCTGCGTTTATTGTCATATCGATCTATTAAGATCTGATACGCAATTGAATAATTATCCTCTGATAACTGTAGCGATTTTATTAAATTTAATGTGTCAGGTCATTTTGGTATTTTAAATAGCCACCTAGGCTTTAGGGCAGCGTGCCCGTATGCTAAACTGACTGGCATGTTCCTTGGCTTATTTTAAGACAACGTTCCTATCAACCTGTATCCACAAGTTCTTCGTTTTTTTAAATACAGGGTGTTGAATTTGAGAGCAAAAGATCGTAGATTTTACAAATTTTTGAAAACGCGTTGGAATATTAATTACAAATTTGTGTGTATATCCGACGTGAAGAATAACTCTTTGTGTCGGTAAACGATCTTCCAATTCACAAGTGGCGTGCGGATGAATCCCTTTTGCAAAATTAAATACGAAAACTGAGACACCACTTTTTTATAAATGCGCTGTTGCTTTAGTAAAAATTTGGAAAATGAAACCAAGTGCTGCCACACGTTTTTGTTTATTGGAATATCAATACATTCAAAGTAAGAGAAAACAAATTTTTCAGGAAAAAAGTAGATCCATGAAACTGTTGGGAATGATCACCTTCCGACATGATGCATGCCTCATCTCTTCGTTTCATTGAATTTCGTATACGCTGAAAAACACTTGGTATATTAAACAAAAAAAAACAGCAGCACCTGCTTTCACTTTTTGAATGTTTACAAAAAACGGCGCATTTTAACAAAAAACCCAAGAAGCTTTTCTGTCGAGTTTTAATAAGGGAATTTAAAAATTAAATCAATACTGAAAAAATCAGTGGCGTCCCCTGTTTCTTATTCAATCACGCAAATGTGAATTGAAAATGATGTGCCCACACAAAAATTGATTTTGGCTCCGCATGTACACACACAAAATTAACACCTTTTTTCTCTCAAATGAACACCCTATATATCGAAAACGAAAAACTTGCGGACACATGTTCATAGGAACTTTTTGTAGAATGAGCCAAGGAACATGTCAGTCAATTTTCTAGAAGTACTTAGGAAACACCCATGAGCAATGTAGAACATGAAAATAAGATATTTTCCTTTTTAAAACATACTTATTTTATTTGTATTTTAAAATAATAACTTATCCCCAAATAACCCACCCAGAATCATGATTTTGCACATATTTGGCCCCAAACGCAGTATTTCTCGTCGGTTGGAGCGCCCCTCTGATGGCGCTTTGGCAGCCGAGCGTTATCGCTCGCAAGAATTCCGAATCTTCTAGAAAACACGCCGTTGCGGCGTGCTACCATTGTCGCCGGCATTAATTTGTTTCATTTTATCGCCTCGCGATTGGCTGCCGAGGTTTAGTCACGTGGGGACGCGACCGATGTGACCTGTGGCAGCGCTTCCCTCTGGGCAGTTGATTGCAGAAAGCGTTCGTTTGGTGGTTGTGTTATCCAGGCGGCGTCCTTCGGTCCCTTAGGTGCCCGAGGACGCCTGCCGCTGTCCTTTTAGTATTGTTGCCGTGGAGGCCCTCTTTTCCGTTGCCCGTCTCGAGCTGTGGCAGCGAGCGCTGCGAGAATTGTTTCACCTTCGAGAGGTGTTGTGGTTGTGCGAGCTTCGAATTGTTTCGGCGTAGCGTGGGTGCATCTTGAGCCCCGTTCCTGCTCCCGTAAGTAAGGGATCGTGCCCCTTCATCTCGACCTTCGAGGATCTGTCCCGCAGAACGAAAGTGGCCCATTTTTCGTCGTCCAGTTGTACGCGTCCTGACGCGTCTCACGTCGCCAGTATGGCGGATGTCCACTCATCCCTATAGCCGTCGAACATCGAATGTACCTGCCACCTAAGACTGCAGCCTGTCGCAACTCAACTGTACCAGGCTCCCCAACCGCCTACATATTAAGGTATGTGTCTTTGAACTGATTACCGCTGTGAACGCGAGTGTACCTGTCCCGCGCAGAGCATTAAGCCCCGCGTACGAGCTGTATTGGGACGCCGCGAGCGAGCCCGTCACATCTCTTGTGCCTACAGGCACTGTCGTCAGATTTGTGCGTTCATTCCGAATTACAGACTGTCTATTTTACAAGGGCTTGCATTACTGTTTGTTGCATAAGGCGTGGCGTCCGCATATTTGTACATTCATTCCAAATTACAGACTGTCTATGTTACAAGTGCTACTTTGTTCATTACTGTTCAACATCTGTCGCTAGGTTTAGAGCGCGCGCCAGCTGGTGTTTTCTTAGATATAACCTATTCATAGATATAGGGCTACGCACTCCGCTGCCCCACTGTAACCCGTGATTCAATACATGATTTGTTAGTTAAGGGAACTATTGTTTTGTTTCGACTTGTGCATGTTCTGTTTCAGATAAGCGCCCCCTTCAGTGTACTGATTATTGTGCGACGGGACGAGGGAGCTTTGAGCGTACAGGTGGGTGAGACAGCTGCGTAGTCGCGGTCGGATCGGCACCTAATTACAATCTTTGCATAAGGCAATCCCGAAATTGTTATTTGACCTTGCAACTCTTGAGTAATCCTATCGACGGAGTATTTTGCATGCTTCGCTCCCGTCTAACCGTCCAGGCCCGGTTAGTCGGGTTAAGACAGGCTTGGTGGCGCCCTCATAATTTTGACATACCCTATATATATTGCAATGACCCTTAATCGTATAATATTTGTATGGTTATAATTAATGTAGTAAATAAAAAGAGTCACCACACAATATTTAATTTAGTTCTACCACTTGCAAAATCAAACTAACTGATTAATTAATTTCGTTGGGTACGCCAAAATTGAGAATTACTCTTATGGTAGTTTGCCCTTTTTCTAATCCATTCATCTGATTTCATAACTTCGCTAGCTCAATTTTAAATAGAGACATGAAATTAAAACTCAAAATCTCGGGTGTTGGGTTCCTGACTTTCCAAGTTAAAAATTCTACGGTACGCCTCTGAAAAGTAGGCAGATTGACCTGAAATGTAGGCGTAATGTGCCGTTGTTAAACTGAAATGTCAATTCTATCGCACCAAGTTCTCGTTATCTCAGCTCGCGTGTGAAATTGACTTATTAACAATTAAATGAACAAATTTTACGGTAAGATTTTGAATACTTGTGCTTTCAAGGAGCGTTTAGGCAATCTTTTGTTTTCCAGATCGTTATTGGTGCATTTTAAAAAAGGACGCCGTACCTTGCGTTTGTTTTATGGGGCTCCACTTGACGATTTTGATTGAAAATCCTGGGAAAACACCTCGCCATCCACAGGAACTGTTATGATTTTCTTATTCTCCAGGTCGTAATTAAGGTATGCCCAAATTTTCACGCCGATCGCACAGATCAAAATTGAACAATACACTAACCTCACATTTGTATCATCTCGGGCCCCCTTTTGAAGATCTGGCTGAAATCTGTACTCCTGGCGGGCTTCTCGGACTGTTGTGGGCTTGGGGGTTGCTGTGTGGTGCTGCTGGAATAATCTTGCCACTCTATGCCTTCCCACGATGCTGCAAACTGATGTTGCCGGAATTCGCCAACTGCCGAAGTCGCCTCGGAACGCAAAAACTCAAGTGCGTGGAATCTCTTGCCTCCAATTGTGCTGATACACTCGAATTCGCTGATTACGATGGTGCTATTTAATTTTTTATACGTTTATGCCTTCTATTAAATTTTTATCATTAAAGATAGAGTAAAAACCAAGCACTTTCATCAATTTATTCAGAACAAAAGCTATCCCTGTCGTAATTGACAAAACACTGTCTACAGATTTGAATTGTAGGAAATCAACCAGGTACAAAAACATAACTTATAAACTAATTTAACAAATTTTATCAGTTATTTACAAACTCTTATGTACTAAAATTATTGTCTTTTGGAATTGTTCATTTTTCAACGTTTTTTAATGCGCCACTCACTTCATTTTTATAACACTTAAATGCCCATTGTTTATCACTACACTGACTAGTTTTTTTAATCCACCAACATTGTCTAATTTCTTGCTTATTTGAATTCCATCTAATTTCTTGCTATTTCAATCTCTTCAAATCCCCAAGTCTTGTATTTTTATGTCATAAATGACTTGCCTGGCTTTTCTATGTTCCTTGCCTTATTCTTCTAGTCATTCTTCTTCTCACCTTTATTAAAAATGTTCATTTGCTATCCATTCTCTAATGACTTTACTTTCTACGCTTCCATTTTAAGCTGTGTCTAACTTGAACTTTTTGTGCCAGTTCTGAATTTAATTTAGATTCGGCTTTTAGTTTGTGCAAATCTATTATATTACGATTAAAATTACATTGCTAAACCCAATACACGGAATTTGAGCTTCCATATTTCTGTGTCTATTCAATTACAATCAATTTCATTGGCGAATTATACGAGTGTTAATATGATTTGGCAATTTATGTGAATTTTCTCAGATGCTTGCATTATTACAACTCTGTGCTTTAGTGATTTAATTTGTCATTTGCTTGTACTGCAATCAGAGCCGATTTGAGGGCTAAATACCATCGCAATATATATGCCGCAACACGCTTGCCCAGAACGTATCGTGTGACTCACGCCCGACTCCCTGAGCGTTCCAGCCGTGGCCTTTAGCCTATTTTTAGCCGATCTCAGGGCAAGTGTGCCAGTTTTTCAGGACTGATTCCGTGGTGCGATGCTCACCTTGGGTGGGTGTCGTAAAGTTCTTTTAATACCGTAACAAATGATTTATCAGAAAGGCAACTAATTAAATACTGAAACTTCTCAATGTTCGATAGTGTTGTCACATTGTGAATTACAGTGTTAAACAACTGAAAAAAAGAAGACCAAGAGTCCAAACTCCCATTAAAGTGACGCAATTGAATTTTTGGGAGACGAATGTTACCATTTCCGTTACAAGTTGGAGCCGTTGAATTAGATGTACTCAACTCCGATGGGAATAATTGGTCGTACAGAGAGCACACTTCGTAAAAGATCGCATCATAATTTTTCCTATTAGAGTCTTCAGTTTTAAAATCTGGATCATCTCGGCTTGATAAGTGTGATATTACATTTTCATGTGCAGCTTGTAATTTAGAATAAATTCCATCAACATCTTGATACCGTCTTTTAAATATAAAAGCATTTTAAAAGCAGAAAATTGCTTATTAAATTCGAAACTAGAGGAGTTTGCGGCAACAGCGAACAGTTAGCTGGAATTTGCTACTTGGCGACACCCTTCAAAAGAGATTAGGTTTTAGCGGAATTTTAAATGGGTACGGCACATATGGTGGCCCTTACCGGCTAAACTAAACACGGGTCACCATCTTCACACAAAGGAACTAAGATAACGAACTATATTTGTCAATGATTAAACAATCATGTAATTAGAAAAAGTGCACTTAGCTGTATCACACTGTACTGTACTGTTGCTTATTCAATTTTACTCCCCAAACGCTAAACTAACAATAACCTATACTGAACACTAAAATAAATTGCAAAATGCGGCGTTTTCAGAAGGCAAATTATGCGATGGAAATCTACTAATTAATTAATTAAGCGAATATCCGGCTCGAAGGACCAAAAATGATTGCGGTTCGTACAACAATGAATTTAATTAATCAACTAATAGATCAAGAACAAGAAATAATAAATACACAAATAATAAATTGCCTTGACTTACCAATCTGATGAAAACAGCGAGTGTACAAATCCAAACAGGCGTCGAGTGTACAACGGCGTGCTTTCTCCATACACAGAACAAATATTGTTAAATTCGTACATAATACTACATAGGTCATATATTTACTGGTATTATGCATTTACATTGCATTATAATACAGCGTAAAGAGCACTACAAAGTTATCTTATCTCAAGAATGGATGTCAACTAAACCTAAAATTAAAGAAATTGCGTATATTTTGCTTCACGAACTAAACCTAAAATTAAAGAAATTGCGTATATTTTGCTTCACGAAGAAGAGTGCGTTTCGTCTTTCTCAATTTTTAAGACAAAGGTTGGCTGTCGATACTTCAAGATGAGATCAAGTAGGTATAGGTAATCGTAACGTGTGTCAGCAGTGTCAGGCAATTCTCTGAATATTGGTCGTGTTTCAGTTCCCTCCCCCCTTCCATTTTTATTTTTAATTGTTAATCTTTAAAAACGAAGGCAGAATGTCCTTCGAAACGTTCGATATCTAATGTTTTTAATTTTGCAGAGTGGTGAAATATCTATAAAAAGAACGTGAAGCCTAAAAGCTATAAGCGCAATCCGAAATCACATGTGTTGCAACTGGAAACACCCTGAACATAAAGTATTTAAAATGGATTTCTTTAAATGCGATAACAAGGAACGGGGCGTATTTAATAAGGAGTTTCAAGAATTTCGAACGTCCGATCACTGCTCGGCAACGGGTAATCAGAACACTGGATGTCAAACAAGTAATTAAAACATGATACAACTGGCACAAGGTACAACGGAAAAACAGCGCACGTCCTCAGAGGCATGTGCACACTGGCTTATGCCCGAAAATATGTGGTGGTGCAGAGAGGCATACTGGCTGAATATGCTGCAGACAAAAGCGCTTAAAATAAAACTTTTAGGTAATAATATATTTATAAAATCTTATTCTTGATAATAAATAATAAGAAAGTCTTACGCCGGGTCACTCGTGCTGTAAAGCCTAGAGCTACTACTTCTTCGTTCTGATTATCTATTGAATGTACTGTACTAATAGAATTTCACACAGGAGTCGTATATTCAACATGTTCGTTCTCTTCCGTATCCTAAATAATTGTAACATTACTGACGTTTTCATCACCATAATCTTGCACAGATAGAGCTTTATTAATATTTTCTTCTTCGGTTTCTGATACGTTCTTATGTTTCTTTTTGTTTTGTTAAATTTCCTTTAGACTGTTTCTTAGGTGGTCTATTTTTTACACTGATATTCGTCTTTCTGTTTTCGTCTAACTGCTTTTTTAGGGAGGTTTCATTTCAATTCTTCCACTTTTGTTTGTCTAGAATTTCTGGTCAATCGTTGTTTTTCATAAAGTGCAGTTTCATTGGTTTGTGCTTTACTAGATGCGTAGGATCAAAAACTTCTTCGAGAAACATTGTATGATCCAAGGAACAAATAGCGGTAGTTGTATCCACTTTCAATATTGGAAGCAATCATTTCACACATCCATACATCCTTGAACAGCTCTGCAAATTGTTTTTAGTTGAGCCTGCTAAACACTTTTGAAATTTGCCTTGAATACGGCCAGCTAAGGGAAACGCATGAGTTTTATTTTATTTTTTAGAGAAGCTTCCACTATGCGAAGACTGATGTGATTTGAGTCAGAACTGTGGTGTGTCCATCGTAGAGTAACAGCGCCTAGTGGCTTGGTAAATCCTTTTGAATGCGGAGTTGATCTACATGAAAATGAAACACTGGGGTTCCACCATCCATTCACTCTTCTAAGCATATAACTTTCCATCGGTCCTATTTGCATCAACGTTATGTTCTTTGGCGTATAATTAATAAATAAAGCTAACACTAGTAACCTTAAGCTAGAATGAGACTACACTTACCCAATTTATTTTTAGTGGAAAGTGACTACGGAGTTACTTTGTTTTCTGCTATTTCTCATAACATGGTAGTTAATTCGATGAAGCACTATGCATGTACAAGCAGCTGTTCGACACCTATTTGAAAGTATATTTATTGTGTTATTTGCTTGTCTCTTACTTTATGTGATGTATGTATTAATGTATTATGTGTAACCTCTTTTTACCTACCGATGTAGAGGCTGGTGCTTTATACACTTGCGTTTGGCGGTGCAATTCTCAACTTGCCCCGGATTCGGGTTACAAAGTTGGAGCGCACGATTTGTGTTTCCGTAACAACCATTGTGTGCGGCGTGTGTGCTCGTGATGTGTTGACCTTGTTACCCTAACTCCTAGGTCTGTGGTTCTGAGTAGAACACAATTTATTTGGTGCCCAACTGTGAATGGTCTCACCGAGCCGGATTCCAACCGCCAAGGCTGCGGAAAAACTCCGCCCACCGTGGGATTCGAACCGAGAACTTGCTTAATGCAACGCTAACGCTTTACCAACTGCGCTACCCGGCTTCATTAGTTTATGTGTTACAGGAAACAAAAAATAAAGAAGGTGTTTAAAATTTATATTTGTTTTACGGAGGATTTATTTTCTTGTTAATATTAACTTAATATAATAAGTAATTTTATTTAATATAGTATTTTCTGGATGATAAGGTTTTTATTGCCGAAATATTCATAAAACAAGGATCTAAATTATGCATTCATCAAAAACCACAACGAAACATTGTTTCTTTTGGCTTTTTAATAATTTATGTAAAATGGCTTTGTCTATGCCATACTTATTGTTTGTCTTACTGCAATTCCAATAAAAGGAAAGTAAGAAATTTGAATTTAGCTCGGAAATTGTATTGCTGGTTTTTAAATATATCAGATTTTTTTTTACATTTTAGGGGTATCTAAATATGCTACATACTTAAGAAGTATTTAAATACTTAAAGTATTTAAACACCTAAAATTTAACAATTATAAATACTTAAATATTATAGATATTTAAATACACTAGATTTTTGAAAGGAATTCAGTATTTAGTAGTTAAATACTTTTGAGAAGTATTTGACCTCTGTGAAGTTAGCACCACAAGTTCAAAAAATATAATTTTTTAAGAGTTCTTGTTGCACCCCAAAGAGTTCTAGAGTTTCTTGCTATTTTTAAAAATAGTTCTATGTATTTAAGGGAAAAAAAGGTGAATGGAAGATTTGGGGTACTTACTTCACTTTTTCCTCGGACAAATACCACTATAATTCCTTTTAAGTCATACTTATTGAAAAATGTCATGACAATTTTTCGATAGAACTCGCCGGGATGCTACTAGAACTCCCATTAGAACTACCGGAAGAAAATATGAAGTTAGCACCCTAAATTTTCGATTCACATTTATTTCTCTTAAATATACAGGGTGTAAAAAAAGTCTGGAATATAGCAAATATTTCAAAAACTACCGGAGATGAATTTTTCAAAATTGTCAGACTTATATAGGTAAAAACGGTGAATCTAGGAAGGACAAAACCGTTTCTGTAACTGTACAGGGTTAGTCAGAAAAAATACCAACGTTTGTATTTTAAATTGGATACCCTGTATATTACCGAGGAATCAAATAGTCCTTCAAAAGACAAATTCAACGATATAGGGTTTGACGGATTTATCTGTCAAAATGACAGATGTGGGGTGTCTTAAAGAATAAGGTTTACTACAATAGACCGGTTAATATTGAAGCTTTAAAGGATCATATTAGAAATGAGATACGTCAAATTCGATGGGATACTTTTGACAACGTCTTACAAGAATTTAAAGACAGTATCCATCGAATTTGACGTATCTCATTTCTAATATGATCCTTTAAAGCTTCAATATTAACCGGTCTATTGTTGTAAACCTTATTCTTTAAGTCACCCCACATCTGTCATTTTGACAGATAAATCCGTCAAACCCTATATCGTTAAATTTTTCTTTAGAAAGAATATTTGATTCCTCGGTAATATACAGGGTGTCCAATTTAAAATACAAAAGTTGGTATTTTTTCTGACTAACCCTGTACAGTTACAGAAACGGTTTTGTCCTTCCTAAATGCGCCGTTTTTACCTATATAAGTCTGGCAATTTTGAAAAATTCATATCCGGTAGTTTTTGAAATATTTGCTATATTCCAGACTTTTTTACACCCTGTATAGAAATATTGTTAAAATTAAAGGAACTCTAGAACTATTTGGGGTGCAACGGGAACTCTTGAAAAAAAACAGCATTTTTTAAACTTGTGGTGCTAACTTCACAGAGGTAAGTATTTGCCCGGCTCTGGCCACTTTATGAATCTAAAATCAAGCTTTGAAATAAAAATGCACATCCATATACGTACTTTGCGTAAAATAATTGATATTATTATGAAGAAACGAGTAGCAGCGACCACTAAAACTACAAAAACCCAAATAATCGATAGCAGGGCCCATTAGGCAGACAAAATATATGGCTGCTAAGCTGATTTCCATTTCAATTAATTGATAGATCGCCATAAATCGCGCTTAAGCGCTCTCAGGCCGTGCGAAGGCATCGCCGGATTATTAATTAAACCTAAGAAACACATTGTGTTAGAGATAATACTCATTATTAAGTTATTTATTGTCAACCTAGGAGCTGTGTGGCCGTCAGGATCGGGCATTAGCATTTGCTTCCCGACAAGCCGTTCCTAAACTTAAATAAATAATGGCCAATTTGAATAAGGCTCTCCCGTTACGCCAACTTTTTCTATTCGAAATCGTGCGGCTTTATGCCCGACTATTTATTTAAGAATCGGCTTGTCTTTTTATTTTTTATTTTGCTTGGCATATTTTTAATATAAAAAATCTGGTGTGATACACGCACACAACTTCCTTTTACAGTGATCTTATAATTAGCTAAAAATATGATTTTAAATGTTTAAGCATTTGTCAATTTTTTTTTAAATTACAAATTCTACAAAAACGGTACAAAATAGAGCGTTAGTTCAAGAGACAAATTTTCTCTAGAATTTTAAGCTGAATTTAAAAAATGTAATAATATACCGGGTATTCTATTTAAAATAAGAATTAATAAAAAAAAATTAAAAAATAGAAACCCATTTTAGAAGTATTCAACTGGAAAATCACCTATCTCACATCAATACACATGAAAAATGTAATAAAAATGTAAAGTTTAAAAAAATTCGTTGGAGCCGTTTTTGAAAAAAATCGAAAAAACTGAAAAATCACAAGAGTAAACACCTACTTCCGGTACATAGTACATAGTACATAGTACACAAAACTTATATATGAAGTTTCAACGTCATACTGCTGATCGGCTGCTGGGCCTAGTGGTTAGAGTGGCAGACTAGCGATCAGCGGTCCCGAGTTCAAACCCCGGGGGAGGCATAAATTTACGTAGAAAAACGTATAATATCAGTCTTTCTCAGGACTAACCAGGAACACCTGAAAACGGGAGTAGAAACGTTGTATGATTTACACCCTAGACAGTGGAAAAAGTCCGAAAAATATATCATACTTTCCCTTAATTCTGCATTTATTCTCAGTCTCCAGTTGTCACTGTGTTGGTCTATTATGAGTTCTTCTACTTTCGAACGTGAATAGTTTTTGTTGGTCTTTAAGCGTCATGCACCAGGATTCGTATCCGTAAAATATTACCGATCCAATAACAATGTATATTCCGAGTTGTACATTTTTGAGAGTTCCTTATTTGTAAATAACGTATTAAGAACTGCTACTGCCCTATTTCTCGAAGCAATTCTTAGAATAATTTCTCTACTCATGTCATTGATGTCGGTGATCATTGCGCCCAAGTATTTAAATTTCTTTACTTTATCATAATTATGGTGTCTGATTGCCAATGGCTGCTCATTTCTTTGTGTGTAGTTTCTATTTGTTATTTCCATGTATTTATTTTTTTCACGTTCACAATAAGTCATATTTCGCCAATTGCTGCTTCGATTTATCTAAATTGTTCCACCAGATCTTCTTTGTTTTTCCAACTATATCATTATCATCTGCATATAGGCAAACATTTTAAAAGTTTTCTCGATTAGAATTCCTGCATTTGTTTTTTGGAGAAGGATAAATTTTTCATTCCAATAATCTTCTATTTTGATTTCTAACTTCGTTGTACTGTTCTTTTCTATCTGGATCTTCTGGGGGTTTTAATTTCATTTCTCTTCCTTTATCTACTTGTTGCTTACACTCGTCGTCAAACCACTTTCTATTTCTTTTCTTTCTCGGTTTTCCTAATGTATCTTCTGCCATTGTATTGTCTCTGCTATTTTCCCCACTTTGCATTTATATTAGTTTCAACACTCTCTATTTGCAAAGGACTAAATCTGCTTCTCATTTCTGATATATCTCTCTGCCCTCTGGTTGTTGTAATTTTTCTAAATTGATTCTTGGCAAAGAACCGCATCCTTTGTAGTTTTTATTATTTGTATTTAGTTTTTAACTTCGTAACCACTAAGTTATGGTCCAAGTCACAATCTGCTGCTCTGTAACATCTTACATCATTGATACAGCTTCTATGCCTGTTTTCTATGAGGGCATGGTGTATCTGATTTTTTGTTATCCCATCTCTTAAAATCCATGTTTGCTTGTGTAGGTCGATATGGAAACATCTCGTGCTGTTGATATTCATATTTTTTATATCCTGCATAGTTTATTGGTCTTATTCCATTTTTGGCTCGTCTCTTCGTGTAGACTTTCTTTTCCGATTATCGGTTCAAATATGTATTCCTTGCCAATATTTGCATTAGCGCCACCCATGATTACTTTAACGTCATATGTTGGGATCATATCGAATAAGCTGTCTAGTTGGTCGTAGAATTCGTCTTTTACATCGTCATTGGCTGGTTCTGTCAGGGCGTATATATTTATTACTGTCATATTCAATAATTTGTATTCTAATATTATTGCACACATTCGGTCATTGAATGTTATAAAACTAATTACTGATTTCTGAATCTGCTTGTTTACTATAAAGCCAACTCCATATGGATGTTGATTATCATTTCCACTATAGTACATATTCATATTGCATTTCTATTTGCATTTATTTTTGTCAAGTGTCTCTAACTTCTTGTATCGCACATAATCTTATTCTATAACGTTGCAATTCCCTCACTAAGCGTTGTATTGCACCAGGTAAATATAGACTAAGTAAGTTCCATGCCCGAATCATATTCCTTTTTTCCAATACAGTCATCTTGTTTTTTTTTCGTCCGGCGTTATCCGAGTCGTCTCGTTGGGGTTTCGTAACAAAGCACATTTTATAGAAATGGTGTTGTTAACCCCACCCTAACCTTCCTCCTTTTCCTGGGCTTGGAACCAGCAGTGTACCATTATAAATTGTCATACGCTGGCTGAGTTTTACTTATTATTACATAATTATTGTTATTACACATAAAACATTATATATAAACATTATTCGTGTTTGTTTTTGCTCTTCGGTTAACATATGGAATTTACCGACTTGCCACCTTCTTCACATCCAGCTGTTGTTGTAAAATGTTATCTACTGCGGATGATTCAATATAGTACCTAGTTTTTTATCTATAAGTTTCATTTCGATTGTTCTTAAGCAGCTTTTCTAACGTTTTTGAATCTTTTGTTAGAAGATATCCCAGAACTGGTAGAATTTCTATCTGGAATATGTTACGCCCATTTTGTCGTTTGGCATACAATATTTAAAATAATTAATTAGATTTCGCTATTCACATTTATTCCTAATATCTAGTACATTTCTACCTAGGCAACCCCATTAACATCATTCACAATTTTTGAACAAGTTACAGTTCTATGTTTATCAGCTTGGCACACACACCTGCATCCATAGTTTTTCTTTCTTTTTCAAATTTTGGAACTTTTGATAACCTCAGATTGTGTACTGCTTTTGGCAAACTTTCATTCTTTTCCATCCGCGATTCGGTCGTGAGAAGTTGGTGCCCTAGATTCCTTGCTTCGTTAAGAGCTCTGGATATAGCTCGCTCCGATTTGTGGAGGATATATGAGGCATCGTAATCTTCTTGAACGCCATGGTAGCTTTTGGGTGTTGCTGCCTGCGTTCGCTGCACTTTTTGCGGATTTGTTGGGCCTCCACTCCGATGGGACCGCGTGCGCAAGGTTCGACTTCTTCCCTTCAGCTCGGTTGTGTACCTAGAGATTTGTATTTTCAGCCTATTACTTCCCACCTGGAATCTTATTTCTACCTGGGATGGTTTTCGTATTAGTGTGATTTGTTCTGCCTGGGACATCCGCAGCATGTGCGAGCCTGCGTGCTATCCATTCCTGTGGGTGGGTTTGCTGCCATCCCCGTGCCTACGCTGTCCCTGTAACGAGGATCATCAGCAGCCTGTCGCGAGGCCGTCTTCGTGGCGCATGCCGTTCCACCTGCCGACGAACTGCCTGGTTGCCATATTCACCAGCTCTGCACTTCGTGCCGTGTATGCCTGAAAAGTTTTAGTAGCGTTATAATTATGTATTGTTGTGTATTTGAATATGACCTATAAATTTACGATGATTGGTTTGTGTGTATTATGATTTGTGCTTTACTTACGTAACTAGATTTTTGATTATTTGGTATACTTACCCAGTTGTTTTGCAGTCACTTTTAAATTGCTTTAATATGTTGTGCGGCTGCCTTAGTAATCACTTTTTCATGTATTTTTCACGCGTAACAACCTAGAGCGTTAACCTTGACTTCATTTTGCTTTAGTTATGTCAAAATTGTGCTGCGGCTATGCTACCGCCTACGGGATTATTACTGTGTTTAACTGGCTGCCCGTTTATAAATTCAGATTCAAATTTAGGGTTTAGAATGACCGCAAGTAAATGACTTGAAGCTTCACAGAACGCCATATGAATTTCTTATGGGTCCTAGCACCCCTTGTGAGATCTCATAAACTGCAGGTATCGCCCCGTTTAAATTTTGTTTGCAATAAAGTCAATTAACTAAGCCAACTCTCGGGGTTGAACGTTGGCCTTACTTTATACTTGCGCTATTTGCACCCCATGGATCGCACTCTGCTTACGGAGGCCATTTGAATATTTAGAGTTTTCTGTTTTTGATCAGAGGTTAATTTAGTCATACCACCTGTTGTGTCGATCTCCGCTTCACGGTGACCGCTGTTGTATTTATAACACAGGCCTGCAAATTGAAATTTTTTGATTTTTTTTTTCACCGTAATGGGTGAATCGTATGTATTTTGGTGCGCTGAGTCCAAATATGACCTCAGTTTTTCTCCAGCACGTAGGGATTTTCCGCAAAATGAAAAAGAAAGTTATGCAAAACCCGCAGTACATATAGGTAAAAATGCATTTTGAAATTAAAAAATATATATTACTAGTGGTTTATTTACATTTTTAAATACAATTTGATAAAAATAATATGTAGTATATACAATAAGGATTTATAATTCTTTATAATATCTACATCTTTTTTCCCCAAAACTCCGTTTTGAGCTTTTCCGTTTGTGTGGGATGTCTGGAAGTTCTCTATGAAGCATCCAACAGTAGTCTCCCACCATATTCACATCCCATCGTCCTTGGTACTGTAAGATTGTGGCTTTTGGGGCGTTATTTCTTACATAAATGTGTTCATATATAGAGGTTGAAATAAAACGCGTGTTGCTTCATGAACCAATATAATGAACTAAATAAAAATTGTTTGCGATCGTCACCTTAACAACACAAACCAGGTGACTAGATGATCGCTACATTACTCCCCCCCCAAAAGAAGAGGGAGGGAGGCCAGGTAGGAAAACTAATATAATCCCGTAGGAGAGTAACAGGATTATATTTAGCTACAAAACCTCCTGGATCTTTTCAACTATCCTTAAAAACTAATAACAATAAATGATAACAATAAATAAAGGTAACAATAAACAATAACACACACTACACACGTCCCTGGAGATATTCTGTTGGGCGTCGAATTCCATCTACTTCACAGATGTAAGCTGGAAGAAATGAAAAAAAAGGAAGCGTGTATAAAAATAATATTAACGTAACAATAAAAATAAAATAAAACAAAAATAAAATATACGAAAGCATGCAAGCATATGTTAATCTAGAAAGTAGGCAGGTTTCAGTCTGTCATAGCTGACTGTTCCGCTGATACCTTCCAGCGACATGTATTTTTCAGAACGGTGTGCAATTTTGAAAGGGCCTAGATAATTGGGTTTGATGCCCCTAGTATGCGTGCTGTTTCTGAGATACACGTGTGTGCATGTTTCCAGATCTTTATTAATGTGAGTACTGGTAGAGGGGTAGTTTTTTGTGAAGAAATATTTATGCTTTCCAATTGATTGTTTTAGATTGATTACAAATGACGACATTATTGTATCTGATGGTTGAGTGAAGTGATTCTCATCGAAGAAATCATTTGGTAATCGAAGAATTGTACCGTATAACATTTCTGCTGGGGATGCTTGCAGGTTTTCTTTGATGCTGGAGCGTAAAGAAAGTAAAATCCACGGAATGTTGTCTGGCCAGGCATTAATGCCTGTTGCGGTGATTGCACTTTTTAAGGTACGATTGAATCGTTCAATGATTCCCTGGCTGATTGGATGGTATGTGCTTGAACGGATGTTTCTAATTCCTAAAACGGACATGAAATCTAACCATGATTTCGAAAGGAAAACGGGAGCATTATCATTAGTTAGGAATTTTGGTATGCCAAAACGGGCAATCCAAACTTGTGTTATTGCTAAAATAATTTCATCCGCAGTTGCGTATTTTAACGGAATCGCTTCAGGCCAGCGAGTAAAACGGTCAATCATAGTTAAAATGTATTTGTATTGTTGCGATTGGGGAAGGTGAATTAGATCGATGTGTACGTGCTGGAAGCGGAAATCCGGTTCACCAAATGGATAGAGTGGAGGTTTCGAAGTTTTGGTTACTTTAACTGCTTGACAGGAAGGACATGTATCCACCCACGTTTTCACATCCTTGTGCATGGATGGCCAGATATAACGTTTAGTTATTAATTTCCTAGATGCGCGAACTCCGGGATGAGATAACGAGTGGATTGAGTCGAATATTTGACGGCGGAAAGATCGTGGAACAAACGGTCTTTGTGTGCCCGTAGAAGTTTCAAACCCAAATAGGAGTTCCTTTTAACGAATTTGTTTTGGCAAAAGATAAATTTGGGTTTGACAATAAGGCTTCCAAATCAGGATCGTCTTGTTGAGCTGTTGCTAAATCATCGAAATCGATCGTATTTTGAAGACCAACGACAGAAACCCTGGTTAGAGCGTCTGCTGGTACGTTATCTGTACCTTTGACGTGTTGTATGTTTGAACAGAATTGGGAAATGTATTGTAACATTCTTAATTCTCGAGGTGAGTGGTCACCTGTTGATTTAGTAATTGCGAAAGTGAGAGGTTTGTGATCAGTAAAGATAGTATATTGTTTACCATCAGTATAATATCGAAATTTTTAACTGCGAAATATATAGCTAGCAGTTCTCGTGAGAATACGCTATATTTTTGTTCTGCAGAGGTTAATTTTCGCGAGCAAAAAGCGAGTGGTTTCCACATCTGATCCTGCCATTGTTGCAAAACACCTGCGATGGCATTGGAAGATGAATCAGTCCATAAACTGATTTCAGCGTTTGGTATAGGATGAACTAATAAAGTGGCCTTTGCCAGAGCTAACTTGATTGAGTTAAACGTTTCTAACTGAGAAGTGTTTAAATGAACCGGTTTATCGGTTGCTTTCCCAGCGATCACTAGAGAAATTAACGGTGCGATTAGACTTGAGCAATTGGGAATGAATTTATGGTAATAAGTGATCATTCCTATGAAATTTCGGAGTTGACGTTGAGTAGTCGGGGGCGGAAATGAATTGATTGCATCCACCCTTTGACTCCTGAGGTTTGATTCCCTCTTTACACACAGTGTAATCCCAAGAAATTTAAGTTAGGGGCACCAAAAACACATTTATTTATGTTAAGTAACAAACCATAGTTTACTAATTTGGCGAATACTTTTTTGATATGTTGAATATGTTCCGATCTGTTAGCGCTAAAACTAGGATGTCGTCTAAATAACAAAAAAACAAAACTCATCCCTTCAAAAACTTCCGACATGAGAGCCGACCAGCTACTCTGAGCGTTCCGTAATCCAAAGTTCATTCGTAGGTATTTATAGCTACCCAACGGTGTTATTATGGCTGTTTTATCTGTATCCTCAGGAGCAATTGGTATCTGAAAGTACGCTTTTTTTAAGTCTAGTTTTGAAAAGATCGTTGAACCATGAATTCTGTAGGTAAAATCTTGGATAAATGGTATAGGGAACATGTCTGGGATTGTGACGCTGTTTAAAGGTCGATAATCACCGCACACTCTGTAGCTACCGTCCGCCTTCTTCACCAAATGAATGGCTGCTGCCCAAGGGCTTGTTGCTCTTTGTATAATGCCTGATTTTTAACAACTCTTGCAGATGCTTTTCCAAAAAATGACAATTGCTCAGGATTCAAACGCCTGCATTTAGTAAAACGAGAAGGTCCTGTCGTGATAATTCTATGTATGACCTTATGTTTGACAGGTGCATTGATATTAAAATCGTCAAGTAATTCCGGAAACTGTCGCAATAACATTTATATTCTTGTTCAATAGAACCAGGGATATTTTTGTTTGATGAAGATGCTGGTTGTATACTTTGCTGATTGTTGTGTGGTGGGGATTGTTGATGATTACATATCTGTGAATGGTTACTGCACGAACCGCTCATAGGAACAACATGATGACTTGGTGACACTGGATGATAGGCGGTTTGAGTCGGTATTGGGTGGCAAACATCAAATGGTTCGGATCTAGAAACGTGTAGATGAGGCAGCTGCGCATGCTTCCCCTTTTGCAGACAAGCTACCGATGTATACAATTGACGCTGAGTTTGTGCAGTTGGAATCGCAGCAATCGGTGGATGAGTGGTTGGGTACGATATAAGCGTGTGCGTTACCGGTACCCCCTCGTTGTATGCACACTTGCTGTTGTGCAGCGATCGGTACCTGTATACCTACAAGAGGTATACCTGAAGAAGGTTGCAGATGAATGAGGTTGTTTGAAGTTGGTCCACTCATGTATGTTGATGGTGGAGCAAGCATGTCCGAAACTCGCCGATGATCGTGCGATGCCCACTGTAATGAAGGGGCTGTGTTACACGACGTAGGGGCGAATGTGCAGGATGCATGACTGCAACTGGTGGCAGCATGTTCGGAAACTGCGCACGGACGGGTGTCAATGACTGTGCCCGCTTGTGAGTCCACGGTTGCAGTAGCGCGAACTGTACCGAAGCAAGACCGTTCATGCATGTTGAAGACGGTGTATGTGCGGCGGTTGGGTAAAGCTGCTGCTGCTGGAAGACCGGTAGCGGTGAGCACTGAATAACTGGACAAGGAGGTTGGGGATATGCAGATTGCATCGAAGGAGTCGGTGCATGACGGAATTGTTGTTGTTCAATTCGAGTCGGCCCGCACCGTTGCGGTGCATGAGCTCGGTTGTCGAAATGCATGTGGACTGAGGTAAGAGACGCTGTGTCGATTCGTTTGCAATGTGCGACGCATCAGGTATATGGACCGTCGTTGGACATGGATGTTGCCATCTTTGATGAACATAGCCCGCTGTTGGTTTTATGTCACGTGTCTGTACTGCGAATTTGGATGATTGAGGCCCTCTTTGATGAATAGGCTCTACCTGGTAGAAATCTACGTGGTGCGGGTGTACATCGGATTTTGTCGGATTGTTATAAGAAATTGGATCGAGTGTGTTGCGAATCTGATGTTGCTGAACGGGTGATTGCCGTGCTCTTTTGAGTGTTGAGGCATCCGTGCAGGCAGAGGTGCAACTGTTCGATCTTTGAAATTAATAACTAGTTCAAAGAATTGAAGAAAATCTAATCCTAAAAGGGGCAAATCGACATTTAGGACATAAAAGGTCCACTCAATTGGTCGTGGAAATATGTTAAACGACAGTTTAAGTGTCACTGTTCCTTCTATAAGTAAAGGGAACGAATCTGCCATTAATACTTTCCTTTAGGGACAGTATTGACACATTCTAATAATTTACTAGTAACGAGTTGCCTTGGTATAACTGAAGCGTTTGCTCCAGAGTCAACAACGAAATTAATATTATTTAAAGAATCAAATAAAACAATGAAATTGGCCACTCCTGAAGGATTGTTGTTTAACGCAGCTGGAGGGTAGCTCGTTAAACATAGTTTGCGTTTTTTGAATTAAAAGAACAAGGTGTAGTGCATCTGAATGCTTTTGAACCAAACTTGTGGTGGTAGTAACATATGCTTTTAGGAGGACGGTTCGGTGCGTTAGTAATAGCAGGCTGTTTTGCAATGTGAGGTTCGCGGTTTTGATAAGTGTCATATGTCGAACGTGAGTTGTCATTACTACAACGCGGCGACGGAAAGCTCGTGCCAGGGAACTGAACATTGGGCAAAGAAGAAAATTGAGTCAGTTTTCGAACGAGTTCTCCAATGTCCATTCGTTCGTTGGAATACGCAAATAATTTAAGTTCATTGGGTAGACGGTGTACAAATATGTCACGTGCCATTTGCAGCGGGTAATTGAGATCCATAGTGAGTTTTAATATTTCTGACCACAGATCTGTAGGATTGCCATTGTATACAGTGTTGTCAAACAGTAAGGACAGTTTAGAATTGACTGGTTCAACATAAGAATTTTGAATACGCTCCTTGACTTTAGTAAACGGTTGGCGCTGTGGTTGTGTTATTATCAAGTCTCTCACTTTTGGAATCACATCAGAAGGCAAGTTAAGCAAGAGTAAGCTGTATCTTTGGGCCTCATCGTTTTATGCCCAACTGCGTGAAATAACGGTCAACAAGGACAAAATATAAAGTGACATCGTGAGGCATAAACGGTGGGAAAGTCAGCTTACTCTCCATTTTTTGATAAAATGAAAGGATGACTTAACTTATAGTGTGGCTGCACTGGTGCTCGAAGACGGACGATAGGTGTGTGCAGCGAACTGGCTCGATTTCGCTTTGACAGATGGATTCGGCCGGCGCGGCGGGTGGAGATGGGCTCTTGGTGTGCGCCGCGAGCGAGTTTGCTTTGGGTATCCGGGCTAGAGCTGGTAGATGCTTTGCAGTTCGCAGGAAGGCTGCAGGGAGCACGATAGTCCCAGGTTCCAGGCCGGATTGTAGTCGCAGAAGTTGACAGCACCGCTATGCACAATTCCACGCCGTGACAGCTGTACTGTGTGCAGGTATTGCGAGGTGTCAAAAGCGAAATGTGTAAAATGATAACACTTAGCTTTTGTTAGATGAACTCCAGGGACTTCACAACAGGCTGGAGGAGGCAGAGGGGGTTCTGAAGCTGTGGAAGAGGACTAGCTTCAGGTGGAGGTATGATGTCTATCACACGTTCGGGATCACCAATTGTAAGATTGTGGCTTTTGGGGCGTTATTTCTTACATAAATGTGTTCATATATAGAGGTTGAAATAAAACGCGTGTTGCTTCATGAATCAATATAATGAACTAAATAAAAATTGTTTGCGATCGTCACCTTAACAACACAAACCAGGTGACTAGATGATCGCTACAGTACCCTCCGTTCCATTTCTTTGATGTCTTGGTGGAACCTCTCGCCCTGCTCTTCACTTACGGCACCAAGGTTTTCTGGGAAATAACTCAAATGGGAGTTCAAAAAGTGAAGTTTCAAGCTCATGGAGCACCCCAAGGTTTTAAAACATTTCAAACGTTTTATTTACAATTTCTTCTAAATCCGTGTCCCTATTGTTCCCCAAAAACTTAGTCACAACTTCTTTAAATGATATCCACGCCTCTTTCTCAGCTTTTTTCATCACCTTTTCAAACTGATTGTCTTTCATTAGTTTCCGAATGTCCGGGCGAACAAAAACACCCTCCTTAACTTTGCCTCAGACAGTCCCGGGAAATTCTTTTCAAGGTATTTGAACGTTTCGCCATCTTTTGGCAATGCCTTGACAAACTGCTTCATCAGTCCAAGCTTGATGTGAAGTGGGGGTAAAAGCACTTTTTTGGGATCAACCAAAGACTCAAAGTGAACATTTTTTTCTCCAACCTTCAAAGTTCTCGTTGGCCACACTTTTTGGCTCCAGTGCTGTGCTTTTTGCCCGGCTATCTCACTCACATAGGAAACAGGGGAATTTCGTATAGCCACCTTTTTGTCCAAGCACCATAGAGATGACTTTGAGATCACCACAGATAGGCCATCCAAACTCCTTATATTTCAATTTATCAAGGATAAAAGCCATGTTGTCATACTTTTCTTTTAGATGCACAGAGTGCCCCACGGGTACAGAAGCGTATTTATTGCCGTTGTGTAGCAAAACTGCTTTTAAACTTCTTTTTGACGAGTCAATAAAGAGCCTCCATTCATCTGACACATGTGAATGTTAAACATTGACATCAACTAGGGAACATCAGAACAATATACAAGTTCGCCATCTTGAGAAAAATTTGACTCAAATTGTTTTTCTCTGCTTCTGTACCAAGAGAATGAAGTTCCAGATCTCAACAAGTTCTTTTCTTGAAGTCTAGAGCCCAGTAATTCAGCAGACTCTTTAGAAAGCCCTAAATCACGAACGAGGTCGTTTAATTCTTCTTGTGAAAACTGTTGGGGTCCACAGTCTTCGACTTGAAACTCATCATCCAACTGCTCTGACTCGCTCTCTGACTCTGGCAAATCGTCAAAATTGTGTGGGGGCAGTGGTACTGGAATACCGGGTCCATGAGGCACAGGCCGAAGTGCAGATTGCTTGTTTGGGTAACATATATTTTTTTTTATTTTTGGCATTGTACCCTTGTATGTTGCAAGAACAAAAGTAGCAGTCATCGCCGTGCGAAGTCCTTCAACACAGCCTGAACACACTCCATGAGGGGCCCAAGATTTTTCTTGATCTCCGATCTTCACACCAAAATAGGCAAAGTACACTTTTTTAATAAACTCCGTAATACTTCGAGATTGTTTTTTTAATACAAGTTCGCCACAAATGTAACAGAAACTATCTCAGGATTATTAACACAAGCTCTTGAAGACATTTTGAAAGACACTTTAAGAATATTTAAATTGAAATGAACAAATCGAAGGACTACGAGGGGTATATATAGGGCAATGGGAAAATCCAGGTTTCATTTGTCAATAATGTTCACCACAATTACGCTAATTACCAGAAAGAATTTCTCCTATTTATTTATGTACTTTTAATAACAAAAACATTTATTACAGTAACATTGGAATCTGAAAACACCGAAGAAAAGCGATAAACCTTAATTGCATACTATTAAGGTAATGGGTTTCCATGATTCATACGCTGACTAATACTGTTAAATATACTAATTTTTATCATATTTCATAGTTTCTAATATAAAACTATGAAGCCGAATAGGAAAAACAACTTTTTTCGGCATATTCATAAATATACGCCTTAAGGTAGGCAATCCCGCAGAAAAATGCATTTTGCGGAAAATGCTTACGTGCTGGGAAAAAACTGAGGGCATTTCCGAACTCAGCGCACCAAAATACATAAGAATCACCCATTATTTTAAAGAAAAAAATTTGGTCGCAGACCTGTGTAATTATATTTAAGCACAGACCTCAAAAATAAAGCGTTGTATAGTATTACCAAAGAGTACTCTTTGGTATTATATTATTTAGTACAATAGAAAACATCTTACTAATAATATGTATTACAAATTTAATATACAGGCTCCAGCATCGAAACGGGTGTGGGAGATATTTCTAAAACTATGAGTATTACATAAATATTGCTTAGATATAAGTTATATTACTAAAATATTTTTGATTATATAGGACGGCTTGAAAAAGTCTGACGAATCAAAATTAACTTTTTATTAATGGAATACCCTATGCTTAGATAGCTTAAAAGTATTTTGCTTAAATGTAATCATTTTAATATAAAGTTGTATGGGTTTAACGTCAAGTCTTATACCTTACGGTAGAAAGGCTCAGGATTATGTGATGCAATGTAATGGGTTCAACTGTTTTGGAGATATTAACGATTTTATACAAAAATGCTGAATTTCAAGCGGCTGCTGTAAATAACAGAAAATAATTGAATGAAAGAAAAGGTCACCAGATAATTATGCTTTTTCTGAATTGCCTGTTGAGTGTAAAATGGTAGTTCTGAGTATTAATGCTATATAGGGTGCTCAACATTTGCGAATTAACTAATTTCGGATTTTGTATTAAATGGAACGGAATTATTCATAATGATCTTTTATTTGATATTTTACTTCATACCCTTAAATTCAATTGTTTTTCAGATATGCGAGTTTGAACATAAAAATCTGGTGTGATACAAGACAACAACTTCCTCTTACAGTGATTTTCTAATTAGTCAAAAATTTGATTTTAAATTTTTAAGCATTTGTCAAAAATTTTCAAAAATTACAAATTCTACAGAAACTGTACATAATAGGTTGTTAGTTGGAAACAAATTTTCTCGCATCAATACACATTAGAAACGTAATAAAAATGTAAAGTTTGAAAATAATCGTTAGAGCCGTTTTTGAAAAAATCGAAAAAAGTGAAAAATCACAAGAGTCAACACCTACTTTCGGTTATGCGATTTTCTTCAAAAGCTTGGTGTTGCATCTAGATAGTACACAAAACTTATATATGTTTCAATGCCATACCTCTTTTCGTTTTTGAGATATTTTGTTCAACATCCGTTGAAAACTAATTTCGAATTTTTGTGGCGAACCAATACTTCCTTCTGAAGTCATCATTTCTAATTTTTTTTAGGTACCAGGATGGGGCTATACTACTTCAAATGGAAAACTATCAGAAGAGCTAAAAGAATTAAATGTACCATATATATCGTACAATAAATGTTATGAAAAAGTTCCTGTATCTTTTAGAAAATATTTAACTCACGATAAAATATGTGCTGGATATTATGATAAGGGTAAATAGGTTTAGCTTTCAGTACCCAATATTAATAATGATTATTTAACAGGTGTAGCTATATGTGAAGGAGATAATGGTGGAGGGTTGGCATTTTCACATTCTGATGATCGATACTACATCAGAGGAATAGCTAGTTTAGCGCCAGCATTAAATGGGCATTGCGATTCTAATCAGTATTCAGCTTACACTTTGGTATCTAAGTATATACACTTTGTGAAAGACCTGGTAACTCGGAATCGGTCATAAAAATGCTCACTGTGTAAACAGCTCATTTAATTTGTTATAATAAGTTAATAAACTATAATCGTTTGCATTTTTTATTTGTTCAACAACTGATACCGAGTATATTTTGAAATGTAGTTAATACTTTACGTTTAATTATTATTCTCAAGAAAACAGCCGGTAACAGAGAGACATGGAAAGAGCTGGTAGAGTTGATATGCAATCAGGTAGAATAACTGAACTACATAAAGAAAGAGATTACCGTGCGTGAAAAAAGGATGGGATAGTATAAGGCTGACAACCTTATACTATTTTTCACACTTGTCATCAAAACGCACTTTTGGACTTCCATTGTTAACAGAGATGACATCAAAAAGATCCTGGAGCCAAAACGACCCACACGAAAGGTATCGAGTCTACTCGTCGCTGCTAGGTGGAAAGTGCTGCGCCGCTGAGTAGACCCGTGACAACCCATCGCGGAACAGTCCCAGACCCGAGACGCCCCCAGCATCATCCTCTGACCACACCAAGTACCCACTCCTTGAATACTTCCAGAAAAAACCCCGAAGTGGAAGATACCTCGACAGTTATGGTACTGCTAGACCGAAATAGGACTACAAAAACAAGCAGGGAAACGATCAGGGTTCTTCCTTTGACCATCATGAGGAGAAGGTAACCCCGGGAAAAGAGGATCTGAAGATCAGTGAAGCGACAGGCAGAGCCACATTATTCCACTCACCATTCATACTCGTTGAGAATCTCTTCCACACCGTGTACGGACGGGACGAAAGTCCCTACAACCTTTACTTTTACCTGCATTCTGAAAACTCCATCCACGCTCAAGTCACAAACATACCAGATCACAGAGAAAATCATAAAAGAGGAAAGCAACTCATGGGTACCCACCACATTCACACCAAAGACCACATACTCTAGACGAAAATGAAAAGAAATAGGTAAAAGTCGGAAGGAAAGAAGGCGAAGAATGAAGGTCTGATCGTCTCGCTAGAAACTAAACACTAAAGTCTGTGAAGAATAATTCCGCACTATCGGAAACCCAATCGTAAAAGCAAAAAAAGGTTCATCAGAAGAATCTGTGAACCATAACTTCGCTTTAACAAAAAAACAATCTTAACACTGAGCAACTAACTACTCACGGACGTTCACCAACAAAAAAAGCTAATGCCAAGCAATCCAAAATCCCCCATACGACGCAAACGGTATATAAACAAAATAATATTGCAAGACACAAGGTGCTAACCCAAACAACACCTAAACTGAGAACTAACATCCTTAAACATGTAGCTACTCCATTGCTAAAGAAAGAAGAAGAACTAGATAACATAGCTTCTCTATAGTGACCTGCCATACTTTGCCAACCAACCACCCTAAACACTTTTACTCTAAATCCTGATCTTCATGGACCTTTAAATCTTGTACATGCCACGAACCTTAACTCCGACGAGTTTCAAAATCTTCTAGCTCGTACACATTCGGCGATACTTTTTGCTTAATACGACACTTAATATACTTGGGAGTCAACTTTCCAGCTAAGCAATCGGCCTTATTCGAGAGGGTATAATTTCTCTTCCAAACGGTTTGACCTAACTCTAGGCTAACTGGTCGACGCCTCAAATTATAACGCTGAGGACAGGTACGGAAAGCCTTATCGAAACGCGCCTTAACAGAAGTATAGATACTCTTCAAACCCTTAAGATGTTCATTAAGATCAGTCCGATCGTGGAAATCAAAAGGTTGGTTGCCCTGGTTTTGAAGTCGATGCATCTTCCAGACAAACACGGTTCTCTACCAAAATTCAAATACGCCCGGGAATAACCTGTGACCTCATGTACCATTGTACGCAACGCATAACCCAATTGCGGTAACTTCTCATCTCATTTCCGATGGTCCTTGTTAACATAGGACCGTATCATGGTCTTAATGACTTGATTTACCCGTTCACATGGTTTTGCTTGTGGATGGTATTTTGCATTATTCACGATCTTGCTGTCATAGGGTTTGGCTAAAACCCGAAATATAGCTTTCCATTATCGCAAATTATTCTCTCTGAGGCACCGAAGACCAACATAACATCATTCTCAAGATGCTTAACCACCGCAGCACTAGTAGCTGTTTTCAGAGGGAACATCATCGCGTAATTTGTGAAGCAATCAACAACAAAAAAATAAACCGATTACGCTTGCCGGATATCGGAAGCGGACCCACCAAATCAGTACAAATAACCTCCCGTAGTGATGGTCAAGAAGTCGAATGCGGAATATTGGTTGTGCGTAGATTTCAGGAAGGTGAACAGTGTGACTAAGCATGATGCCTACCCATTGCCTTATATGTCCGTTATTCTGGAAACTCAAAACTTTTCCAACGGGAGATGTGATGCGGCAATCAAGAGATTCCTCGTCGAAGGGAGATGGGTAATCGTGAGGCGTAGGCAGGGCGCACGAAGTACATAGAAGCCAAAGGTTTGGTGTTTCCCTTACATAATCCGCTCGAAGGCGGTTGATAAAATTACTGAACCATATACGGGACGATAAGGAAAACCAACGGGTTCGAAAAGAGTTGCCACATTTACACCCACACTACATCACAACTTGCGCTAGTAGTGTACCTAGGCGGGTTCTGCCTCACTTTTGACCTTGAAGTTTTTCCAGGTTACGGGCGAGGTCATTGGCTTAGCCGGGGTCAAAGGTGAGGGCCCAGCTGGGATCAAGGGCGAGGGCCTAGCCGGGGTCAAAAACGAGGTCATTGGCCTCACCGAGGTCACGTGGCACTTTCTGTTTCCATGATAAATTTGTGGGGCTAAAAGTGTAATTTTGAAATTTTACAAGATTTACATGATGAATTTTGAAGCTAAAAGTCTAATTTTGAAATTTTTACAAGATTCCCACGATGAATTTGTAGGGCTAAATGTCTAATTTTATTCCTACGCTTATCAAAATTTTTCCCAGGCTCAAGCGGATGCGAGTCATCGTCTGGGAATGCAGACTTGTCGAGACTTGCAGATGTGGGTGTTTAGCCGGATGTTATTTTCTACCAATTGAACAATGAAGCCCATTGTTTGAAAATATGCACGACCGCTAACAAATAATTGAACAATGAGGTCTTTGTTTGGAATTTTTTTTTTCTGAATCATATACACCGGATGTTATTGTCCAGGAATTCAAACCTCTTTGGACTTGTTTGAGAAATGTGCACGGTTGGTAAAAAGTTGAACAATGAAGTCATTGTTTGAAAATCTGCACGAATAATACTCAAGGTTATTACAATTAAATGCTAAAGACTGCAAACAAAAAGTAAGATTAAAATAAGAAGAGAGAGAGAGAGAGAATAAGAATTAAATTAAATAAAGCCAAATAAAAGCTATTAGACCACAGCAATATATTAGTAAAAATACTCTAATTAATAAGGATAGCCAACAGTGAGGAACAGTTTTCTTTTTGCTGGATAAGAAACTTATCTCGATTGCTTAGAAATCACTCCCGGATACCTGTTTAATGAAAACATTTTCTTGAATTTCCGTTAAGACACAAGATTGGTGTCAACAATATATATACAGTGTGACTCATTTGTTGTTGAGCCACCCTGTAAAATCTTTATTTATTGTGCGATTTTAACCGGATTTTTTTAAATGATAGAGCTTGATGAACTGTATTTTTGGAGCCAAAACCGCCACCTTCCTACAAAATCCAAGGCCTTTTTCAATTGCCGTCAGTGGTCAGCTGAGAATCCCGAATTCGTCATAAATGCTAAGAGACAGTATTCACAAAAAATTAACGTTTGGTGTGGAATACTAAATGACCGAATAATTGGCCCTTTCTTCTTTGAGGGCAATTTTAATGCAAATGGCTTTTTAAATTTTCTTAGGAACGTATTTTGGAACACATTAGATGATATACCATTACAGAATCTTCGTAATTTAAAGTTTCAGTTGGATGGAAGTCTTGTTCATAATGCTATTTTGGTAAGAGAATGGTTAAATAAACATTTTGAAAATAGTTGGATAGGGTGAAACAGTCCTTTGATTCAGTTGCCGCCGAGATCACCAGATCTAACTCTCCTTGATTTTTTTCTTTGGGGTTTACTGAAAAAAAGTTTACAAATCAAGGCCACAAACTCTTCAAGAACTACGAGCCAGGATAATACAAGCATGTGCAGAAATTACTCAGGAACAAATACGAAAGGTCATTATGAACGTGCGTAAAAGGATTGACAAGTCCATTGAAATAAACGGTGGATTAGTAGAAGTGGCAAGAGTATTGTAATTTTTGTAATGGAATACTCTTAGATATTTTATTTGCTTAAGTTTTGTGTTATTATTTTTATTTCTCTTTATATTTGTAAAAATAAGGCATAAGAATGATAATGCCTATATCACCATAGTAATTTAAATATTTTTGATAAATAACTTTTAGAATAAATTTAGTATTGTGTATCTTAAATTTGGCTATAAAATCGTTAATACTTGGAAGATTTCGATAAAATTTAGTACAGTAGTGTTTTGAGGGGTGGCGAATCCCGTGGCCAGATTTTTTATAAAAAAATCGCTAATACGAATTCTTGAAATTTTACTACTAAACACTGATCTAGTAGGTCTTGGATTTTGAAGGAACGTGGCGGTTTTAGCTCCAAAAATACAGTTCATCATGCTCTACCACTTAAAAAAAATCCTGTTAAAATCGCATATTAAATAAAGATTATACAGGGTGGCTCAAGAACAATTGGGTCACACTGTATACAGTGTCCGCCAAAAAGTCGGCATAATATGGGCAAATTTTTAATTTTTGATTTTTCAAAAAAAGTTTTTACGTCAATAATTTGTACTTGTTTAAAAACCTATTTAGCCTCTATCATATATACCGACTGATTTTTACTTACTTAGAAAATTGAGTTTTTCGAAATTGTCAAAATCCGAAAAGTGCTATTATTTAAGTACGATTTCAATGAAATTTTTTTAGAGTGATATTGTTAGCTAACTGAACAATCTCAACATCAGAAAATCCATATTTTTTTTAACTTTGCATTTGTGTAGGACCGTGATGTTCCCAGCGCTAGGTTGTTAGATAGTAATAGGGTCTTCGCGTTTATGTTGGCAGACCTGTAATCCCAAAAACAAACTAAAAATGGCAACTTAGTGCCGATGTAAATAAACGAGAGATTTTAATGTATTTCAATTATAAAGTAACTTGATTGAAGCTATAAAGTGATTCCTTTATGAAAGGATTTGTGCATGTGACTGATATGATAATAACCCAGCTGTGCTTGACCTCGTGTCTGGATTAAATTCCAGTCGGCTGTTATCTAGTTTCTAGGGCGAGGCAAGGTTATTTTACTACTCGGACAAAAATGTAATTTAATAGGGTGAGTACGTCGTTTTTCGCAATGCTTGACTATTTCCACATAAAATATGAGATTGGTTTTGTAATTTGCAAATCTATAACTCAAACGAAGTTTACTCTAATGTACTCGGATGTACGTGCAAATTTGACTGTACTCTGACAGGTGCTTTAATAATTTGTAGGATTTGAATTATTGCCATTTCAACATTCTTAGATGTTATATTTGTAGGCTAGCCTGGTTTCCGTAAAACAACCTCAATTGACAATCGCCGATATTCCAGCCGAGTGTCAATTGTAAATTACGAGTTTCTTGGGACTGCTAGAATCGTCTACGCTGCGAATCAAAATTATTTCGATAACCCAAATACAAGATTAATTCGCAGGCAAACGGTCGGAGCAAACCTCGCGAAATATCAAACAGTACGGGCAGTCCAGTCCGATTAATCCAGAGCTGTACTAAACGAACTTGCAGATTCTGGTTTTCAAAGGAATTCGAATAAACGCAGTCCGATTATTTCAGAAATACGTTTACTAGAATGCAGTCAGGTACCTGGGGGAGTCGAGCTATTAGCTCCAATTCTTCAGGTCGGTTTCTGGTGTGATTCTGGTGCGGGAATTGGCTGAAGGCCCTGGTTAATTTCGGTAGACCCAGCTGAGGAAAGCTCGAGGCCGTCCTCTCCTGAAGCCGGGGGATCGGCCTAGAGAAGCGGAGTTTTCGCCGTCGGGATAATAATCTCCCAGAGTCCGCGGCGCGATTGCCATTTATATGCCGCGGTCGGCTACTCGGAACTCGTCGCGTATAGGAGAAGGGATGCGCTGAAAAAGATTCTCCGTACCAGCCGCGTCGATCGAAGAGCTCGCGATGATCCTGCAAGTTCGAGCGCATTGAAAATTTCAATTGTTGTAAAGTCCATTGTTGCGAAAATGCGAATATTAAGCGCATTTAATTTTAAATTAAATTTGGTAGCGCTTAATTACGAGCGAAACGTTACAATATTATGCATCATAAGCCAACCTGACATGTTCCTGTAACCGGTTTTATAAGCACAGCGCTGGAATAAACTTTATTTCACTGGCAAGTACGGTGGAGTCTTAAACCGCAGAATTTTATAATACAAACCGGAGCGATGAAAGAATCAGTTTATAACTTATCTCGAAGAATCTGCAACTTCTGCCTGACAATCTCGTAAAAACAGAGGCCTCCTTTGTTCTTGGCTTTAAGAACGTTATGATAGTACTAGATGTATATTTACGAAATATGTGAGATTATTTCCAGCTAAAAGATGCAACACTCAAAATGTTTTGAAAAATGTAAATGAATATTTTATAGAATTGGTAAAACCAAAGAAAATATTAACAGATAATGCAACTTATTTTAAAACTCAAGGTTTATAAATACTTAAGAACTTTAACACATAATAAACACAATGCTTGGGTACGGCACATATGATCATTAAATGATAGAGCATTCAATAACTACAAAAATAAAAAGCATCTTAAAGTATTGTTCCTAAAAGAAGTGGTGGTTTAGTTTTATCATTGGAATTTTGATTTGTTACAATGGTATTTGTAAATCATTTGTAAATAGTTCAGTTTTTGGTTGCAACGAGCATATCTGTAGCAAAGATATCTGACGAATAGAAGACTATAGAAGATATAAACAGACAGTAATATTAATCTAAAATTGAATTAACTAAAATTAAGTATTTATCAAATATTATTAACATGTTGTTAAACGTGTGATACAGGCAGTTATTAATTACTTAATAAATACAATTGTCCTATATCCGTTATTATAGTTATTCATGGTTTGTGTCTTAATCGGATTTTAATACTCGATTAGAATCGAATAACTAAGGTTATTACAAAAACATGCTAAAGACTGTGCACAAAAGGTAAGATTAAAATCAAAAATTTTAAAATAAAACCCAGAGAATAGGAATTAAATTAAATAAATCCAAATATTAGTCATTTAACCAACAAGTGTGTTAATGAAGGCGATTAATAATCAAAACTGTTTAAAGCACGAACGAGCTATAGCGAGTGAGTACCTTTAATAGTTGAGATTATTAATGGCCCATTAACAAACGAGTTGATTACAAACTTTTTTCGTTGACCGCAAAATCTTCTTTTGTGGCGAAAAATTGGGTTAATACAACTACCCTCCATGCAAAATATCATCAAAACGTCAAAATCACAAAAACAGTTAATTAATGAAAAATTGTGTATTAATCAAAAACAGTGCATTAATGACGTCTATTAATCCATTCTTTTTTAGAAAAAATAATTCATTAATGTTGAAATTAACAAGCGGTCAACGAAAAAAGCTATTAGATCACTGCAATATATTAGTAAAAAATACTCTAATTAATAAGGATGCTATACATGATACCCAATGGTGAGGGACAGTTAATTTTGCTGGATAAAAACTTATCTAGATTGGTTAAAAATCAGATGTATAAGAGAAAATCGCAAACTTGTTTAAAAACATTTTGTAACTAAACAATCACATTAGAAATTGTGTAAATAAAGCTAAAATTAGAAGGAGGCGCAGAATTTGCAGACTATAGAAAATACCTGTCCAGACTTGTTTAAGCGGATGTGAGCGTCTGGGAATGTGCAACGAGATTAAAATCAAAATTTTAAAATCAAAATTTTAAAATAAAGCCCTGAGAATAAGAATTAAGTGCATGTCTGAGCGGGGGTTTTTCTACAGGTCTGCGCGAGGGTCTGCGCGGAGGATTCTGCACAGGTCTGCGCGGGGTGTATATAGGTCTGCGCAGGGATTTTTGCACAGGTTTTTGGCGGGAAAGTCAAATTTTGCGCATCTTTTTTGGCAGGACTCAGGTTTGGCGGTACATTCAAATTCTATTCAGGTTTTGGCGGTAAATTCAAATTCTGTGTATTATTTTGGCGGTAAATTCGAATTCTGCACAAGGCAAATGAACAAATTTAAATTTGGCAGGGGGGCTATAATTGCGCGTTGGTAGATGTCAGAGAGAGAGCACAGAATTACAAGATAGGTAATGTGTTCAATCCTGCTGGTAGACTGTTTAAGTGGTAGGCAGTATTTAACATAATACAAAAGTGTTGGAGCTTGAGAGACATTGGGAAAATCCACAATGCTGTTTGTAAGCACCGAATGTAAATATTTCATGTTTTTCCTGTACTTTATTAAATACACGAAGTTTCGAAATGAGCGATAGTTATTTATTTCGCTTTTGCTGTAGGATTTATGTACAGAAGAACAGCATTCTCTCACTTTAGCAATAAGCAAGTTCCTAAAGAAATATTATTTGTTTTAATATAGGTTTGAAAGCACTGCTGACAGAAAGACAGACAGACAGGCAGGCAGACAGACAGCTAGACGGGTAGACAGCTAGACAGCTGGACAGACAGATACACAAGTTGGCAGCAAGATAGCTAGACAAATAGACAGCTAGACAGGTAGACAGGTAAACAGCTAGACAGCTAGAGAGGTAGACAGATAGACAGCTGTACAAGTAGACAGCTAGACAGTTACACAGGTAGACAGGTAGACAGGTAGACAACTAGACGGATAGACAGGTAGACAGGTAGACAGCTAGACAAATAGACAGCTAGACAGGTAGACAGGCAGACAGCTAGAGAGGTAGTCAGGTAGACAGCTAGACAGGTAGACAGCTAGACAAGTAGAAAGGTAGACAGGTAGACAAGTAGACAAGTAGACTGGTAGACAGCTAGACTGGTAGACATGTAGACAGGTAGACAGGCAGACAGACAGGCAGACAGACAGGCAGGTAGACAGGCAGAGGTTGAGAAATTGCACGGTGAGGGGGATTGACTGTCTCATATGGATGAACTCAAATTAAGATATATAGCAAAGTTATTTTCCAAATTACAAGTCCATTATCGACTTTATCAATTGGTCCAGATACCTGATTAATGGAAACATTTTCGCGAATTTCCGCTGAGGAACATAGAATCACAAGATTGGAGGCAACAATATATAATTATACTAAGGAAGTTCAAATTTTGTGCATAATTTTGGTGGTAAATCTAAATTCTGCACAGGTTTTTGGCGGGGAAATTCAAGTTCTGCGCAGGTTTGGTAGTAAATTCAAATTATGCTCAAATTTTTGGTGGTAATTCAAATTCTGCGCATCATTTTGATCGTAAACTCAAATTCAGCACAGAACAAATAAACCAATTTAGATTTGGCAGGAGGGCTATATTTGCTCGTTGCCAGATGTCAGACTTCTTTAAGCAGATGTGGGCGTCTGGGAAAAATTTACACCGAATCTTATTGTCCGGGAGATGCCATTCTCTGAAAATGATAAAGAATTTTTGGAGGGCTAAAAGTCTCATTTGAAATTTTTACAAGATTCCCATAATGAGTTTTGAGGCTAAAAGTCTAATTTTTGAAACATCTGGCTGCCCGCAAATATAGCCTCTATTAACACCTGCAACACTGATAAAGGAAATGATAGGATAACTTATTCAAAGTTAAGAGCCTGAAGATATTCGAGTCTTACTCTATATGTCCGAATGTTTGTAAGAGTGGAATAGGTTGAAATAAATAACTCGAAACGATAAAAAAGCTGACCTGCGGTTAATTAATTAAAATAATCAATGGTAGTAAAAAAATCGCAGATTAACCCCCTTAAAGTTCGTACTACACGAAACCTCAAAAATCTTCACTTACCGCGATAGCCGAGCTAACTCAGATTCGGCGATATGGTTGTGGGTTTAAACCACCAGCTGTGCACTCTGCAAAGTCTTACAAAAAAGGATATGGAGGCCAGAAAACAGATGATTTCGAATAATTTAAATAAACTACTAATGACTAGCGTTTATTTAATAACTACTGAATAATCTGTAGTATCGTAATTCAATAATAAATAATCAAAACAATTTGATCACAAATAATGTCATAGTAGAGCTGTGCAAGTTAAATAAAAGTTGCGACACGCACCAAGAAACACCTTTTTGGGTTATTCAATTAATGGTAACCACAAATAAATCGAGTGGTATGCATACCGCTGTCATTTAAAAAAACCTTTCTGTTCAGGCTATTGAAAGCAAAAAGCGTGAATGCTCCTTTTACAAAGGTTCAATTACACACATAAAATGTAGCTTTAAATATTAATCGTAGTTAAATATATACGCATTAAGCTTCAAGTATTAAATAGATTGACTGTATGAGATTAAACTTTATATGTTAATAACAACGGAAAGCACAAATTTAAACTGCCCGAATCTGCTTACAAGCAGGAAGACCATTCACTTTTAAAGTAGTATGATATAACACCAAGTCTCACTAACCTCCGACGCCCAAGGCTGCTGTTAACCAAGGCTGCCCAGGAGTTGCTGTACCCGGTGAAGAAAGCTCCGGAGATTCTCCCTCGCTTAATGAAGTTTCATTTTTGCCAGATAAACAAGTTATCTAGATTGATTAGAAATCAAATACATATAAGGCAACCTCAAACTTGTTTAAATCATTTTTGTAACTAAACAATCACATTAGACACTGTAATAGTGTAAATAAAGCTAAAATTAGAATGCTTGAAAAAGGTACATTAATAGAATTTGCAGACTATAGAAAATATCTGTCCCGACTTGTTTAAACGAATGTGAGCGTCTGGGAATGTGCACGGTTGTAAAAATAAATGTATGGTTAAGAAATTTGCTTAAAATTGTCTGAAAATTTACAGACATTGGAAAATCTGCAACACTGTTTGTAAGCACGGAATGTAAATATTACGTGTTTTTCCAGTACTTTATTAAATATACAGTTTCGAAATTGAGCCGATAGTTTAAAACCATTTTTGGGCTTCGCTCGAATGTTTTTTCCACATACCAATTATTTGAGGATCAGTCTTTATATTGTCTTCGCATTATAATCAAATTGTATTTCGAATTATTTCAATTTATTAGTTCGCTCATTTCGTACCAATTCTGAAAGCCCAAAAACATTCGCTGGCGTGAGGATTCTTTTCCTGCACCTCGACGAAGTAGCTTGCTTCTAAAAAGGTCCCGTTCGTGCTTTATCACCCCACGACGATTAATTTTGAAGAGCTGACTATAATCAGCTACGATGGCGTTTTTCTGTTTGTTATTTTCCTATTAATTGCATTTCTTTAGCTCTTAATCGACAGTTTTTCCCGAGAATTTAATCTTGGAAGTAAGGTTGCCGTCCGATTTAATTTTTAACACCTGCTAACGTCCTACCTACCTCCTGCGGCTTGTGAGTGGCTTTTCTGCAATTACGGACGCAACCCCGGCGCTTTCTCCCCCGGGTATAGCTACTCCTGGCCAGCCTTTGGTTAACAGCAGCATTGGGTGTAGGAGGTTAGTGATTCTTGGTGTTATATTATACTACTTTAAAAGTGGACGGTTTTCCTGCTTTTAAGCAGATTCGGGCAGTTTAAATTTGTACTTTCCGTTGTTATTAACATATAAAGTTTAATCTCATACAGTCAATCTATTTTAATACTTGAAGCGCAATGCATATATTTAATTACGATTAATATTTAAAGCTACAATTTATGTGTGTAATTAAAACTTTGTAAAATGAGCATTCGCGCTTTTTGCTTTCAATAGTCTGAACAGAAGTGTTTTTTTAAATGTCCGCGGGATGCATACCACTCGATTTATTTGTGGTGACAATTAATTGATTGACCCAAAAAGGGGGTTTTTGGTGCGTGTCGCAACCTTCATTTAACTTGCACAGCTCTTTTTTTTTTTTTTTATAAATTGTTTATTGCCAGATCAACAAAAAGAAATATTTGTTATACATAGCACTGATGACTTTGTAAGATCAAATAATTAAAAATAACATTGTAAGACTATTTTTATCGTCTTAAAAATAACAATATGTTGTGTTGAATTAATTAATCGCTTTCTTCATCTGAAATTACCAGATCTTGGGGAAGTTTCCGTTTAAGTCTGGTATGTATGTTTCTTTGACACAGTCTGTAATGAACTGCACCACTGCACTCACTAATTTTGTTTATAAAGTTTTTGGCACATTGTCGAGTAAAGTCTTGAATTGTTGATAAACCCATTTCGTAGTGGAGTTGGTCGTTTCTCACGTACCACGGAGCGTTAACGGCTATTCGTAACACTTTATTTTGTAGTCTTTGTAGCTTTTTAATATTTGATTTGGATGTATTATACCACACCGGCGAAGCATATAATGCTAACGGTCGAAGTAGGGCTTTATATAAAAGTATTGTGCATTTGGGTTTAAGATGAGATTTTCTGTTAATTAGGGGATAAAGTTGTTTGAGTCTACTGTAGCACTGAATTAATTTTTGGTTAATATGATAGCTCCAACTTAATCGCGTATCCAAGTGTATTCCTAGATATTTAACAGCTGAGTCTTTCGGGTTCCAAGCTACAGTATTTCCGTTGATTTCTATGTTGGGAGCATCTGTAATTTTTCTTAAGGCAAAGATCTTGGACTGGCATTTAACTGGGTTTATATGTATGTTCCATAATTTAAACCAACGACTAATTTTATTAACTGCTTGCTGCAGGTCTGAAATGGCTTCATTTAGGTCAGCGTGTTGTGTGAATATAGCCGTGTCGTCGGCAAATGTAGCTACCGTAGTTGCCACTTCGGGCATGTCCGATGTAAAAATGTTGTATAGGAGCGGGCCCAGAATACTGCCCTGAGGTACCCCGGCTCGTATTGTTTTCACTTCGGATATGCAGGAATTGACTCTAACAGTAAAGGTTCGGTTTTCCAAAAATGAAAAAATAGTTGCCTTGAGGTAGTTCGGCATTGTAATGTTCAATATCTTTTTCTTCAAGCCCTCAATCCATACCTTATCGAAGGCCGCTGATACGTCTAAAAATACTGCTACGGTGTATTGTTTGTTTTCAAAGCCAGACTCGATCGTTTCGCTAATTCGCTGTAGTTGATGGCAAGTTGAATGTTTTCTTCGAAATCCGAATTGGAAAGTGGGTACTATGTTATGTGTTTCTATGTAGGCTATTGTGCGTTTGTATATGATTTTCTCCAGTAATTTTGATAAAGTCGTTAGAAGGCTGATTGGTCTATAGTTTCCCAGTGTTTTCTTATCCTTGCCTGGTTTGCTGAACATAACTATTTCGGCGTGTTTCCATTTTTGAGGAAAATATCCGAGTCGCAAGCATGCGTTGAATATGGATGTGAGATAAGCTAGGGCTTTGAGTGAGAGGTGTTGTAGTATTACGTTGGATATTAAATCATACCCCGGAGATTTTCTTCTAGGTAATGAGTCTATTATTGTACTTACTTCCTTGGGTGAGGTTGGATTAATGCGTTCTGTAATTATTGGTAAATTTCTTTCGATTTCGTTTATTATTTGCATTGCATGTGTTGCATTGGTTGTCATGACTGGAGTAAACGTTTGCTCTAGGTGTGTGGCAAAAGCTGATGACTTTTCCTCGTCAGTTATGTACGTTTCATTTCCATTCACTGAGCTTAAAGGCGGCATTTCTTGGCATTGTTTTAGGATGCGTCTTGTGGCTTTCCACATTCCGGGATCGCCAGGGTCTATTTCTTCGATGTGTTTCTGATACGAATTTATTCTTAGTTCGTCGAGTTCTCTTTTTATTCGATGTGTTAAGTTGTTCAGTTGCCTTTTAACTTCTTGGTTTCGAATTCTTTGCCATTCACGTCTCAGTCGGCTTTTAACTTTAATTAATTCAATAATGTATCTAGGAGGATAATTGTTATAAAACTGAGTTCTCTTTGGGGGTTTGGTGGCTGATTTTACACTGTCCACTATATTGGCGGTGATGTTAGAGACTGCTTTATCAATGTCATTGTTATTGTCGAATCGAGTTGGGCATTTCAGGCGTTGATCAAGTTCTTTCTTGAAGGAATCCCAGTCTACAGGTCCATTAATTAACCTAGGTGTGGCCTGTTGAATTTGCGCTACTGTTGAAAATGATACTAGGACAGGGAGATGATCAGAGTCCAGTTCCGTTACAACCTTTTGATAAATCGCCTTATTGAAGTTTTTTTGTAGTACAATATCTAAGATGTCGGGCTGGTGGTCTATTCTGTATGGAAAGTAGGTGTGTTGTTCCGGCGTTAAAACTTGAAATGAGTACTCTGTAGCAAATGTTTCGAGCTTAATTCCTTCGGGGTTGGTTGCCCTGCAGCCCCAGAGACTGTTTTTACTGTTTATATCACCTATCACGAGAAGTGGATCTGACGTATTAAATATGGATTGCAGATCTTCTTTTATCAGTTTTTTGTTGGATTGTCTGTATGCGGTCACTAAGGTTAAGTACTGGTCATTTAGTTTTACTTTGGCCGCTACGGTTTCTAGATTTACAGTAGGCATTTCTGGGAGAATGCTATGTACTATTTTTCGTTTGATTATAATAGCTACGCCCCCTGAAGCTATTCTTGCAATTCTGTCCTTCCGATAGGTACAATATCCTGGTATCTTGAAAGTGTCATTTTCCGATAAATGAGTTTCTGTTATGCAAGCAATGTCTACATCATAGCGGGCTAGAAATGCAATAAATAACGATCGTTGTTTTGTGATGCCATTAGAATTCCAATTAAGGATGGTTAATTTTTCGATTACTTTTTGATTATGGTCCATTGATAAGAAGGGGGAGGATTGTGTTTGTGATGAAGGATTTTATTTGAGGAAGGTATGGGGTTAAGAAGTAAATTATAACTTTGATGAGATTGTTTGATATGGGTGATTCGGCAGGTTGTGTTGGGCTAGTAACATTGGGGTTTAAGTTTGAAGGATTTCGGGCTCTGTCAGCATATGTCTGTGTTTGGTTGACGAAGAAATTTCTGTTTGGTACTTGGTTTTTACACGTTTTTGCATCAGTTCAATGTGGTGCTTGCAGCCGCGATAGCTTGCTGCGTGCTCTCCGCCGCAGTTGACGCACAGCTCTACTATGAAATTATTTGTGAGCAAATTGTTTTGATTATTTCTGTGGCAAAAAGACATAGGGGTATAAGTCGACTTATACCATTTTTGATTTTATTGATGCCCCGTGTCCAGAGCAATATCGGGCATCTAAATACAAGAGGATATAAGTCTGCATACCATAACCGCATTGTTACAGCAGGTTTTCTAAATGGGATATGTAGACTTATTCCCTGAAAATTCATTAAAAATTGATAAAAATTAAATTTAGTCAATGGCAAATAGGTACATGTGTACTAATACCCCGAGTCAAAGCTTTTAGTAAAGTTATCTGCAACGCCAGAACAGCATATGTTAACTTATACCCTTTTGCCATTTCATAACTTTCCGTTTTTGTTGGAAACAAATAACTTACGTACACTTATACTACGACTGCATTTCCATGCAGGTGCAATAGCGTGTTTTAGCGGCCCAGTTTTCCAGTATTATTGTAGTGTAGAGTAACGAATAAGTGCCAAAATGGACACACTCTCGTGCGTAGAAAGTTTTGCTGAAGTGCTGTAACAAGAACTTAACCGGTAAGTTTACACATAACCCCACATTATTCGAACTCGAAAACACAGATTCTTGTTTAGTTTATGTCTACATATGCTGTTTTGTCATAGTAATTATTTATCAGAAAATACATATTCCTGGAAATTGCAAAAAGCTATATGTCAACTTATACCCTTTTGTTTTTTCATAAAATGAATAAAAGCAAATGCGATAAGGTATAAGTTCCGTATTTATTTATTTTCTAGTAGAAAAAGTTTTAGAATCAACAGCAAAGCAAGTTGTAGTCAATAAATCGACTTGATTCTTTTGATTACCAGCAAAAATAGTTAAATGTTGTTCTCAAATCTCCAGCAAAATATTTTTTTGGTGTTCCTGTAAAAGGATCATTTTTGAATTATACCCTTTTGCCTTTTCACCACAGAATTACAATAAGCCCCATGGTTGGGCGACCATTTAAATATGTAGTGGCTAATACGTTGAGAGGCCTATTTTATTATGTAATATTAGCTCTACTATTTTCTTTCAAATTGAATTATTTAATTTGAATTTTCAATTTTATTCTTTTTAATAAATGTATTGCATTGAGACTCTTCAAATGTGGTTCGTCAATCTAGTAGTCTGTTATTTGAAATTTTAATTTTATAATGACTTTTGATTATGGACTGACACTAACTGTCAGCTTAACTTCAAACAATGATCCAACAATAATCAAACCAAGAATGACAAATATTTTTTCTACTCACATATAATTAATTCAAATCACTAAAGTAAGTACTTTATTATATTTATTTCACTCTGTTAATTGTTTTCCTTTCAATATGCTTCTATATCACTAATTAAGACCAACCTGAACTCCTCGTACTTTCACTGCTAGTCACCTCAAGACACCACTGTTCCTGACGTTCACAGCTAGGATCGTCGACAGACCAGCCTTGATGCTCTGCTAACCGTCAAAACCCTGGCTGCTTGCAGAAATGGTCCTGTTTCTTGCACCCTTTCCCGCTACTGTCAACCAAACAGCTTCCTGGCAAGTTTCCACTTACAGATGATCCCAAATTAATCTTCTATATTCCCCAGCTGCTACTCTGTAGTCAGCAACCAAATAGAACCGTCCAAATCAAGCAGTTCCACCGGCAACTCCCGTCAAAATAATCAACACGTCTTCCGGACAATCACCAAATCCAGTAATTAATGTAACTTATTATTCCTTGTAGTTATTAAATAATCCAATTCTATTTAAATATTATTATTTTCTTTTTACTCGTATCTAGTTTAATATGAATCGGTTAACAGATAAAATCAACGAAGTAATTTTCGATTGCCAAGCAGGCGGCGAACAAATTTCAAACACATCTGTTCACCAGCAAAACGCCCCAATCCTACACGAATTTTAAAAGAAAACCGTTGCAAGAATAAAACAATAAACTACGGCATGTCAGCTCAAAGGAACACCAATTTTCAAATGCAAACCTCTGCACAAACAAGACAATAAAGTGCCAACAGCCTGCCAGTCCTAAAATTGCAAGCAAATAATTCACCTCAATAAATAACCCGGGAGCCGACAAGCGGCGCCTCTGAAGGAAGCCCCGGCGCGCCGCCAAATTGAAATCCAAGTGCAATTAATAAAACGCTCCTAATCATAGTGCGCCCAATCAAAACCCTACATGAGGATACCTGCCGATAGAAAACATTAGCCGCCACCTAATAAAACAACGCCCAAGTCTCTAGCACCCATACAGGTCGAGTAAAACGAATTTTTCCATCAGCCGGCGAAAGCATCGCGACTCACCGAGGGTGCAAATTTCGCCCAAGAAAACAACAGAAATTCGAAACCAGCGGAGGCTTTACATAAACGCATTTTGTAACGGTAAAATCAGGGCAACGGCCGAATACATCGGGCGAGGGTGCAAATATTACAAATTAAATTGTAATTAGCGGAAGGAAGCATCCCAGGAAGGCGTAAATGGTATCAAAATCCATATAAAATTAGCGCAAAGAGAACTCTTTAAACGCACATAGAAATTATATATATAATAATGCGTAAGCGCTTTTATACGCAGAACACGGGGACAAATTCCGATTTTAATTAATATGCAACGGAACCTAGCAAATGGGGTATCGTTAGAATCAGCATTTCAACGACTATTTATTGGGGCACAAATCAAAGCGCTAATAGGTCACGTTGCGGAAATAACCGCGGAATTAGGAATCGCGAGAAAAATAAGCAGTCATCCCTCCTCCTCGGACCAATGAGAACCCAGGAAACTGAACACAAAGACCAGGGCTGCTTTAAATAGGGAGGCCCAGGCCAGAAAAAATCACTCAATCCAGGACAGTCAGCCAGCAGCATCCAGCCTTCCAGGACCAACTAGCAGCTCTCTCCAGGACCTCCAGCCGTCTCCTATTCAGGACTCTGACAGTAGGACAACTTTCGCTTCCGGACTCAACCCAGGAGAGTCCATCAGCAGCCCTTCAGCTCCAGGACCACCTAGCAGCCTCCAGCCCTCCAGGACAACTCAGCCCAGACCATCCAGAAGCCATCTCCACTAGCAGCTTTTTCCAGGACCTCCAGCCGGCTCATTTTCCGACCACTGACGTTTGGGCAACTTTCGCTTCCGGACGCAACCAAGCCGAGCCGCAATCAGCCAGCATCCAGCTCCGAATTTGCCAGCAGCCCCAGGAATGGTCCAGAATCCACCTACAGCTCCCGCAGCTTCCAGGACGAGTCCACAGCCAGTTTTCTCCGAGCCAAACATCGCCCGCTCGCCATGGACACCCCCAGGTCTGCTACGTAAGCCAGCCCTGACCCATTGGAGGTCTCGTCTTGCTCCCGCCGCCTGACAACGAACTTTGTGTTCCAGGAAACTCCGCATCGAGGAATTATTCGGCCCATCGCCCAAGACGCCCCCGGCCTCCCCATTGGCTCAGATCGCCAGCGGCCGGATCCAGGAGCTGCACCGGTCTCTTTCTTACTGGGAGGGACGGCAGCCATCAGGTCTTTTTTTCCGAACGCCAACAAGGGCGCCTACCCCGGGCTTCGTCTGCTTGACGGACGAGAGCGATCCGGAGCACGGCACCCCCCAGAGGAGCCCTTTGGTGCAACACCTTCGGGACGCGCCTTTTGCCCGGCTGCGCCGATTGCCGACCCCCCGGGCGGAAGCTTGACCCCGCGCCCCGACCACGCCCCGCTCCAGCCGACGTCCCCGAGAGGTGTTCCCACGCCGCCGACCAACCCGGAGAACCTCCCCGCCCCGCTCGACGCCCCACTCCCGACGTCAGCGCCCACAACGAGCCGTGCCCCGCACCGCTCCCCGGAAGGGACGGACCGCGTCCAGGCCACGTTTTACGCCTCCGGACAATAGGAAAGGCCGCCCCATCACCTCCCGCGCCCCAGCGCCCAAGACTAGGCGATTTTTTGTATATATTTTTTTGTTTTTCGTGTTTTCATATTTGTTTTCCTTTTGTATATATAATATTAAGTTTTCATGTGTATCTGGTTGCCAATAGAAATAAAAGTATTAAAACAAAAAGTTTACTCCAATCGATTTAGCTGCATCGACAAGGGTAACGCCTACACACCCCCTCCTCCCATTGACGCCATTGTAGAACCTACCGCTGAGCAAAAGACCGAGGCGTGTTAAGTTAAACCATATTCCATACTCTCTTGAATAACTGTATACTTGCACTAATTCATATTTATATTTCAACCTTGTTTTCACCTCGCAGATTTGTTATAGCCTTAGCTATTGTATTATATCAAATTAGCAATACAAATAGAGGTAAAATTTCCAGTTTTTTTATTAAATTTGAAAGAATATTTTCAAAATACGTTTACATTTCAAATTTGTTATTTTTACAATCATCCCCAACAAAATCCCCCTTTATCCTAGTTACAATTATTCATACACCCTTTAAAATTAAATAATGTGATTTCTACCTACTATATTCTAATTTCTAATAGAAAGCATATTTGCCTCATGTAAAATTAGCTTATATTTGCTTATTAAATTTCAACACCATGATAGAATACTCAATTGCTGTTCAAAATAAGTTGTCAATTGTATCAAATTAAACTTCCATTACTTATTTTCAAGTAAACTAACAATCTTTTTAAAACTTTTCAAGTTGATTGTATTAATCTCCCAAATTTATATTTACTTTAATTTTTATTCAAAAACTGATCTTTACGTATCATAACAATATTTAGGATATGAAATAAGTAAGAATGGAGTCACCATAAATGAAAAACGCCTTGAGGAAATTAAGAATTTACCTCGTCCGAAGAATTTAAAGAAGTTAAGAGGTTTATTAGTTGTTTTAAATTATTACAAAAGTTTTATAAATAACTACTCAGAGTTGACGTTACCTTTGGTACAATGGAACGATAAACGGGAAAAAGCATTGAATACTATCAAACAGAGGTTTCATGAAAGATTATTACTAAAATATCCGAACTTTAAAGAAAAGTTTGTACTTCGTACGGATGCTTCCGATCAAGCAATTGCAGCTTAGTTAATACAAATACAAGAAAGGATAGAAGTACCAATATGTTTTATTTCAAGAATACTAAAAGGCTATGAAATCAGATATACCATAGCTGAGAAAGAAATGTTGGCGATTATATTTGCAATTAATAAATTTAAATTTTATTTAACTGGAAACAAATTTGACATTAAAACGGATAATTCAGCGATTTCTTTCCTGAAAAATAAAACTTTTCATAATGATAGGTTATACAGATGGGCATTGTAGTTACAACAATTTGAATTTGAAATTAAACACAAACCAGCAAGATTAAGTGTAGTTGCAGACTTCTTAAGTAGTTAAGTCTTTGCTTCTTCTTGTTATTTTAAAATTCCATTGTTATTCACCACGTAGATTTTAAGTATACCATTTTTTATTAGTCAAAACATTTCTCAATATATACAGGGTTATTTTAAATATTAAATTTACTACATTTTCAAAATCTGTTATTATCAATAATTAAAACAAATTTCCTAACGATATAAAATCTCTTTTTATACGCTCTAGTCTTAATATATTTGAGTTAAACCTACTAAATTTCTATTTTATTTCAAATTAAGTATTTGTCATTCGTTTCAAACTGCAATCTATACAATATTATTTTATTTTCAAATCCATATGTTTTTCAAATAGCTATTTTCCATTCATATGCCCAGCTTATACCTGAATAAATCCAAATTAATTTCAACCATTGTAATCCCTTAATATTTTCTAAATTTAATTCTAACACCCTTATGGTTGTATCATTACATAATTCCTCAACGTTTAAAATAATTAGATAAATATTTTTTTTATTTTCTTATTTATAATTTTCCTTTCAACACAAACAAGCAGTTATAACCCTTATTTTTTTAAAATAACTTAATAACAACTAAAACCATTCATATTCTAACAAAAAAATGTATAAATCTTTATTAGCAACAACTTTTAAAACATTTCTTTACTCCATTTGTAAAATATATGGTTATATCATGGTAATATGAAATCTTCCTCATATTTTATTGTCCGTTTCATTTATTAGTTCATAGGTATTGCTGTCATTAAATATCTTATGAATCTTATAAAGTCCTTCATAGGCCCATAAAAGATTAGCACATATTTTTTCTTTCTCATTCGCTACTCTTAAGTTTCTTTACAATTACTAAGTCACCTATTTTAAACTGCAGATATTTTAATATTTTTCTATTCTGCTTCTCCTTCTTCTAGTTCTTTCTAACAACTGAATTATTTCAATATTGCACTCTTCTTTTCTCCAAGGTCTAGCTGGTATTACTTGTTTACACATAGTAACTGGGCTAATCTCCGTTGCTGTATTCGGAACATTATTTTTAAAATTTTCAACTTCTGGCAAACATTGTACCCATTTATTATGATTTTCATGTGTTGAGATTCTTAAGTATTTGATCACCTCTTTAATGTATCTTTCTGCAAAATTACTTTGTGCATGTCTAATACCACAAAAACAAATCTTTATTCCTTTCTTTTCCAAATTATTAATTAATCTTGCATTTCTGAAATATGTTGCATTGTCAGCTAATATTCTTCTCGGTTTGCCTACTTGTTCTTGAAAATGTTCAATTGATTTGATAACATTTTTCGTATTATTGCTTTTTGCTGGATACAATTTTATAAATTTCGATAACGCATCTACCATAATCAGAATATGCTTGTACCCATATTGTCCTGTAACTAAATTTCCTAAGTAATCAATAGCTACTAGTTTCATCGGTTCATTTACTCTAATACTTTTAACAATATTCTGAGTAGGTTAGAATGGACAGTTGTAGAACCTCCCCCCACCACTTGTCCTTGAGTTCAAGGTCAAGGCTATTTTGCAAGGCTGAACTTCAAGGTCAAGGCTAAACTTGAAGGTCGAGGCCACTTGGAAGGCTAAGTCAACGATCAAGGTCAGCGCTATTTTGCAAGTTCGGTTGCTCAAGGTCAAGGATCCACATGTAACCTTGGAAATGTGAGAATAAAAGCGCGTAAAAGAGTCTGCAAGGGTAGTAGCATTCGAACGCTGATATGGAAGCCTTGTTAAAAGCCATAGAAGTAGTTAAGGGTCGACAAGTAGCTGCGGTGGCGAGCAGTACTACGAGAGTACATAAAGTGCAGTTATGTCCGGTGCTTCTGAATAGTACAACGTACAAGTTAAACAACTCCAGTTCAAAGTACGTGTGTGTGGGGTTAAGGGCGAACTCCGGATTTTCCCCAGTGATTCAAATAAGAGGAAACAAAAACGATTGGGTGGAGTTCGAGGAGTTGGATTGGGCTACCCTAATTGAAAATCAGGGGATCCTGACGAATTATTTCTATTCCTCCTCCGAAGAGCAGTGGTCTCCGCTGGTAGCTGCACGGAAACAGTATACATTCTTGGAACTTCAGGAAAAGAAGATACTAAAAATTGAAGAAGTGGGACAGAGTGAAGTCTACTTATCGAAAGAATCGTTGGAAGAGCTGTGGGACTTGCAGAGGCTGGTGGAATTGCGATTCGGAGTTCTAAAAGCGCAGAACTTTGAGCAATTTTATCACAAAATAGTGACGGGTATTGCAAACCTGCCTGGGGACTGCATTAGCAATATACGGAGTGTGTTGCAAGACCTGGCGGTAACAACCGAGAACACTGTTTCCATGTATGAAATTTTAAAGTATGGTAGTAACATTGTTCGGTGCGACGTTCAAATAGAAGAACTTGGTCTGCAGGTATTAGCTTAGTCATGTGGATGGGCTATTCTCATTGTCTACTAAATAAATCATTATTTATTAAAAAATTGACTCGACTAGGATTCGAACCCAGATCTCCTGAGGCGCAGTGTCTAGAATTCCCTTGAATGCACCGATTGGCTCCCCAGGTGTCATACCATTAGACCACCGAGTCCTTAAACTATTTAATGAAAAAAGGCGATGACCTTCGGGATAATCGAAAGTATAAAAGGTTGAGCATTATCATGGTCTCGTTAATTGTTTTATAACTTACGTCAAGTTCGCACACTATTTGTTTAAGTATAAAATAATGGATCAGACTCCAAGTGACGATTCTTCACATGAAATCACATTAAAGCACGCTGTAAAGTTGTGCTGTGCTTTCTGGTTTGAAGATGCAAAAAACAATTTAGCTAAAATAGTGAGAAATTCCTCGGGACTCAGAAATTTAGACTTGGAATTTGACGCGTATGTAGTGACTGCTATGGCTGGCGATAGCCAAAATCAACAAGAAAAACGGAAACGACTGATTGCCAATTTGGCAAAAACATTTTAAAATATTTTGCTAGAAAAGGAAATACATCGCTGACGCTGGATGTGGACTACCACCCAAAGCATCCCTTTGCTGAAATGCTGGAAGAACGTGTCTCAGTATTCGATCTACCGTGTAAATCTACAACGAAAATTAACGCTACACCAACCGGCATGTTCACACTTCAAGTTAGGAGTGGATATGGCTCGCTCTTCTGGAGATATATTTCAAATATTGATCACCTGTAACATTTAACTAAATATAATGCACGCAACATCGCATTTAACCACTAGAAGCTTAGTCATGTGGATGTGGTATAGAGAAGCCGCTCGACCAACTGCAAGAGACGTACCTAGTGCGGTTAAACGATTAGTGAGTTTGTTGGAAGATTTGGCGTTTGACGCGTCTCACGAAGCCATATACGGTTTTGGTTGGTTCAGTGACGAGGAACTGAAGAAAAAAGAAAAAATGTACAAAAACGGTGTTGCTGTTGGTCGACTATTTTTAAACGGAGCCATAAATGAAGGCCTCCTTGTAGATTTAATGGCTAGTCTCGGTCTGGACGAACACATGTGTGAGGTGAAAGACTTTATAGAGAGGAAGGAAAATGAAGAAGAGCGTGCAGTTTGACGACTCGAAGAATCAGGTGTACAATTTGCATACGTGGGCGTATGCGTATCGAGAAGCTCGGAGAGGACTGTGGCAACGAGAGGTTATGGATAGGTTGCGGTTCCAACGCAAGATATTTACTGTGGCTAAAGTACTGCGAGACGTCTTGTGCGCAGAACATAGGCACACAATTTATGTAGAACGCTTTTCCACTAGTACGTAGGTGTTTAACCCATGTAGTAACACTGTATATATTGTATGCAAATAAAAACACAATAAAAATTAAAAAGTTGTTTTATTCCATTACATAGTGATTATAGATATGGTAAACGTTAGACAAAGCACAATAACAAACTGGAGCAGAATGATATAAACAAGCGGGTTGTGATGGGGTGAGGGCCGGTTGTTCTTCAACTTCGATGATGGGGATATTGGTATAGCGGCGTAGAAAAACTGCTTTTTCTCGACCTTTTACATATACTTCGGTGACATCGCGTGCAGAAGACGTCGCAAAATTGCAGGAAACATGTATGCTGGAGTAAATCCCTCATTCCAATCGATGCAATGGTGATTAGTCATTACCCAGTGGGCTTGTTGTTGTAAATGAGATGGTAAGGCGGTGAACGGAAACGGTGATTTTAAGACGTAGTGTGATACTGAGGTACCGTCGTAGGCGGCTAACTCTTTTGGGCTGAAGTGCTTATCCGACGTCTTGAAGCCTTGAATGTCGATAATGAGCTTCATCGTATTAAGTGGTGGGAGCACGATCCAGTTACGTTAAAAGGCGAGGTGCAACTGAAGTGGTTTTGAGAAATTACAGTTGTTTAACTGCTTTTGACAACGCGTTATAAGTAAAAACCCGATCGTGAAGAACGAGACAATACGCGGTTGTGTTGGCTGGCACGTTAGCGGAAGTTTCAAATTCAACTCGAAAAACGACAGCGTTTGCATGGAGGTAGTCTTTTTGATGGGAACAATCGATCACAACAATGGGTGATTTGTCAGCAAACTCATTGGGCGTGAACCAAGGCTCGTCGGTCTTGTTATAATAGGATGATTGAAACTTGGAGTACATATCGTATAACGTGGCGTAATGATTGAGGCCATAATTGTTATGTAAATTATCGTAGGGGAAACGTTCGGTGTTGAGATAAACTCGGAAATTCGTAAGATTAATTTTGTCGAAATGGCTATTGTCCTTAGAGATGAGCCCCGAACGTTCCGTCTGAAAACCTACGATGACGTATCTGGGGGTTTGCAATTTGGTGGTTGTTGCAATGGCATGAGAATGTTGAGTCACGGCATTAACGCCTGGTATGATATGAAGTTGCCAGCTGCGAAACGCTACTTGCGTGTCGATATTTTTGTCAATGTATTTGGTTAGAGATAATTCTTGAGCAAGACCTGGAGTGACATGTGGAACTTTCCAATACAGCTTGTCAATCGTAACTTTAGCCGTCTCCGCTACGGTAGCACTGAATACAGCGTCGGCATCGGTATTGCTGCGAATCAGGACAAGTTCTTGTCGGATGTTAAGTATAACTTTTCCATAATCTTCTGCAAAACCTAACAGCATTCTCAAAGGTATGCAGGCACTGAAGTTGCCCTGTGCATCGGTAATGTGAGTATTGGGGGCGTACAACCAGCCAGCATTTTGAAGCTTTTTCACATCATCAGAGGTATAGGACACATATCCCTTAAGAGTAGATGTAATACCAGGTTTGGTAACAGAATCGACAACGACACCATTGATTTCGTATCGGATTTCGCTAAATAAGTGAGCCAACCCATTGTTAAGAAATTTAGCCGTCGTAACTTCACCGGTTGCTTTCCGTAATTTTCCCTCTATGTATAGATAGCTCAAACCTGGTAGAGTTGACATATCTTCAGGAATTGGAATTCGAATTTCATCGTTATAGTCGAAACGGTTTGTATACGGTTGATGGGTGTGCAACTGATTGCTAACGATGGAGTTGTCGACGAGGACACGTTCCCCAATATTTAGAATACTCATGACAGCACTTTAAAACCCAACGATCGCAAGAAGTCTCTGTTTGCCTTTGTTAACTGCTTGGCGGACGAAGCTGAACTGATTTTACAAGGCTGTGGACAACGTCTCTTATACGAACTGGGTTGGACATGGTAGGGTGAAAGGTTGAATCGAAAACCCATTATAACTTCTTTAAATGCAATGTTACCGTGACGGTTTCCTTACTAAAACTGACGGGGGTATCAGTCTGGTCCAGTATTTTAACAGTTAGGTTAGTGATCTGTCTCGTGCTGATCGGTAGGTAAATGACAGGGTTAGGTGTTTCCACTATTTTGTACCCAGGCGGCACTATGGGGAAGAATTGATGAACGATGTGGCCAGGCTTACCATTTTTATAGGAACCGACAGAGATATTGCAGTGGATAAGGATGGAGTTAATGTTCAAAATTTTCGTAACATGTTCACCTGCATGCCACATATTCGCATCATAAATTTTGCTGTCAAATCCCAACATGTCTCGGATAGTATTGTCACTTGTAAAGTCGATTGGAACGTTCGATTTTATTTCGGTTTTTAAGGTGCTGTTGTTTCCGCGTAGCAGCACCCGCCCATTACTTCCGCTAGACTCAAGTTGGTTATGCAGAAAGTCGGCAATGTCCGTAATTTCGTATGCACCCTCAGGTATAGTAATATGAGGTAGTCCGACGAGATGAAATTCATTGTTGGGAGGTCTAATGTTAGCAATAGTATTGTAGGTTTCGAAACTTAACAACCCCAAAACATATTCGCTACCGTCGTCTAAGAAAATAGGGGGGTCAAAATTCGCAGTAAGGATTGATGAATCACCTGTCAGAGTGAATATACTAGACATGATGAAGCGCAACACTTAAACTGCCGACAAAAGCGGTTTCGCAAAGTTATATAGGAATTTGAGACACAGGTGACCGCATGTGTATGACATGAGTCGTTGATATCTATTAGAATTATACGTGATCGTGTTATTGCCACCATCGCTACGAAAGTATTTCACTAATTCGGTTGGAGGTTGTAAGCGACCGATGCTATCGAAATACAGAACAAAGGTATCCACTTTTACGTAAGCCGTCCAATGCGTGCCAGGTCCTACATCATCGTCCAGGTTAGTGACACCACATTCTCGTTTACGAATCTTGATAGGCAGGGCATCCCGCATAAATATTCCCCTAAAGTGTGGAATTTCTAGGCGTTTAACGTAGTCTGTAATATCGATGTTGGTTAACGCGCGGCGCGGCAGCTTCAACGGTAGTTTTTTGACTGATACGGGCGTAGATATAACCCTTTTCCGCGAGCAATGGATTCCATAGCTTTGTTATGTCGCTCCTTTTCCTGGAGATTCTTTTTAGCAGCCTTTGAGTCTCCCACTGCTTTAGCGACTGCTGCAGCACCACCTCCGAGGGATCCCAATGCTCCTAATGCAGCAAGTATGGGTACAAGCGGCAATATGCCTCCTCTCTTCGGAAGAGGTAGTACTCTTGACCGCTTCCGCCTCCTCCTCCTTGTTTTTAAAGCTCCTCCTGAATGCGAGCGGACTGTGATACCGACCCGTTTGGAATGCGTTCGCCGTGTACGCTTCCGTTTCACACCCATTCCGACTTTCGTCTTTCCTTTCATAATTCCAGTAACAGCAAGGGCGGCAGCTCTTTCCCCAAGAGTAGAGTCTTTTGCTTTAACACGTTCCCAAGCTTTCTCTGCTAGAACTTTATCTGCCGCGTGACGTGTCGAAAGATCGCTAGATTGTGAGTATGCGATGTCGTGTTGCTTGCAGGCCTCGTCCAGAGGATTCCTTCCTCGATCGCCTCGAGAAAGACGTTTTTTAAGTCGGGTACCAGGTCCGCAAAACTTGTACCCTGGTATGTGTAGTTCAAAGGGTAATTTGTCAATAAGGGTATTCAGGAAACCGCGACCTTCCCGCTTGGCGCTTCGGTGATGACTGGTTTGTTTACGCCTAGTAGCTTTCATCTTAAAGACTTACACACGACTGATGTTCTTCAAACGGAATTAACAAATATAACGAGAACGCACGGCGGGTAGAGCGCAGTTTCCTTCCGAGCGAAAACGATGGAAAACGTCAAAATTGTGAAGCAAGGGTGTTCCTTACCGGTAGTAAATCACACAATAAATTCCATATCCGAGACTTACAGAAAGCACAGCGCTTTACTGGGTAAAGGATGTAAACGATGTGTGGTCATAGGTCGATCCGGATCTGGAAAAACCAACCTCATGATCAGTTTACTAGTACATCGAAATGGGTTGCGATTCGGACACCTTTATATATATTCGAAAACACTCGATCAACCCAAATATAATTATCTGAGAGAAGCCTTTCAACCATTGAGAGACATTGGATTCTTCGAATATAGTAACGATTGTGAGGTGATCAAACCCCAGGAAGCAAAAGAACATTCCGTGATAGTTTTTGACGACGTAGCTTGCGAGACGCAAAGCATAATTCGAGATTATTTTTGTTTCGGACGTCACCGAAACATAGATTGTTTTTATCTATGTCAGACGTATTCATCTATTCCTAAGCAGCTCATAAGAGATAATGCAAATCTCATCATCATATTCCAACAAGACAACACCAATCTGAAGCACATTTACGACGATCATGTCAACACGGACATGTCATTCGACAAATTTAAAGCATTGTGCTCTTATTGTTGGAATGAGGATCACGGATTTTTAGTGATCGATAAAGAAAGCGAAACCAACGCGGGACGATATAGAAAAGGTTTCGACAATTACTTTAATATATAGACAGCTGCCAAAGAAGGGAAGGTAGTAGTTTACCAACAACTGAAGGAGTTGCAACATGGATAAGCGTTTAGCCAGGGAACTTATCAAAACCCGACAATCCGTTAGACGTAAATACGCAGCTTTAAAAGCAGACATCGCCCAATCCCAATCGATTTTAGCTGAGCAATTTAAACCTCTTTCCAAGCCGCTCACCGAATTGCTGACAACTATAAAGCAAGAAGGTGTGCCAGTGGGAGAAACAAAAGTGGATTATTTGCCAATAACAATTAAACGTAGAGTATCCACTCCCTCTACCTTGCCCCGTCCGCGAGCGATAACCACTCCAGGCCGAGTTTCTGCGACAAACCTTCTGGGATCGTCACACACTTCCACACCGGGGCCATCACACACGTCCACACCAGGGCCATCACACACCTCCACACCTCGATTTTTGCAGACGCATGTGTTATCCGAGAGTGAACCAGTAGAGGAATACGATGAGCAGTTGCAAACGGAGGTTGCTGAGGCGGCAGCAGAAGAAGGTGCTGTACAAGCGGCCAGAGAAACCATCCAACAAATGCTGGCACCGGAAGTTCTTGGTCAATATTTAGAACAATTTCAAGGGTTAGCTCGAAAATACGTGGAAGGAATGATACGAGATACTGAGGACAAGTACGATTTGCACTACGGAGTCCGATTCGACATAGAGGGAGATAAGTTTGCTATAGGAAATAAAGAAATCAAGTTCGAGGGTGCAAATATCGTTATTACAGACCACGGCAACAGAATAGTCTACAAAGGCACTCCAGGATTGTACGAATTGATGTTTAAAAAGAAACCGAATATATACAAAAACGCAGATTTAGAGCAATATCTAGATTTAGTGGATCGTTCCGCCGCAAATCGTGTAAACTACGACCCCACACAAAGAGTTAGTGGTAACGCAGGGTCTAAATACATGAAAATAGTACGACCTCTAACTGCCTCCTCAACCATAAGAGCTCCCGGCAGACCAGCGACGAAGGTATCACGGCGTGGCAAGGGATTACTAACAGTGACGGACAAAAAAGTGGAATATGTTCCTTGGAAGGATCCCAACTCAATAGTGAATCGGTTGCGTATATTAATAGCTTCTCAGGCAGCTGGACACACGGGTCATTCAAATGAGACAGTCCGTATCACCGAAGCCTTACGAGACGCGAAAATAATCTTCTAAGGGGTACAAAACCTTAGGGTCGACGGAATGTCGATCAGAACGCATTCAACGACGAAGCAGTAATGCCGATAGACAAATTTGGAAGACACTACCATAGCGCACGCTATTATTCTCATCCCAAACGTATCTTTATGAAAGTGAAAAATGTAAACCAACTCCATATAGAAGTACCACTGCTGCTAGTGGGGCGTGGGTTCGATGAAAGCGGATATTCCAAAATTTTCGGACAGAACGAGTACATTTTTCCGTTAACAACCGGCGAGATCATAAGTGTTCAAGTCAGCGGACCTTTGGTAGTATCACACATCAACGGCATCCCACAGGAGACGCTTGTCGGTAAGACATTGCGGCGAGGAGATAAACTGCAATTTGAATCCATAAACAATAAGTTATACGTGCAACTGCTGCTTAAATGTCCCGTAGGAGAGTAGAAAGCAACAGTTGACAATGAACCTTAAAGAAGCCATAGTTGGCGAACTCCACAAACCAGCACGAACACATTTCAAGAGAAGGCGCGTTATTCTAAAAGGCTTGAACGATTTATATCAAGCTGATTTGGTAGAAATGATCCCTTATGCAAAAGTCAATAAAGGCTTTCGTTATATTCTGGTAGTCATTAATGCCTTCTCGAAGTATGTGTGGGCCTATCCCGTAAAACGTAAAACAGGAAAGGACGTAACAGTTGCCATGGGTAAAGTGCTGAGGAGTGTAAAGGTGTCACCTCAAAACTTGCAGACGGATTTGGGGAAAGAGTTTTACAACACCGATTTTCAACGATTAATGCGACAGCACAATATCAATCACTACAGCACGTATTCTAGCATAAAGAGCAGCATAGTGGAGAGGTGCAACCGCACCCTGAAGAACATGATGTGGAAGCAGTTCAGCCTGCTAGGGTCCTACAAATGGTTGGATATCCTACCCAAGATCGTAGCAAAGTATAACACAACCAAGCATCGCACAATAGGAATGAAACCTGCCGAAGTGAACTTAAAGAATGCGAAACTTCTTTTAAACACAGCGTACAGTCACACAAAGACCGTGGATCCGAGACCTCAAAAGTTTCGTACAGGGGACTCGGTACGCATCAGCAAGTATCGTTCGGCATTTAGCAAGGGATACACGCCAAGCTGGAGCAACGAAGTATTCACAATATCCACTGTTCGACTTACAAACCCAACAACCTATCGACTCACGGACCAAGAAGGTCAGGAAATTAAAGGAGGGTTCTACGAGCATGAACTGCAGAAAACAAAACATTCGGACGTATATCTGGTCGAAAAGGTTCTGAAGAAAAAAGGAAATTTGGTGTATGTAAAGTGGTTGGGATTCGACAATCGACACAACTCTTGGATATCTAAAAGCAATGTTGTATAACTTAAAGAACTACTGTAGCACTCTCAAAATAAAAAACTGTTTTTTGTAAATTATTGATTTATTAATGCCACTAAACACAAACAATATTTCTTTGAAACACTTTCATCTTTCTCCCAACAAAAGCGACAACAGCAAAAGAACTAAATCATTAACATTTTAACGAAGCTGCTATTGTAAAATATATAAACTTATTGTTAACATTCAAAATAGGTAAGCGTCTTTGTTTTCCCAACATTAACTACAGTAAGAATAATAATCACAAACATATTAACAAAGCTATTATTTACAAACTAGGAACTATTCGTAATCTACATATATATAGTATACACTACTAAGCGCAAGAAAGGGTTTGTTTGGTGAGACGTCATGGGATATCTGGGACGTCTGGGACGTTAAAGACATATAGGACATCTAGGACGTCTGGGACGTCTGGGACGTTAAGGACATATGGGACATTTAGGAAGCCTAGGACATTAGAGACATATGGGACATATGGGACATCTGGGACGCCTGGGACATTAGGGACATATGGAACATATGGGACATCTAGGACGTCTGGTACGTTAGGGACATATGGGACATCTGGGACGTCTGGGACGTTAAGAACATATGGGACATCTAGGACGTCTGGGACGTCTGGGACGTTAAGGACATATGGGACATTTAGGAAGCCTAGGACATTAGAGACATATGGGACATATGGGACATCTGGGACGCCTGGGACATTAGGGACATATGGAACATATGGGACATCTGGGACGTCTGGTACGTTAGGGACATATGGGACATCTGGGACGTCTGGGACGATAAGAACATATGGGACATCTAGGACGTTTGGAACGTCTGGGACGTTAGGGACATACAGGACATCTAGGACGTCTGGGACGTTAAGAACATATGGGACATCTAGGACGTCTGGGACGTTAGGGACATATGGAACATCTAGGACGCCTGGGACATTAGGGACATATGGGACATATGGGACATCTGGGACGTCTGGGACGTTAGGAACATATGGGACATCTAGGACGTCTGGGACGTTAAGGACATATGGGACATCTAGGACGTCTGGGATGTCTGAGACGTTAAGGACATATGGGAGATTTAGGACGCCTGGGACATTAGGAACATAAGGGACATATGGGACATCTGGGACGTCTGGGACGATAAGAACGTATGGGACATCTAGGACGTTTGGAACGTCTGGGACGTTAGGGCATACAGGACATCTAGGACGTCTGGGACGTTAAGAACATATGGGACATCTAGGACGTCTGGGACGTTAGGGACATATGGAACATCTAGGACGCCTGGGACATTAGGGACATATGGAATATATGGGACATCTGGGACGCCTGGGACATTAGGGACATATGGAACATATGGGACATCTGGGACGTCTGGGACGTTAGGGACATATGGAGCATCTGGGACGTTGAGGACGTATGCTACATCTAGGACATCTAGGACGTTAGTAGGTTAGAATAGACAGTTGTAGAACCTCCCCCCACCACTTGTCCTTGAGTTCAAGGTCAAGGCTATTTTGCAAGGCTGAACTTCAAGGTCAAGGCTAAACTTGAAGGTCGAGGCCATTTGGAAGGCTAAGTCAACGATCAAGGTCAGCGCTATTTTGCAAGTTCGGTTGCTCAAGGTCAAGGATCCACATGTAACCTTGGAAATGTGAGAATAAAAGCGCGTAAAAGAGTCTGCAAGGGTAGTAGCATTCGAACGCTGATATGGAAGCCTTGTTAAAAGCTATAGAAGTAGTTAAGGGTCGGCAAGTAGCTGCGGTGGCGAGCAGTACTACGAGAGTCCATAAAGTGCAGTTATGTCCAGTGCTTCTGAATAGTACAACGTACAAGTTAAACAACTCCAGTTCAAAGTATGTGTGTGTGGGGTTAAGGGCGAACTCCGGATTTTCCCCAGTGATTCAAATAAGAGGAAACAAAAACGATTGGGTGGAGTTCGAGGAATTGGATTGGGCTACCCTAATTGAAAATCAGGGGATCCTGACGAATTATTTCTATTCCTCCTCCGAAGAGCAGTGGTCTCCGCTGGTAGCTGCACGGAAACAGTATACATTCTTGGAACTTCAGGAAAAGAAGATACTAAAAATTGAAGAAGTGGAACAGAGTGAAGTCTACTTATCGAAAGAATCGTTGGAAGAGCTGTGGGACTTGCAGAGGCTGGTGGAATTGCGATTCGCAGTTCTAAAAGCGCAGAACTTTGAGCAATTTTATCACAAAATACTGACGGGTATTGCAAACCTGCCTGGGGACTGCATTAGCAATATACGGAGTGTGTTGCAAGACCTGGCGGTAACAACCGAGAACACTGTTTCCATGTATGAAATTTTAAAGTATGGTAGTAACATTGTTCGGTGCGACGTTCAAATAGAAGAACTTGGTCTGCAGGTATTAGCTTAGTCATGTGGATGGGCTATTCTCATTGTCTACTAAATAAATCATTATTTATTAAAAAATTGACTCGACTAGGATTCGAACCCAGATCTCCTGAGGCGCAGTGTCTAGAATTCCCTTTAATGCACCGATTGGCTCCCCAGGTGTCATACCATTAGACCACCGAGTCCTTAAACTATTTAATGAAAAACGGCGATGTATAAAAGGTTGCGCATTATCATGGTCTCGTTAATTGTTTTATACTTACGTCAAGTTCGCACACTATTCGTTTACGTATAAAATAATGGATCAGACTTCAAGTGACGATTCTTCACATGAAATCACATTAAAGCACGCTGTAAAGTTGTGCTGTGCTTTCTGGTTTGAAGATGCAAAAAACAATTTAGATAAAATAGTGAGAAATTCCTCGGGACTCAGAAATTTAGACTTGGAATTTGACGCGTATGTAGTGACTGCTATGGCTGGCAATAGCCAAAATCAACAAGAAAAACGGAAACGACTGATTGCCAATTTGGAAAAAAACATTTTAAAATATTTTGCTAGAGAAGGAAATACATCGCTGACGCTGGATGTGGACTACCACCCAAAGCATCCCTTTGCTGAAATGCTGGAAGAACGTGTCTCAGTATTCGATTTACCGTGTAAATCTACAACGAAAATTAACTCTACACCAACCGGCATGTTCACACTTCAAGTTAGGAGTGGATATGGCTCGCTCTTCTGGAGATATATTTCAAATATTGATCACCTGTAACATTTAACTAAATATAATTTTTAAATGGTTTATTTTTTTTATTTTGATTTGACCTTGAGTTGAAGGCTAAGGTGATTTTCAACATCACATCATTTTCAAGGACGAACTCTAACACCTCAGCCTTGATTTCAAAGTCAAACTCTAGAACCTCCTCCCACCAAAAAGAAAAATGTACAAAAACGGTGCAGCAGCAAAATAAATCATAGTCTATTGAATAAATCGTGACAGTCTGGTTGTAACATGGACACATGGGAGCTATATGGAAAATATTTCCAGAAATTTTCGGAGTTATTTCCATGGTTTGGTTGCGATCAAATGAAAATTACCGTTACGTTGGATGGACATCCGGACTTTAAAACTTTTCCAACAGTACCACTTCCAGACGGGGATTGGTTTGATTACAATGTGATGGAGCCCATCGAGAAGTATTTAAAAAATTGGAGATTAGAACGTGAATGTGTGAAAAAAATCGTATACGAGTTATGGTGATGCCCGCCTACCCATCTGTTGAATGTGCACGCAACATCGCATTTAACCACTAGAAGCTTAGTCATGTGGATGTGGTATAGAGAAGCCGCTCGACCAACTGCAAGAGACATACCTAGTGCTGTTAAACGATTAGTGAGTTTGTTGGACGATTTGGCGTTTGACGCGTCTCACGAAGCCATATACGGTTTTGGTTGGTTCAGTGACGAGAAACTGAAGAAAAAAGAAAAAATGTACAAAAACGGTGTTGCTGTTGGTCCACTATTTTTAAACGGAGCCATAAATGAAGGCCTCCTTGTAGATTTAATGGCTAGTCTCGGTCTGGACGAACACATGTGTGAGGTGAAAGACTTTATAGAGAGGAAAGAAAATGAAGAAGAGCGTGCAGTTTGACGACTCGAAGAATCAGGTGTACAATTTGCATACGTGGGCGTATGCGTATCGAGAAGCTCGGAGAGGACTGTGGCAACGAGAGGCTATGGATAGGTTGCGGTTCCAACGCAAGATATTTACTGTGGCTAAAGTACTGCGAGACATCTTGTGCGCAGAACATAGGCACACAATTTATGTAGAACGCTTTTCCACTAGTATGTAGGTGTTTAACCCATGTAGTAACACTGTATATATTGTATGCAAATAAAAACACAATAAAAATTAAAAAGTTGTTTTATTCCATTACATAGTGATTATAGATATGGTAAACGTTAGACAAAGCACAATAACAAACTGGAGCAGAATGATATAAACAAGCGGGTTGTGATGGGGTGAGGGCCGGTTGTTCTTCAACTTCGATGATGGGGATATTGGTATAGCGGCGTAGAAAAACTGCTTTTTCTCGACCTTTCACATATACTTCGGTGACATCGTGCAGAAGACGTCGCAAAATTGCAGGAAACATGTATGCTGGAGTAAATCCCTCATTCCAATCGATGCAATGGTGATTAGTCATTACCCAGTGGGCTTGTTGTTGTAAATGAGATGGTAAGGCGGTGAACGGAAACGGTGATATTAAGACGTAGTGTGATACTGAGGTACCGTCGTAGGCGGCTAACTCTTTTGGGCTGAAGTGCTTATCCGACGTCTTGAAGCCTTGAATGTCGATAATGAGCTTCATCGTATTAAGTGGTGTGAGCACGATCCAGTTACGTTAAAAGGCGAGGTGCAACTGAAGTGGTTTTGAGAAATTACAGTTGTTTAACTGCTTTTGACAACGCGTTATAAGTAAAAACCCGATCGTGAAGAACGAGACAATACGCGGTTGTGTTGGCTGGCACGTTAGCGGAAGTTTCAAATTCAACTCGAAAAACGACAGCGTTTGCATGGAGGTAGTCTTTTTGATGGGAACAATCGATCACAACAATGGGTGATTTGTCAGCAAACTCATTGGGCGTGAACCAAGGCTCGTCGGTCTTGTTATAATAGGATGATTGAAACTTGGAGTACATATCGTATAACGTGGCGTAATGATTGAGGCCATAATTGTTATGTAAATTATCGTAGGGGAAACGTTCGGTGTTGAGATAAACTCGGAAATTCGTAAGATTAATTTTGTCGAAATGGCTATTGTCCTTAGAGATGAGCCCCGAACGTTCCGTCTGAAAACCTACGATGACGTATCTGGGGGTTTGCAATTTGGTGGTTGTTGCAATGGCATGAGAATGTTGAGTCACGGCATTAACGCCTGGTATGATATGAAGTTGCCAGCTGCGAAACGCTACTTGCGTGTCGATATTTTTGTCAATGTATTTGGTTAGAGATAATTCTTGAGCAAGACCTGGAGTGACATGTGGAACTTTCCAATACAGCTTGTCAATCGTAACTTTAGCCGTCTCCGCTACGGTAGCACTGAATACAGCGTCGGCATCGGTATTGCTGCGAATCAGGACAAGTTCTTGTCGGATGTTAAGTATAACTTTTCCATAATCTTCTGCAAAACCTAACAGCATTCTCAAAGGTATGCAGGCACTGAAGTTGCCCTGTGCATCGGTAATGTGAGTATTGGGGGCGTACAACCAGCCAGCATTTTGAAGCTTTTTCACATCATCAGAGGTATAGGACACATATCCCTTAAGAGTAGATGTAATACCAGGTTTGGTAACAGAATCGACAACGACACCATTGATTTCGTATCGGATTTCGCTAAATAAGTGAGCCAACCCATTGTTAAGAAATTTAGCCGTCGTAACTTCACCGGTTGCTTTCCGTAATTTTCCCTCTATGTATAGATAGCTCAAACCTGGTAGAGTTGACATATCTTCAGGAATTGGAATTCGAATTTCATCGTTATAGTCGAAACGGTTTGTATACGGTTGATGGGTGTGCAACTGATTGCTAACGATGGAGTTGTCGACGAGGACACGTTCCCCAATATTTAGAATACTCATGACAGCACTTTAAAACCCAACGATCGCAAGAAGTCTCTGTTTGCCTTTGTTAACTGCTTGGCGGACGAAGCTGAACTGATTTTACAAGGCTGTGGACAACGTCTCTTATACGAACTGGGTTGGACATGGTAGGGTGAAAGGTTGAATCGAAAACCCATTATAACTTCTTTAAATGCAATGTTACCGTGACGGTTTCCTTACTAAAACTGACGGGGGTATCAGTCTGGTCCAGTATTTTAACAGTTAGGTTAGTGATCTGTCTCGTGCTGATCGGTAGGTAAATGACAGGGTTAGGTGTTTCCACTATTTTGTACCCAGGCGGCACTATGGGGAAGAATTGATGAACGATGTGGCCAGGCTTACCATTTTTATAGGAACCGACAGAGATATTGCAGTGGATAAGGATGGAGTTAATGTTCAAAATTTTCGTAACATGTTCACCTGCATGCCACATATTCGCATCATAAATTTTGCTGTCAAATCCCAACATGTCTCGGATAGTATTGTCACTTGTAAAGTCGATTGGAACGTTCGATTTTATTTCGGTTTTTAAGGTGCTGTTGTTTCCGCGTAGCAGCACCCGCCCATTACTTCCGCTAGACTCAAGTTGGTTATGCAGAAAGTCGGCAATGTCCGTAATTTCGTATGCACCCTCAGGTATAGTAATATGAGGTAGTCCGACGAGATGAAATTCATTGTTGGGAGGTCTAATGTTAGCAATAGTATTGTAGGTTTCGAAACTTAACAACCCCAAAACATATTCGCTACCGTCGTCTAAGAAAATAGGGGGGTCAAAATTCGCAGTAAGGATTGATGAATCACCTGTCAGAGTGAATATACTAGACATGATGAAGCGCAACACTTAAACTGCCGACAAAAGCGGTTTCGCAAAGTTATATAGGAATTTGAGACACAGGTGACCGCATGTGTATGACATGAGTCGTTGATATCTATTAGAATTATACGTGATCGTGTTATTGCCACCATCGCTACGAAAGTATTTCACTAATTCGGTTGGAGGTTGTAAGCGACCGATGCTATCGAAATACAGAACAAAGGTATCCACTTTTACGTAAGCCGTCCAATGCGTGCCAGGTCCTACATCATCGTCCAGGTTAGTGACACCACATTCTCGTTTACGAATCTTGATAGGCAGGGCATCCCGCATAAATATTCCCCTAAAGTGTGGAATTTCTAGGCGTTTAACGTAGTCTGTAATATCGATGTTGGTTAACGCGCGGCGCGGCAGCTTCAACGGTAGTTTTTTGACTGATACGGGCGTAGATATAACCCTTTTCCGCGAGCAATGGATTCCATAGCTTTGTTATGTCGCTCCTTTTCCTGGAGATTCTTTTTAGCAGCCTTTGAGTCTCCCACTGCTTTAGCGACTGCTGCAGCACCACCTCCGAGGGATCCCAATGCTCCTAATGCAGCAAGTATGGGTACAAGCGGCAATATGCCTCCTCTCTTCGGAAGAGGTAGTACTCTTGACCGCTTCCGCCTCCTCCTCCTTGTTTTTAAAGCTCCTCCTGAATGCGAGCGGACTGTGATACCGACCCGTTTGGAATGCGTTCGCCGTGTACGCTTCCGTTTCACACCCATTCCGACTTTCGTCTTTCCTTTCATAATTCCAGTAACAGCAAGGGCGGCAGCTCTTTCCCCAAGAGTAGAGTCTTTTGCTTTAACACGTTCCCAAGCTTTCTCTGCTAGAACTTTATCTGCCGCGTGACGTGTCGAAAGATCGCTAGATTGTGAGTATGCGATGTCGTGTTGCTTGCAGGCCTCGTCCAGAGGATTCCTTCCTCGATCGCCTCGAGAAAGACGTTTTTTAAGTCGGGTACCAGGTCCGCAAAACTTGTACCCTGGTATGTGTAGTTCAAAGGGTAATTTGTCAATAAGGGTATTCAGGAAACCGCGACCTTCCCGCTTGGCGCTTCGGTGATGACTGGTTTGTTTACGCCTAGTAGCTTTCATCTTAAAGACTTACACACGACTGATGTTCTTCAAACGGAATTAACAAATATAACGAGAACGCACGGCGGGTAGAGCGCAGTTTCCTTCCGAGCGAAAACGATGGAAAACGTCAAAATTGTGAAGCAAGGGTGTTCCTTACCGGTAGTAAATCACACAATAAATTCCATATCCGAGACTTACAGAAAGCACAGCGCTTTACTGGGTAAAGGATGTAAACGATGTGTGGTCATAGGTCGATCCGGATCTGGAAAAACCAACCTCATGATCAGTTTACTAGTACATCGAAATGGGTTGCGATTCGGACACCTTTATATATATTCGAAAACACTCGATCAACCCAAATATAATTATCTGAGAGAAGCCTTTCAACCATTGAGAGACATTGGATTCTTCGAATATAGTAACGATTGTGAGGTGATCAAACCCCAGGAAGCAAAAGAACATTCCGTGATAGTTTTTGACGACGTAGCTTGCGAGACGCAAAGCATAATTCGAGATTATTTTTGTTTCGGACGTCACCGAAACATAGATTGTTTTTATCTATGTCAGACGTATTCATCTATTCCTAAGCAGCTCATAAGAGATAATGCAAATCTCATCATCATATTCCAACAAGACAACACCAATCTGAAGCACATTTACGACGATCATGTCAACACGGACATGTCATTCGACAAATTTAAAGCATTGTGCTCTTATTGTTGGAATGAGGATCACGGATTTTTAGTGATCGATAAAGAAAGCGAAACCAACGCGGGACGATATAGAAAAGGTTTCGACAATTACTTTAATATATAGACAGCTGCCAAAGAAGGGAAGGTAGTAGTTTACCAACAACTGAAGGAGTTGCAACATGGATAAGCGTTTAGCCAGGGAACTTATCAAAACCCGACAATCCGTTAGACGTAAATACGCAGCTTTAAAAGCAGACATCGCCCAATCCCAATCGATTTTAGCTGAGCAATTTAAACCTCTTTCCAAGCCGCTCACCGAATTGCTGACAACTATAAAGCAAGAAGGTGTGCCAGTGGGAGAAACAAAAGTGGATTATTTGCCAATAACAATTAAACGTAGAGTATCCACTCCCTCTACCTTGCCCCGTCCGCGAGCGATAACCACTCCAGGCCGAGTTTCTGCGACAAACCTTCTGGGATCGTCACACACTTCCACACCGGGGCCATCACACACGTCCACACCAGGGCCATCACACACCTCCACACCTCGATTTTTGCAGACGCATGTGTTATCCGAGAGTGAACCAGTAGAGGAATACGATGAGCAGTTGCAAACGGAGGTTGCTGAGGCGGCAGCAGAAGAAGGTGCTGTACAAGCGGCCAGAGAAACCATCCAACAAATGCTGGCACCGGAAGTTCTTGGTCAATATTTAGAACAATTTCAAGGGTTAGCTCGAAAATACGTGGAAGGAATGATACGAGATACTGAGGACAAGTACGATTTGCACTACGGAGTCCGATTCGACATAGAGGGAGATAAGTTTGCTATAGGAAATAAAGAAATCAAGTTCGAGGGTGCAAATATCGTTATTACAGACCACGGCAACAGAATAGTCTACAAAGGCACTCCAGGATTGTACGAATTGATGTTTAAAAAGAAACCGAATATATACAAAAACGCAGATTTAGAGCAATATCTAGATTTAGTGGATCGTTCCGCCGCAAATCGTGTAAACTACGACCCCACACAAAGAGTTAGTGGTAACGCAGGGTCTAAATACATGAAAATAGTACGACCTCTAACTGCCTCCTCAACCATAAGAGCTCCCGGCAGACCAGCGACGAAGGTATCACGGCGTGGCAAGGGATTACTAACAGTGACGGACAAAAAAGTGGAATATGTTCCTTGGAAGGATCCCAACTCAATAGTGAATCGGTTGCGTATATTAATAGCTTCTCAGGCAGCTGGACACACGGGTCATTCAAATGAGACAGTCCGTATCACCGAAGCCTTACGAGACGCGAAAATAATCTTCTAAGGGGTACAAAACCTTAGGGTCGACGGAATGTCGATCAGAACGCATTCAACGACGAAGCAGTAATGCCGATAGACAAATTTGGAAGACACTACCATAGCGCACGCTATTATTCTCATCCCAAACGTATCTTTATGAAAGTGAAAAATGTAAACCAACTCCATATAGAAGTACCACTGCTGCTAGTGGGGCGTGGGTTCGATGAAAGCGGATATTCCAAAATTTTCGGACAGAACGAGTACATTTTTCCGTTAACAACCGGCGAGATCATAAGTGTTCAAGTCAGCGGACCTTTGGTAGTATCACACATCAACGGCATCCCACAGGAGACGCTTGTCGGTAAGACATTGCGGCGAGGAGATAAACTGCAATTTGAATCCATAAACAATAAGTTATACGTGCAACTGCTGCTTAAATGTCCCGTAGGAGAGTAGAAAGCAACAGTTGACAATGAACCTTAAAGAAGCCATAGTTGGCGAACTCCACAAACCAGCACGAACACATTTCAAGAGAAGGCGCGTTATTCTAAAAGGCTTGAACGATTTATATCAAGCTGATTTGGTAGAAATGATCCCTTATGCAAAAGTCAATAAAGGCTTTCGTTATATTCTGGTAGTCATTAATGCCTTCTCGAAGTATGTGTGGGCCTATCCCGTAAAACGTAAAACAGGAAAGGACGTAACAGTTGCCATGGGTAAAGTGCTGAGGAGTGTAAAGGTGTCACCTCAAAACTTGCAGACGGATTTGGGGAAAGAGTTTTACAACACCGATTTTCAACGATTAATGCGACAGCACAATATCAATCACTACAGCACGTATTCTAGCATAAAGAGCAGCATAGTGGAGAGGTGCAACCGCACCCTGAAGAACATGATGTGGAAGCAGTTCAGCCTGCTAGGGTCCTACAAATGGTTGGATATCCTACCCAAGATCGTAGCAAAGTATAACACAACCAAGCATCGCACAATAGGAATGAAACCTGCCGAAGTGAACTTAAAGAATGCGAAACTTCTTTTAAACACAGCGTACAGTCACACAAAGACCGTGGATCCGAGACCTCAAAAGTTTCGTACAGGGGACTCGGTACGCATCAGCAAGTATCGTTCGGCATTTAGCAAGGGATACACGCCAAGCTGGAGCAACGAAGTATTCACAATATCCACTGTTCGACTTACAAACCCAACAACCTATCGACTCACGGACCAAGAAGGTCAGGAAATTAAAGGAGGGTTCTACGAGCATGAACTGCAGAAAACAAAACATTCGGACGTATATCTGGTCGAAAAGGTTCTGAAGAAAAAAGGAAATTTGGTGTATGTAAAGTGGTTGGGATTCGACAATCGACACAACTCTTGGATATCTAAAAGCAATGTTGTATAACTTAAAGAACTACTGTAGCACTCTCAAAATAAAAAACTGTTTTTTGTAAATTATTGATTTATTAATGCCACTAAACACAAACAATATTTCTTTGAAACACTTTCATCTTTCTCCCAACAAAAGCGACAACAGCAAAAGAACTAAATCATTAACATTTTAACGAAGCTGCTATTGTAAAATATATAAACTTATTGTTAACATTCAAAATAGGTAAGCGTCTTTGTTTTCCCAACATTAACTACAGTAAGAATAATAATCACAAACATATTAACAAAGCTATTATTTACAAACTAGGAACTATTCGTAATCTACATATATATAGTATACACTACTAAGCGCAAGAAAGGGTTTGTTTGGTGAGACGTCATGGGATATCTGGGACGTCTGGGACGTTAAAGACATATAGGACATCTAGGACGTCTGGGACGTCTGGGACGTTAAGGACATATGGGACATTTAGGAAGCCTAGGACATTAGAGACATATGGGACATATGGGACATCTGGGACGCCTGGGACATTAGGGACATATGGAACATATGGGACATCTAGGACGTCTGGTACGTTAGGGACATATGGGACATCTGGGACGTCTGGGACGTTAAGAACATATGGGACATCTAGGACGTCTGGGACGTCTGGGACGTTAAGGACATATGGGACATTTAGGAAGCCTAGGACATTAGAGACATATGGGACATATGGGACATCTGGGACGCCTGGGACATTAGGGACATATGGAACATATGGGACATCTGGGACGTCTGGTACGTTAGGGACATATGGGACATCTGGGACGTCTGGGACGATAACAACATATGGGACATCTAGGACGTTTGGAACGTCTGGGACGTTAGGGACATACAGGACATCTAGGACGTCTGGGACGTTAAGAACATATGGGACATCTAGGACGTCTGGGACGTTAGGGACATATGGAACATCTAGGACGCCTGGGACATTAGGGACATATGGGACATATGGGACATCTGGGACGTCTGGGACGTTAGGAACATATGGGACATCTAGGACGTCTGGGACGTTAAGGACATATGGGACATCTAGGACGTCTGGGATGTCTGAGACGTTAAGGACATATGGGAGATTTAGGACGCCTGGGACATTAGGAACATAAGGGACATATGGGACATCTGGGACGTCTGGGACGATAAGAACGTATGGGACATCTAGGACGTTTGGAACGTCTGGGACGTTAGGGCATACAGGACATCTAGGACGTCTGGGACGTTAAGAACATATGGGACATCTAGGACGTCTGGGACGTTAGGGACATATGGAACATCTAGGACGCCTGGGACATTAGGGACATATGGAATATATGGGACATCTGGGACGCCTGGGACATTAGGGACATATGGAACATATGGGACATCTGGGACGTCTGGGACGTTAGGGACATATGGAGCATCTGGGACGTTGAGGACGTATGCTACATCTAGGACATCTAGGACGTTAGTAGGTTAGAATAGACAGTTGTAGAACCTCCCCCCACCACTTGTCCTTGAGTTCAAGGTCAAGGCTATTTTGCAAGGCTGAACTTCAAGGTCAAGGCTAAACTTGAAGGTCGAGGCCATTTGGAAGGCTAAGTCAACGATCAAGGTCAGCGCTATTTTGCAAGTTCGGTTGCTCAAGGTCAAGGATCCACATGTAACCTTGGAAATGTGAGAATAAAAGCGCGTAAAAGAGTCTGCAATGGTAGTAGCATTCGAACGCTGATATGGAAGCCTTGTTAAAAGCTATAGAAGTAGTTAAGGGTCGGCAAGTAGCTGCGGTGGCGAGCAGTACTACGAGAGTCCATAAAGTGCAGTTATGTCCAGTGCTTCTGAATAGTACAACGTACAAGTTAAACAACTCCAGTTCAAAGTATGTGTGTGTGGGGTTAAGGGCGAACTCCGGATTTTCCCCAGTGATTCAAATAAGAGGAAACAAAAACGATTGGGTGGAGTTCGAGGAATTGGATTGGGCTACCCTAATTGAAAATCAGGGGATCCTGACGAATTATTTCTATTCCTCCTCCGAAGAGCAGTGGTCTCCGCTGGTAGCTGCACGGAAACAGTATACATTCTTGGAACTTCAGGAAAAGAAGATACTAAAAATTGAAGAAGTGGAACAGAGTGAAGTCTACTTATCGAAAGAATCGTTGGAAGAGCTGTGGGACTTGCAGAGGCTGGTGGAATTGCGATTCGCAGTTCTAAAAGCGCAGAACTTTGAGCAATTTTATCACAAAATAGTGACGGGTATTGCAAACCTGCCTGGGGACTGCATTAGCAATATACGGAGTGTGTTGCAAGACCTGGCGGTAACAACCGAGAACACTGTTTCCATGTATGAAATTTTAAAGTATGGTAGTAACATTGTTCGGTGCGACGTTCAAATAGAAGAACTTGGTCTGCAGGTATTAGCTTAGTCATGTGGATGGGCTATTCTCATTGTCTACTAAATAAATCATTATTTATTAAAAAATTGACTCGACTAGGATTCGAACCCAGATCTCCTGAGGCGCAGTGTCTAGAATTCCCTTTAATGCACCGATTGGCTCCCCAGGTGTCATACCATTAGACCACCGAGTCCTTAAACTATTTAATGAAAAACGGCGATGTATAAAAGGTTGCGCATTATCATGGTCTCGTTAATTGTTTTATACTTACGTCAAGTTCGCACACTATTCGTTTACGTATAAAATAATGGATCAGACTTCAAGTGACGATTCTTCACATGAAATCACATTAAAGCACGCTGTAAAGTTGTGCTGTGCTTTCTGGTTTGAAGATGCAAAAAACAATTTAGATAAAATAGTGAGAAATTCCTCGGGACTCAGAAATTTAGACTTGGAATTTGACGCGTATGTAGTGACTGCTATGGCTGGCAATAGCCAAAATCAACAAGAAAAACGGAAACGACTGATTGCCAATTTGGAAAAAAACATTTTAAAATATTTTGCTAGAGAAGGAAATACATCGCTGACGCTGGATGTGGACTACCACCCAAAGCATCCCTTTGCTGAAATGCTGGAAGAACGTGTCTCAGTATTCGATTTACCGTGTAAATCTACAACGAAAATTAACTCTACACCAACCGGCATGTTCACACTTCAAGTTAGGAGTGGATATGGCTCGCTCTTCTGGAGATATATTTCAAATATTGATCACCTGTAACATTTAACTAAATATAATTTTTAAATGGTTTATTTTTTTTATTTTGATTTGACCTTGAGTTGAAGGCTAAGGTGATTTTCAACATCACATCATTTTCAAGGACGAACTCTAACACCTCAGCCTTGATTTCAAAGTCAAACTCTAGAACCTCCTCCCACCAAAAAGAAAAATGTACAAAAACGGTGCAGCAGCAAAATAAATCATAGTCTATTGAATAAATCGTGACAGTCTGGTTGTAACATGGACACATGGGAGCTATATGGAAAATATTTCCAGAAATTTTCGGAGTTATTTCCATGGTTTGGTTGCGATCAAATGAAAATTACCGTTACGTTGGATGGACATCCGGACTTTAAAACTTTTCCAACAGTACCACTTCCAGACGGGGATTGGTTTGATTACAATGTGATGGAGCCCATCGAGAAGTATTTAAAAAATTGGAGATTAGAACGTGAATGTGTGAAAAAAATCGTATACGAGTTATGGTGATGCCCGCCTACCCATCTGTTGAATGTGCACGCAACATCGCATTTAACCACTAGAAGCTTAGTCATGTGGATGTGGTATAGAGAAGCCGCTCGACCAACTGCAAGAGACATACCTAGTGCTGTTAAACGATTAGTGAGTTTGTTGGACGATTTGGCGTTTGACGCGTCTCACGAAGCCATATACGGTTTTGGTTGGTTCAGTGACGAGAAACTGAAGAAAAAAGAAAAAATGTACAAAAACGGTGTTGCTGTTGGTCCACTATTTTTAAACGGAGCCATAAATGAAGGCCTCCTTGTAGATTTAATGGCTAGTCTCGGTCTGGACGAACACATGTGTGAGGTGAAAGACTTTATAGAGAGGAAAGAAAATGAAGAAGAGCGTGCAGTTTGACGACTCGAAGAATCAGGTGTACAATTTGCATACGTGGGCGTATGCGTATCGAGAAGCTCGGAGAGGACTGTGGCAACGAGAGGCTATGGATAGGTTGCGGTTCCAACGCAAGATATTTACTGTGGCTAAAGTACTGCGAGACATCTTGTGCGCAGAACATAGGCACACAATTTATGTAGAACGCTTTTCCACTAGTACGTAGGTGTTTAACCCATGTAGTAACACTGTATATATTGTATGCAAATAAAAACACAATAAAAATTAAAAAGTTGTTTTATTCCATTACATAGTGATTATAGATATGGTAAACGTTAGACAAAGCACAATAACAAACTGGAGCAGAATGATATAAACAAGCGGGTTGTGATGGGGTGAGGGCCGGTTGTTCTTCAACTTCGATGATGGGGATATTGGTATAGCGGCGTAGAAAAACTGCTTTTTCTCGACCTTTCACATATACTTCGGTGACATCGTGCAGAAGACGTCGCAAAATTGCAGGAAACATGTATGCTGGAGTAAATCCCTCATTCCAATCGATGCAATGGTGATTAGTCATTACCCAGTGGGCTTGTTGTTGTAAATGAGATGGTAAGGCGGTGAACGGAAACGGTGATATTAAGACGTAGTGTGATACTGAGGTACCGTCGTAGGCGGCTAACTCTTTTGGGCTGAAGTGCTTATCCGACGTCTTGAAGCCTTGAATGTCGATAATGAGCTTCATCGTATTAAGTGGTGTGAGCACGATCCAGTTACGTTAAAAGGCGAGGTGCAACTGAAGTGGTTTTGAGAAATTACAGTTGTTTAACTGCTTTTGACAACGCGTTATAAGTAAAAACCCGATCGTGAAGAACGAGACAATACGCGGTTGTGTTGGCTGGCACGTTAGCGGAAGTTTCAAATTCAACTCGAAAAACGACAGCGTTTGCATGGAGGTAGTCTTTTTGATGGGAACAATCGATCACAACAATGGGTGATTTGTCAGCAAACTCATTGGGCGTGAACCAAGGCTCGTCGGTCTTGTTATAATAGGATGATTGAAACTTGGAGTACATATCGTATAACGTGGCGTAATGATTGAGGCCATAATTGTTATGTAAATTATCGTAGGGGAAACGTTCGGTGTTGAGATAAACTCGGAAATTCGTAAGATTAATTTTGTCGAAATGGCTATTGTCCTTAGAGATGAGCCCCGAACGTTCCGTCTGAAAACCTACGATGACGTATCTGGGGGTTTGCAATTTGGTGGTTGTTGCAATGGCATGAGAATGTTGAGTCACGGCATTAACGCCTGGTATGATATGAAGTTGCCAGCTGCGAAACGCTACTTGCGTGTCGATATTTTTGTCAATGTATTTGGTTAGAGATAATTCTTGAGCAAGACCTGGAGTGACATGTGGAACTTTCCAATACAGCTTGTCAATCGTAACTTTAGCCGTCTCCGCTACGGTAGCACTGAATACAGCGTCGGCATCGGTATTGCTGCGAATCAGGACAAGTTCTTGTCGGATGTTAAGTATAACTTTTCCATAATCTTCTGCAAAACCTAACAGCATTCTCAAAGGTATGCAGGCACTGAAGTTGCCCTGTGCATCGGTAATGTGAGTATTGGGGGCGTACAACCAGCCAGCATTTTGAAGCTTTTTCACATCATCAGAGGTATAGGACACATATCCCTTAAGAGTAGATGTAATACCAGGTTTGGTAACAGAATCGACAACGACACCATTGATTTCGTATCGGATTTCGCTAAATAAGTGAGCCAACCCATTGTTAAGAAATTTAGCCGTCGTAACTTCACCGGTTGCTTTCCGTAATTTTCCCTCTATGTATAGATAGCTCAAACCTGGTAGAGTTGACATATCTTCAGGAATTGGAATTCGAATTTCATCGTTATAGTCGAAACGGTTTGTATACGGTTGATGGGTGTGCAACTGATTGCTAACGATGGAGTTGTCGACGAGGACACGTTCCCCAATATTTAGAATACTCATGACAGCACTTTAAAACCCAACGATCGCAAGAAGTCTCTGTTTGCCTTTGTTAACTGCTTGGCGGACGAAGCTGAACTGATTTTACAAGGCTGTGGACAACGTCTCTTATACGAACTAAGTTGGACATGGTAGGGTGAAAGGTTGAATCGAAAACCCATTATAACTTCTTTAAATGCAATGTTACCGTGACGGTTTCCTTACTAAAACTGACGGGGGTATCAGTCTGGTCCAGTATTTTAACAGTTAGGTTAGTGATCTGTCTCGTGCTGATCGGTAGGTAAATGACAGGGTTAGGTGTTTCCACTATTTTGTACCCAGGCGGCACTATGGGGAAGAATTGATGAACGATGTGGCCAGGCTTACCATTTTTATAGGAACCGACAGAGATATTGCAGTGGATAAGGATGGAGTTAATGTTCAAAATTTTCGTAACATGTTCACCTGCATGCCACATATTCGCATCATAAATTTTGCTGTCAAATCCCAACATGTCTCGGATAGTATTGTCACTTGTAAAGTCGATTGGAACGTTCGATTTTATTTCGGTTTTTAAGGTGCTGTTGTTTCCGCGTAGCAGCACCCGCCCATTACTTCCGCTAGACTCAAGTTGGTTATGCAGAAAGTCGGCAATGTCCGTAATTTCGTATGCACCCTCAGGTATAGTAATATGAGGTAGTCCGACGAGATGAAATTCATTGTTGGGAGGTCTAATGTTAGCAATAGTATTGTAGGTTTCGAAACTTAACAACCCCAAAACATATTCGCTACCGTCGTCTAAGAAAATAGGGGGGTCAAAATTCGCAGTAAGGATTGATGAATCACCTGTCAGAGTGAATATACTAGACATGATGAAGCGCAACACTTAAACTGCCGACAAAAGCGGTTTCGCAAAGTTATATAGGAATTTGAGACACAGGTGACCGCATGTGTATGACATGAGTCGTTGATATCTATTAGAATTATACGTGATCGTGTTATTGCCACCATCGCTACGAAAGTATTTCACTAATTCGGTTGGAGGTTGTAAGCGACCGATGCTATCGAAATACAGAACAAAGGTATCCACTTTTACGTAAGCCGTCCAATGCGTGCCAGGTCCTACATCATCGTCCAGGTTAGTGACACCACATTCTCGTTTACGAATCTTGATAGGCAGGGCATCCCGCATAAATATTCCCCTAAAGTGTGGAATTTCTAGGCGTTTAACGTAGTCTGTAATATCGATGTTGGTTAACGCGCGGCGCGGCAGCTTCAACGGTAGTTTTTTGACTGATACGGGCGTAGATATAACCCTTTTCCGCGAGCAATGGATTCCATAGCTTTGTTATGTCGCTCCTTTTCCTGGAGATTCTTTTTAGCAGCCTTTGAGTCTCCCACTGCTTTAGCGACTGCTGCAGCACCACCTCCGAGGGATCCCAATGCTCCTAATGCAGCAAGAATGGGTACAAGCGGCAATATGCCTCCTCTCTTCGGAAGAGGTAGTACTCTTGACCGCTTCCGCCTCCTCCTCCTTGTTTTTAAAGCTCCTCCTGAATGCGAGCGGACTGTGATACCGACCCGTTTGGAATGCGTTCGCCGTGTACGCTTCCGTTTCACACCCATTCCGACTTTCGTCTTTCCTTTCATAATTCCAGTAACAGCAAGGGCGGCAGCTCTTTCCCCAAGAGTAGAGTCTTTTGCTTTAACACGTTCCCAAGCTTTCTCTGCTAGAACTTTATCTGCCGCGTGACGTGTCGAAAGATCGCTAGATTGTGAGTATGCGATGTCGTGTTGCTTGCAGGCCTCGTCCAGAGGATTCCTTCCTCGATCGCCTCGAGAAAGACGTTTTTTAAGTCGGGTACCAGGTCCGCAAAACTTGTACCCTGGTATGTGTAGTTCAAAGGGTAATTTGTCAATAAGGGTATTCAGGAAACCGCGACCTTGTAATAACCTGATTTTCTTATTGAGTTAATTAATTTTGAGCCATGAATAATTACCACTGTTAATGGACTTCTTAGTCCCGGGCAGTCAGATGCCAGGGTTCAATTTACTCTCTCAAGTATATAGAAAAGTACACATAACATCAAAGGGATTTATTTTATATACCTATTTACATTGTAACTTAATAAACTTATTTCCCGTATTTTGTACAAAAATAATATGATTTCTTCTATCTTGTACGCCTGGCGGGCGGACAACCCTTTCTGCTTCCCGAGTTGTACGGGTTGCGGATCGCTAAAATCACACACGTACCGCTGTAGTGGCTTGCGTAAACGCCCTCTAACGGCCAAGACTGTAAACAGAAAAATTCGAGGTTAACTTTGTTTATACTGGATGAACATTGTAAATTCGGGTACAATCTTGTTTATTTCAGGGGCTGTGCTTACAAATAAACGTGGGGCGAACGCCTGGCTTGCCCCAACCTAATCCGTAGTGCCGAATAACTTCTATTGGCAAGTGAAATGACAGTGCATTAAATTCGTTTTAGAAACGGTGATAACCTTCAAAGTTATTAATTAAACCACGGAGATTTTAATTGTTAAGTTAAAGCACTACGGATCTGCTCAAGACATTTATAAACCAGGACCCCCCCCAGGTGAGTAAGGCTCTGGATTCTTATATCAAAACTATTATTGCGGCGAGCTTTGCCGGTGTCGTGACCTTGACTTCAGGATAACTTTATGTGGTCAATTTCGGGATTTGAAACTTTTACTTGGGTGTAAAAGCACTCGCAGGGGGTGCATGAAACCAATTATTAACTTTCTGAGTGGCGAGTGAAACCCTCTGAGGTTTTACGAGTAAGTTTCGTGTTTTGACTCAACACGGGTTTTGTAATTATTTCTAGAATAAAGAGTGAGGCCCTTTTAAGTTTTGCGAAATAGTTGGGTGTTGGTTCTTGCGACTAGCGTGGAGGGCTTTGCCTGAAGGGCTTTAAAATAGGATAAAGACAAGTCTGTGCCCTAGGAGCCGTTTCTACGGGCTGAGATTTGTTTATAACAGATCGCTCTGGTCGTTATCCACGATACCCTAAGCGATTGTTATTATAGCAAATGCCGCGAGGGTTTTACAGAAATCGAGATTTGTTTATAACAGATCGCTCTGGTCGTTATCCACGATGCCCTAAGCGATTGTTATTATAGCAAATGCCGCGAGGGTTTTACAGAAATCGATATTTGTTATAACAGATCGCTCTGGTCGTTATCCACGATGCCCTAAGCGATTGTTATTCTAGCCTGGTACAGGAAAATTTTCTACAGGAATTTCTAGTCGCAGGAACGAAGTGTTTCGGATCGGTTTCAGGAACTAGGCCCCAAGGGGACCTAGAGCTAAACGCTGTTCAGGGACGGTGGACGTAAGCTAATCTAACCGCGTGCGTTATCTATTTATACTATACCATACTCTTTATCAGTGCTGGAAATTTGGAAGGGATGCGCCAAACGACGTCCTGTCGATGCGGGCGCAGAAAGTTGCTTTTGTCGTGTTATCAATTTTCTCGCGCTTTGGCGATGTTTTCTAGGTGTATGTGACGGAATTTTAGCGGGACGAAATTTGAACGCATTCCAATGCGTAGAAATAATAATTTCGGCCGGAGCTAACGTCACAACCTTCCCGCTTGGCGCTTCGGTGATGACTGGTTTGTTTACGCCTAGTAGCTTTCATCTTAAAGACTTACACACGACTGATGTTCTTCAAACGGAATTAACAAATATAACGAGAACGCACGGCGGGTAGAGCGCAGTTTCCTTCCGAGCGAAAACGATGGAAAACGTCAAAATTGTGAAGCAAGGGTGTTCCTTACCGGTAGTAAATCACACAATAAATTCCATATCCGAGACTTACAGAAAGCACAGCGCTTTACTGGGTAAAGGATGTAAACGATGTGTGGTCATAGGTCGATCCGGATCTGGAAAAACCAACCTCATGATCAGTTTACTAGTACATCGAAATGGGTTGCGATTCGGACACCTTTATATATATTCGAAAACACTCGATCAACCCAAATATAATTATCTGAGAGAAGCCTTTCAACCATTGAGAGACATTGGATTCTTCGAATATAGTAACGATTGTGAGGTGATCAAACCCCAGGAAGCAAAAGAACATTCCGTGATAGTTTTTGACGACGTAGCTTGCGAGACGCAAAGCATAATTCGAGATTATTTTTGTTTCGGACGTCACCGAAACATAGATTGTTTTTATCTATGTCAGACGTATTCATCTATTCCTAAGCAGCTCATAAGAGATAATGCAAATCTCATCATCATATTCCAACAAGACAACACCAATCTGAAGCACATTTACGACGATCATGTCAACACGGACATGTCATTCGACAAATTTAAAGCATTGTGCTCTTATTGTTGGAATGAGGATCACGGATTTTTAGTGATCGATAAAGAAAGCGAAACCAACGCGGGACGATATAGAAAAGGTTTCGACAATTACTTTAATATATAGACAGCTGCCAAAGAAGGGAAGGTAGTAGTTTACCAACAACTGAAGGAGTTGCAACATGGATAAGCGTTTAGCCAGGGAACTTATCAAAACCCGACAATCCGTTAGACGTAAATACGCAGCTTTAAAAGCAGACATCGCCCAATCCCAATCGATTTTAGCTGAGCAATTTAAACCTCTTTCCAAGCCGCTCACCGAATTGCTGACAACTATAAAGCAAGAAGGTGTGCCAGTGGGAGAAACAAAAGTGGATTATTTGCCAATAACAATTAAACGTAGAGTATCCACTCCCTCTACCTTGCCCCGTCCGCGAGCGATAACCACTCCAGGCCGAGTTTCTGCGACAAACCTTCTGGGATCGTCACACACTTCCACACCGGGGCCATCACACACGTCCACACCAGGGCCATCACACACCTCCACACCTCGATTTTTGCAGACGCATGTGTTATCCGAGAGTGAACCAGTAGAGGAATACGATGAGCAGTTGCAAACGGAGGTTGCTGAGGCGGCAGCAGAAGAAGGTGCTGTACAAGCGGCCAGAGAAACCATCCAACAAATGCTGGCACCGGAAGTTCTTGGTCAATATTTAGAACAATTTCAAGGGTTAGCTCGAAAATACGTGGAAGGAATGATACGAGATACTGAGGACAAGTACGATTTGCACTACGGAGTCCGATTCGACATAGAGGGAGATAAGTTTGCTATAGGAAATAAAGAAATCAAGTTCGAGGGTGCAAATATCGTTATTACAGACCACGGCAACAGAATAGTCTACAAAGGCACTCCAGGATTGTACGAATTGATGTTTAAAAAGAAACCGAATATATACAAAAACGCAGATTTAGAGCAATATCTAGATTTAGTGGATCGTTCCGCCGCAAATCGTGTAAACTACGACCCCACACAAAGAGTTAGTGGTAACGCAGGGTCTAAATACATGAAAATAGTACGACCTCTAACTGCCTCCTCAACCATAAGAGCTCCCGGCAGACCAGCGACGAAGGTATCACGGCGTGGCAAGGGATTACTAACAGTGACGGACAAAAAAGTGGAATATGTTCCTTGGAAGGATCCCAACTCAATAGTGAATCGGTTGCGTATATTAATAGCTTCTCAGGCAGCTGGACACACGGGTCATTCAAATGAGACAGTCCGTATCACCGAAGCCTTACGAGACGCGAAAATAATCTTCTAAGGGGTACAAAACCTTAGGGTCGACGGAATGTCGATCAGAACGCATTCAACGACGAAGCAGTAATGCCGATAGACAAATTTGGAAGACACTACCATAGCGCACGCTATTATTCTCATCCCAAACGTATCTTTATGAAAGTGAAAAATGTAAACCAACTCCATATAGAAGTACCACTGCTGCTAGTGGGGCGTGGGTTCGATGAAAGCGGATATTCCAAAATTTTCGGACAGAACGAGTACATTTTTCCGTTAACAACCGGCGAGATCATAAGTGTTCAAGTCAGCGGACCTTTGGTAGTATCACACATCAACGGCATCCCACAGGAGACGCTTGTCGGTAAGACATTGCGGCGAGGAGATAAACTGCAATTCGAATCCATAAACAATAAGTTATACGTGCAACTGCTGCTTAAATGTCCCGTAGGAGAGTAGAAAGCAACAGTTGACAATGAACCTTAAAGAAGCCATAGTTGGCGAACTCCACAAACCAGCACGAACACATTTCAAGAGAAGGCGCGTTATTCTAAAAGGCTTGAACGATTTATATCAAGCTGATTTGGTAGAAATGATCCCTTATGCAAAAGTCAATAAAGGCTTTCGTTATATTCTGGTAGTCATTAATGCCTTCTCGAAGTATGTGTGGGCCTATCCCGTAAAACGTAAAACAGGAAAGGACGTAACAGTTGCCATGGGTAAAGTGCTGAGGAGTGTAAAGGTGTCACCTCAAAACTTGCAGACGGATTTGGGGAAAGAGTTTTACAACACCGATTTTCAACGATTAATGCGACAGCACAATATCAATCACTACAGCACGTATTCTAGCATGAAGAGCAGCATAGTGGAGAGGTGCAACCGCACCCTGAAGAACATGATGTGGAAGCAGTTCAGCCTGCTAGGGTCCTACAAATGGTTGGATATCCTACCCAAGATCGTAGCAAAGTATAACACAACCAAGCATCGCACAATAGGAATGAAACCTGCCGAAGTGAACTTAAAGAATGCGAAACTTCTTTTAAACACAGCGTACAGTCACACAAAGACCGTGGATCCGAGACCTCAAAAGTTTCGTACAGGGGACTCGGTACGCATCAGCAAGTATCGGTCGGCATTTAGCAAGGGATACACGCCAAGCTGGAGCAACGAAGTATTCACAATATCCACTGTTCGACTTACAAACCCAACAACCTATCGACTCACGGACCAAGAAGGTCAGGAAATTAAAGGAGGGTTCTACGAGCATGAACTGCAGAAAACAAAACATTCGGACGTATATCTGGTCGAAAAGGTTCTGAAGAAAAAAGGAAATTTGGTGTATGTAAAGTGGTTGGGATTCGACAATCGACACAACTCTTGGATATCTAAAAGCAATGTTGTATAACTTAAAGAACTACTGTAGCACTCTCAAAATAAAAAACTGTTTTTTGTAAATTATTGATTTATTAATGCCACTAAACACAAACAATATTTCTTTGAAACACTTTCATCTTTCTCCCAACAAAAGCGACAACAGCAAAAGAACTAAATCATTAACATTTTAACGAAGCTGCTATTGTAAAATATATAAACTTATTGTTAACATTCAAAATAGGTAAGCGTCTTTGTTTTCCCAACATTAACTACAGTAAGAATAATAATCACAAACATATTAACAAAGCTATTATTTACAAACTAGGAACTATTCGTAATCTACATATATATAGTATACACTACTAAGCGCAAGAAAGGGTTTGTTTGGTGAGACGTCTGCTATAAATAATAACCAATACTGTTCCGCGAACATACTGTAATTTACATTTGGTTTGCGGCTGCCCGCAGCAGTTCGTCAAGCCTGTAATCAGCAATACTGCAGTGACCCCACGCTAGTGTCTTCGTAGTGTTGGGAATAACGTAGCGCTTGTCATCATGCGACGAAAGCGCAACCTTATTTATTAAGTCGGTGTACATAGTGTGTAAACGGGATTTAAAGACGTACATTTGACACAAGACAGTCTCCCGCTTGTTCTCGGCAACGGCCTGATAAAGTTCGCTGGTCAGATACTTCCGAACAGCGCTCTTTTTCACTCCCTTGGCTTTCTTGTCCACTTTAGATACGCTGTTTACACAGTATGATTTTGCACCGACCCCATAAAAGCTACGTACGACTACGCCAGCATATTCGTCCTTGAATTTGCCAACAACAGACTCGGTTTGCGGAATACCGTGCAGATTATCCACATAATTTGCAGTATCGAACCAATCAAGGTTGCGTTTCATGTCATCATAAAAATTGTTGGTTTTAATTTCTATAATGAAGGAGTCAGTGTCTGTGTAGAGTAAAGAGACATTATTGTCATAACGTTTTTTCAGAAACCCATAAAAAAAGTCATACATGACAGTTTTCGAAATATCCAAAACGGAGAAACCAACATAACTAGGTTTGGCATACCAAACCCACAGTCTGTTCATTTCTACGGCTATTAAATTTTCATTAAAGCAGACTCTATCTTTAAAGTTAGGTCGCGCTATCAACGTTTCAGCCCCCAGTCTATTACCAATTTTCTTCCAATGACTTACTAACTTTACATCAACCCTTTTGTCCACATTCTCCAATGTTTTGCCAAATACGCAGTTGTTAGCCAATTTAAAAGAATTTCTCTGAAAGTTGTTTGTCGATCGGTTTCTAAAGTCAGTATTAAAATCAATGTAGGTTCTGAGCCAAGGAGATTGGGTAAATTTCAGTATTCTATGTACTTTAACCAAAGTCAGACCCGCATTCAAGGCCTGCTGTAATGCTCTGTAGTGACTGACATATTTCCGTTTGCCATATAAATTTGGAATCAATTTGGGTTGTTTAAATTTTCCCTCAGGAGGAATGAGAAGCTCCGGACAAAAGGGAAAGTCATTGTGAGCGTCGTGCAAATGCTCTGGATAGTCCAAATCTACCTCCAACACGTACCCGGTATTGGACTCGGCAGACACTTGAAAAATGTCAAAATTTGAAATTTCCTCGTCAGTCATCCAAACAAAATCACGTTGTGGTAGAAACTGTCTCATAGCGTAACCATAAAGGTTGGTTGCGTCTAAAAACATGATAAACGACGTAGGTTTAGAATCATCGTAATTCCCGACAAACTCATTGTTAGCAATAGCTTGTCTCCCCACACAAGTGCTGACTCCTCCGCGAATACTGTTTCTAAAAAAGTCTAACATATCTAAATCAGTAAGCAGCTTAAGTTCAACCCCCGTAAACTTTAACATAGCGTCCCAGCTTAATCCTGGGGCCGTGTAGTACTGAGCTGGATCTAACTTGTAATGTTTTAAATAAAAATTTCTAAAATTTTCGAACACGTCTGCCAAAATAAACACGTCACATTTGAGATAGACATCGGAGTAGTCGCCCAACGTTTGACAACCAAAAGTTTCCCAAACCTTCACGGCTCGTTAGTAATCAGTCTGAGAAATATGGGTTTCGGTTAGACGGTCATAAAAATCTTCGATCGAGGGTAAAGCAGACTCATCTAATTTTTGGAAAGAATCTAAATAGGAATATGGAAACACACCTTTCTGTCTCATCAACTCAAATTTGATGCCATTTCCGAATTGATTTTGAATTTCAACGCACTGGCCATCCGACAAGGTGTCGGCCAGCGATTCCAAAGACGAGCCCATGAAACGAAAGCTATCCAAAAATCTGATGCTCAGATAAATGTTTTTTCGCTTTCCCTCCACAAAAATTTCATCAACCCAAAGACGTTTGCCAAACGAAATGTACTTTTCTTTAGTTACCGGAATGACATCAATGTCTTCGTTATTTTGAGCCAATTGTTTAACAAACAGGTGCGAATCGTAATTTAGATTGTGAAAAAATACCGGAATAAAATTTGGAAGTTTATAATTTAAATTACAATTGGAGTGGGCGGCTCCCCGATAGTCTCCAGTCAAATGATCGTGATCGCGTACTTTTACATCCCCCTCACCAAACGGTCGACCACAAATGTAACATGAAACGGCTTCGTTAAAGTTGTGAATTTCCATAGCAGACATAGCTTTCATAGGTACAACGTTTTTCAAATGATGCGAATAGATGTTTTGCGCGTCTCTATCTAAACGTTCTATAAACATGTCCACCGCATCCTCCCCCCGATAAATTTCGAATTTTGACAGGCTGTCGTCATACGAACATTTCAAATAGTACGCGAAAGAGTAGGGTATGTGTTTACAGGTTGTAATCGTATAAGGTTTTGTGGGATCCGGTTGTTGGTCTCCTGCATCAACGGGTGCCAAAATTGTTTCAAAATCCGCGTACACTACGAATCCAACCTTCAATTGCTTCTGATAATTTTCAAATTTGAGAATATTCTGCGGTCTTACCTGACCACACTTGTCGGTGATCAACTCTGTCGTTGGCAATTTAGTATACACCTGATTACAGTCATAACTTTGATGCATAGTCAAGTGTGCTTCAGTTCTAAAGTAATTCAGGCAGCCGTCGCAAAAATGCTTTGCACCATCTCTAGCCGTTATTTGTCGCGATACTAATCTAGACAAATCTTTGATCCAACAGTAGTGACTATTACCTTTGTCGTTAGTTACAAGCAATAAATTTACATGCCACCTTTTTTTACAGGAGGTGTAGTACAGAGGTCCCACAACTTCATATTTAGTTTTATTGTCTTTAAAAAATTTCTCCAAACCGTATACGTTTATAGAAAGCTGCGGATTAATTGTTTCAAATTTAGAAATATCGCGCAACCGAACCGGAAATTCAATATCGGTCCATTGTAAAAATCGACGACAATTCGGATACGAAGAAGTTCGATTAGGTAATCCCTTTGGTTCACAGAGGGCCGAGGTTACTGCCCAACCGAAACAACAATCGTCATTGTTTTGAACGTTCACGATCGCTTTCTTGCGCTGAATCTGCTTTGGGAGCGGGATGTACGAGGATGCCCGAAATGGATTGTATTTGTTGACGTTGACTTCAATGTACAACAACTGCTTCAAGATCCATCCTGACAATACAGAAAATTACCAAAGTTAGAATTGTTACAAAAAGCTACAGATCTCTTGCACACACCTGATTCCCGCTCCTGAAATTCCGACACCTTCTCGTCTAGCCTTCCAGTCAAATTATCATATAAGTGGCTCAAGTCTGTGCCGCGAGTGACTACCTCGTTAGCCGTATGAAAAGTTTTTACGTCTTGTAGATCTTGAGCTTCCAAAATAAAATACCCGAAGAGTTCGAAATTGATTTTAATGCTAGTTAATTTGGTTAGCTGCCCTTCTATCAAATTTAAAATTTTTTCTTTCAATTCGGTCATATATTCCACAACGCTTATGTGATAATTTTCCGTGGAAATCCTATAACTGGCCACACGGGACTTGAAGGCGTTTTGAAGGGCCACCACACCTTTCCCCAAGTGAAAGACGCCGCACCGCCTCGTGTGACGATTGCTCCTCAGATGACCACCGAAGCACGTTCGAGGAATGTTTTCATCGCACACGTCACAGTATTGCGTCCTTGGGAAACCACCTATCAAAACAAACTATTTACGCACTGTACAAACACACCAAGCATGTATACCATCACTACTGGAGTTGTTTAGTTTTGGGCGTTTACTCGGCCCCTCACCACCCACCACCGAAGTCTCCATAGCGTCGCCTGTAATTAATACAACTACACTGAAGGTGCTGCTCTACATCAACACAATTTAAACTCACCACTCGTAGATGGATGGCCCAGCTGTTGACGACAACTTTCTCTCCGGTGGCGGAACAAATTGTCGGCTCTGGTGAAGGACTGTCCACATTCGGTGCATTGAAACATTATAAATGATTAATTGCAATTCTACACTGGGCAGGCTCTTCGCTAGAACGTTAGAGGTATCGCTCTCGCCGAGTATCGCTTCCCTAGCCAAACATGTAAATACAAGGAGCACACTCTAACACACTACCCAGGTACCACGAACGTGGACGTTAAGCCTTGATACCCTGGAGGGGATGGGGAACTAGGTTACGTCGTCTTGGAATTTAAGGGAACTTACATTTGTTTGTCTAGTGAATTGCCGCCGCTAGTTGACAAATTCGCTTCGCTGTGTTGATTAGAGTTCGTGAGACCTCACCTTGCCGCTGCGTCAGCTGGCTGCGCCGTTGCACATACTCATCGTATTTTTTAGCCTTACGACTGTGCCCTTTGGCTATTTTGGGTCTCACCCTCATTATCTTTTTGGTGAGGGCTGCCAGTTGTAATTCGATATTATCTAACTGCACATCCATACCGTCCCTCAAGCGTTCCAAGGATTTAATTTCCGCTATTCGTGCAACCTGAGCGGCAACTCTGTCCTGGTATGATTTTAAATTGTTTTGCGTCAGTGGCATATTTTCGTCGTTGTCATCGTCGTCGTCGTCGCTTACCGAAGAGATGGGCGATATCACACCATCACCCTGTGAAATGGATGATGGTGCAACATCGACCGCCTCCCTCTCAGTGTCCTCGGACGCAACAGAGGAATCGAATGTTGCTACTGTGCCCATTGCAACTTCCGCCACCGGAGAGGCTCGTCCGCTTTCGGATGCTACAATGCGCACAGTATTGTTCTTCTGTGACAGTGGTTGCGGTGTTGCCAGTTGTGAGTTGCGGCTGGTCGGTCGCCTTGAGCCTGAAGCGACTTGGATACCCAATCCGAGGTTTTGGGTCTCTACAGCAACATCGAAAGCGTCTTCCGCAAAAAATGTATCTCCGAAATCAATAGCAACAAAAGTTTGTTCCGGGCGTGTGGGATTGGAGGACTGAGACCTCACCTTTTTCTGCGGTGGTGGTAAATTCTCGCGTATCCCGTCGTTAAAATCAAGACTTGGCATATCCATAAATTTTTGCGTGTTAAACGTTGATGTGTTTTGCACACCCTCGATGCGAACGGCCCCATGTTCAGTCTCAATCGCACAATCCCTTATAGTCTCCTCAATCAATAAATCTACATCCAAATTTGGCTCAATTTTGCGTTTCTGCCCTCTAACCAAACATTCTTTTAAAATTTTACCACTCGCCGGTTTTTCAGCGGACGATGTGATGGGACTACACCCCGGAACTGCATCAAGTTGGGTTAAAATTTTGCCCTTATTCTGCTTTTTCGACATGCTTTTCCTGCTACTCACCGGTTTTTTTGATGTTCTCAAATCGGCCTCAGATTTTGAGGACACCACTACAACCGGTGGCTGCAGCTGGACATTTTGATGTATTGTTACCTTGTCGTCGGACGCTTTCGATGTAGAAGGTTGAGCCAGTGCGGATTTGGGGTAAGATCCGCTAGCTCTCGGACAGATGCAGAGTACCACATCCTGCGGTTTCCGCAAACTCAACTTACTATACCCTGGCGCCCGCGTAACACCACCACAAACCGTACAAATCACAACACCTGAACGATGCATCACGAACGAGAACAAACTTAAGAGTGACGCTCCTTACCGCCACCACATGTATTTATACTAACAATATGGTGGGGGCTTGTCCTTGCCTTGAGACTTACATTCCGAGCGTTTCCAAATAACAAGAAGGTCCACCGACCTTGCCCTTGAGACATTATAATTCGAGCGTTTCCAATAACCAGAAGGAGCACTGAGCTTGGCCTTGAGACTTTGAAATTCGGGTGCTTACAATAACAACAAAGAACGCTGACCTTGGCCTTGGTCTGGGAATGCAGTGGATGTCGGTATTAAGAACTTGAATTTTACGGTCGCGACGTTCCTTACCGTCAGCGTCACCTTGGCCTTGGTCTGGGAATGCAGTGGATGTCGGTATTGCGAACTTGAATTTTACGGTCGCAAAGTTCCTTACCGTCAGCGTCCTACATAAACATAAAGTCTACAGTGAAATAGCGGCGTCTAGAAACAATTGTCACAAACTATCGGAAATCGGAGGCTCAGATAAAAATAATTCAAGAAACACCACACTGATTGCCCACTAAACAACGGAGATATGAGCGTTTTAAAATTTACAAGGTGGAAAGGTTGGACAAATCGGAAAGCAAAAGCTAATATATACATAATTTTAAAAAACACTCCGATATCTTAATAAGCAACGGAGCTATGCTATTTCTAATATTTAACCCCAAGTGGTTGGGGTAGGTGGTAGTTTCAGTTTAAAATCGCAAAGTACAAGGCAATAGGAACCCAATAAAAAAAACTCCGATCAAATATCTAAATAAACAACGGAGATATGTAATTTTTAATATTTTACCCCAAGTGGTGGGGGGGAGGTTGTAGTTTGAGTTTATAATCGCAAAGTAAATGACACTAGGAGTATAATGCAAAAAACCGCGTTTAAATATCTCAATAAATAAAGGAGATATGAGCATTTTAAGATTTTACATTTTTTCAAAAAAAAACCAAAAAACCAAAAAAAACCAAAAAAACCAAAAAAAAAAAAAATTATTTTCGTGTGCGACATTTTTCAAAAAATTTTTTTTTTTATTTGTTTTGAAAATAGTATCGGTTGATCGCGACTTGGTTGGGTACTTTTAATGGTGTAAACACGGCTTTTAGCTTTGTGCATTATTATAAGGTAGATTAGTTTTTTTTTCCCCACCCCGTCCCCCCACCCTTACCACCCCAGCGAAATTTTTTTCCCTATATGCACCTTCCATTAAAATATTTTAGGCAATATATATACTAGGGTTCCACCTGTGTTTCCGCTAGAGGTTGATAAGAAAGCGTAACCCCATTTAATTTGGAAGGAAACATTAACAAGATCTGGGAGAATAGATTTCTTCCTTAATTGAACAGCTATTTAACAAGATCTGGGGGAATAGATTTCTTCATTGATTTAGTAGCTATTTTTATACAACAGCTAGTTAACGATAGATGGCGACAACAAACACATTATCCGACATATATTCAAATATTTATATTATTGAATTTAAAAATCTACTTTATTTTTTTACAAGGAAACTGTAGGTTTTAGGGAAAAAACACAAGAATCAAAAAACTCTTAAAATTCATCAATCTTTACGAAAACTTTTTTCTATTACATAAATTTTGCATTTTGAGCCTTCTCAAGGTCAGGGGTTGTACCCCTTCTTTAAAACGCCCGAATTGTATAGACGAAGGCCAACCCAAGGTTACCCACTTTCATCCCCCTCTTCCTAAAATTCCTCCATTCATTCTCTCCGACAACCATCCAGTGCGGTCATCATGTTCTTCAAGTGCTTTTTTCATGAGTGGCCTTTGTTATCAACCTTGGGACTTGTGCAAGGATCTTGGGACGATTTCCGTGCTGGGGAGCATATGCCCTTGGCCCCAACTTTCAATTACAATCGGTTCATCCCGTCATATGAGTTGGAGGAAGCCCTCCTGCACTTCCTCGGAAGGGAAAACCAAGTGGTGGCCTTGATTTCGATTAACGGTGGGGCCCTTATTGAGGACCGCGACAGGAGGCAACTTTTCGTTGCCTCACGAATCATCGAGCCCTTCCTAGAACAAATGGCGATGGAGGACCGCTCCACCGAACATGGAAGTGTGCACGTAGACCTCCCTGAACCACTGCCCGACTTCATCAACTTAATGTGGCCACACCTTCCGTGGAGGACAAAGCCGGAGGAGTAGTTTTAGTTGTAATTTTAGGTGTAAATAAATTTCTTAGTATTATTCGTTATAGTTGTAATTATAAATTTTAGTTGTAAATAAATTTCTTAGTTTTATTTGTCTTTGTTATTTACTGTCGAGGTGGTTTATTATAGGGTGTACATGCTTAGTACATTCATATTGAGTTGAGTGCTTCAAGGCTGCAGAATGCCTATCAATAAGTTTGGACAGCACATGCATAGCGATTCTACTCGTCACTCTCAAGTGTTCCTCTTCGAAGACCTGGGTGGGCTTGATAACCTATATTATAAAAAAAACCTACTTCTCTTCGCTGAAACTGCACTACCTGGTGGATTGTTTGGTCTGAATAACACTGGTACATCCGAATATATTATACCCTTCACTAAGGCTAGGATAGATAATGTTATTGTTAATCCTCGCAACACACCAATCATAATCAATAATATTATACACACCCCTAACGAAGTAATTGGGATGGTTTTACAAAAAGGTGATAAACTCAAATTTCAACAACTTCATCCCCTATCCAAGCTGGCCGTTGAATTTCAACTCACAGCTCCAATTATTGCAACCTCTTAGCGTGGTATGTATATTGAAATAATACAACTTTCTCTAATTACTACTTTTATTTCTTACTAAGTAATATCTCACAACTGTACACATTTATTCATTACCATATCACACTTAATTAATTCCATGAAAAAATGCAACATCTCATACATGCATGCTACATTTTCTGATTTTATACGTAGAGTATCCAAAACGCTCTCGATGTTGGTTTTTACATCCCCAGGTAAAGTACAAATACCTCGAGTTATACTTAGATAAAACTGTTCAAACTCTTGACACTTTAAGCACTCCAGTTTGTATTCTAACAATTTTAACAACTCCCAACATTCGAACACTGATTCGAGTCCTAAGTACACTTCAGATATACCTATTTCTTGAAGCACAATAACTTTCCTCAATCCTATTGTTTTAAAACATATTCTTTTCACAGCACTCAGGTTACGTGGTTGTAATTGACAGTCTCTACTGTAAAAGTAGTTACATATGACTCCCTGATTTTCTACAAGCACTTTAAACTCAGCTTGCTCCAACAGAACAAAATCGCCTTTGTTGCCGTTAATTACAACTGCTGGTACAAACGATGCTCTGGTACAACACAATCCCACAGACGCGAATTTACTTTTTGACTTATTTAACGGATACATCGTTGAGTTCAATAATATTGGCTGCTTTACCTTAACACACATTTCTTCGGTCTTCATTAACACTTGCTGTTTAAGACTTTCAACCGACTGTTGTAACTTATCCATTCTTACCCACCAAACTTGATACTACCCATCGACATCACACCGCGTTTATATATACATCTTTCAAGGTTATTTGCCAGCGTTTATATATACATCTTTCAAGGCTATTTGCTTTAACGGTGGGAGATTTGTATGACCTTGTCTTTCATAATAATATAGTAGTGCTTTCTACTACAGCTACCAGTTATCATCATGCCTGCTATATTTGGAGATGCGCTTTTTGAAGATGCCCCAGCATTCTACGAGGAGTTTGTGGATTTCTTAGTTCGCAGCCACCGCCTCCATCACCTCATCGACTCCAGACTGTCGTGACGCTCGACTATTCCATGAGCCTTGCCAGTGAGCGCCTATGGCAGACGACCGTCCTGAGAACGGTGCCTACCACATACGAGGGCGACCCATTCCTGTGGTGGAGGCAACATATAGAGGTCCCCATCCAGCGCTTTCTAGCGCAACTACCAGATGGGGATGTAATGTACATTAGTTATTGTTGGACTGATTAAATAAATCTATAAACGTGTCTGATTTTTTTTGTGCTTGTGGTATATATAGGACCCTAATACCTAACTCGCTGTTAGTCAGTTGCTCCACTTTCTACAGTCATGTGCGTCGACGATCGTGAAATACATTTCCAAAGCTTTTTGGAACGATTAGACTCCTTCAATACTTGGACTGGAGTTCAAAGTCCAGAATCGTTGGCCAGAGTTGGTTTCTTTCATATAAAAAACGGTGAAGATGATGTGCAATGTTTTTACTGCGGAATTAGAATTCATAACTGGGAGCCTCATGACGAACCCCTCTCTGAACATCTCCGCTGGTCTAAGAATTGCAAATATGCAAATTACATTCGCGCCTTACGAACTGCGCAAGACCTATTACTAAACACCATGACACTTTTCGAAGAGTTAACTACTTTCGGAGATGGCGGTGGTATCGACGTAGTTGGTGGAGGGGCGCTTACCAACCAAGGTTGCTGTTGTTGTCGCAAAAGATCGCCAGTGCATTAGTTGCATTCATACGCTCTACATGGTGCCCCTAAAATTTTTAGTCGCTCTCGCGGCCGTTTATGATGGTGTCGTCTACGTGCTTCAACCACCACATTGCAGTTCGGCGTCTCTTGCTTACAACGATGGTGTGCACAATGTTACGTGGCGTAAAATGGATACCAGTTCGTTGGCAACTCTTCCCGTTTTTAAATTGCCTGTGAAAAACTTTACGAAAGATGGTGTTTTTACGTTCAAGATCAAATACAATTGTTCTACCTATACAGTAGACACTAATTGGCAAACCATTTTAGTGAAGACCAAGCCTGATGTTTTGAAGATGCTGCATCAACCCCCCAACAGCTCCTGTTGTGTTTCCACGGTTGTTTTAAGCGTTATTTTATTCTGCATTTTGTGTATGTGTGTTACATATTTCGTTATCTGTTGGTACTATAATAAATTAGTCTAATGTATATGTAAGACAAATAAATATTACTCTTCTTTATGCGTTCTTTTAATTCTTTAAAGTTATGGCGCTGAAGATTCTTTTACGTTAACTTAACATAACTACATACACACTCAAAAAAGAACACACACATATATTTATATAAATATTTATTCGATCCAAAAATAATTAATGGCGACCATGTCGCCATCTAACAATCTCGATAAGTATTTTATTGTGGGTAGCTTCACGTGCCGGCTCCACCACTCTTCTGTCTCCTGGAGACCTTGGAATGGTTCTGGCAGCGTTCTCAGGACGGCGGTCTCAGCTAACTGCCCGTTGCCGATCATCATCGTGTAGTTGACTGTGATGACAGCCTGGAGGTGACGAGGTTGTGAAGGTAGCGGTTGCGAGGCTATGAAGTCCTCAAACTCTTTGTAGAATGCTGGGGCATCTTCAAAAAGCTCATCTCCAAAACTAGCAGGCATGATGATAACTGGTAGCTGTAGTAGAAAACGATGCGACTTATATAGGGCATAACCTTGAAAGAACTAACCTTGAACAATAGCCTAGAACAACTGGTCATAACCTTGAGCAACCGAACTTGCAAAATAGCGCTGACCTTGATCGTTGACTTAGCCTTCCAAGTGGCCTCGACCTTCAAGTTTAAACTTGACCTTGAAGTTCAGCCTTGCAAAATAGCCTTGACCTTGAACTCAAGGACAAGTGGTGGGGGGAGGTTCTACAACTGTCCATTCTAACATACTGACGTTAAGGACATATGGGACATCTGGGACGTCTGGGACGTTAGGACATATGGGACATCTGGGACGTCTGGGACATTAGGGACATATGGGACATATGGGACATCTGGGACGTCTGGGACGTTAGGGACATATGGGACATTTGGGACGTCTGGGACGTTAGGGACATATGGGACATCTAGGACGTCTGGGACGTCTGGGACATATGGGACATTTAGGACGTCTGGGACTTTAGGGACATATGGAACATTTAGGACGTTTGGGACATTAGGGACATATGGGACATCTGAGACGTCTGGGACGTTAGGGATATATGGGACAGCTGCGTCTGGGACGTTAAGGACATATGGGACATCTAGGACGTCTGGGACGTCTGGGACGTTAAGGACATATGAGACATTTAGGTCGCCTGGGACATTAGGGACATATGGGACATCTGGGACGCCTGGGACATTAGGGACATATGGGACATATGAGACATCTGGTACGTCTGGGACGTCTGGGAGGTTAGGAACATATAGGACAAGTAGGATGTCTGGGACGTTAGGGACATATGGGACATCTAGGACGTCTAGGACGTCTGGGACGTTAGGGACATACGGGACAGCTGGGACATCTGGGCCGTTAGGGACATATGAGACATTTAGGACGTCTGGGACGTTAGGGACATATGGAACGTCTAGGACGCCTGGGACATTAGGGACATATGGGACATATGGGACATCTGGGACGTCTGGGACGTTAAAGACATATGGGATATCTAGGACGTCTGGGACGTCTGGGACGTTAAGGACATATGGGACATTTAGGACGCCCTGGACATTAGGGACATATGGGACATATCGGCCATCTGGGACGCATGGGACATTAGGGACATATGGGACATATGGGACGTCTGGGACGTCTGAGACGTTAGGGACATATGGGACATCTGGGACGTCTGGGACGTTAAGGACATATGGGACATCTAGGACGTCTGGGACGTTTGGGACGTTAAGAACATATGGGACATTTAGGAGGTCTGGGACGTTAAAGACATATGGAACATCTATGACGTCTGGGACGTTAGGGACATATGGAACATCTAGGACGCCTGAAACATTATGGACATATGGGACATATGGGACATCTGGTACGTCTGGGACGTAAGGGACATATGGGACATCTGGGACGTCTGAGACGTTAAGGACATATGAGACATTTAGGACGTCTGGGACGTTAGGGACATATGGAACATCTAGGACGCCTGAAACATTTGGGACATATGGGACATATGGGACATATGGGACATCTGGGACTTCTGGGACGTTAGGGTCATATGGGACATCTGGGACATCTGGGACGTTAAGGACATATGGGACATCTAGGACGTCTGGGACGTCTGGGACGTTAAGGACATATGGGACATTTAGGACGCCTTGGACATTAGGGACATATGGGACATATGGGACATCTGGGACGTGTGGGACATTAGTGACATATGGGAGATCTGGGACGTCTGGGACGTTAGGGACATATGGGACGTCTGGGACGTCTGGGACGTTAAGGACATATGGGACATCTAGGACGGTTGGGACATCTGGGACGTTAAGGACATATAGGACATTTAGGAGGTCTGGGACGTTAGGGACATATGGAACACCTATGACGTCTGGGACGTTAGGGACATATGGAACATCTAGGACGCCTGAAACATTATGGACGTATGGGACAAATGGGACATATGGGACATCTGGTACGTCTGGGACGTAAGGGTCATATGGGACATCTGGGACGTCTGAGACGTTAAAGACATATGGGACATTTAGGACGTCTGGGACGTTAGGGACATATGGAACATCTAGGACGCCTGAAACATTAGGGACATATGGGACATATGGGACATCTGGGACGTCTGGGACGTTAGGGTCATATGGGACATCTAGGACGTCTGGGACGTCTGGGACGTTAAGGACATATGTTACATTTAGGACGCCTTAGACATTAGGGACATATGGGACATATGGGACATCTGGGACGCCTGGGACATAAGGGACATATGGGAGATCTGGGACGTCCGGGACGTTAGAGACATATGGGATATCTGGGACGTCTGGGACGTTAAGGACATATGGGACATCTAGGACGTCTGGGACATCTGGGACGTTAAGGACATATGGGACATTTAAGACGCCTGGGACATTAGGGACATATGGGACATATGGGACATCTGGGACGTTTGGGACATCTGGGACGTTAAGGACATATGGGACATTTCAGACGCCTTGGACATTAGGGACATATGGGACATGTGGGACATCTGGGACGCCTGCGACATTAAGGACATATGGGACGTTAGGGACATATGGAACATCTAGGACGCCTGGGACATTAGGGACATATGGGACATCTGGGACGTCTGGGACGTTAGGGACATATGATCTAGGACGTCTGGGACGTCTGGGAGGTTAGGGACATACGGGACAGGTGAGACGTCTTGGACGTTAGGGACATATGGGACATCTGGGACGTCTGGGACGTTAAGGACATATAGGACATCTAGGACGTCTGGGACGTTAGGGACATATGATCTAGGACGTCTGGGACGTCTGGGAGGTTAGGGACATACGGGACAGCTGAAACGTCTTGGACGTTAGGGACATATGGGACATCTGGGACGTCTGGGACGTTAAGGACATATAGGACATCTAGGACGTCTGGGACGTCTGGGACGTTAAGGACATATGAGACATTTTGAACGCCTGGGACATTAGGGACATATGGAATATATGGGACATCTGGGACGCCTGGGACATTAGGGACATATGGAACATATGGGACATCTGGGACGTCTGGTACGTTAGGGACATATGGGACATCTGGGACGTCTGGGACGTTAAGAACATATGGGACATCTAGGACGTCTGTGACGTCTGGGACGTTAAGGACATATGGGACATTTAGGAAGCCTAGGACATTAGGGACATATGGGACATATGGGACATCTGGGACGTTTGGAACGTCTGGGACGTTAGGGACATACAGGACATCTAGGACGTCTGGGACGTTAAGAACATATGGGACATCTAGGATGTCTGGGACGTCTGGGACGTTAAGGACATATGGGACATTTAGGACGCCTGGGATATTAGAGACATATGGGACATATGGGACATCTGGGACGTTTGGAACGTCTGGGACGTTAGGGACATACAGGACATCTAGGACGTCTTGGACGTTAGAGACATATGATCTAGGACGTCTGGGACGTCTGGGACGTTAGGGACATATGGGACATCTGGGACGTCTGGGACGTTAGGGACATATGGGACATCTGGGACGTCTGGGACGTTAAGGACATATGGGACATCTAGGACGTCTGGGACGTCTGGGACGTTAAGGACATATGGGACATTTAGGACGCCCTGGACATTAGGGACATATGGGACATATCGGCCATCTGGGACGCCTGGGACATTAGGGACATCTGGGACGACTGGGACGTTAGGGACATATGGAACATCTGGGACGTCTGGGACTTTAAGGACATATGGGACATCTAGGACGTCTGGGACGTTTGGGACGTTAAGGACATATGGGACATTTAGGAGGTCTGGGACGTTAGGGACATATGGAACATCTATGACGTCTAGGACGTTAGGGACATATGGAACATCTAGTACGCCTAAAACATTATGGACATATGGGACATATGGGACATATGGGACATATGGGACATCTGGTACGTCTGGGACGTAAGGGACATATGGGACATCTGGGACGTCTTAGACGTTAAGGACATATGGGACATTTAGGACGTCTGGGACGTTAGAGACATATGGAACATCTAGGACGCCTGAAACATTAGGGACATATGGGACATCTGAGACGTCTGGGACGTTAAGGACATATGGGACATCTAGGACGTCTGGGGCATCTGGGACGTTAAGGACATATGGGACATTTAGAACGCCTTGGACATTAGGGACATATGGGACATATGGGACATATGGGACATCTGGGACGCCTGGGACATTAGGGAAATATGGGAGATCTGGGACGTCTGGGACGTTAGGGACATATGAGACATCTGGGACGTTAAGGACATATGGGACATTTAAGACGCCTGGGACATTAGGGACATATGGGACATATGGGACAAATGGGACATCTGGGACGCCTGGGACATTAGGGAAATATGGGAGATCTGGGACTTCTGGGACGTTAGGGACATATGGGACATCTGGGACGTCTGGGACGTTAAGGACATATGGGACATCTAGGACGTCTGGGACATCTGGGACGTTAAGGACATATGGGACATTTCAGACGCCTGAGACATTAGGGATATACGGGACATGTGGGACATCTGGGACTCCTGCGACATTAAGGACATACGGGACGTTAGGGACATATAGGACATCTAGGCCGACTGGGACTTTAGGGACATATAGGACTTCTAGGACGACTGGGACGTTAGGGACATATGGGACATCTAGGACGTCTGGGACGTTAGGGACATATGGGACATTTAGGACGTCTGGGACGTTAGGGACATATGGAACATCTAGGACGCCTGGGACATTAGGGACATATGGGACATCTGGGACGTCTGGGACGTTAGGGACATGTGGAACATCTAGGACGCCTGGGACATTAGGGACATATGGGACATATGGGACATCTGGGACGTCTGGGACGTTAAGGACATATGGGACATCTAGAACGTCTGGGACGTCTGGGACGTTAGGGACATATAGGACATCTAGGACGTCTGGGACGTTAGGGACATATGATCTAGGACGTCTGGGACGTCTGGGAGGTTAGGGACATACGGGACAGCTGAGACGTCTTGGACGTTAGGGACATATGATACATTTAGAACGTCTGGGACCTTAGGGGCATATGGAACATCTAGGACGTCTGGGACATTCGAGACATATAGGACATTAGGGACATCTGGGTCGTCTGGTACGTTAGGTACATATGGGACATCTGGGACGTCGGGGACGTTAAGGACATATAGGACATCTAGGACGTCTGGGACGTCTGGGACGTTAAGGACATATGAGACATTTAGAACGCCTGGGACATTAGGGATATATGGAATATATGGGACATCTGGGACGCCTGGGACATTAGGGACATATGAAACATATGGAACATCTAGGACGTCCGGGACGTCTGGGACGTTAAGGACATATGGGACATTTAGGACGCCTGGGACATTAGGGACATACGGGACATTTGGGACATCTGGGACGTTTGGAACGTCTGGGACGTTAGGGACATACAGGACATCTAGGACGTCTGGGACGTTAGGGACATATGATCTAGGACGTCTGGGACGTCTGGAACGTTAGGGACATATGGGACATCTGGGACGTCTGGGACGTTAGGGACATATGGAACATCTGGTACGTCTGGGACGTTAAAGACGTATGGGACGTCTAGGACGTCTGGGACGTCTGGGACGTTAGGGGCATATGGAACATCTAGGACGTCTGGGACATTTGAGACGTATAGGACATTAGTGACATCTGGGACGTCTAGGACGTTAGGGACATATGGGACATCTGGGACGTCTGGGACGTTAAGGACATATAGGACATCTAGGACGTCTGGGACGTCTGGGACGTTAAAGACATATGAGACATTTAGAACGCCTGGGACATTAGGGACATATGGAGTATATGGGACATCTGGGACGCCTGGCACATTAGGGACATATGGAACATATGGGACATCTGGGACGTCTGGTACGTTAGGGACATATGGGACATCTGGGACGTCTGGGACGTTAAGAACATATGGGACATCTAGGACGTCTGGGACGTCTGGGACGTTAAGAACATAAGGGACATTTAGGACGCCTGGGACATTAGGGACATATGGGACATATGTGACATTTGGGACGTTAGGGACATACAGGACATCTAGGACGTCTGGGACGTTAGTAACATATGATCTAGGACGTCTGGGACGTCTGGGACGTTAGGGACATATGGAACATCTAGGACGCCTGGGACATTAGGGACATATGGGACATCTGGGACGTCTGGGACGTTAGGGACATATGATCTAGGACGTCTGGGACGTCTGGGAGGTTAGGGACATACGGGACAGATGAGACGTCTTGGACGTTAGGGACATATGGGACATCTGGGACGTCTGGGACGTTAAGGACATATAGGACATCTAGGACGTCTGGGAAATTAGGGACATATGGGACATCTGGGACGTCTGGGACGTTAGGGTCATATGGGACATCTGGGACGTCTGGGACGTTAAGGAAATAAGAGACATCTAGGAAGTCTGGGACGTCTGGGACGTTAAGGACATATGGGACATTTAGGACGCCTAGGACATTAAGGACATATGGGACATATGGGACATCTGGGACGCATGGGATATTAGGGACATATGGGACATCTGGGACGTCTGAGACGTTAAGGACATATGGGACATCTAGGACGTCTGAGACGTTTGGGACGTTAAGGACATATGTGACATTTAGGACGCCTGGGATATTAGGGACATATGGGGCATATGGGACATATGGGACGTCTGGGACGTTAAGGACATATGAAACATCTAAGACGCTTGGGAAATTAGGGACATATGGGACATCTGGGACGTCTGGGACGTTAGGGTCATATGGGACAACTGGGACGTCTGGGACGTTAGGGACATATGGAACATCTAGGACGCTTGGGAAATTAGGGACATATGAGACATATGGGACATCTGGGACGTCTGGGACGTTAGGGTCATATGGGACCTCTGGGACGTCTGGGACGTTAAGGAAATATGAGACATCTAGGACGTCTGGGACGTCTGGGACGTTAAGGACATATGGGACATTTAGGACGCCTGGGACATTAGGGACATATGGGACATATGGGACATCTGGGACGCATGGGATATTAGGGACATATGGGACATCTGGGACGTCTGAGACGTTAAGGACATATGGGACATCTAGGACGTCTGAGACGTTTGGGACGTTAAGGACATATGTGACATTTAGGACGCCTGGGATATTAGGGACATATGGGGCATATGGGACATATGGGACGTCTGGGACGTTAAGGACATATGAAACATCTAAGACGCTTGGGAAATTAGGGACATATGGGACATCTGGGACGTCTGGGACGTTAGGGTCATATGGGACAACTGGGACGTCTGGGACGTTAGGGACATATGGAACATCTAGGACGCTTGGGAAATTAGGGACATATGAGACATATGGGACATCTGGGACGTCTGGGACGTTAGGGTCATATGGGACCTCTGGGACGTCTGGGACGTTAAGGAAATATGAGACATCTAGGACGTCTGGGACGTCTGGGACGTTAAGGACATATGGGACATTTAGGACGCCTGGGACATTAGGGACATATGGGACATATGGGACATCTGGGACGCATGGGATATTAGGGACATATGGGACATCTGGGACGTCTGGGACGTTAGAAACATATGGGACATCTAGGACGTCTTAGACGTTTGGGACGTTAAGGACATATGTGACATTTAGGACGCCTGGGACATTAGGTACATATGGGATATATGGGACATCTGGGACGCCTAGGACATTAGGGACATATGGGACATATGGGACATCTGGGACGTCTGGGACGTTAGGGACATATAGGACATCTAGGACGTCTGCGACGTCTGGGACGTTAGGGACATACGGGACAGCTGGGACGTCTGGGACGTTAAGGACATATGGGACATATAGGACGTCTGGGACGTTAAGGACATATGGAACATCTAGGACGCCTGGGACATTAGGGACATATGGGACATATGAAACATCTGGGACGTCTGGGACGTTAGGAACATATGGGACATCTAGGACGTCTGGGACGTTAAGGACATATGGGACATCTAGGACGTCTGGGACGTCTGGGACGTTAAGGACATATGGGAGATTTAGGACGCCTGGGACATTAGGAACATATGGGATATATGGGACATCTGGGACGCCTGGGACATTAGGGACATATGGGACATATGGGACATATGGGACATCTGGGACGTCTGGGACGTTAGGGACATATAGGACATCTAGGACGTCTGCGACGTCTGGGACGTTAGGGACATATGGGACATCTGGGACGTCTGGGACGTTAAGGACATATGGGACATCTAGAACGTCTGGGACGTTTGGGACGTTAGGGACATATAGGACATCTAGGACGTCTGGGACGTTAGGGACATATGATCTAGGACGTCTGGGACGTCTGGGAGGTTAGGGACATACGGGACAGCTGAGACGTCTTGGACGTTTGGGACATATGGGACATTTAGAACGTCTGGGACGTTAGGGGCATATGGAACATCTAGGACGTCTGGGACATTCGAGACATATACAACATTAGGGACATCTGGGACGTCTGGGACGTTAGGGACATATGGGACATCTGGGACGTCTGGGACGTTAAGGACATATAGGACATCTAGGACGTCTGGGACGTCTGGGACGTTAAGGACATATGAGACATTTAGAACGCCTGGGACATTAGAGGCATATGGAATATATGGGACATCTGGGACGCCTGTGACATTAGGGACATATGGAACATATGGGACATCTGGGACGTCAGGTACGTTAGGGACATATGGGACATCTGGGACGTCTGGGACGTTAAGGACATATGGGACATTTAGGACGCCTGGGACATTAGGGACATATGGGACATAAGGGACATCTGGGACGTTTGGAACGTCTGGGACGTTAGGGACATACAGGACATCTAGGACGTCTGGGACGTTAGGGACATATGATCTAGGACGTCTGGGACGTTACTGACAAATGGGACATCTAGGACGTCTGGGACGTTAGGGTCATATGGGACATCTGAGACGTCTGGGACGTTAAGGACATATGGAACATCTAGGACGTCTGGGACGTCTGGGACGTTAAGGACATATGGGACATTTAGGAAGCCCTAGACATTAGGGACATAAGGGACATATCGACCATCTGGGACGCCTGGGACATTAGGGACATATGGGACATATGGGACATATGGGACATCTGGGACGTCTGGGACGTTAGGAACATATGGGACATCTGGGACGTCTGGGACGTTAAGGACATATGGGACATCTAGGACGTCTGGGACGTTTGGGACGTTAAGGACATATGGGACATTTAGGAGGTCTGGGACGTTAGGAACATATGGAATACATGGGACATCTGGGACGCCTGGGACATTAGGGACATATGGAACATCTAGGACGTCTGGGACATTCGAGACATATAGGACAATAGGGACATCTGGAACGTCTTGGACGTTAGGGACATATGGGACATTTAGAACGTCTGGGACGTTAGGGGCATATGGGACATCTAGGACGTCTGGCACATTCGAGACATATAGGACATTAGGGAGATCTGGGCCGTCTGGGACGTTAGGGACATATGGGACTTCCTGGGACGTCTGGGACGTTAAGGACATATAGGACATCTAGGACGTCTGGGACGTCTGGGACGTTAAGGACATATGAGACATTTAGAACGCCTGGGACATTAGGGACATGTGGAATATATGGGACATCTGGGACGCCTGGGACATTAGGGACATATGGAACATATGGGACATCTGGGACGTCTGGTACGTTAGAGACATATGGGAAATCTGGGACGTTTGGAACGTCTGGGACGTTAGGGACATACAGGACATCTAGGACGACTGGGACGTTAGGGACATATGGGACATCTAGGACTTCTGGGACGTTTGGGACGTTAGGGACATATGGGACATCTGGGACGTCTGAGACGTTAAGAACATATGGGACATTTAGAACGCCTGGGATATTAGGGACGTATGGGACATGTGGGACATCTGGGACGCCTGCGACATTAAGGACATATGGGACATATGGGACATCTGGGACGTTTGGAACGTCTGGGACGTTAGGGACATACAGGACATCTAGGACGACTGGGAGGTTAGGGACATATGGGACATCTAGGACGTCTGGGACGTTTGGGACGTTAGGGACATATGGGACATCTAGGACGTCTGGGACGCTAAGAACATATGGGACATTTAGGACGCCTGGGACATTAGGGACGTATGGGAAATGTGGGACATCTGGGACGCCTGCGACATTAAGGACATATGGGAAATATGGGACATCTGGGACGTTTGGAAAGTCTGGGACGATAAGGACATACAGGACATCTAGGACGACTGGAACGTTAGGGACATATGGGACATCTAGGACGACTGGGACGTTAGGGACATATGGGACATTTAGGACGTCTGGGACGTTAGGGACATATGGAACATCTAGGACGCCTGGGACATTAGGGACATATGGGACATCTGGGACATCTGGGACGTTAGGGACATATGGAACATCTAGGACGCCTGGGACATTAGGGACATATGGGACATCTGGGACGTCTGGGACGTTAAGGACATATGGGACATCTAGAACGTCTGGACGTCTGGAACGTTAAGGTCATATGGGACATTTAGGACGCTTGGGACATTAGGGACATATGGGACATATAGGACTACGGGGACGCCTGGGACATTAGGGACATATGGGACATATAGGACATCAGGGACGTCTGGGAGGTCTGGGATGTTAGGGGCATATAGGACATCTAGGACGTCAGGGACGTTAGGGACATATAATCTAGAACGTCTGGGAGGTCTGGGACGTTAGGGACACACGAGACAGCTGGGACGTCTGGGACGTTAAGGACATATGGGACATTTAGGACGTCTGGGACGTTAGGGACATATGGAACATCTGGGACGTCTGGGACGTTAAAGACATATGGGACATTTAGGACGCCTGGGACATTATGGACATATGGGACATCTGGGACGTCTGGGACGTTAGGGACATATGGGACATCTGGGACGTTAGGGACGTTAAGGACATATGGGACATTTAGGACGCCTGGGACATTAGGGACATATGGGACATATGGGACACCTGGGACGCCTGAGACATTAGGGACATGTGGGACATATGGGACATGTAGGACGTCTGGGACGTCTGGGACGTTAGGGACATATAGGACATCTAGGACATCTGGGACGTCTGGAACGTTGGAGACATACGGAACAGCTGGGACGTCTGGGACGTTAGGGACATATGGAACATCTAGGACGCCTGGTACATTAGGAACATATGGGACATATGGCACATCTGGGACGTCTGGGACGTTAGGGACATATGGGACATCTGGGACATCTGGGACGTTAAGAGCATATGGGACATCTAGTGCGTCTGGGACGTCTGAAACTTTAAAGACGTATGGGACATTTAAGGCGCCTAGGACATATGGGACATCTGGGACGCATGGGGTATTAGGGACATATGGGACATATGGACATCTGGGACGTCTGGGAGGTCTGGGACGTTAGGGACATATAGGACATCTAGGATGTCTGGTACGTTAGGGACATATGATCTAGGACGTCTGGGACGTCTGGGACGTTAGGGACATATGGGAGATCTGGGACGTCTGGGACGTTAAGGACATATAGGGCATCTAGGACGTCTGGGACGTTAAAAACATATGAGAAAGTTAGAACGCCTGCGACATTAAAGACAAGTGGGACATATGGGAGATCTGGGACGTCTGGGACGTTAAGGACATATAGGGCATCTAGGACGTCTTGGACGTTAAGAACATATGAGAAATTTAGAACGCCTGCGACTTTAAAGACAAATGGGACATATGGGACATCTGGGACGCCTGGGACATTAGGGACATATGGGACATATGGGACATCAGCGACGTCTGGGACGTCTGGGACGTTAAGGACATATAGGACATTTATGACGTCTGGGTCGTTAGGGACATATGGGACATCTATGACGTCTGGGACGTCTGGGACGTTAGGGAAATACGGGACAGCTGGGACGCCTAGGACGTTAGGGACATATCTGAAATTTAGGACGTCTGGGAAGTTCGGGACATATGAAACATCTAGGACGCCTGGGACATTATGGACATATGGGACATATGGGACATCTGGGACGTCTGGGACGTTAGGGACATATGGGACATCTAGGACGTCTGGGTCGTTAGGGACATATGGGACATCTATGACGTCTGGGACGTCTGGGACGTTAGGGACATACGGGACAGCTGGGACGCCTAGGACGTTAGGGACATATCTGAAATTTCGGACGTCTGGGAAGTTCGGGACATATGGAACATCTAGGACGCCTGGGACATTATGGACATATGGGACATATGGGACATCTGGGACGTCTGGGACGTTAAGGACATATGGGACATCTAGGACGTCTGGGACCTTAGGGACATACGGGACATCTGGGACGTCTGGGACGTTAGGGACATCTAGGACATCTAGGACGTCTAGGACGTCTGGGACGTTAGGGACATACGGGACAGCTAGGACGTCTGCGACGTTAGGGACATAGTGGACATTTAGTACGTCTCGGACCTTAGGGACATATGGAACATCTAGGACGCCTGGGACATTAGGGACATATGGGACGTCTGGGACATTAGGGACGTATGGGACATCTGGGACGTCTGGGACGTTAAGGACATATGGGACATCTAGGACGTTTGGGACATTAGGGACATATGGGACATATAGGACTACGGGGACGCCTAAGACATTAGGGACATATGGGACATCAGGGACGTCTGGGAGGTCTGGGACGTTAGGGACATATAATCTAGGACGTCTGGGAGGTCTGGGACGTTAGGGACACACGATACAGCTGGGACGTCTGGGACGTTAAGGACATATGGGACATTTAGGACGTCAGGGACGTTAGGGACAAATAATCTAGGACGTCTGGGAGGTCTGGGACGTTAGGGACACACGAGACAGCTGGGACGTCTGGGACGTTAAGGACATATGTTACATTTAGGACGTCTGGGACGTTAGGGACATATGGAACATCTGGGACGTCTGGGACGTTAAAGACATATGGGACATTTAGGACGCCTGGGACATTATGGACATATGGGACATCTGGGACGTCTGGGACGTTAGGGACATATGGGACATCTGGGACGTCTGGGACGTTAAGGACATATGGGACATTTAGGACGCCTGGGACATTAGGGACATATGGGACATATGGGACACCTGGGACGCATGAGACATTAGGGACATGTGGGACATATGGGACATGTAGGACGTCTGGGACGTCTGGGACGTTAGGGACATATAGGACATCTAGGACGTCTCGGACGTTAGGGACATATAGGACGTCTAGGACATCTGGGACGTCTGGAACGTTAGAGACATACGGAACAGCTGGGACGTCTGGGACGTTGGGGACATATGGAACATCTAGGACGCCTGGTACATTAGGAACATATGGGACATATGGGACATCTGGGACGTCTGGGACGTTAGGGACATATGGGACATCTGGGACGTCTGGGACGTAAAGGGCATATGGGACATCTAGTGCGTCTGGGACGTCTGAAACTTTAAAGACGTATGGGACATTTAAGACGCCTAGGACATATGGGACATCTGGGACGCATGGGATATTAGGGACATATGGGACATATGGGACATCTGGGACGTCTGGGAGGTCTGGGACGTTAGGGACATATAGGACATCTAGGACGTCTGTTACGTTAGGGACATATGATCTAGGACGTCTGGGACGTCTGGGACGTTAGGGACATATGGGAGATCTGGGACGTCTGGGACGTTAAGGACATATAGGGCATCTAGGACGTCTGGGACGTTAAGAACATATGAGAAATTTAGAACGCCTGCGACATTAAAGACAAATGAGACATATGGGACATCTGGGACGCCTGGGACATTAGGGACATATGGGACATATGGGACATCAGCGACGTCTGGGACGTCTGGGACGTTAAGGACATATAGGACATTTAGGACGTCTGGGTCGTTAGGGACATATGGGACATCTATGACGTCTGGGACGTCTGGGACGTTAGGGACATACGGGACAGCTGGGACGCCTAGGACGTTAGGGACATATCTGAAATTTAGGACGTCTGGGAAGTTCGGGACATATGGAACATCTAGGACGCCTGGGACATTATGGACATATGGGACATATGGGACATCTGGGACGTCTGGGACGTTAGGGACATATGGGACATCTAGGACGTCTGGGTCGTTAGGGACATATGGGACATCTATGACGTCTGGGACGTCTGGGACGTTAGGGACATACGGGACAGCTGGGACGCCTAGGACGTTAGGGACATATCTGAAATTTAGGACGTCTGGGAAGTTCGGGACATATGGAACATCTAGGACGCCTGGGACATTATGGACATATGGGACATATGGGACATCTGGGACGTCTGGGACGTTAAGGACATATGGGACATCTAGGACGTCTGGGACCTTAGGGACATAAGGGACATCTGGGACGTCTGGGACGTTAGGGACATCTAGGACATCTAGGACGTCTGGGACGTCTGGGACGTTAGGGACATACGGGACAGCTGGGACTTCTGCGACGTTAGGGACATAGTGGACTTTTAGTACGTCTCGGACCTTAGGGACATATGGAACATCTAGGACGCCTGGGACATTAGGGACATATGGGACGTCTGGGACGTTAGTGACGTATGGGACATCTGGGACGTCTGGGACGTTAAGGACATATGGGACATCTAGGACGTTTGGGACATTAGGGACATATGGGACATATAGGACTACGGGGACGCCTGGGACATTAGGGACATATGGGACATATGGGACATCAGGGACGTCTGGGAGGTCTGGGACGTTAGGGACATATAGGACATCTAGGACGTCAGGGACGTTAGGGACATATAATCTAGGACGTCTGGGAGGTCTGGGACGTTAGGGACACACGAGACAGCTGGGACGTCTGGGACGTTAAGGACATATGGGACTTTTAGGACGTCTGGGACGTTAGGGACATATGGAACATCTGGGACGTCTGGGACGTTAAAGACATATGGGACATTTAGGACGCCTGGGACATTATGGACATATGGGACATCTGGGACGTCTGGGACGTTAGGGACATATGGGACATCTGGGACGTCTGGGACGTTAAGGACATATGGGAAATTTAGGACGCCTGGGACATTAGGGACATATGGGACATATGGGACATGTAGGACGTCTGGGACGTCTGGGACGTTAGGGACATATAGGACATCTAGGACGTCTCGGACGTTAGGGACATATGGGACGTCGAGGACATCTGGGACGTCTGGAACGTTAGAGACATACGGAACAGCTGGGACGTCTGGGACGTTAGGGACATATGGAACATCTAGGACGCCTGGTACATTAGGAACATATGGGACATATGGGACATCTGGGACGTCTGGGACGTTAGGGACATATGGGACATCTGGGACGCATGGGATATTAGGGTCATATGGGACATATGGGACATCTGGGACGTCTGGGAGGTCTGGGACGTTAGGGACATATAGGACATCTAGGACGTCTGGGACGTTAGGGACATATGATCTAGGACGTCTGGGACGTCTGGGACGTTAGGGACATATGGGAGATCTGGGACGTCTGGGACGTTAAGGACATATAGGGCATCTAGGACGTCTGGGACGTTAAGAACATATGAGAAATTTAGAACGCCTGCGACATTAAAGACAAATGGGACATATCGGCCATTTGGGACGCCTGGGACATTAGGGACATATGGGACATATGGGACATATGGGACATCTGGGACGTCTGGGACGTTAGGAACATATGGGACATCTGGGACGTCTGGGACGTTAAGGACATATGGGACATCTAGGACGTCTGGGACGTTTGGGACGTTAAGGACATATGGGACATTTAGGAGGTCTGGGACGTTAGGAACATATGGAATACATGGGACATCTGGGACGCCTGGGACATTAGGGACATATGGAACATCTAGGACGTCTGGGACATTCGAGACATATAGGACAATAGGGACATCTGGAACGTCTTGGACGTTAGGGACATATGGCACATTTAGAACGTCTGGGACGTTAGGGGCATATGCGACATCTAGGACGTCTGGCACATTCGAGACATATAGGACATTAGGGAGATCTGGGACGTCTGGGACGTTAGGGACATATGGGACATCTGGGACGTCTGGGACGTTAAGGACATATAGGACATCTAGGACGACTGGAACGTTAGGGACATATGGGACATCTAGGACGACTGGGACGTTAGGGACATATGGGACATTTAGGACGTCTGGGACGTTAGGGACATATGGAACATCTAGGAACCCTGGGACATTAGGGACATATGGGACATCTGGGACATCTGGGACGTTAGGGACATATGGAACATCTAGGACGCCTGGGACATTAGGGACATATGGGACATCGGGGACGTCTGGGACGTTAAGGACATATGGGACATCTAGAACGTCTTGACGTCTGGAACGTTAAGGTCATATGGGACATTTAGGACGCTTGGGACATTAGGGACATATGGGACATATAGGACTACGGGGACGCCTGGGACATTAGGGACATATGGGACATATAGGACATCAGGGACGTCTGGGAGGTCTGGGACGTTAGGGGCATATAGGACATCTAGGACGTCAGGGACGTTAGGGACATATAATCTAGGACGTCTGGGAGGTCTGGGACGTTAGGGACACACGAGACAGCTGGGACGTCTGGGACGTTAAGGACATATGGGACATTTAGGACGTCTGGGACGTTAGGGACATATGGAACATCTGGGACGTCTGGGACGTTAAAGACATATGGGACATTTAGGACGCCTGGGACATTATGGACATATGGGACATCTGGGACGTCTGGGACGTTAGGGACATATGGGACATCTGGGACGTCTGGGACGTTAAGGACATATGGGACATTTAGGACGTCTGGGACATTAGGGACATATGGGACATATGGGACACCTGGGACGCCTGAGACATTAGGGACATGTGGGACATATGGGACATGTAGGACGTCTGGGACGTCTGGGACGTTAGGGACATATAGGACATCTAGGACGTCTCGGACGTTAGGGACATATGGGACGTCTAGGACATCTGGGACGTCTGGAACGTTAGAGACATACGGAACAGCTGGGACGTCTGGGACGTTAGTGACATATGGAACATCTAGGACGCCTGGTACATTAGGAACATATGGGACATATGGGACATCTGGGACTTCTGGGACGTTAGGGACATATGGGACATCTGGGACGTCTGGGACGTTAAGGGCATATGGGACATCTAGTGCGTCTGGGACGTCTGAAACTTTAAAGACGTATGGGACATTTAAGACGCCTAGGACATATGGGACATCTGGGACGCATGGGATATTAGGGACATATGGGACATATGGGACATCTGGGACGTCTGGGAGGTCTGGGACGTTAGGGACATATAGGACATCTAGGACGTCTGGGACGTTAGGGACATATGATCTAGGACGTCTGGGACGTCTGGGACGTTAGGGACATATGGGAGATCTGGGACGTCTGGGACGTTAAGGACATATAGGGCATCTAGGACGTCTGGGACGTTAAGAACATATGAGAAATTTAGAACGCCTGCGACATTAAAGACAAATGGGACATATGGGAGATCTGGGACGTCTGGGACGTTAAGGACATATCGGGCATCTAGGACGTCTGGGACGTTAAGAACATATGAGAAATTTAGAACGCCTGCGACATTAAAGACAAATGGGACATATGGGACATCTGGGACGCCTGGGACATCAGGGACATATGGGACATATGGGACATCAGCGACGTCTGGGACGTCTGGGACGTTAAGGACATATAGGACATTTATGACGTCTGGGTCGTTAGGGACATATGGGACATCTATGACGTCTGGGACGTCTGGGACGTTAGGGACATACGGGACAGCTGGGACGCCTAGGACGTTAGGGACATATCTGAAATTTAGGACGTCTGGGAAGTTCGGGACAAAAGGAACATCTAGGACGCCTGGGACATTATGGACATATGGGACATATGGGACATCTGGGACGTCTGGGACGTTAGGGACATATGGGACATCTAGGACGTCTGGGTCGTTAGGGACATATGGGACATCTATGACGTCTGGGACGTCTGGGACGTTAGGGACATACGGGAAAGCTGGGACGCCTAGGACGTTAGGGACATATCTGAAATTTAGGACGTCTGGGAAGTTCGGGACATATGGAACATCTAGGACGCCTGGGACATTATGGACATATGGGACATATGGGACATCTGGGACGTCTGGGACGTTAAGGACATATGGGACATCTAGGACGTCTGGGACCTTAGGGACATACGGGACATCTGGGACGTCTGGGACGTTAGGGACATCTAGGACATCTAGGACGTCTAGGACGTCTGGGACGTTAGGGACATACGGGACAGCTGGGACGTCTGCGACGTTAGGGACATAGTGGACATTTAGTACGTCTCGGACCTTAGGGACATATGGAACATCTAGGACGCCTGGGACATTAGGGACATATGGGACGTCTAGGACGTTAGGGACGTATGGGACATCTGGGACGTCTGGGACGTTAAGGACATATGGGACATCTAGGACGTTTGGGACATTAGGGACATATGGGACATATAGGACTACGGGGACGCCTGGGACATTAGGGTCATATGGGACATATGGGACATCAAGGACGTCTGGGAGGTCTGGGACGTTAGGGACATATAGGACATCTAGGACGTCAGGGACGTTAGGGACATATAATCTAGGACGTCTGGGAGGTCTGGGACGTTAGGGACACACGAGACAGCTGGGACGTCTGGGACGTTAAGGACATATGGGACATTTAGGACGTCTGGGACGTTAGGGACATATGGAACATCTGGGACGTCTGGCACGTTAAAGACATATGGGACATTTAGGACGCCTGGGACATTATGGACATATGGGACATCTGGGACGTCTGGGACGTTAGGGACATATGGGACATCTGGGACGTCTGGGACGTTAAGGACATATGGGACATTTAGGACGCCTGGGACATTAGGGACATATGGGACATATGGGACACCTGGGACGCCTGAGACATTAGGGACATGTGGGACATATGGGACATGTAGGACGTCTGGGACGTCTGGGACGTTAGGGACATATAGGACATCTAGGACGTCTCGGACGTTAGGGACATATAGGACGTCTAGGACATCTGGGACGTCTGGAACGTTAGAGACATACGGAACAGCTGGGACGTCTGGGACGTTAGGGACATATGGAACATCTAGGACGCCTGGTACATTAGGAACATATGGGACATATGGGACATCTGGGACGTCTGGGACGTTAGGGACATATGGGACATCTGGGACGTCTGGGACGTTAAGGGCATATGGGACATCTAGTGCGTCTGGGACGTCTGAAACTTTAAAGACGTATGGGACATTTAAGACGCTTAGGACATATGGGACATCTGGGACGCATGGGATATTAGGGACATATGGGACATCTGGGACGTCTGGGAGGTCTGGGACGTTAGGGACATATAGGACATCTAGGACGTCTGGGACGTTAGGGACATATGATCTAGGACGTCTGGGACGTCTGGGACGTTAGGCACATATGGGAGATCTGGGACGTCTGGGACGTTAAGGACATATAGGGCATCTAGGACGTCTGGGACGTTAAGAACATATTAGAAATTTAGAACGCCTGCGACATTAAAGACAAATGGGACATATGGGACATCTGGGACGCCTGGGACATTAGGGACATATGGGACATATGGGACATCAGCGACGTCTGGGACGTCTGGGACGTTAAGGACATATAGGACATTTAGGACGTCTGGGTCATTAGGGACATATGGGACATCTATGACGTCTGGGACGTCTGGGACGTTAGGGACATACGGGACAGCTGGGACGCCTAGGACGTTAGGGACATATCTGAAATTTAGGACGTCTGGGAAGTTTGGGACAAATGGAACATCTAGGACGCCTGGGACATTATGGACATATGGGACATATGGGACATCTGGGACGTCTGGGACGTTAGGGACATATGGGACATCTAGGACGTCTGGGTCGTTAGGGACATATGGGACATCTATGACGTCTGGGACGTCTGGGACGTTAGGGACATACGGGACAGCTGGGACGCATAGGACGTTAGGGACATATCTGAAATTTAGGACGTCTGGGAAGTTCGGGACATATGGAACATCTAAAACGCCTGGGACATTATGGACATATGGGACATATGGGACATCTGGGACGTCTGGGACGTTAAGGACATATGGGACATCTAGGACGTCTGGGACCTTAGGGACATACGGGACATCTGGGACGTCTGGGACGTTAGGGACATCTAGGACATCTAGGACGTCTGGGACGTCTGGGACGTTAGGGACATACGGGACAGCTGGGACGTCTGCGACGTTAGGGACATAGTGGACATTTAGTACGTCTCGGACCTTAGGGACATATGGAAAATCTAGGACGCCTGGGACATTAAGGACATATGGGACGTTAGGGACATATAGGACATCTAGGACGACTGGGACTTTAGGGACATATAGGACATCTAGGACGACTGGGACGTTAGGGACATATGGAACATCTAGGACGCCTGGGACGTTAGGGACATATGCGACATATGGGACATCTGGGACGTCTGGGACGTTAAGGACATATGGGACATCTAGAACGTCTGGGACGTATGGGACGTTAGGGACATATAGGACATCTAGGACGTCTGGGACGTTAGGGACATATGGAACATCTAGGACGCCTGGGACATTAGGGACATATGGGACATATGGGACATCTGGGACGTCTGGGACGTTAAGGACATATGGGACATCTAGAACGTCTGGGACGTCTGGGACGTTAGGGACATATAGGACATCTAGAACTTCTGGGACGTCTGGGACGTTAGAGACATATAGGACATTTAGGACGTCTGGGACGTTAGGGACATATGGAACATCTAGGACGCCTGGGACATTAGGGACATATAAGACACCTGGGACGTCTGGGACGTTAGGGACATATGGAACATCTAGGACGCCTGGGACATTAGGGACATATGGGACATATGGGACATCTGTTACGTCTGGGACATTAGGGACATATGGGACATCTGGGACGTCTGGGACGTTAGGGACATATGGAACATCTAGGACGCCTGGGACATTAGGGACATATGGGACATATGGGACATCTGTTACGTCTGGGACGTTAAGGACATATGGGACATCTAGAACGTCTGGGACGTCTGGGACGTTAGGGACATATAGGACATCTAGGACGTCTGGGACGTTAGGGACATATGATCTAGGACGTCTGGGACGTCTGGGAGGTTAGGGACATACGGGACAGCTGAGACGTCTTGGACGTTAGGGACATATGGGACATTTAGAACGTCTGGGACGTTAGGGACATATGGAACATCTAGGACGCCTGAAACATTTGGGACATATGGGACATCTGGGACGTCTGGGACGTTAGGGTCATATGGGACATCTGGGACGTCTGGGACGTTAAGGACATATGGGACATCTAGGACGTCTGGGACGTCTGGGACGTTAAGGACATATGGGACATTTAGGACGCCTTGGACATTAAGGACATATGGGACATATGGGACATCTAGGACGTCTGGGACATCTGGGACGTTAAGGACATATGGGACATTTAAGACGCCTGGGACATTAGGGACATATGGGACATATGGGACATCTGGGACGTCTGGGACGTTAGGGACATATGGGACATCTGGGACGTCTGGGACGTTAAGGACATATGAGACATCTAGGACGTCTGAAACATCTGGGACGTTAAGGACATATGGGACATTCCAGCCGCTTGGGACATTAGGGACATATGGGACATGTGGGACATCTGGGACGCCTGCGACATTCAGGACATATGAGACGTTAGGGACATATAGGACATCTAGGACGACTGGGACTTTAGGGACATATAGGACATCTAGGACGACTGGGACGTTAGGGACATATGGAACATCTAGGACGCCTGGGACGTTAGGGACATATGGGACATATGGGACATCTGGGACGTCTGGGACGTTAAGGACATGTGGGCCATTTAGAACGTCTGGGACGTATGGGACATTAGGGACATATAGGACATCTAGGACGTCTGGGACGTTAGGGACATATGGAACATCTAGCACGCCTGGGACATTAGGGACATATGGGACATATGGGACATCTGGGACGTCTGGGACGTTAAGGACATATGGGACATCTAGAACGTCTGGGACGTCTGGGACGTTAGGGACATGTAGGACATCTAGAACTTCTGGGACGTCTGGGACGTTAGAGACATATAGGACATTTAGGACGTCTGGGACGTTAGGAACATATGGAACATCTAGGACGCCTGAGACGTTAGGGACATATGTGACATCTGGGACGTCTGGGACGTTAAGGACATATGGGACTTTTAAGATGTCTGGGACGTCTGGGACGTTAAGGACATATGGGACATTTAGGACTCCCTGGACATTAGGGACTTATGGGACATATCGGCCATCTGGGACGCCTGGGACATTAGGGACATATGGGACATCTGGGACGTTTGAAACGCCTGGGACGTTAGGGACATACAGGACATCTAGGACGTCTGGGACGTTAGGGACATATGATCTAGGACGTCTGAAACGTCTGGGACGTTAGGGACATATGGGACATCTGGGACGTCTGGGACGTTAGGGACATATGTGACATCTGGGACGTTTGGAACGTCTGGGACGTTAGGGACATACAGGACATCTAGGACGTCTGGGACGTTAGGGACATATGATCTAGGACGTCTGAAACGTCTGGGACTTTAGGGACATATGGGACATCTGGGACGTCTGGGACGTTAGGGACATATGTGACATCTGGGACGTCTGGGACGTTAAGGACATATGGGACTTCTAGGATGTCTGGGACGTCTGGGACGTTAAGGACATATAGGACATTCAGGACTCCCTGGACATTAGGGACATATGGGACATCTGGGACGTTTGGAACGTCTGGGACGTTAGGGACATACAGGACATCTAGGACGTCTGGGACGTTAGGGACATATGATCTAGGACGTCTGAAACGTCTGGGACGTTAGGGACATATGGGACATCTGGGACGTCTGGGACGTTAGGGACATATGTGACATCTGGGACGTCTGGGACGTTAAGGACATATGGGACTTCTAGGATGTCTGGGACGTCTGGGACGTTAAGGACATATGGGACATTTAGGACTCACTGGACATTAGGGACATATGGGACATATCGGCCATCTGGGACGCCTGGGACATTAGGGACATATGGGACATCTGGGACGTTTGAAACGTCTGGGACGTTAGGGACATACAGGACATCTAGGACGTCTGGGACGTTAGGGACATATGATCTAGGACGTCTGGGACGTCTGGGACGTTAGGGACATATGGGACATATGGGACATCTGGGACGTCTGGGACGTTAGGGACATATGGGACATTTGGGACGTCTGGGACGTTAGGGACATATGGGACATTTAGGACGCCTGGGACGTTAGGGACATATGGGACATCTGGGACGTTTGGAACGTCTGGGACGTTAGGGACATACAGGACATCTAGGACGTCTGGGACGTTAGGGACATATGATCTAGGACGCCTGAAACGTCTGGGACGTTAGGGACATATGGGACATCTGGGACGTCTGGGACGTTAGGGACATATGGGACATTTGGGACGTCTGGGACGTTAGGGACATATGGGACATCTAGGTCGCCTGGGACGTCTGGGACATTAGGGACATACGGGACAGCTGGGACGTTTGAAACGTCTGGGACGTTAGGGACATACAGGACATCTAGGACGTCTGGGACGTTAGGGACATATGATCTAGGACGTCTGGGACGTCTGGGACGTTAGGGACATATGGGACATATGGGACATCTGGGACGTCTGGGACGTTAGGGACATATGGGACATTTAGGACGTCTGGGACGTTAAGGAAATATGAGACATCTAGGACGTCTGGGACGTCTGGGACGTCTGGGACGTTAAGGACATATGGGACATTTAGGACGCCTGGGACATTAGGGACATATGGGACATATGGGACATCTGGGACGCATGGGACGTTAGGAACATATGGGACATCTAGGACGTCTGGGACGTTAAGGACATATGGGACATCTAGGACGTCTGGGACGTCTGGGACGTTAAGAACATATGGGAGATTTAGGACGCTTGGGACATTAGGAACATATGGGACGTATGGAACATCTGAGACGCCTGGGACATTAGAGACATATGGGACATATGGGACATCTGGGACGTCTGGGACGTTAGGGACATATGGAGCATCTGGGACGTTGAGGACGTATGGGACATCTAGGAAATCTAGGACGTTAAGGACATATGGGACATCTGGGACGTTAGGGACATATGGGACATTTGGGACGTCTGGGACGTTAGGGACATATGGGACATCTAGGACGTCTGGGACGTCTGGGACATTAGGGACATACGGGACAGCTGGGACGTCTGGGACGTTAGGGACATATGGGACATTTAGGACGTCTGGGACGTTAAGGAAATATGAGACATCTAGGACATATGGGACATCTAGGACGTCTGGGACGTTTGGGACATTAGGGACATACGGGACAGCTGGGACGTCTGGGACGTTAGGGACATATGGGACATTTAGGACGTCTGGGACGTTAAGGAAATATGAGACATCTAGGACATATGAGACATATAGGACGTCTGGGACGTTAAGGACATATGGAACATCTAGGACGCCTGGGACATTAGGGACATATGGGACATATGGGACATCTGGGAAGTCTGGGACGTTAGGAACATATGGGACATCTAGGACGTCTGGGACGTTAAGGACATATGGGACATCTAGGACGTCTGGGACGTCTGGGACGTTAAGGACATATGGGAGATTTAGGACGCCTGGGACATTAGGAACATATGGGACATATGGAACATCTGGGACGCCTGGGACATTAGAGATATATGGGACATATGGGACATCTGGGACGCCTGGGACATTAGGGACATATGGGACATATGGGACATCTGGGACGTCTGGGACGTTAGGGACATATGGGACATCTGGGACGTCTGTGACGTTAAGGACATATAGGACATCTATGACGTCTGGGACGTTTGGGACGTTAAGGACATATGGGACATTTAGGAGGTCTGGGACGTTAAGGACATATGGAACATCTATAACGTCTGGGACGTTAGGGACATATGGAACATCTAGGACGCCTGAAACATTATGGACATATGGGACATATGGGACATTTGGGACATCTGGTACGTCTGGGACGTTAGGGACATATGGGACATCTGGGACTTCTGAGACGTTAAGGACATATGAGACATTAAGGACGTCTGGGACGTTAGGGACATATGGAACATCTAGGACGCTTGAAACATTTGGGACATATGGGACATATGGGACATCTGGGACGTCTGGGACGTTAGGGTCATATGGGACATCTGGGACGTCTGGGACGTTAAGGACATATAGGACATCTATGACGTCTGGGACGTCTGGGACGTTAAGGACATATAGGACATTTAGGACGCCTTGGACATTAGGGACATATGGGACATATGGGACATCTGGGACGCCTGGGACATTAGTGACATATGGGAGATCTGAGACGTCTGGGACGTTAGGGACATATGGGACATCTGGGACGTCTGGGACGTTAAGGACATATGGGACATCTAGGACGTCTGGGACATCTGGGACGTTAAGGACATATGGGACATCTAGGACGCCTGGGACATTAGGGACATATGTGACATATGGGACATCTGCGACGTCTGGAACGTTAGGAACATATGGGACATCTAGGACATCTGGGACGTTAAGAACATATGGGACATTTAGGACGTCTGGGACGTTAGGAACATATGGAACATCTAGGACGCCTGGGCCATTAGGGACATATGGGACATATGGGAGATCTGGGACGTCTGGGACGTTAGGAACATGTGGGACATCTAGGACGTTTGGGACGTTAAGGACATATGGGACATCTAGGACGTCTGGGACGTCTGGGACGTTAAGGACATATGGGAGATTTAGGACGCCTGGGACATTAGGAACATATGGGACATATAGAACATCTGGGACGCCTAGGACATTAGAGACATATGGGACATATGGGACATCTGGGACGTCTGGGACGTTAGGGACATATGGAGCATCTGGGACGTTGAGGACGTATGGGACATCTAGGAAATCTACGACGTTAAGGACATATGGGACATCTGGGACGTCTGGGACGTTAGGGACATACGGAAATCTGGGACGTCTGGGACATATGGGACATCTGGGACGTCTGGGACGTTAGGGACATATGGGACATTTGGGACGTCTGGGACGTTAGGGACATATGGGACATCTAGGACGTCTGGGACGTCTGGGACATTAGGGACATACGGGACAGCTGAGACGTCTGGGACGTTAGGGACATATGGGACATTTAGGACGTCTGGGACGTTAGGGACATATGGAACATTTAGGACGTTTGGGACATTAGGAACATATGGGACATCTGAGACATCTGGGACGTTAGGGATATATGGGACAGCTGCGTCTGGGACGTTAAGGACATATAGGACATCTAGGACGTCTGGGACGTCTGGGACGTTAAGGACATATGAGACATTTAGGACGCCTGGGACATTAGGGACATATGGGACATCTGGGACGCCTGGGACATTAGGGACATATGGGACATATGAGACATCTGGTACGTCTGGGACGTCTGGGACGTTAGGGACATATAGGACAAGTAGGACGTCTGGGACGTTAGGGACATATGGGACATCTAGGACGTCTAGGACGTCTGGGACGTTAGGTACATACGGGACAGCTGGGACGTCTGGGACGTTAGGGACATATGGGACATCTAGGACGTCTAGGACGTCTGGGACGTTAGGGACATATGGAACATCTAGGACGCCTGGGACATTAGGGACATATGGGACATATGGGACATCTGGGACGTCTGGGACGTTAGGGACATATGGGACATCTGGGACGTATGGGACGTTAAAGACATATGGGACATCTAGGACATCTGGGACGTCTGGGACGTTAAGGACATATGGGACATTTAGGACGCCCTGGACATTAGGGACATATGGGACATATCGGCCATCTGGGACGCCTGGGACATTAGGGACATATGGGACATATGGGACATCTGGGACGTCTGGGACGTTAGGGACATATGGGACATCTGGGACGTCTGTGACGTTAAGGACATATGGGACATCTATGACGTCTGGGACGTTTGGGACATATGGAACATCTAGGACGCCGGGGACATTAGGGACATATGGGACATCTGGGACGTCTGGGACGTTAGGGACATATGGAACATCTAGGACGCCTGGGACATTAGGGACATATGGGACATATGGGACATCTGTTACGTCTGGGACGTTAAGGACATATGGGACATCTAGAACGTCTGGGACGTCTGGGACGTTAGGGACATATAGGACATCTAGGACGTCTGGGACGTTAGGGACATATGATCTAGGACGTCTAAGACGTCTGGGAGGTTAGGGACATACGGGACAGCTGAGACGTCTTGGACGTTAGCGACATATGGGACATTTAGAACGTCTGGGACGTTAGGGGCATATGGAACATCTAGGACGTCTGGGACATTCGAGAAATATTAGACATTAAGGACATCTGGGACGTCTGGGACGTTAGGGACATATGGGACATCTGGGACGTCTGCTACGTTAAGGACATATAGGACATCTAGGACGTCTGGGACGTCTGGGACGTTAAGAACATATGAGACATTTAGAACGCCTGGGACATTAGGGACATATGGAATATATGGGACATCTGGGACGCCTGGGACATTAGGGACATATGGAACATATGGGACATCTGGGAAGTCTGGTACGTTAGGGACATATGGGACATTAGGGACGTCTGGGACGTTAAGAACATATGGGACATTTAGGACGCCTGGGACATTAGGGACATATGGGACATCTGGGACGTTTGGAACGTCTGGGACGTTAGGGACATACAGGACATCTAGGACGTCTGGGACGTTAGGGACATATGGTCTAGGACGTCTGGGACGTCTGGGACGTTAGGGACATATGGGACATCTGGGACGTTTGGAACGTCTGGGACGTTAGGGACATACACAACATCTAGGACGTCTGGGACGTTAGGGACATATGATCTAGGACGTCTGGGACGTCTGGGACGTTAGGGACATATGGGACATCTGGGACGTCTGGGACGTTAGGGACATATGTGACATCTGGGACGTCTGGGACGTTAAGGACATATGGGACATCTAGGATGTCTGGGACGTCTGGGACGTTAAGGGCATATGGGACATTTAGGACTCCCTGGACATTAGGGACATATAGGACATATCGGCCATCTGGGACGCCTGGGACATTAGGGACATATGGGACATCTGGGACGTTTGGAACGTCTTGGACGTTAGGGACATACAGGACATCTAGGACGTCTGGGACGTTAGGGACATATGATCTAGGACGTCTGGGACGTCTGGGACGTTAGGGACATATGGGACATCTCGGACGTCTGGGACGTTAGGGACATATGTGACATCTGGGACGTCTGGGACGTTAAGGACATATGGGACATCTAGGATGTCTGGGACGTCTGGCACGTTAAGGACATATGGGACATTTAGGACTCCCTGGACATTAGGGACATATGGGACATATCGGCCATCTGGGACGCCTGGGACATTAGGGACATATGGGACATCTGGGACGTCTGGGACGTTAAGGAAATATGAGACATCTAGGACGTCTGGGACGTCTGGGACGTTAAGGACATATGGGACATCTAGGATGCCTGGGACGTCTGGGACATTAAGGACATATGGGACATTTAGGACTCTCTGGACATTAGGGACATATGGGACATATCGGCCATCTGGGACGCATGGGACATTAGGGACATATGGGTCATATGGGACATCTGGGACGTCTGGGACGTTAAGGAAATATGAGACATCTAGGACGTCTGGGACGTTAAGGACATATGGGACATTTAGGACGCCTGGGACATTAGGGACATATGGGACATATGGGACATCTGGGACGTTAGAAACATATGGGACATCTGGGACGTCTGGGACGTTAAGGAAATATGAGACATCTAGGACGTCTGGGACGTTAAGGACATATGGGACATTTAGGACTCCCTGGACATTAGGGACATATGGGACATTTCGGCCATCTGGGACGCCTGGGACATTAGGGACATATGGGACATCTGGGACGTCTGGGACGTTAAGGAAATATGAGACATCTAGGACGTTTGGGACGTCTGGGACGTTAAGGACATATGGGACATCTAGGATGTCTGGGACGTCTGGGACGTTAAGGACATATGGGACATTTAGGACTCCCTGGACATTAGGGACATATGGGACATAGCGGCCATCTGGGACGCATGGGACATTAGGGACATATGGGTCATATGGGACATCTGGGACGTCTGGGACGTTAAGGAAATATGAGACATCTAGGACGTCTGGGACGTCTGGGACGTTAAGGACATATGGGACATTTAGGACGCCTGGGACATTAGGGACATATGGAACATCTGGGATGTTAGAAACATATGGGACATCTGGGACGTCTGAGACGTTAAGGACATATGGGACATCTAGGACGTCTGAGACGTTTGGGACGTTAAGGACATATGTGACATTTAGGACGCCTGGGACATTAGGGACGTATGGGATATATGGGACATCTGGAATGCCTGGGACATTAGGGACATATGGGACATATGGGACATCTGGGACGTCTGGGACGTCTGGGACGTTAGGGACATACGGGACAGCTGGGATGTCTGGGACGTTAAGGACATATGGGACATCTGGGACGTCTGGGACGTTAGGAACATATGGGACATCTAGGACGTCTGGGACGTTAAGGACATATGGGACATTTAGGACGTCTGGGACGTTAGGGACATATAGGACATCTAGGACGTCTGGGACGTCTGGGACGTTAGGGACATACGGGACAGCTGGGACGTCTGGGACGTTAAGGACATATGGGACATCTGGGACGTCTGGGACGTTAGGAACATATGGGACATCTAGGACGTCTGGGACGTTAAGGACATATGGGACATTTAGGACGTCTGGGACGTTAGGGAAATATGGAACATCTAGGACGCCTGGGACATTAGGGACATATGGGACATCTGGGACGTTTGGATCGTCTGGGACGTTAGGGACATACAGGACATCTAGGACGTCTGGGACGTTAGGGACATATGATCTAGGACTTCTGGGACGTCTGGGACGTTAGGGACATATGGGACATCTGGGACGTCTGGGACGTTAGGGGCATATGTGACATCTGGGACGTCTGGGACGTTAAGAACATATGGGACATCTAGGATGTCTGGGACGTCTGGGACGTTAAGGACATATGGGACAAATAGGACTCCCTGGACATTAGGGACATATGGGACATATCGGCCATCTGGGACGCCTGGGACATTAGGGACATATGGGACATCTGGAACGTCTGAGACGTTAAGGAAATATGAGACATCTAGGACGTCTGGGACGTCTGGGACGTTAAGGACATATGGGACATCTAGGATGTCTGGGACGTCTGGGACGTTAAGGTCATATGGGACATTTAGGACTCCCTGGACATTAGGGAGATATGGGACATATCGGCCATCTGGGACGCATGGGACATTAGGGACATATGGGTCATATGGGACATCTGGGACGTCTGGGACGTTAAGGAAATATGAGACATCTAGGACGTCTGGGACGTCTGGGACGTTAAGGACATATGGGACATTTAGGACGCCTGGGACATTAGGGACATATGGAACATCTGGGACGTTAGAAACATATGGGACATCTGGGACGTCTGAAACGTTAAGGACATATGGGACATCTAGGACGTCTGAGACGTTTGGGACGTTAAGGAAATATGAGACATCCAAGACTTCTGGGACGTCTGGGACGTTAAGGACATATGGGACATCTAGGACGTCTGGGACGTTTGTGACGTTAAGGACATATGGGACATTTAGGACTCCCTGGACATTAGGGACATATGGGACATATGGGACATCTGGGACGCATGGAACATTAGGGACATATGGGTCATATGGGACATCTGGGACGTCTAGGACGTTAAGGAAATATGAGACATCTAGGACGTCTGGGACGTCTGGGACGTTAAGGACATATGGGACATTTAGGACGCCTGGGACATTAGGGACATATGGGACATATGGGACATCTGGGACGTTAAGGACATATGGGACATCTAGGACGTCTGAGACGTTTGGGACGTTAGGGACATACGGGACAGCTGGGACGTCTGGGACGTTAAGGACATATAGGACATCTAGGACGTCTGGGACGTCTGGGACGTTAGGGACATACGGGAAAGCTGGGACGTCTGGGACGTTAAGGACATATGGGACATCTGGGACGTCTGGGACGTTAGGAAAATATGGGACATCTAGGACGTCTGGGACGTTAAAGACATATGGGACATCTAGGACGTCTGGGACGTCTGGGACGTTAGGGACATACGGGACAGCTGGGACGTCTGGGACGTTAAGGACATATGGGACATCTGGGACGTCTGGGACGTTAGGAAAATATGGGACATCTAGGACGTCTGGGACGTTAAGAACATATGGGACATTTAGGACGTCTGGGACGTTAGGGACATATGGAACATCTAGGACGCCTGGGACATTAGGGACATATGGGACATATTGGCCATCTGGGACGCCTGGGACATTAGGGACATATGGGACATCTGGGACGTTTGGAACGTCTGGGACGTTAGGGACATACAGGACATCTAGGACGTCTGGGACGTTAGGGACATATGATCTAGGACGTCTGGGACGTCTGGGACGTTAGGGACATATGGGACATCTGGGACGTCTGGGACGGTAGGGACATATGTGACATCTGGGACGTCTGGGACGTTAAGGACATATGGGACATCTAGGATGTCTGGGACGTCTGGGACGTTAAGGACATATGGGACATTTAGGACTCCCTGGACATTAGGGACATATGGGACATTTCGGCCATCTGGGACGCCTGGGACATTAGGGACATATGGGACATCTGGGACGTCTGGGACGTTAAGGAAATATGAGACATCTAGGACGTTTGGGACGTCTGGGACGTTAAGGACATATGGGACATCTAGGATGTCTGGGACGTCTGGGACGTTAAGGACATATGGGACATTTAGGACTCCCAGGACATTAGGGACATATGGGACATAGCGGCCATCTGGGACGCATGGGACATTAGGGACATATGGGTCATATGGGACATCTGGGACGTCTGGGACGTTAAGGAAATATGAGACATCTAGGACGTCTGGGACGTCTGGGACGTTAAGGACATATGGGACATTTAGGACGCCTGGGACATTAGGGACATATGGAACATCTGGGACGTTAGAAACATATGGGACATCTGGGACGTCTGAGACGTTAAGGACATATGGGACATCTAGGACGTCTGAGACGTTTGGGACGTTAAGGAAATATGAGACATCTAAGACTTCTGGGACGTCTGGGACGTTAAGGACATATGGGACATCTAGGATGTCTGGGACGTCTGGGACGTTAAGGACATATGGGACATTTAGGACTCCCTGGACATTAGGGACATATGGGACATATGGGAAATCTGGGACGCATGGAACATTAGGGACATATGGGTCATATGGGACATCTGGGACGTCTAGGACGTTAAAGAAATATGAGACATCTAGGACGTCTGGGACGTCTGGGACGTAAAGGACATATGGGACATTTAGGACGCCTGGGACATTAGGGACATATGGGACATATGGGACATCTGGAACGCTTGGGACATTAGGGACATATGGGACATATGGGACATCTGGGACGTCTGGGACGTTAGGGACATATAGGACATCTAGGACGTCTGGGACGTCTGGGACGTTAGGGACATACGGGACAGCTGGGACGTCTGGGACGTTAAGGACATATGGGACATCTGGGACGTCTGGGACGTTAGGAAAATATGGGACATCTAGGACGTCTGGGACGTTAAGGACATATGGGACATTTAGGACGTCTGGGACGTTAGGGACATATGGAACATCTAGGACGCCTGGGACATTAGGGACATATGGGACATATCGGCCATCTGGGACGCCTGGGACATTAGGGACATATGGGACATCTGGGACGTTTGAAACGTCTGGGACGTTAGGGACATACAGGACATCTAGGACGTCTGGGACGTTAGGGACATATGATCTAGGACGTCTGGGACGTCTGGGACGTTAGGGACATAAGGGACATCTGGGACGTCTGGGACGCTAGGGACATATGTGACATCTGGGACGTCTGGGACGTTAAGGACAAATGGGACATCTAGGATGTCTGGGACGTCTGGGACGTTAAGGACATATGGGACATTTAGGACTCCCTGGACATTAGGGACATATGGGACATATCGGCCATCTGGGACGCATGGGACATTAGGAACATATGTGTCATATGGGACATCTGGGACGTCTGGGACGTTAAGGAAATATGAGACATCTAGGACGTCTGGGACGTTAAGGACATAAGGGACATCTAGGATGTCTGGGACGTCTGGGACGTTAAGGACATATGGGACATTTAGGACTCCCTGGACATTAGGGACATATGGGACATATCGGCCATCTGGGACGCATGGGACATTAGGAACATATGGGTCATATGGGACATCTGGGACGTCTGGGACGTTAAGGAAATATGAGACATCTAGGACGTCTGGGACGTCTGGGACGTTAAGGACATATGGGACATTTAAGACGCCTGGGACATTAGGGACATATGGAACATCTGGGACGTTAGAAACATATGGGACATCTGGGACGTCTGAGACGTTAAGGACATATGGGACATCTAGGACGTCTGAGACGTTTGGGACGTTAAGGACATATGTGACATTTAGGACGCCTGGGACATTAGGGACATATGGGATATATGGGACGTCTGGAACGCCTGGGACATTAGGGACATATGGGACATATGGGACATCTGGGACGTCTGGGACGTTAGGGACATATAGGACATCTAGGACGTCTGGGACGTCTGGGACGTTAGGGACATACGGGACGTTAGGGACATACGGGACAGCTGGGACGTCTGGGACGTTAAGGACATATGGGACATATAGGACGTCTGGGACGTATGGGACGTTAGGGACATATAGGACATCTAGGACGTCTGGGACGTTAGGGACATATGGAACATCTAGGACGCCTGGGACATTAGGGACATATGGGACATATGGGACATCTGGGACGTCTGGGACGTTAAGGACATATGGGACATCTAGAACGTCTGGGACGTCTGGGACGTTAGGGACATATAGTACATCTAGAACTTCTGAGACGTCTGGGACGTTAGAGACATATAGGACATTTAGGACGTCTGGGACGTTAGGGACATATGGAACATCTAGGACGCCTGGGACATTAGGGACATATGGAACATCTAGGACGCCTGGGACATTAGGGACATATGGGACATCTGGGACGTCTGGGACGTTAGGGACATATGGAACATCTAGGACGCCTGGGACATTAGGGACATATGGGACATCTGTTACGTCTGGGACATTAGGGACATATGGGACATCTGGGACGTCTGGGACGTTAGGGACATATGGAACGTCTAGGACGCCTGGGACATTAGGGACATATGGGACATATGGGACATCTGTTACGTCTGGGACGTTAAGGACATATGGGACATCTAGAACGTCTGGGACGTCTGGGACGTTAGGGACATATAGGACATCTAGGACGTCTGGGACGTTAGGGACATATGATCTAGGACGTTATTATCAACAAAAGGGGTTACCGTTGGCTAATCTCTCAAAATCAAACCTAACATAGCTACTTGGATACAATTGCCTGCCGACCAGCTCAGTACGAAGACGGCGTGACAGTTCTATGAACGAAATATGCAAAACGGGCGCCAACGGTATTTTTAACAAAATAAGCAAGTGTATCCAGGCAGTAGAACGAGAATCCGTAAACTCAGTAGCACAAACAATCTGAAAGAAAGCACAACTCAAACATCGGTAGCAGTAACAAATAATAAATAAACACAATAAAATATCACAGTATAATTGGCATTTAAAATATCACAATACAATCGACAAAGCATAACTCTTAATATGAATGCGTCACAATTTACCAATATCTGCATAACAACAAAAATAATGGTTGAGCGGACGTTACGGAAAATCAGAACTTAAATTGCCGCAAGCCGAGAAGCGGCAGCGCACACTCGCGAACGGACATGTCATAAAATAATTATCTAAATACAGTCTAAAGTACAACCTGTTAGCGGCTTCCGTCGAGCACTTTCAGCATGCTTATCAAGAGTCCAGGCGTGCTGAAGATCTCCCTGAGAACACGCAGCAAGCCAAGGTCGCACATCGAAGATAGCGGCGGCGACAGCTGCCTCCTTGAAATTCAGAAAAACTGCACACTCGAACTGAATTGCCCAAAACTGCTTATGTAGACTGATTTAACCAAGACTGAATTGCCCAGACAGATTACTCGAATTTTCGCCCACGGCTGCTTGTTCGAATTCCGCCCAAGACGGCTTGTTCGAATTCCGCCCAAGACGGCTTGTTCGAATTGTGCCCCAGACGGCTTGCTAAGAAAAACGAAATCCAGAATAAATGCATGCAACCCTTTGGTAAACGACCAACAAAATAAAACGGAACTTACCCCGGGTGAACTGGGCAAACGAGCATCGAAGGCTAGATGCGGCATGGCGTAGAATAAAATCTCACATGCTTCGCTTTGCAGCGAGGCCCCAAAGCTCCCATAACTAACAAAATGTAGCGGCAAGACAAAGCGGATCACCAAAGCCAGCATAAAACATCTTCGCCGCGTTCCGTCCAACCAAAAGGGACGCGCTCAGCCAAAAGAATGCGGCCTCGAGAGCGCTCCGACCTCACGCTGTCGAGCAAGGCCAAAATCATGCCTGAACGATACGATAACAAGCCCCACAGAAATCGCAAATTAACGAAGGCGTAAATCTAGCAATGCAGAACTACAGGGAGTAACAAAATAACCGTAACAACGTCTGGGACGTCTGGGAGGTTAGGGACATAAGGAACAGCTGAGACGTCTTTGACGTTAGGGACATATGGGACATTTAGAACGTCTGGGACGTTAGGGACATATGGAACATCTAGGACGCCTGAAACATTTGGGACATATGGGACATATGGGACATCTGGGACGTCTGGGACGTTAGGGTCATATGGGACATCTGGGACGTCTGGGACGTTAAGGACATATGGGACATCTAGGACGTCTGGGACGTCTGGGACGTTAAGGACATATGGTACATTTAGGACGCCTTGGACATTAAGGACATATGGGACATATGGGACATCTAGGACGTCTGGGACATCTGGGACGTTAAGGACATATGGGACATTTAAGACGCCTGGGACATTAGGGACATATGGGACATATGGGACATCTGGGACGTCTGGGACGTTAGGGACATATGGGACATCTGGGACGTCTGGGACGTTAAGGACATATGAGACATCTTGGACGTCTGAAACATCTGGGACGTTAAGGACATATGGGACATTCCAGCCGCTTGGGACATTAGGGACATATGGGACATGTGGGACATCTGGGACGCCTGCGACATTAAGGACATATGGGACGTTAGGGACATATAGGACATCTAGGGCGACTGGGACTTTAGGGACATATAGGACATCTAGGACGACTGGGACGTTAGGGACATATGGAACATCTAGGACGCCTGGGACGTTAGGGACATATGGGACATATGGGACATCTGGGACGTCTGGGACGTTAAGGACATATGGGACATCTAGAACGTCAGGGACGTATGGGACGTTAGGGACATATAGGACATCTAGGACGTCTGGGACGTTAGGGACATATGGAACATCTAGGACGCCTGAGACATTAGGGACATATGGGACATATGGGACATCTGGGACGTCTGGGACGTTAAGGACATATGGGACATCTAGAACGTCTGGGACGTCTGGGACGTTAGGGACATATAGGACATCTAGAACTTCTGGGACGTCTGGGACGTTAGAGACATATAGGACATTTAGGACGTCTGGGACGTTAGGGACATATGGAACATCTAGGACGCCGGGGATATTAGGGACATATGAGACATCTGGGACGTCTGGGACGTTAGGGACATATGGAACATCTAGGACGCCTGGGACATTAGGGACATATGGGACATATGGGACATCTGTTACGTCTGGGACGTTAAGGACATATGGGACATCTAGAACGTCTGGGACGTCTGGGACGTTAGGGACATATAGGACATCTAGGACGTCTGGGACGTTAGGGACATATGATCTAGGACGTCTGGGACGTCTGGGAGGTTAGGGACATACGGGACAGCTGAGACGTCTTGGACGTTAGCGACATATGGGACATTTAGAACGTCTGGGACGTTAGGGGCATATGGAACATCTAGGACGTCTGGGACATTCGAGAAATATTAGACATTAAGGACATCTGGGACGTCTGGGACGTTAGGGACATATGGGACATCTGGGACGTCTGCTACGTTAAGGACATATAGGACATCTAGGACGTCTGGGACGTTTGGGACGTTAAGAACATATGAGACATTTAGAACGCCTGGGACATTAGGGACATATGGAATATATGGGACATCTGGGACGCCTGGGACATTAGGGACATATGGAACATATGGGACATCTGGGAAGTCTGGTACGTTAGGGACATATGGGACATTAGGGACGTCTGGGACGTTAAGAACATATGGGACATTTAGGACGCCTGGGACATTAGGGACATATGGGACATCTGGGACGTTTGGAACGTCTGGGACGTTAGGGACATACAGGACATCTAGGACGTCTGGGACGTTAGGGACATATGGTCTAGAACGTCTGGGACGTCTGGGACGTTAGGGACATATGGGACATCTGGGACGTTTGGAACGTCTGGGACGTTAGGGACATACACAACATCTAGGACGTCTGGGACGTCTGGGACGTTAGGGACATATGGGACATCTGGGACGTCTGGGACGTTAGGGACATATGTGACATCTGGGACGTCTGGGACGTTAAGGACATATGGGACATCTAGGATGTCTGGGACGTCTGGGACGTTAAGGACATATGGGACATTTAGGACTCCCTGGACATTAGGGACATATGGGACATATCGGCCATCTGGGACGCCTGGGACATTAGGGACATTAGGGACATCTGGGACGTTTGGAACGTCTTGGACGTTAGGGACATACAGGACATCTAGGACGTCTGGGACGTTAGGGACATATGATCTAGGACGTCTGGGACGTCTGGGACGTTAGGGACATATGGGACATCTCGGACGTCTGGGACGTTAGGGACATATGTGACATCTGGGACGTCTAGGACGTTAAGGACATATGGGACATCTAGGATGTCTGGGACGTCTGGGACGTTAAGTACATATGGGACATTTAGGACTCCCTGGACATTAGGGACATATGGAACATATCGGCCATCTGGTACGCCTGGGACATTAGGGACATATGGGACATCTGGGACGTCTGGGACGTTAAGGAAATATGAGACATCTAGGTCGTCTGGGACGTCTGGGACGTTAAGGACATATGGGACATCTAGGATGTCTGGGACGTCTGGGACGTTAAGGACATATGGGACATTTAGGACTCCCTGGACATTAGGGACATATGGGACATATCGGCCATCTGGGACGCATGGGACATTAGGGACATATGGGTCATATGGGACATCTGGGACGTCTGGGACGTTAAGGAAATATGAGACATCTAGGACGTCTGGGACGTTAAGGACATATGGGACATTTAGGACGCCTGGGACATTAGGGACATATGGGACATATGGGACATCTGGGACGTTAGAAACATATGGGACATCTGGGACGTCTGAGACGTTAAGGACATATGGGACATCTAGGACGTCTGAGACGTTTGGGACGTTAAGGACATATGTGACATTTAGGACGCCTGGGACATTAGGGACATATGGGATATATGGGACATCTGGAATGCCTGGGACATTAGGGACATATGGGACATATGGGACATCTGGGACATCTGGGACGTTTGGAACGTCTGGGACGTTAGGGACATACAGGACATCTAGGACGTCTGGGACGTTAGGGACATATGGTCTAGAACGTCTGGGACGTCTGGGACGTTAGGGACATATGGGACATCTGGGACGTTTGGAACGTCTGGGACGTTAGGGACATACACAACATCTAGGACGTCTGGGACGTTAGGGACATATGATCTAGGACGTCTGGGACGTCTGGGACGTTAGGGACATATGGGACATCTGGGACGTCTGGGACGTTAGGGACATATGTGACATCTGGGACGTCTGGGACGTTAAGGACATATGGGACATCTAGGATGTCTGGGACGTCTGGGACGTTAAGGACATATGGGACATTTAGGACTCCCTGGACATTAGGGACATATGGGACATATCGGCCATCTGGGACGCCTGGGACATTAGGGACATTAGGGACATCTGGGACGTTTGGAACGTCTTGGACGTTAGGGACATACAGGACATCTAGGACGTCTGGGACGTTAGGGACATATGATCTAGGACGTCTGGGACGTCTGGGACGTTAGGGACATATGGGACATCTCGGACGTCTGGGACGTTAGGGACATATGTGACATCTGGGACGTCTAGGACGTTAAGGACATATGGGACATCTAGGATGTCTGGGACGTCTGGGACGTTAAGGACATATGGGACATTTAGGACTCCCTGGACATTAGGGACATATGGGACATATCGGCCATCTGGTACGCCTGGGACATTAGGGACATATGGGACATCTGGGACGTCTGGGACGTTAAGGAAATATGAGACATCTAGGTCGTCTGGGACGTCTGGGACGTTAAGGACATATGGGACATCTAGGATGTCTGGGACGTCTGGGACGTTAAGGACATATGGGACATTTAGGACTCCCTGGACATTAGGGACATATGGGACATATCGGCCATCTGGGACGCATGGGACATTAGGGACATATGGGTCATATGGGACATCTGGGACGTCTGGGACGTTAAGGAAATATGAGACATCTAGGACGTCTGGGACGTTAAGGACATATGGGACATTTAGGACGCCTGGGACATTAGGGACATATGGGACATATGGGACATCTGGGACGTTAGAAACATATGGGACATCTGGGACGTCTGAGACGTTAAGGACATATGGGACATCTAGGACGTCTGAGACGTTTGGGACGTTAAGGACATATGTGACATTTAGGACGCCTGGGACATTAGGGACATATGGGATATATGGGACATCTGGAATGCCTGGGACATTAGGGACATATGGGACATATGGGACATCTGGGACGTCTGGGACGTCTGGGACGTTAGGGACATACGGGACAGCTGGGATGTCTGGGACGTTAAGGACATATGGGACATCTGGGACGTCTGGGACGTTAGGAACATATGGGACATCTAGGACGTCTGGGACGTTAAGGACATATGGGACATTTAGGACGTCTGGGACGTTAGGGACATATAGGACATCTAGGACGTCTGGGACGTCTGGGACGTTAGGGACATACGGGACAGCTGGGACGTCTGGGACGTTAAGGACATATGGGACATCTGGGACGTCTGGGACGTTAGGAACATATGGGACATCTAGGACGTCTGGGACGTTAAGGACATATGGAACATCTAGGACGCCTGGGACATTAGGGACATATGGGACATATTGGCCATCTGGGACGCCTGGGACATTAGGGACATATGGGACATCTGGGACGTTTGGAACGTCTGGGACGTTAGGGACATACAGGACATCTAGGACGTCTGGGACGTTAGGGACATATGATCTAGGACGTCTGGGACGTCTGGGACGTTAGGGACATATGGGACATCTGGGACGTCTGGGACGTTAGGGGCATATGTGACATCTGGGACGTCTGGGACGTTAAGGACATATGGGACATCTAGGATGTCTGGGACGTCTTAGACGTTAAGGACATATGGGACATTTAGGACTCCCTGGACATTAGGGACATATGGGACATATCGGCCATCTGGGACGCCTGGGACATTAGGGACATATGGGACATCTGGGACGTCTGGGACGTTAAGGAAATATGAGACATCTAGGACGTCTTGGACGTCTGGGACGTTAAGGACATATGGGACATCTAGGATGTCTGGGACGTCTGGGACGTTAAAGACATATGGGACATCTGGGACGCATGGAACATTAGGGACATATGAGTCATATGGGACATCTGGGACGTCTAGGACGTTAATTAAATATGAGACATCTAGGACGTCTGGGACGTCTGGGACGTTAAGGACATATGGGACATTTAGGACGCCTGGGACATTAGGGACATATGGGACATATTGGACATCTGGGACGTCTGAGACGTTTGGGACGTTAGGGACATACGGGACAGCTGGGACGTCTGGGACGTTAAGGACATATAGGACATCTAGGACGTCTGGGACGTCTGGGACGTTAGGGACATACGGGAAAGCTGGGACGTCTGGGACGTTAAGGACATATGGGACATCTGGGACGTCTGGGACGGTAGGAAAATATGGGACATCTAGGACGTCTGAGACGTTAAGGACATATGGGACATCTAGGACGTCTGGGACGTCTGGGACGTTAGGGACATACGGGACAGCTGGGACGTCTGGGACGTTAAGGACAAATGGGACATCTGAGACGTCTGGGACGTTAGGAAAATATGGGACATCTAGGACGTCTGGGACGTTAAGGACATATGGGACATTTAAGACGTCTGGGACGTTAGGGACATATGGAACATCTAGGACGCCTGGGACATTAGGGACATATGGGACATATTGGCCATCTGGGACGCCTGGGACATTAGGGACATATGGGACATCTGGGACGTTTGGAACGTCTGGGACGTTAGGGACATACAGGACATCTAGGACGTCTGGGACGTTAGGGACATATGATCTAGGACGTCTGGGACGTCTGGGACGTTAGGGACATATGGGACATCTGGGACGTCTGGGACGGTAGGGACATATGTGACATCTGGGACGTCTGGGACGTTAAGGACATATGGGACATCTAGGATGTCTGGGACGTCTGGGACGTTAAGGACATATGGGACATTTAGGACTCCCTGGACATTAGGGACATATGGGACATTTCGGCCATCTGGGACGCCTGGGACATTAGGGACATATGGGACATCTGGGACGTCTGGGACGTTAAGGAAATATGAGACATCTAGGACGTCTGGGACGTCTGGGACGTTAAGGACATATGGGACATCTAGGATGTCTGGGACGTCTGGGACGTTAAGGACATATGGGACATTTAGGACTCCCTGGACATTAGGGACATATGGGACATATCGGCAATCTGGGACGCATGGGACATTAGGGACATATGGGTCATATGGGACATCTGGGACGTCTGGGACGTTAAGGAAATATGAGACATCTAGGACGTCTGGGACGTCTGGGACGTTAAGGACATATGGGACATTTAGGACGCCTGGGACATTAGGGACATATGGAACATCTGGGACGTTAGAAACATATGGGACATCTGGGACGTCTGAGACGTTAAGGACATATGGGACATCTAGGACGTCTGAGACGTTTGGGACGTTAAGGAAATATGAGACATCTAAGACTTCTGGGACGTCTGGGACGGTAAGGACATATGGGACATCTAGGATGTCTGGGACGTTTGGGACTTTAAGGACATATGGGCCATTTAGGACTCCCTGGACATTAGGGACATATGGGACATATGGGACATCTGGGACGCATGGAACATTAGGGACATATGGGTCATATGGGACATCTGGGACGTCTAGGACGTTAAGGAAATATGAGACATCTAGGACGTCTGGGACGTCTGGGACGTTAAGGACATATGGGACATTTAGGACGCCTGGGACATTAGGGACATATGGGACATATGGGACATCTGGGACGTTAAGGACATATGGGACATCTAGGACGTCTGAGACGTTTGGGACGTTAAGGACATATGTGACATTTAGGACGCCTGGGACATTAGGGACATATGGGATATATGGGACATCTGGAACGCCTGGGACATTAGGGACATATGGGACATATGGGACATCTGGGACGTCTGGGACGTTAGGGACATATAGGACATCTAGGACGTCTGGGACGTCTGGGACGTTAGGGACATACGGGACAGCTGGGACGTCTGGGACGTTAAGGACATATGGGACATCTGGGACGTCTGGGACGTTAGGAAAATATGGGACATCTAGGACGTCTGGGACGGTAAGGACATATGGGACATTTAGGACGTCTGGGATGTTAGGGACATATGGAACATCTAGGACGCCTGGGACATTAGGGACATATGGGACATATCGGCCATCTGGGACGCCTGGGACATTAGGGACATATGGGACATCTGGGACGTTTGAAACGTCTGGGACGTTAGGGACATACAGGACATCTAGGACGTCTGGGACGTTAGGGACATATGATCTAGGACGTCTGGGACGTCTGGGACATTAGGGACATAAGGGACATCTGGGACGTCTGGGACGTTAGGGACATATGTGACATCTGGGACGTCTGGGACGTTAAGGACATATGGGACATCTAGGATGTCTGGGACGTCTGGGACGTTAAGGACATATGGGACATTTAGGACTCCCTGGACATTAGGGACATATGGGACATATCGGCCATCTGGGACGCATGGGACATTAGGAACATATGGGTCATATGGGACATCTGGGACGTCTGGGACGTTAAGGAAATATGAGACATCTAGGACGTCTGGGACGTCTGGGACGTTAAGGACATAAGGGACATCTAGGATGTCTGGGACGTCTGGGACGTTAAGGACATATGGGACATTTAGGACTCCCTGGACATTAGGGACATATGGGACATATCGGCCATCTGGGACGCATGGGACATTAGGAACATATGGGTCATATGGGACATCTGGGACGTCTGGGACGTTAAGGAAATATGAGACATCTTGGACGTCTTGGACGTCTGGGACGTTAAGGACATATGGGACATTTAAGACGCCTGGGACATTAGGGACATATGGAACATCTGGGACGTTAGAAACATATGGGACATCTGGGACGTCTGAGACGTTAAGGACATATGGGACATCTAGGACGTCTGAGACGTTTGGGACGTTAAGGACATATGTGACATTTAGGACGCCTGGGACATTAGGGACATATGGGATATATGGGACGTCTGGAACGCCTGGGACATTAGGGACATATGGGACATATGGGACATCTGGGACGTCTGGGACGTTAGGGACATATAGGACATCTAGGACGTCTGGGACGTCTGGGACGTTAGGGACATACGGGACAGCTGGGACGTCTGGGACGTTAAGGACATATGGGACATATAGGACGTCTGGGACGTTAGGGACATATGGAACATCTAGGACGCCTGGGACATTAGGGACATATGGCACATATGGGACATCTGGGACGTCTGGGACGTTAGGAACATATGGGACATCTAGGACGTCTGGGACGTTAAGGACATATGGGACATTTAGGACGTCTGGGACGTTAGGGACATATGGAACATCTAGGACGCCTGGGACATTAGGGACATATGGGACATATGGGACATCTGGGACGTCTGGGACGTTAGGAACATGTGGGACATCTAGGACATCTGGGACGTTAAGGACATATGGAACATCTAGGACGTCTGGGACTTCTGGGACGTTAAGGACATATGGGAGATTTAGGACGCCTGGGACATTAGGAACATATGGGACATATAGAACATCTGGGACGTCTGGGACGTTAGAGACAGTGGAGCATCTGGGACGTTGAGGACGTATGGGACATCTAGGAAATCTAGGACGTTAAGGACATATGAGACATCTGGGACGTCTGGGACGTTAGGGACATATGGGACATCTGGGACGTCTGGGACATTAATAATAATAATAATAATAATAATAATGTTTATTTTACCACGTTATATACATACATATATTTGTAGCAAGTCGAAATAATTAACACATTGAATATTTTATAAATATATGTAATTACATAAATGGTGTATCGATATACTCTTTAGTTGAATAAAAACATAACTGTAATAGATGCCGCTTTACATTAGTCTTAAAACTACTTAATGACATAGATTTTATACGCTGTGGAATATGATTGTACAGGTTCAAATTGTAAGAATTTTTAATAGATTTGGTCAGTCTAAATCGTGGATTGCGTAAAGCATTATTAGTTCTCGTGAAATAATTGTGATAATCACGATTAGTAGAGAACGTAGCTATGTTTTTTTGTATTTCACACAGAGTGACATATATAAATAAACACGGTAGAGACATAATACCCAGGTTAATGAACAGTGGACGACAATGGTCCCTACTACCAACGTTAGCTAAAATTCTAACAGCTTGTTTCTGTTGACAAAAGATACGTAAAGCGTGAGAAGAATTTCCCCATAAAATCAAAGCGTAAGAAATATTTGAGTGAAATAGAGAAAAATAAGTTACTCTTAGCAATTCTGATGTAACTAACTGTTTTAAATTGCGCAGCAAAAATATGACACTGGAAAGTTTCGCACTAAGATGTTGAACATGGTAAGACCAGTTTAAAGAGTCATCTAACACTACTCCTAGCAATTTAACCGAATCTCCTTTGATGGTATTTGTGGGGGAGAAGATAAGTTTCTGGGTTTTGTCTTGATTGAGCTTGAGTTGGTTTGTACAAAACCATTTTTCTGCATGCTTCTCACACTCAATAGAAAGTTGATGCAAAGTATTTAAGTTTTTTGTGGACGACAAGAGAGTAGTGTCATCAGCAAAAAATAAGCAATTCCTGGGGGTCATATGATGGTATAAATCATTAATATAGACGATAAATAGAATGGGACCTAATACGGAGCCCTGAGGTACCCCACAAACCACAGGTTTAAGCTCAGAATTAATATTGTTGATATTTACACATTGGTTTCTATTTTCAAGGTAAGATTGAAATAGCGCTAGTGAAGAATTTTTTATGCCATAAAAAGCTAGTTTACCTATGAGAATATCATGAGATACGCAGTCGAACGCTTTAGAGAGGTCACACAGCGTGATAGCTGTGTGTTTGCCCTCTTCGAGACTCCCGACTACGTCACCAACCACCTTCAAAACAGCCTGGGTCGTGCTCCTACTGCCACGAAAGCCAAACTGGCACGAATTAAAAAGAGAATTGCTTTCAAAATATTGAATTAGTCTCGACTTTAAAATAATTTCAAAAACCTTAGCAAATGTTGGAATTATTGAAATAGGACGATAATTGTCAGTGTCAGAAGTGTCCCCTTTTTTATGAAGGGGGAGAACTTTCGTTACCTTGAAAGTGTCGGGAAAAATTCCTGTTAAAATACATGAATTGAAAAGTACTGATAAAGGAAATGAAATTAAATCCGCAATCTCTTTGACAATTTTACTGTTCAGATCATGGTAATCAAAACAACTAGAGTTCTTTAAAGATTTGATTGCGATAAAAACCTCTTCAGGTGTTACCATTTCAACATTAAATGAGCATGCAGGGAGTGGAACAGCTTCAAGCAAATTAATAGCGCTACGATCCGATTTTGGTAAGGAAGCAATTAGGTTGCTGGCTATTGTTACAAAATAATTATTAAAATCGTCTGCAGAGGTATTGGTATCCAGATTATTCGACCGCTTAGTACTATTCCTTTCAGCGTTAATTAAATTCCAGCATTGTTTTTGCTTATTATCACCACTGACAATGTAACTACTGTAAGCAGCTTTCTTTTAAATTTTTATTTCATCTTTATATTGTTTGCGTAAAGTATTGTAAGTGCGCAAAACATTTGGGTCTTTACTTTCATTATAAATTAATTTCACACATGATAAAGTGTTTCTTAAGTTTCTAAGCGTATCGTTAAACCAGCTAACAAGAGCTTTATTACCATTAGTACATTTTCTTAGTGGAAAATGACTATGTACAAGAGATTTAAAAGTATTTACCAAAAATTCGGATAAATAGTTTACATCGTACCTTGGGTTACAAAAATTTTTCCAATCAATCTCAGATATAGAGCTTCTAAATTTGAATAAACCATGTTTAGTTATCTTTCTCCTATAGATTGGTTTGGATACATCTTTTTGTCCCGCAGTACTACTGTTTACAGTCATTTCAAAATGTATTCCTGAATGGTCCGAAAGATTTGCATCGAGTACTTTTGATTTAAAATTAGCAGCAACCTCGTTAATAAACAAATTATCAAGACAATTTTGCAGCCTAGTGGGTTCTGAAATTGTTTGTATACAAGCATATGACTTTAACAAATCACAAATAGAATTACAATAACCATCATTAGTTGCAAATCTGACATTAAAATCTCCACATACAATTACAATCTTTTTTAAACAGATCTTCCGTAACACAGCGTCAAGTAATTTTAAAAATACATTAATATCCCCACTAGGAGACTTATAAACATTAATTAATACTAAATTTAATTTAGCACAGTAAGCAGCCGCCACCTCAAAATTAAATTCAACTGATCCATTGTTGATTTCCGTTAGAGGCACAAATTGTAATGATGGTTTGGCCAGAATTGCCACCCCCCCGTGCCGGTGGACGGATCTACAGAATTTGGAAACTACCCTCATACCACCAATAGTTACTAACTGTAATTCACTATCAATCAGCCAGTGTTCACTAACACAAAGAACAGCATAAACCACTTTGTTGGCTAACAAGAAAATCTCAACTTCATTAAGTTTGTTTCTTAAACATTGAATGTTGGTGTAAAACATCTTGAAATCTTGAATTACTGATAGTCTATCACCAATATTTGTAGAACTACTCACCATCGGAACAAAGTTTTTTACTACTTTATTAGTGCTGCTGGTTTTGACCGGTGAAAAAACCGATTCACACAGTAACCGGATGGCCACGCTGATGGATCCAAACCTGCCGATAAATTGTTTTCGTTTATAGTTACTTTGAACGAAGCGTATAAAAGTGGGTACTTTGAGTTTAACTTTTCACAAACAACTTCCGGAAACGTGGGTTTTAAAAACTCCGTTAGTTCTTCTACTGTAGTCTTAGGGTGCGCTTTGTACACATGCAAAAATGAAACTTTGGGGGCTGTTTTTAGGTTAACTTTATTATCGTTGAGTGTTCCCACGATTGTCTTAATATTTCTTTTATTACGCTTTTTGTTGCTTACTACAGTGAAAGGCTGGTCATCTGTGGTAGCAACGTGTGCTTTATCTTTAACCTGTAAAATTGCATTAGCTACCACCCTTTTATCAGAAACAGTTTGTTTCAGATTATTCGTTTCTTGACCTTTATGGGAGGACAAGATATCACTAGAAGGCCGCTGCAGGTCAATGTCGACATCTGTTTTTATTGATGGCCGTTGTACATTTTGTTGGCCAGATAAACTATTACATTTATTAATTAGTACTATTTGCTCTTTTAGTGAAGCAATTGTCTCTTTTTGTTGACTAATTATAAGATCCTTTTGCTCGAGCAGCAGTTTCAAATAGGAAATTTCTACCTGCAAAGAATCTACATTTCCCGCGCTGGGTACAACACTTTTGCTTAGTGGTTCACTAGTAACACAACAATTTATAGTTTTATCACCCGTTTGCACTATATTTTTTAAGAGTTCTACACAACTGTTGTGAGATACAGTACCACAAACAATACATTTAAGACCACTTTGGGCAATTTTCTTGCACTTTTTACAAGGTTTAGTCAGAGCAGAATTATTCCCAACTTCACTGTCGGCGGCCATTCTACATACCATTAGGGACATATGGGACATATGGGACATCTGGGACGTCTAAGACGTTAGGGACATATGGGACATTTGGGACGTCTGGGACGTTAGGGACATATGGGACATCTAGGACGTCTGGGACGTCTGGGACATTAGGGACATACGGGACAGCTGGGACGTCTGGGACGTTAGGGACATATGGAACATCTAGGACGCCTGGGACATTAGGGACATATGGGACATATGGGACATCTGTTACGTCTGGGACATTAGGGACATATGGGACATCTGGGACGTCTGGGACGTTAGGGACATATGGAACATCTAGGACGCCTGGGACATTAGGGACATATGGGACATATGGGACATCTGTTACGTCTGGGACGTTAAGGACATATGGGACATCTAGAACGTCTGGGACGTCTGGGACGTTAGGGACATATAGGACATCTAGGACGTCTGGGACGTTAGGGACATATGATCTAGGACGTCTGGGACGTCTGGGAGGTTAGGGACATACGGGACAGCTGAGACGTCTTGGACGTTAGGGACATATGGGACATTTAGAACGTCTGGGACGTTAGGGACATATGGAACATCTAGGACGCCTGAAACATTTGGGACATATGGGACATCTGGGACGTCTGGGACGTTAGGGTCATATGGGACATCTGGGACGTCTGGGACATTAAGGACATATGGGACATCTAGGACGTCTGGGACGTCTGGGACGTTAAGGACATATGGGACATTTAGGACGCCTTGGACATTAAGGACATATGGGACATATGGGACATCTAGGACGTCTGGGACATCTGGGACGTTAAGGACATATGGGACATTTAAGACGCCTGGGACATTAGGGACATATGGGACATATGGGACATCTGGGACGTCTGGGACGTTAGGGACATATGGGACATCTGGGACGTCTGGGACGTTAAGGACATATGAGACATCTAGGACGTCTGAAACATCTGGGACGTTAAGGACATATGGGACATTCCAGCCGCTTGGGACATTAGGGACATATGGGACATGTGGGACATCTGGGACGCCTGCGACATTCAGGACATATGAGACGTTAGGGACATATAGGACATCTAGGACGACTGGGACTTTAGGGACATATAGGACATCTAGGACGACTGGGACGTTAGGGACATATGGAACATCTAGGACGCCTGGGACGTTAGGGACATATGGGACATATGGGACATCTGGGACGTCTGGGACGTTAAGGACATGTGGGCCATTTAGAACGTCTGGGACGTATGGGACATTAGGGACATATAGGACATCTAGGACGTCTGGGACGTTAGGGACATATGGAACATCTAGCACGCCTGGGACATTAGGGACATATGGGACATATGGGACATCTGGGACGTCTGGGACGTTAAGGACATATGGGACATCTAGAACGTCTGGGACGTCTGGGACGTTAGGGACATGTAGGACATCTAGAACTTCTGGGACGTCTGGGACGTTAGAGACATATAGGACATTTAGGACGTCTGGGACGTTAGGAACATATGGAACATCTAGGACGCCTGGGACATTAGGGACATATGGGACATCTGGGACGTCTGGGACGTTAGGGACATATGGAACATCTAGGACGCCTGGGACATTAGGGACATATGGGACATATGGGACATCTGTTACGTCTGGGACGTTAAGGACATATGAGACATCTAGAACGTCTGGGACGTCTGGGACGTTAGGGACATATAGGACATCTAGGACGTCTGGGACGTTAGGGACATATGATCTAGGACGTCTGGGACGTCTGGGAGGTTAGGGACATACGGGACAGCTGAGACGTCTTGGACGTTAGGGACATATGGGACATTTAGAACGTCTGGGACGTTAGGGGCATATGGAACATCTAGGACGTCTGGGACATTCGAGAAATATAAGACATTAAGGACATCTGGGACGTCTGGGACGTTAGGGACATATGGGACATCTGGGACGTCTGGGACGTTAAGGACATATAGGACATCTAGGACGTCTGGGACGTCTGGGACGTTAAGGACATATGAGACATTTAGAACGCCTGGGACATTAGGGACATATGGAATATATGGGACATCTGGGACGCCTGGGACATTAGGGACATATGGAACATATGGGACATCTGGGAAGTTTGGTACGTTAGGGACATATGGGACATTAGGGACGTCTGGGACGTTAAGAACATATGGGACATTTAGGACGCCTGGGACATTATAGACATATGGGACATCTGGGACGTTTGGAACGTCTGGGACGTTAGGGACATACAGGACATCTAGGACGTCTGGGACGTTAGGGACATATGATCTAGGACGTCTGAAACGTCTGGGATGTTAGGGACATATGGGACATCTGGGACGTCTGGGACGTTAGGGACATATGTGACATCTGGGACGTCTGGGACGTTAAGGACATATGGGACTTTTAAGATGTCTGGGACGTCTGGGACGTTAAGGACATATGGGACATTTAGGACTCCCTGGACATTAGGGACATATGGGACATATCGGCCATCTGGGACGCCTGGGACATTAGGGACATATGGGACATCTGGGACGTTTGAAACGCCTGGGACGTTAGGGACATACAGGACATCTAGGACGTCTGGGACGTTAGGAACATATGATCTAGGACGTCTGAAACGTCTGGGACGTTAGGGACATATGGGACATCTGGGACGTCTGGGACGTTAGGGACATATGTGACATCTGGGACGTTTGTAACGTCTGGGACGTTAGGGACATACAGGACATCTAGGACGTCTGGGACGTTAGGGACATATGATCTAGGACGTCTGAAACGTCTGGGACTTTAGGGACATATGGGACATCTGGGACGTCTGGGACGTTAGGGACATATGTGACATCTGGGACGTCTGGGACGTTAAGGACATATGGGACTTCTAGGATGTCTGGGACGTCTGGGACGTTAAGGACATATAGGACATTTAGGACTCCCTGGACATTAGGGACATATGGGACATCTGGGACGTTTGGAACGTCTGGGACGTTAGGGACATACAGGACATCTAGGACGTCTGGGACGTTAGGGACATATGATCTAGGACGTCTGAAACGTCTGGGACGTTAGGGACATATGGGACATCTGGGACGTCTGGGACGTTAGGGACATATGTGACATCTGGGACGTCTGGGACGTTAAGGACATATGGGACTTCTAGGATGTCTGGGACGTCTGGGACGTTAAGGACATATGGGACATTTAGGACTCACTGGACATTAGGGACATATGGGACATATCGGCCATCTGGGACGCCTGGGACATTAGGGACATATGGGACATCTGGGACGTTTGAAACGTCTGGGACGTTAGGGACATACAGGACATCTAGGACGTCTGAGACGTTAGGGACATATGATCTAGGACGTCTGGGACGTCTGGGACGTTAGGGACATATGGGACATATGGGACATCTGGGACGTCTGGGACGTTAGGGACATATGGGACATTTGGGACGTCTGGGACGTTAGGGACATATGGGACATTTAGGACGCCTGGGACGTTAGGGACATATGGGACATATGGGACGTTTGGAACGTCTGGGACGTTAGGGACATACAGGACATCTAGGACGTCTGGGACGTTAGGGACATATGATCTAGGACGCCTGAAACGTCTGGGACGTTAGGGACATATGGGACATCTGGGACGTCTGGGACGTTAGGGACATATGTGACATCTGGGACGTCTGGGACGTTAAGGACATATGGGACTTCTAGGATGTCTGGGACGTCTGGGACGTTAAGGACATATGGGACATTTAGAACTCCCTGGACATTAGGGACATATGGGACATATCGGCCATCTGGGACGCCTGGGACATTAGGGACATATGGGACATCTGGGACGTTTGAAACGTCTGGGACGTTAGGGACATACAGGACATCTAGGACGTCTGGGACGTTAGGGACATATGATCTAGGACGTCTGGGACGTCTGGGACGTTAGGGACATATGGGACATATGGGACATCTGGGACGTCTGGGACGTTAGGGACATATGGGACATTTGGGACGTCTGGGACGTTAGGGACATATGGGACATCTAGGTCGTCTGGGACGTCTGGGACATTAGGGACATACGGGACAGCTGGGACGTCTGGGACGTTAGGGACATATGGGACATTTAGGACGTCTGGGACGTTAAGGAAATATGAGACATCTAGGACGTCTGGGACGTCTGGGACGTCTGGGACGTTAAGGGCATATGGGACATTTAGGACGCCTGGGACATTAGGGACATATGGGACATATGGGACATCTGGGACGCATGGGACGTTAGGAACATATGGGACATCTAGGACGTCTGGGACGTTAAGGACATATGGGACATCTAGGACGTCTGGGACGTCTGGGACGATAAGAACATATGGGAGATTTAGGACGCTTGGGACATTAGGAACATATGGGACGTATGGAACATCTGAGACGCCTGGGACATTAGAGACATATGGGACATATGGGACATCTGGGACGTCTGGGACGTTAGGGACATATGGAGCATCTGGGACGTTGAGGACGTATGGGACATCTAGGAAATCTAGGACGTTAAGGACATATGGGACATCTGGGACGTTAGGGACATATGGGACATTTGGGACGTCTGGGACGTTAGGGACATATGGGACATCTAGGACGTCTGGGACGTCTGGGACATTAGGGACATACGGGACAGCTGGGACGTCTGGGACGTTAGGGACATATGGGACATTTAGGACGTCTGGGACGTTAAGGAAATATGAGACATCTAGGACATATGGGACATCTAGGACGTCTGGGACGTTTGGGACATTAGGGACATACGGGACAGCTGGGACGTCTGGGACGTTAGGGACATATGGGACATTTAGGACGTCTGGGACGTTAAGGAAATATGAGACATCTAGGACATATGAGACATATAGGACGTCTGGGACGTTAAGGACATATGGAACATCTAGGACGCCTGGGACATTAGGGACATATGGGACATATGGGACATCTTGGAAGTCTGGGACGTTAGGAACATATGGGACATCTAGGACGTCTGGGACGTTAAGGACATATGGGAGATTTAGGACGCCTGGGACATTAGGAACATATGGGACATATGGAACATCTGGGACGCCTGGGACATTAGAGATATATGGGACATATGGGACATCTGGGACGCCTGGGACATTAGGGACATATGGGACATATGGGACATCTGGGACGTCTGGGACGTTAGGGACATATGGGACATCTGGGACGTCTGTGACGTTAAGGACATATAGGACATCTATGACGTCTGGGACGTTTGGGACGTTAAGGACATATGGGACATTTAGGAGGTCTGGGACGTTAAGGACATATGGAACATCTATAACGTCTGGGACGTTAGGGACATATGGAACATCTAGGACGCCTGAAACATTATGGACATATGGGACATATGGGACATTTGGGACATCTGGTACGTCTGGGACGTTAGGGACATATGGGACATCTAGGACGCCTGAAACATTATGGACATATGGGACATATGGGACATTTGGGACATCTGGTACGTCTGGGACGTTAGGGACATATGGAACATCTAGGACGCTTGAAACATTTGGGACATATGGGACATATGGGACATCTGGGACGTCTGGGACGTTAGGGTCATATGGGACATCTGGGACGTCTGGGACGTCTAAGGACATATAGGACATCTATGACGTCTGGGACGTCTGGGACGTTAAGGACATATAGGACATTTAGGACGCCTTGGACATTAGGGACATATGGGACATATGGGACATCTGGGACGCCTGGGACATTAGTGACATATGGGAGATCTGAGACGTCTGGGACGTTAGGGACATATGGGACATCTGGGACGTCTGGGACGTTAAGGACATATGGGACATCTAGGACGTCTGGGACATCTGGGACGTTAAGGACATATGGGACATCTAGGACGCCTGGGACATTAGGGACATATGTGACATATGGGACATCTGCGACGTCTGGAACGTTAGGAACATATGGGACATCTAGGACATCTGGGACGTTAAGAACATATGGGACATTTAGGACGTCTGGGACGTTAGGAACATATGGAACATCTAGGACGCCTGGGCCATTAGGGATATATGGGACATATGGGAGATCTGGGACGTCTGGGACGTTAGGAACATGTGGGACATCTAGGACGATTGGGACGTTAAGGACATATGGGACATCTAGGACGTCTGGGACGTCTGGGACGTTAAGGACATATGGGAGATTTAGGACGCCTGGGACATTAGGAACATATGGGACATATAGAACATCTGGGACGCCTAGGACATTAGAGACATATGGGACATATGGGACATCTGGGACGTCTGGGACGTTAGGGACATATGGAGCATCTGGGACGTTGAGGACGTATGGGACATCTAGGAAATCTACGACGTTAAGGACATATGGGACATCTGGGACGTCTGGGACGTTAGGGACATACGGAAATCTGGGACGTCTGGGACATATGGGACATCTGGGACGTCTGGGACGTTAGGGACATATGGGACATTTGGGACGTCTGGGACGTTAGGGACATATGGGACATCTAGGACGTCTGGGACGTCTGGGACATTAGGGACATACGGGACAGCTGAGACGTCTGGGACGTTAGGGACATATGGGACATTTAGGACGTCTGGGACGTTAGGGACATATGGAACATTTAGGACGTTTGGGACATTAGGAACATATGGGACATCTGAGACGTCTGGGACGTTAGGGATATATGGGACAGCTGCGTCTGGGACGTTAAGGACATATAGGACATCTAGGACGTCTGGGACGTCTGGGACGTTAAGGACATATGAGACATTTAGGACGCCTGGGACATTAGGGACATATGGGACATCTGGGACGCCTGGGACATTAGGGACATATGGGACATATGAGACATCTGGTACGTCTGGGACGTCTGGGACGTTAGGGACATATAGGACAAGTAGGACGTCTGGGACGTTAGGGACATATGGGACATCTAGGACGTCTAGGACGTCTGGGACGTTAGGTACATACGGGACAGCTGGGACGTCTGGGACGTTAGGGACATATGGGACATCTAGGACGTCTAGGACGTCTGGGACGTTAGGGACATATGGAACATCTAGGACGCCTGGGACATTAGGGACATATGGGACATATGGGACATCTGGGACGTCTGGGACGTTAGGGACATATGGGACATCTGGGACGTATGGGACGTTAAAGACATATGGGACATCTAGGACATCTGGGACGTCTGGGACGTTAAGGACATATGGGACATTTAGGACGCCCTGGACATGAGGGACATATGGGACATATCGGCCATCTGGGACGCCTGGGACATTAGGGACATATGGGACATATGGGACATCTGGGACGTCTGGGACGTTAGGGACATATGGGACATCTGGGACGTCTGTGACGTTAAGGACATATGGGACATCTATGACGTCTGGGACGTTTGGGACATATGGAACATCTAGGACGCCGGGGACATTAGGGACATATGGGACATCTGGGACGTCTGGGACGTTAGGGACATATGGAACATCTAGGACGCCTGGGACATTAGGGACATATGGGACATATGGGACATCTGTTACGTCTGGGACGTTAAGGACATATGGGACATCTAGAACGTCTGGGACGTCTGGGACGTTAGGGACATATAGGACATCTAGGACGTCTGGGACGTTAGGGACATATGATCTAGGACGTCTAAGACGTCTGGGAGGTTAGGGACATACGGGACAGCTGAGACGTCTTGGACGTTAGCGACATATGGGACATTTAGAACGTCTGGGACGTTAGGGGCATATGGAACATCTAGGACGTCTGGGACATTCGAGAAATATTAGACATTAAGGACATCTGGGACGTCTGGGACGTTAGGGACATATGGGACATCTGGGACGTCTGCTACGTTAAGGACATATAGGACATCTAGGACGTCTGGGACGTCTGGGACGTTAAGAACATATGAGACATTTAGAACGCCTGGGACATTAGGGACATATGGAATATATGGGACATCTGGGACGCCTGGGACATTAGGGACATATGGAACATATGGGACATCTGGGAAGTCTGGTACGTTAGGGACATATGGGACATTAGGGACGTCTGGGACGTTAAGAACATATGGGACATTTAGGACGCCTGGGACATTAGGGACATATGGGACATCTGGGACGTTTGGAACGTCTGGGACGTTAGGGACATACAGGACATCTAGGACGTCTGGGACGTTAGGGACATATGGTCTAGGACGTCTGGGACGTCTGGGACGTTAGGGACATATGGGACATCTGGGACGTTTGGAACGTCTGGGACGTTAGGGACATACACAACATCTAGGACGTCTGGGACGTTAGGGACATATGATCTAGGACGTCTGGGACGTCTGGGACGTTAGGGACATATGGGACATCTGGGACGTCTGGGACGTTAGGGACATATGTGACATCTGGGACGTCTGGGACGTTAAGGACATATGGGACATCTAGGATGTCTGGGACGTCTGGGACGTTAAGGGCATATGGGACATTTAGGACTTCCTGGACATTAGGGACATATAGGACATATCGGCCATCTGGGACGCCTGGGACATTAGGGACATATGGGACATCTGGGACGTTTGGAACGTCTTGGACGTTAGGGACATACAGGACATCTAGGACGTCTGGGACGTTAGGGACATATGATCTAGGACGTCTGGGACGTCTGGGACGTTAGGGACATATGGGACATCTCGGACGTCTGGGACGTTAGGGACATATGTGACATCTGGGACGTCTGGGACGTTAAGGACATATGGGACATCTAGGATGTCTGGGACGTCTGGCACGTTAAGGACATATGGGACATTTAGGACTCCCTGGACATTAGGGACATATGGGACATATCGGCCATCTGGGACGCCTGGGACATTAGGGACATATGGGACATCTGGGACGTCTGGGACGTTAAGGAAATATGAGACATCTAGGACGTCTGGGACGTCTGGGACGTTAAGGACATATGGGACATCTAGGATGCCTGGGACGTCTGGGACATTAAGGACATATGGGACATTTAGGACTCTCTGGACATTAGGGACATATGGGACATATCGGCCATCTGGGACGCATGGGACATTAGGGACATATGGGTCATATGGGACATCTGGGACGTCTGGGACGTTAAGGAAATATGAGACATCTAGGACGTCTGGGACGTTAAGGACATATGGGACATTTAGGACGCCTGGGACATTAGGGACATATGGGACATATGGGACATCTGGGACGTTAGAAACATATGGGACATCTGGGACGTCTGGGACGTTAAGGAAATATGAGACATCTAGGACGTCTGGGACGTTAAGGACATATGGGACATTTAGGACTCCCTGGACATTAGGGACATATGGGACATTTCGGCCATCTGGGACGCCTGGGACATTAGGGACATATGGGACATCTGGGACGTCTGGGACGTTAAGGAAATATGAGACATCTAGGACGTTTGGGACGTCTGGGACGTTAAGGACATATGGGACATCTAGGATGTCTGGGACGTCTGGGACGTTAAGGACATATGGGACATTTAGGACTCCCTGGACATTAGGGACATATGGGACATAGCGGCCATCTGGGACGCATGGGACATTAGGGACATATGGGTCATATGGGACATCTGGGACGTCTGGGACGTTAAGGAAATATGAGACATCTAGGACGTCTGGGACGTCTGGGACGTTAAGGACATATGGGACATTTAGGACGCCTGGGACATTAGGGACATATGGAACATCTGGGATGTTAGAAACATATGGGACATCTGGGACGTCTGAGACGTTAAGGACATATGGGACATCTAGGACGTCTGAGACGTTTGGGACGTTAAGGACATATGTGACATTTAGGACGCCTGGGACATTAGGGACGTATGGGATATATGGGACATCTGGAATGCCTGGGACATTAGGGACATATGGGACATATGGGACATCTGGGACGTCTGGGACGTCTGGGACGTTAGGGACATACGGGACAGCTGGGATGTCTGGGACGTTAAGGACATATGGGACATCTGGGACGTCTGGGACGTTAGGAACATATGGGACATCTAGGACGTCTGGGACGTTAAGGACATATGGGACATTTAGGACGTCTGGGACGTTAGGGACATATAGGACATCTAGGACGTCTGGGACGTCTGGGACGTTAGGGACATACGGGACAGCTGGGACGTCTGGGACGTTAAGGACATATGGGACATCTGGGACGTCTGGGACGTTAGGAACATATGGGACATCTAGGACGTCTGGGACGTTAAGGACATATGGGACATTTAGGACGTCTGGGACGTTAGGGAAATATGGAACATCTAGGACGCCTGGGACATTAGGGACATATGGGACATATTGGCCATCTGGGACGCCTGGGACATTAGGGACATATGGGACATCTGGGACGTTTGGATCGTCTGGACGTTAGGGACATACAGGACATCTAGGACGTCTGGGACGTTAGGGACATATGATCTAGGACTTCTGGGACGTCTGGGACGTTAGGGACATATGGGACATCTGGGACGTCTGGGACGTTAGGGGCATATGTGACATCTGGGACGTCTGGGACGTTAAGAACATATGGGACATCTAGGATGTCTGGGACGTCTGGGACGTTAAGGACATATGGGACAAATAGGACTCCCTGGACATTAGGGACATATGGGACATATCGGCCATCTGGGACGCCTGGGACATTAGGGACGTATGGGACATCTGGGACGTCTGAGACGTTAAGGAAATATGAGACATCTAGGACGTCTGGGACGTCTGGGACGTTAAGGACATATGGGACATCTAGGATGTCTGGGACGTCTGGGACGTTAAGGACATATGGGACATTTAGGACTCCCTGGACATTAGGGAGATATGGGACATATCGGCCATCTGGGACGCATGGGACATTAGGGACATATGGGTCATATGGGACATCTGGGACGTCTGGGACGTTAAGGAAATATGAGACATCTAGGACGTCTGGGACGTCTGGGACGTTAAGGACATATGGGACATTTAGGACGCCTGGGACATTAGGGACATATGGGACATATGGGACATCTGGAACGCTTGGGACATTAGGGACATATGGGACATATGGGACATCTGGGACGTCTGGGACGTTAGGGACATATAGGACATCCAGGACGTCTGGGACGTCTGGGACGTTAGGGACATACGGGACAGCTGGGACGTCTGGGACGTTAAGGACATATGGGACATCTGGGACGTCTGGGACGTTAGGAAAATATGGGACATCTAGGACGTCTGGGACGTTAAGGACATATGGGACATTTAGGACGTCTGGGACGTTAGGGACATATGGAACATCTAGGACGCCTGGGACATTAGGGACATATGGGACATATCGGCCATCTGGGACGCCTGGGACATTAGGGACATATGGGACATCTGGGACGTTTGAAACGTCTGGGACGTTAGGGACATACAGGACATCTAGGACGTCTGGGACGTTAGGGACATATGATCTAGGACGTCTGGGACGTCTGGGACGTTAGGGACATAAGGGACATCTGGGACGTCTGGGACGCTAGGGGACATATGTGACATCTGGGACGTCTGGGACGTTAAGGACATATGGGACATCTAGGATGTCTGGGACGTCTGGGACGTTAAGGACATATGGGACATTTAGGACTCCTGGACATTAGGGACATATGGGACATATCGGCCATCTGGGACGCATGGGACATTAGGAACATATGTGTCATATGGGACATCTGGGACGTCTGGGACGTTAAGGAAATATGAGACATCTAGGACGTCTGGGACGTCTGGGACGTTAAGGACATAAGGGACATCTAGGATGTCTGGGACGTCTGGGACGTTAAGGACATATGGGACATTTAGGACTCCCTGGACATTAGGGACATATGGGACATATCGGCCATCTGGGACGCATGGGACATTAGGAACATATGGGTCATATGGGACATCTGGGACGTCTGGGACGTTAAGGAAATATGAGACATCTAGGACGTCTGGGACGTCTGGGACGTTAAGGACATATGGGACATTTAAGACGCCTGGGACATTAGGGACATATGGAACATCTGGGACGTTAGAAACATATGGGACATCTGGGACGTCTGAGACGTTAAGGACATATGGGACATCTAGGACGTCTGAGACGTTTGGGACGTTAAGGACATATGTGACATTTAGGACGCCTGGGACATTAGGGACATATGGGATATATGGGACGTCTGGAACGCCTGGGACATTAGGGACATATGGGACATATGGGACATCTGGGACGTCTGGGACGTTAGGGACATATAGGACATCTAGGACGTCTGGGACGTCTGGGACGTTAGGGACATACGGGACGTTAGGGACATACGGGACAGCTGGGACGTCTGGGACGTTAAGGACATATGGGACATATAGGACGTCTGGGACGTATGGGACGTTAGGGACATATAGGACATCTAGGACGTCTGGGACGTTAGGGACATATGGAACATCTAGGACGCCTGGGACATTAGGGACATATGGGACATATGGGACATCTGGGACGTCTGGGACGTTAAGGACATATGGGACATCTAGAACGTCTGGGACGTCTGGGACGTTAGGGACATATAGTACATCTAGAACTTCTGAGACGTCTGGGACGTTAGAGACATATAGGACATTTAGGACGTCTGGGACGTTAGGGACATATGGAACATCTAGGACGCCTGGGACATTAGGGACATATGGGACATCTGGGACGTCTGGGACGTTAGGGACATATGGAACATCTAGGACGCCTGGGACATTAGGGACATATGGGACATCTGTTACGTCTGGGACATTAGGGACATATGGGACATCTGGGACGTCTGGGACGTTAGGGACATATGGAACGTCTAGGACGCCTGGGACATTAGGGACATATGGGACATATGGGACATCTGTTACGTCTGGGACGTTAAGGACATATGGGACATCTAGAACGTCTGGGACGTCTGGGACGTTAGGGACATATAGGACATCTAGGACGTCTGGGACGTTAGGGACATATGATCTAGGACGTTATTATCAACAAAAGGGGTTACCGTTGGCTAATCTCTCAAAATCAAACCTAACATAGCTACTTGGATACAATTGCCTGCCGACCAGCTCAGTACGAAGACGGCGTGACAGTTCTATGAACGAAATATGCAAAACGGGCGCCAACGGTATTTTTAACAAAATAAGCAAGTGTATCCAGGCAGTAGAACGAGAATCCGTAAACTCAGTAGCACAAACAATCTGAAAGAAAGCACAACTCAAACATCGGTAGCAGTAACAAATAATAAATAAACACAATAAAATATCACAGTATAATTGGCATTTAAAATATCACAATACAATCGACAAAGCATAACTCTTAATATGAATGCGTCACAATTTACCAATATCTGCATAACAACAAAAATAATGGTTGAGCGGACGTTACGGAAAATCAGAACTTAAATTGCCGCAAGCCGAGAAGCGGCAGCGCACACTCGCGAACGGACATGTCATAAAATAATTATCTAAATACAGTCTAAAGTACAACCTGTTAGCGGCTTCCGTCGAGCACTTTCAGCATGCTTATCAAGAGTCCAGGCGTGCTGAAGATCTCCCTGAGAACACGCAGCAAGCCAAGGTCGCACATCGAAGATAGCGGCGGCGACAGCTGCCTCCTTGAAATTCAGAAAAACTGCACACTCGAACTGAATTGCCCAAAACTGCTTATGTAGACTGATTTAACCAAGACTGAATTGCCCAGACAGATTACTCGAATTTCGCCCACGGCTGCTTGTTCGAATTCCGCCCAAGACGGCTTGTTCGAATTCCGCCCAAGACGGCTTGTTCGAATTGTGCCCCAGACGGCTTGCTAAGAAAAACGAAATCCAGAATAAATGCATGCAACCCTTTGGTAAACGACCAACAAAATAAACGGAACTTACCCCGGGTGAACTGGGCAAACGAGCATCGAAGGCTAGATGCGGCATGGCGTAGAATAAAATCTCACATGCTTCGCTTTGCAGCGAGGCCCCAAAGCTCCCATAACTAACAAAATGTAGCGGCAAGACAAAGCGGATCACCAAAGCCAGCATAAAACATCTTCGCCGCGTTCCGTCCAACCAAAAGGGACGCGCTCAGCCAAAAGAATGCGGCCTCGAGAGCGCTCCGACCTCACGCTGTCGAGCAAGGCCAAAATCATGCCTGAACGATACGATAACAAGCCCCACAGAAATCGCAAATTAACGAAGGCGTAAATCTAGCAATGCAGAACTACAGGGAGTAACAAAATAACCGTAACAACGTCTGGGACGTCTGGGAGGTTAGGGACATACGGAACAGCTGAGACGTCTTTGACGTTAGGGACATATGGGACATTTAGAACGTCTGGGACGTTAGGGACATATGGAACATCTAGGACGCCTGAAACATTTGGGACATATGGGACATATGGGACATCTGGACGTCTGGGACGTTAGGGTCATATGGGACATCTGGGACGTCTGGGACGTTAAGGACATATGGGACATCTAGGACGTCTGGGACGTCTGGGACGTTAAGGACATATGGTACATTTAGGACGCCTTGGACATTAAGGACATATGGGACATATGGGACATCTAGGACGTCTGGGACATCTGGGACGTTAAGGACATATGGGACATTTAAGACGCCTGGGACATTAGGGACATATGGGACATATGGGACATCTGGGACGTCTGGGACGTTAGGGACATATGGGACATCTGGGACGTCTGGGACGTTAAGGACATATGAGACATCTTGGACGTCTGAAACATCTGGGACGTTAAGGACATATGGGACATTCCAGCCGCTTGGGACATTAGGGACATATGGGACATGTGGGACATCTGGGACGCCTGCGACATTAAGGACATATGGGACGTTAGGGACATATAGGACATCTAGGACGACTGGGACTTTAGGGACATATAGGACATCTAGGACGACTGGGACGTTAGGGACATATGGAACATCTAGGACGCCTGGGACGTTAGGGACATATGGGACATATGGGACATCTGGGACGTCTGGGACGTTAAGGACATATGGGACATCTAGAACGTCAGGACGTATGGGACGTTAGGGACATATAGGACATCTAGGACGTCTGGGACGTTAGGGACATATGGAACATCTAGGACGCCTGAGACATTAGGGACATATGGGACATATGGGACATCTGGGACGTCTGGGACGTTAAGGACATATGGGACATCTAGAACGTCTGGGACGTCTGGGACGTTAGGGACATATAGGACATCTAGAACTTCTGGGACGTCTGGGACGTTAGAGACATATAGGACATTTAGGACGTCTGGGACGTTAGGGACATATGGAACATCTAGGACGCCGGGGATATTAGGGACATATGAGACATCTGGGACGTCTGGGACGTTAGGGACATATGGAACATCTAGGACGCCTGGGACATTAGGGACATATGGGACATATGGGACATCTGTTACGTCTGGGACGTTAAGGACATATGGGACATCTAGAACGTCTGGGACGTCTGGGACGTTAGGGACATATAGGACATCTAGGACGTCTGGGACGTTAGGGACATATGATCTAGGACGTCTGGGACGTCTGGGAGGTTAGGGACATACGGGACAGCTGAGACGTCTTGGACGTTAGCGACATATGGGACATTTAGAACGTCTGGGACGTTAGGGGCATATGGAACATCTAGGACGTCTGGGACATTCGAGAAATATTAGACATTAAGGACATCTGGGACGTCTGGGACGTTAGGGACATATGGGACATCTGGGACGTCTGCTACGTTAAGGACATATAGGACATCTAGGACGTCTGGGACGTTTGGGACGTTAAGAACATATGAGACATTTAGAACGCCTGGGACATTAGGGACATATGGAATATATGGGACATCTGGGACGCCTGGGACATTAGGGGACATATGGAACATATGGGACATCTGGGAAGTCTGGTACGTTAGGGACATATGGGACATTAGGGACGTCTGGGACGTTAAGAACATATGGGACATTTAGGACGCCTGGGACATTAGGGACATATGGGACATCTGGGACGTTTGGAACGTCTGGGACGTTAGGGACATACAGGACATCTAGGACGTCTGGGACGTTAGGGACATATGGTCTAGAACGTCTGGGACGTCTGGGACGTTAGGGACATATGGGACATCTGGGACGTTTGGAACGTCTGGGACGTTAGGGACATACACAACATCTAGGACGTCTGGGACGTTAGGGACATATGATCTAGGACGTCTGGGACGTCTGGGACGTTAGGGACATATGGGACATCTGGGACGTCTGGGACGTTAGGGACATATGTGACATCTGGGACGTCTGGGACGTTAAGGACATATGGGACATCTAGGATGTCTGGGACGTCTGGGACGTTAAGGACATATGGGACATTTAGGACTCCCTGGACATTAGGGACATATGGGACATATCGGCCATCTGGGACGCCTGGGACATTAGGGACATTAGCTACATCTGGGACGTTTGGAACGTCTTGGACGTTAGGGACATACAGGACATCTAGGACGTCTGGGACGTTAGGGACATATGATCTAGGACGTCTGGGACGTCTGGGACGTTAGGGACATATGGGACATCTCGGACGTCTGGGACGTTAGGGACATATGTGACATCTGGGACGTCTAGGACGTTAAGGACATATGGGACATCTAGGATGTCTGGGACGTCTGGGACGTTAAGGACATATGGGACATTTAGGACTCCCTGGACATTAGAGACATATGGGACATATCGGCCATCTGGTACGCCTGGGACATTAGGGACATATGGGACATCTGGGACGTCTGGGACGTTAAGGAAATATGAGACATCTAGGTCGTCTGGGACGTCTGGGACGTTAAGGACATATGGGACATCTAGGATGTCTGGGACGTCTGGGACGTTAAGGACATATGGGACATTTAGGACTCCCTGGACATTAGGGACATATGGGACATATCGGCCATCTGGGACGCATGGGACATTAGGGACATATGGGTCATATGGGACATCTGGGACGTCTGGGACGTTAAGGAAATATGAGACATCTAGGACGTCTGGGACGTTAAGGACATATGGGACATTTAGGACGCCTGGGACATTAGGGACATATGGGACATATGGGACATCTGGACGTTAGAAACATATGGGACATCTGGGACGTCTGAGACGTTAAGGACATATGGGACATCTAGGACGTCTGAGACGTTTGGGACGTTAAGGACATATGTGACATTTAGGACGCCTGGGACATTAGGGACATATGGGACATCTGGAATGCCTGGGACATTAGTTACATATGGGACATATGGGACATCTGGGACATCTGGGACGTTTGGAACGTCTGGGACGTTAGGGACATACAGGACATCTAGGACGTCTGGGACGTTAGGGACATATGGTCTAGAACGTCTGGGACGTCTGGGACGTTAGGGACATATGGGACATCTGGACGTTTGGAACGTCTGGGACGTTAGGGACATACACAACATCTAGGACGTCTGGGACGTTAGGGACATATGATCTAGGACGTCTGGGACGTCTGGGACGTTAGGGACATATGGGACATCTGGGACGTCTGGGACGTTAGGGACATATGTGACATCTGGGACGTCTGGGACGTTAAGGACATATGGGACATCTAGGATGTCTGGGACGTCTGGGACGTTAAGGACATATGGGACATTTAGGACTCCCTGGACATTAGGGACATATGGGACATATCGGCCATCTGGGACGCCTGGGACATTAGGGACATTAGGGACATCTGGGACGTTTGGAACGTCTTGGACGTTAGGGACATACAGGACATCTAGGACGTCTGGGACGTTAGGGACATATGATCTAGGACGTCTGGGACGTCTGGGACGTTAGGGACATATGGGACATCTCGGACGTCTGGGACGTTAGGGACATATGTGACATCTGGGACGTCTAGGACGTTAAGGACATATGGGACATCTAGGATGTCTGGGACGTCTGGGACGTTAAGGACATATGGGACATTTAGGACTCCCTGGACATTAGGGACATATGGGACATATCGGCCATCTGGTACGCCTGGGACATTAGGGACATATGGGACATCTGGGACGTCTGGGACGTTAAGGAAATATGAGACATCTAGGTCGTCTTTGACGTCTGGGACGTTAAGGACATATGGGACATCTAGGATGTCTGGGACGTCTGGGACGTTAAGGACATATGGGACATTTAGGACTCCCTGGACATTAGGGACATATGGGACATATCGGCCATCTGGGACGCATGGGACATTAGGGACATATGGGTCATATGGGACATCTGGGACGTCTGGGACGTTAAGGAAATATGAGACATCTAGGACGTCTGGGACGTTAAGGACATATGGGACATTTAGGACGCCTGGGACATTAGGGACATATGAGACATATGGGACATCTGGGACGTTAGAAACATATGGGACATCTGGGACGTCTGAGACGTTAAGGACATATGGGACATCTAGGACGTCTGAGACGTTTGGGACGTTAAGGACATATGTGACATTTAGGACGCCTGGGACATTAGGGACATATGGGATATATGGGACATCTGGAATGCCTGGGACATTAGGGACATATGGGACATATGGGACATCTGGGACGTCTGGGACGTCTGGGACGTTAGGGACATACGGGACAGCTGGGATGTCTGGGACGTTAAGGACATATGGGACATCTGGGACGTCTGGGACGTTAGGAACATATGGGACATCTAGGACGTCTGGGACGTTAAGGACATATGGGACATTTAGGACGTCTGGGACGTTAGGGACATATAGGACATCTAGGACGTCTGTGACGTCTGGGACGTTAGGGACATACGGGACAGCTGGGACGTCTGGGACGTTAAGGACATATGGGACATCTGGGACGTCTGGGACGTTAGGAACATATGGGACATCTAGGACGTCTGGGACGTTAAGGACATATGGGACATTTAGGACGTCTGGGACGTTAGGGACATATGGAACATCTAGGACGCCTGGGACATTAGGGACATATGGGACATATTGGCCATCTGGGACGCCTGGGACATTAGGGACATATGGGACATCTGGGACGATTGGAACGTCTGGGACGTTAGGGACATACAGGACATCTAGGACGTCTGGGACGTTAGGGACATATGATCTAGGACGTCTGGGACGTCTGGGACGTTAGGGACATATGGGACATCTGGGACGTCTGGGACGTTAGGGGCATATGTGACATCTGGGACGTCTGGGACGTTAAGGACATATGGGACATCTAGGATGTCTGGGACGTCTTAGACGTTAAGGACATATGGGACATTTAGGACTCCCTGGACATTAGGGACATATGGGACATATCGGCCATCTGGGACGCCTGGGACATTAGGGACATATGGGACATCTGGGACGTCTGGGACGTTAAGGAAATATGAGACATCTAGGACGTCTGGGACGTCTGGGACGTTAAGGACATATGGGACATCTAGGATGTCTGGGACGTCTGGGACGTTAAAGACATATGGGACATCTGGGACGCATGGAACATTAGGGACATATGAGTCATATGGGACATCTGGGACGTCTAGGACGTTAATTAAATATGAGACATCTAGGACGTCTGGGACGTCTGGGACGTTAAGGACATATGGGACATTTAGGACGCCTGGGACATTAGGGACATATGGGACATATTGGACATCTGGGACGTTAAGGACATATGGGACATCTAGGACGTCTGAGACGTTTGGGACGTTAGGGACATACGGGACAGCTGGGACGTCTGGGACGTTAAGGACATATAGGACATCTAGGACGTCTGGGACGTCTGGGACGTTAGGGACATACGGGAAAGCTGGGACGTCTGGGACGTTAAGGACATATGGGACATCTGGGACGTCTGGGACGGTAGGAAAATATGGGACATCTAGGACGTCTGAGACGTTAAGGACATATGGGACATCTAGGACGTCTGGGACGTCTGGGACGTTAGGGACATACGGGACAGCTGGGACGTCTGGGACGTTAAGGACATATGGGACATCTGGGACGTCTGGGGCGTTAGGAAAATATGGGACATCTAGGACGTCTGGGACGTTAAGGACATATGGGACATTTAAGACGTCTGGGACGTTAGGGACATATGGAACATCTAGGACGCCTGGGACATTAGGGACATATGGGACATATTGGCCATCTGGCACGCCTGGGACATTAGGGACATATGGGACATCTGGGACGTTTGGAACGTCCGGGACGTTAGGGACATACAGGACATCTAGGACGTCTGGGACGTTAGGGACATATGATCTAGGACGTCTGGGACGTCTGGGACGTTAGGGACATATGGGACATCTGGGACGTCTGGGACGGTAGGGACATATGTGACATCTGGGACGTCTGGGACGTTAAGGACATATGGGACATTTAGGACTCCCTGGACATTAGGGACATATGGGACATTTCGGCCATCTGGGACGCCTGGGACATTAGGGACATATGGGACATCTGGGACGTCTGGGACGTTAAGGAAATATGAGACATCTAGGACGTCTGAGACGTCTGGGACGTTAAGGACATATGGGACATCTAGGATGTCTGGGACGTCTGGGACGTTAAGGACATATGGGACATTTAGGACTCCCTGGACATTAGGGACATATGGGACATATCGGCCATCTGGGACGCATGGGACATTAGGGACATATGGGTCATATGGGACATCTGGGACGTCTGGGACGTTAAGGAAATATGAGACATCTAGGACGTCTGGGACGTCTGGGACGTTAAGGACATATGGGACATTTAGGACGCCTGGGACATTAGGGACATATGGAACATCTGGGACGTTAGAAACATATGGGACATCTGGGACGTCTGAGACGTTAAGGACATATGGGACATCTAGGACGTCTGAGACGTTTGGGACGTTAAGGAAATATGAGACATCTAAGACTTCTGGGACGTCTGGGACGGTAAGGACATATGGGACATCTAGGATGTCTGGGACGTTTGGGACGTTAAGGACATATGGGCCATTTAGGACTCCCTGGACATTAGGGACATATGGGACATATGGGACATCTGGGACGCATGGAACATTAGGGACATATGGGTCATATGGGACATCTGGGACGTCTAGGACGTTAAGGAAATATGAGACATCTAGGACGTCTGGGACGTCTGGGACGTTAAGGACATATGGGACATTTAGGACGCCTGGGACATTAGGGACATATGGGACATATGGGACATCTGGGACGTTAAGGACATATGGGACATCTAGGACGTCTGAGACGTTTGGGACGTTAAGGACATATGTGACATTTAGGACGCCTGGGACATTAGGGACATATGGGATATATGGGACATCTGGAACGCCTGGGACATTAGGGACATATGGGACATATGGGACATCTGGGACGTCTGGGACGTTAGGGACATATAGGACATCTAGGACGTCTGGGACGTCTGGGACGTTAGGGACATACGGGACAGCTTTGACGTCTGGGACGTTAAGGACATATGGGACATCTGGGACGTCTGGGACGTTAGGAAAATATGGGACATCTAGGACGTCTGGGACGGTAAGGACATATGGGACATTTAGGACGTCTGGGACGTTAGGGACATATGGAACATCTAGGACGCCTGGGACATTAGGGACATATGGGACATATCGGCCATCTGGGACGCCTGGTACATTAGGGACATATGGGACATCTGGGACGTTTGAAACGTCTGGGACGTTAGGGACATACAGGACATCTAGGACGTCTGGGACGTTAGGGACATATGATCTAGGACGTCTGGGACGTCTGGGACGTTAGGGACATAAGGGACATCTGGGACGTCTGGGACGTTAGGGACATATGTGACATCTGGGACGTCTGGGACGTTAAGGACATATGGGACATCTAGGATGTCTGGGACGTCTGGGACGTTAAGGACATATGGGACATTTAGGACTCCCTGGACAATAGGGACATATGGGACATATCGGCCATCTGGGACGCATGGGACATTAGGAACATATGGGTCATATGGGACATCTGGGACGTCTGGGACGTTAAGGAAATATGAGACATCTAGGACGTCTGGGACGTCTGGGACGTTAAGGACATAAGGGACATCTAGGATGTCTGGGACGTCTGGGACGTTAAGGACATATGGGACATTTAGGACTCCCTGGACATTAGGGACATATGGGACATATCGGCCATCTGGGACGCATGGGACATTAGGAACATATGGGTCATATGGGACATCTGGGACGTCTGGGACGTTAAGGAAATATGAGACATCTAGGACGTCTTGGACGTCTGGGACGTTAAGGACATATGGGACATTTAAGACGCCTGGGACATTAGGGACATATGGAACATCTGGGACGTTAGAAACATATGGGACATCTGGGACGTCTGAGACGTTAAGGACATATGGGACATCTAGGACGTCTGAGACGTTTGGGACGTTAAGGACATATGTGACATTTAGGACGCCTGGGACATTAGGGACATATGGGATATATGGGACGTCTGGAACGCCTGGGACATTAGGGACATATGGGACATATGGGACATCTGGGACGTCTGGGACGTTAGGGACATATAGGACATCTAGGACGTCTGGGACGTCTGGGACGTTAGGGACATACGGGACAGCTGGGACGTCTGGGACGTTAAGGACATATGGGACATATAGGACGTCTGGGACGTTAGGGACATATGGAACATCTAGGACGCCTGGGACATTAGGGACATATGGCACATATGGGACATCTGGGACGTCTGGGACGTTAGGAACATATGGGACATCTAGGACGTCTGGGACGTTAAGGACATATGGGACATTTAGGACGTCTGGGACGTTAGGGACATATGGAACATCTAGGACGCCTGGGACATTAGGGACATATGGGACATATGGGACATCTGGGACGTCTGGGACGTTAGGAACATGTGGGACATCTAGGACATCTGGGACGTTAAGGACATATGGGACATCTAGGACGTCTGGGACTTCTGGGACGTTAAGGACATATGGGAGATTTAGGACGCCTGGGACATTAGGAACATATGGGACATATAGAACATCTGGGACGTCTGGGACGTTAGAGACAGTGGAGCATCTGGGACGTTGAGGACGTATGGGACATCTAGGAAATCTAGGACGTTAAGGACATATGAGACATCTGGGACGTCTGGGACGTTAGGGACATATGGGACATCTGGGACGTCTGGGACATTAATAATAATAATAATAATAATAATAATGTTTATTTTACCACGTTATATACATACATATATTTGTAGCAAGTCGAAATAATTAACACATTGAATATTTTATAAATATAAGTAATTACATAAATGGTGTATCGATATACTCTTTAGTTGAATAAAAACATAACTGTAATAGATGCCGCTTTACATTAGTCTTAAAACTACTTAATGACATAGATTTTATACGCTGTGGAATATGATTGTACAGGTTCAAATTGTAAGAATTTTTAATAGATTTGGTCAGTCTAAATCGTGGATTGCGTAAAGCATTATTAGTTCTCGTGAAATAATTGTGATAATCACGATTAGTAGAGAACGTAGCTATGTTTTTTTGTATTTCACACAGAGTGACATATATAAATAAACACGGTAGAGACATAATACCCAGGTTAATGAACAGTGGACGACAATGGTCCCTACTACCAACGTTAGCTAAAATTCTAACAGCTTGTTTCTGTTGACGAAAGATACGTAAAGCGTGAGAAGAATTTCCCCATAAAATCAAAGCGTAAGAAATATTTGAGTGAAATAGAGAAAAATAAGTTACTCTTAGCAATTCTGATGTAACTAACTGTTTTAAATTGCGCAGCAAAAATATGACACTGGAAAGTTTCGCACTAAGATGTTGAACATGGTAAGACCAGTTTAAAGAGTCATCTAACACTACTCCTAGCAATTTAACCGAATCTCCTTTGATGGTATTTGTGGGGGAGAAGATAAGTTTCTGGGTTTTGTCTTGATTGAGCTTGAGTTGGTTTGTACAAAACCATTTTTCTGCATGCTTCTCACACTCAATAGAAAGTTGATGCAAAGTATTTAAGTTTTTTGTGGACGACAAGAGAGTAGTGTCATCAGCAAAAAATAAGCAATTCCTGGGGGTCATATGATGGTATAAATCATTAATATAGACGATAAATAGAATGGGACCTAATACGGAGCCCTGAGGTACCCCACAAACCACAGGTTTAAGCTCAGAATTAATATTGTTGATATTTACACATTGGTTTCTATTTTCAAGGTAAGATTGAAATAGCGCTAGTGAAGAATTTTTTATGCCATAAAAAGCTAGTTTACCTATGAGAATATCATGAGATACGCAGTCGAACGCTTTAGAGAGGTCACACAGCGTGATAGCTGTGTGTTTGCCCTCTTCGAGACTCCCGACTACGTCACCAACCACCTTCAAAACAGCCTGGGTCGTGCTCCTACTGCCACGAAAGCCAAACTGGCACGAATTAAAAAGAGAATTGCTTTCAAAATATTGAATTAGTCTCGACTTTAAAATAATTTCAAAAACCTTAGCAAATGTTGGAATTATTGAAATAGGACGATAATTGTCAGTGTCAGAAGTGTCCCCTTTTTTATGAAGGGGGAGAACTTTCGTTACCTTGAAAGTGTCGGGAAAAATTCCTGTTAAAATACATGAATTGAAAAGTACTGATAAAGGAAATGAAATTAAATCCGCAATCTCTTTGACAATTTTACTGTTCAGATCATGGTAATCAAAACAACTAGAGTTCTTTAAAGATTTGATTGCGATAAAAACCTCTTCAGGTGTTACCATTTCAACATTAAATGAGCATGCAGGGAGTGGAACAGCTTCAAGCAAATTAATAGCGCTACGATCCGATTTTGGTAAGGAAGCAATTAGGTTGCTGGCTATTGTTACAAAATAATTATTAAAATCGTCTGCAGAGGTATTGGTATCCAGATTATTCGACCGCTTAGTACTATTCCTTTCAGCGTTAATTAAATTCCAGCATTGTTTTTGCTTATTATCACCACTGACAATGTAACTACTGTAAGCAGCTTTCTTTTAAATTTTTATTTCATCTTTATATTGTTTGCGTAAAGTATTGTAAGTGCGCAAAACATTTGGGTCTTTACTTTCATTATAAATTAATTTCACACATGATAAAGTGTTTCTTAAGTTTCTAAGCGTATCGTTAAACCAGCTAACAAGAGCTTTATTACCATTAGTACATTTTCTTAGTGGAAAATGACTATGTACAAGAGATTTAAAAGTATTTACCAAAAATTCGGATAAATAGTTTACATCGTACCTTGGGTTACAAAAATTTTTCCAATCAATCTCAGATATAGAGCTTCTAAATTTGAATAAACCATGTTTAGTTATCTTTCTCCTATAGATTGGTTTGGATACATCTTTTTGTCCCGCAGTACTACTGTTTACAGTCATTTCAAAATGTATTCCTGAATGGTCCGAAAGATTTGCATCGAGTACTTTTGATTTAAAATTAGCAGCAACCTCGTTAATAAACAAATTATCAAGACAATTTTGCAGCCTAGTGGGTTCTGAAATTGTTTGTATACAAGCATATGACTTTAACAAATCACAAATAGAATTACAATAACCATCATTAGTTGCAAATCTGACATTAAAATCTCCACATACAATTACAATCTTTTTTAAACAGATCTTCCGTAACACAGCGTCAAGTAATTTTAAAAATACATTAATATCCCCACTAGGAGACTTATAAACATTAATTAATACTAAATTTAATTTAGCACAGTAAGCAGCCGCCACCTCAAAATTAAATTCAACTGATCCATTGTTGATTTCCGTTAGAGGCACAAATTGTAATGATGGTTTGGCCAGAATTGCCACCCCCCCGTGCCGGTGGACGGATCTACAGAATTTGGAAACTACCCTCATACCACCAATAGTTACTAACTGTAATTCACTATCAATCAGCCAGTGTTCACTAACACAAAGAACAGCATAAACCACTTTGTTGGCTAACAAGAAAATCTCAACTTCATTAAGTTTGTTTCTTAAACATTGAATGTTGGTGTAAAACATCTTGAAATCTTGAATTACTGATAGTCTATCACCAATATTTGTAGAACTACTCACCATCGGAACAAAGTTTTTTACTACTTTATTAGTGCTGCTGGTTTTGACCGGTGAAAAAACCGATTCACACAGTAACCGGATGGCCACGCTGATGGATCCAAACCTGCCGATAAATTGTTTTCGTTTATAGTTACTTTGAACGAAGCGTATAAAAGTGGGTACTTTGAGTTTAACTTTTCACAAACAACTTCCGGAAACGTGGGTTTTAAAAACTCCGTTAGTTCTTCTACTGTAGTCTTAGGGTGCGCTTTGTACACATGCAAAAATGAAACTTTGGGGGCTGTTTTTAGGTTAACTTTATTATCGTTGAGTGTTCCCACGATTGTCTTAATATTTCTTTTATTACGCTTTTTGTTGCTTACTACAGTGAAAGGCTGGTCATCTGTGGTAGCAACGTGTGCTTTATCTTTAACCTGTAAAATTGCATTAGCTACCACCCTTTTATCAGAAACAGTTTGTTTCAGATTATTCGTTTCTTGACCTTTATGGGAGGACAAGATATCACTAGAAGGCCGCTGCAGGTCAATGTCGACATCTGTTTTTATTGATGGCCGTTGTACATTTTGTTGGCCAGATAAACTATTACATTTATTAATTAGTACTATTTGCTCTTTTAGTGAAGCAATTGTCTCTTTTTGTTGACTAATTATAAGATCCTTTTGCTCGAGCAGCAGTTTCAAATAGGAAATTTCTACCTGCAAAGAATCTACATTTCCCGCGCTGGGTACAACACTTTTGCTTAGTGGTTCACTAGTAACACAACAATTTATAGTTTTATCACCCGTTTGCACTATATTTTTTAAGAGTTCTACACAACTGTTGTGAGATACAGTACCACAAACAATACATTTAAGACCACTTTGGGCAATTTTCTTGCACTTTTTACAAGGTTTAGTCAGAGCAGAATTATTCCCAACTTCACTGTCGGCGGCCATTCTACATACCATTAGGGACATATGGGACATATGGGACATCTGGGACGTCTAAGACGTTAGGGACATATGGGACATTTGGGACGTCTGGGACGTTAGGGACATATGGGACATCTAGGACGTCTGGGACGTCTGGGACATTAGGGACATACGGGACAGCTGGGACGTCTGGGACGTTAGGGACATATGGGACATTTAGGACGTCTGGGACGTTAGGGACATATGGAACATTTAGGACGTTTGGGACATTAGGGACATCTGAGACGTCTGGGACGTTAGGGATATATGGGACAGCTGCGTCTGGGACGTTAAGGACATATAGGACATCTAGGACGTCTGGGACGTCTGGGACGTTAAGGACATATGAGACATTTAGGTCGCCTGGAACATTAGGGACATATGGGACATCTGGGACGCCTGGGACATTAGGGACATATAGGACATATGAGACATCTGGTACGTCTGGGACGTCTGGGACGTTAGGGACATATAGGACAAGTAGGACGTCTAAGACGTTAGGGACATATGGGACATCTAGGACGTCTAGGACGTCTGGGACGTTAGGGACATACGGGACAGCTGGGACGTCTGGGACGTTAGGGACATATGAGACATTTAGGACGTCTGGGACGTTAAGGACATATGGAACATTTAGGACGCCTGGGACATTAGGGACATATGGGACATATGGGACATCTGGGGCGTCTGGGACGTTAGGGACATATGGGACATCTGGGACGTCTGGGACGTTAAGAACATATGGGACATCTAGGACGTCTGGGACGTCTGGGACGTTAAGGACATATGGGACATTTAGGACGCCCTGGACATTAGGGACATATGGGACATATCGGCCATCTGGGACGCCTGGGACATTAGGGACATATGGGACATATGGGACATCTGGGACGTCTGGGAGATCTGGGACGTCTGGGACGTTAGGGACATATGGGACATCTGGGACGTCTGGGACGTTAAGGACACATGGGACATCTATGACGTCTGGGACATCTGGGACGTTAAGGACATATGGGACATTTAGGACGCCTTGGACATTAGGGACATATGGGACATATGGGACATCTGGGACGCCTGGGATATTAGGGACATATGGGAGATCTGGGACGTCTGGGACGTTAAGGACATATGGGACATTTAAGACGCCTGGGACGTTAGGGACATATGGGACATCTGGGACGTCTGGGACGTTAAGGACACATGGGACATCTAGGACGTCTGGGACATCTGGGACGTTAAGGACATATGGGACATTTAAGACGTCTGGGACGTTAGGGACATATGGGACATCTGGGACGTCTGAGACGTTAAGGACATATGGGAAATCTAGGACGTCTGGGACATCTGGGACGTTAAGGACATATGCGACATTTCAGACGCCTTGGACATTAGGGACATATGGGACATGTGGTACATCTGGGACGCCTGCGACATTAGGGACATATGGGACGTTAGGGACATATAGGACATCTAGGACGACTGGGACTTTAGGGACATATAGGACATATAGGACGACTGGGACGTTAGGGACATATGGGACATCTAGGACGTCTGGGACGTTAGGGACATATGGAACATTTAGGACGTCTGGGACGTTAAGGACATATGGAACATCTAGGACGCCTGCGACATTAGGGACATATGGGACATCTGGGACGTCTGGGACGTTAGGGACATATGGAACATCTAGGACGCCTGGGACATTAGGGACATATGGGACATATGGAACATCTGGGAGGTCTGGGACGTTAAGGACATATGGGACATCTAGAACGTCTGGGACGTCTGGGACGTTAGGGACATATAGGACATCTAGGACGTCTGGGACGTTAGGGACATATGTTCTAGGACGTCTGGGACGTCTGGGAGGTTAGGGACATACGGGACAGCTGAGACGTCTTGGACGTTAGGGACATATGGGACATTTAGAACGTCTGGGACGTTAGGGGCATATGGAACATCTAGGACGTCTGGGACATTCGAGACATATAGGAAATTAGGGACATCTGGGACGTCTGGGACGTTAGGGACATATGGGACATCTGGGACGTCTGGGACGTTAAGGACATATAGGACATCTAGGACGTCTGGGACGTCTGGGACGTTAAGGACATATGAGACATTTTGAACGCCTGGGACATTAGGGACATATGGAATATATGGGACATCTGGGACGCCTGGGACATTAGGGACATATGGAACATATGGGACATCTGGGACGTCTGGTACATTAGGGACATATGGGACATCTGAGACGTCTGGAACGTTAAGAACATATGGGACATCTAGGACGTCTGGGACGTCTGGGACGTTAAGGACATATGGGATATTTAGGAAGCCTAGGACATTAGGGACATATGGGACATATGGGTCATCTGGGACGTTTGGAACGTCTGGGACGTTAGGGACATACAGGACATCTAGCACGTCTGGGACGTTAAGAACATATGGGACATCTAGGACGTCTGGGACGTCTGGGACGTTAGGGGCATATGGAACATCTAGGACGTCTGGGACATTCGAGACATATAGGACATTAAGGACATCTGGGACGTCTAGGACGTTAGGGACATATGGGACATCTGGGACGTCTGGGACGTCTGGGAGGTTAGGGACATACGGGACAGCTGAGACGTCTTGGACGTTAGGGACATATGGGACATTTAGAACGTCTGGGACGTTAGGGGCATATGGAACATCTAGGACGTCTGAAACATTCGAGACATATAGGACATTAAGGACATCTGGGACGTCTGGGACGTTAGGGACATATGGGACATCTGGGACGTCTGGGACGTTAAGGACATATAGGACATCTAGGACGTCTGGGACGTCTGGGACGTTAAGGACATATGAGACATTTAGAACGCCTGGGACATTAGGGACATATGGAATATATGGGACATCTGGGACGCCTGGCACATTAGGGACATATGGAACATATGGGACATCTGGGACGTCTGGTACGTTAGGGACATATGGGACAGCTGAGACGTCTTGGACGTTAGGGACATATGATACATTTAGAACGTCTGGGACGTTAGGGGCATATGGAACATCTAGGACGTCTGGGACATTCGAGACATATAGGACATTAAGGACATCTGGGACGTCTGGGACGTTAGGGACATTTGGGACATCTGGGACGTCTGGGACGTTAAGGACATATGGGACATCTGGGACGTCTGGGACGTTAAGGACATATGGGACATCTAGAACGTCTGGGACGTCTGTGACGTTAAGGACATATAGGACATTTAGGACGTCTGGGACGTTAGGAACATATGGAACATCTAGGACGCCTGGGACATTAGGGACATATGGGACATCTGGGACGTCTGGAACATTAGGGACATATGGAACATCTAGGACGCCTGGGACATTAGGGACATATGGGACATATGGGACATCTGTTACGTCTGGGACGTTAAGGACATATGGGACATCTAGAACGTCAGGGACGTCTGGGACGTTAGGGACATTTTTTTTTTTTTTTTTTTTTTTTTTTTTTTTTTTTTAAATACATTTATTTTCAACATGTTCCATCATTACAATAAATGATACTACATGCTTTGGTAATTACATCGCTTAAGCATATTGTATTCTCTTATAGTTAATATTATTTACTTCTTATTTATACTAGGTCATCATTTTCTAACTCGATTATTATCTTATACTAGTGTAACTTAGATATGTGATATGTTAATATTTTCTGATAATGGTAATATTTAAATTATAACAATACATAATATGATCCTTCATAAACTGAATATAACTTATACTAATTCTGTTATTATCTTATACTAGTGTAACTTAAATACGTTCTCTGCTAATAGTTTCTATTAATGGTAATATCCACATTATAATAACTCAAAATCTAAACCTTCGATAAACTGAATGAAATTCTTAAGATATGTTTGTACTAAAGTCTCTTTTGTTACAGGCCAGTTGTCCCCATTTCTTGTTATTGCATATTTCAGCACTACTCTCTTAGGTTCTACAATAGGGCACTCATATATTAAATGGTCCACTGTTTGGTCGTTTATATTGCACGTACACATTGGGTCGTCACTGATTTTAAATCTGTGAAAATAAGATTTTAGTAATCCATGACCACTAAGCATCGCGGTCACTTTTGGTGAAGAATAGATTTTTAGCCCTAGTCTAGCAGATACGGTAGGAAAAAACGATTTCGTTAATAATCCCTTTTCACTGTGTTGCCATTCATTTTCCCACTTTGTCTCACTACCTTTTTCCACTTCACGCACCATTTGTTTTTTCTGAAGCCTGTGGTTGATCGATTGTATTCCGTTTCCATCAGTGTTCCTTTCTTGATTTCTATTGTCTTGTCTTGTCCTAATTGTATTTCTTCTTCGATATATTTCTGCATTTTCTTGAACTTTGAGCACTATTGGTGTAGTGCCAGCAAGTATACAGGATGCTTCATAAGAAATGGTTCGATATGCTTTCAATATTTTTATATTCATTAACCTCTGAATCCTTCTGATTTTTCTCTTATTTGACGACTTTGTTAAAGCTGTTTCCCACACCGCTGCTCCATATGTTATGATCGGCAGAATCGCTCCTTTATATATGGTCCTTAAGGCGTTTTGTTCTAGTCCCCACGAAATTTTAGCTGATTTAGATAAAATATTCATTAGTTTGGTGCATTTCTCGGTAGTATGTAGTATATGTTGATTAAAATTGAATTTCTCGTCAATATAGATTCCTAGATATTTTAGGTGTTGCACTTGTTCCAATTCTTCGTAATTAAGATAGACACTTAATTTTTGATTTCTTGAGGTTCTTTTCTTAGTAATTAACATTATTTTTGATTTATCCTCGTTAAAGTCGATTTTGTTTTCTTGTGCCCATCTTAATATCTTTTGTAATTCTATATTTGCTACGTTTTCCACTTCTGTTACAGTCCGCCCCTTTGTTACTACTATTAAGTCGTCTGCAAACGCTATCACTTTTGTTTGTTTTTTGTAATCTAGATTCAGAAGAGAATTATACATGATATTCCAGAATCCTGGCCCGCAGCATGAACCTTGCGGGCATCCTCTTTTTACTGTTTTAATTACCTGTTCGTTATTGGTTTCTAAAATGGCAATTCTGTCATTAAAATAGTTTGTTGACAAATTATATAAGTTTTTCGGGCAATTTAATTCTCGCATATTATTTAATATTGCTGGCCACCACGCTGCATTAAAAGCTCCTTTGACGTCTAGGCTTATAAGTGCTATGTCTTTCTTTTCGTTGAAGCTCTCTTCTACGAATTGTTTCACTTCGATGACTGCGTCCACGGTACTTTTATTTGGCGTGAATCCAAACTGGTTTGTATTCATCAAATTATTTGAATAAAGGTATCTCATTATTCTTTGTATAAGTAACTTTTCCAACACTTTACCACTCACATTAATTAGGCTAATAGGTCGGTACTTTGATACTCCATCTGCGCTTTCTTTTCCTGGCTTTACTAACGGTGTTATTAGCGATATTTTCCAATCCTTAGGGAAATGCGATCTCTCTAGGCACTGATTGTAAATTTCGGTTACGATCAAGGGAAACCTTTTTGTTATTCTTAATAATATATTACTTGTAATACCATCTATTCCTGGAGATTTTCTGGAATCCATGTTTTGCAAGATAGTTTCTATTTCTTCTTTCCGAAATAAGTCGTCATTTTCTGTATTTGGTGGTTCTTTAACGCGATTTCTTGTTGTTTGTTGTAATAAACTATCTTCTCTTGGGTCATCGTTCATTACGAATTCATCCATCATATGTTCTAATGTGTTTTTGATATCTTCTGTGTATTGTCCATTGTGTTTTTGAATTGTTGTTAATGTTAAACTGCTTTTTACTTTCCCCGCCGCAAGTTTATACACCATGCCCCAGGGATTGGTTCCTTCTTTTATTGTACAAAATTCTTTTCATGAAGCTGTTTTCTCTTGTCTAATTTTTTGTGTGTATCTTGTTTTCCACTCGAAGTATGCTTGTTTCCTTTCTTCTCTCAGCTCTTCGTTATTTCGTGTCTTCTGATATCTTCTTCTATGGGCGTTTACTTTTTTCCTTAGTAGTGTTAATTCCTCTGTCCACCATGGTACAGTTTTCTTATCATGCCTTGTTCTTTTTTGCTTTGACAAAAAGAATGATTTTGTGCAAGCTTCCTCAATTGCCCCGTTGTAATTTTGTATACATTCTTCAAAATTGATAGTTTCTCTTATTTTGTTGCTTGCATTTTTGTCAATTTCCTCAAGATTATTCGTTATGCTTTCTGCGTGAAACTTTATTTGAAGTTGTTGGGTAATGTGATTGTCGAATGTTTCCCAGTCTCCTTCTTTTATTATGTATCTTTTCCTTTTGCATTCGATTCTGTCTGTATTTTTTGTTGTTGTTGATATTTCAAACGTTATTAATTTGTGGTCAGAACAACTTTCTTCCTCTTCTATTTTCCAGTTTGTTGTATATTTAATCATCTGGTTGTTAACAATTGTTAAATCTATATTTCCTTTTGCTCTTACCGTTTCGAATGTATATAAATCGCTTTCTTCATTTAAGATGTATAGATTATGCATCCCTACGAAGTCTTCAATAGTTCTTCCTCGACTATTTGTTGTGATATCATGCCACATCGCCGATCTAGCATTAGCATCTACTGATGTTATTGTGGGCTCATTTTTTGCAAATTTGAGGGCGTGTTCTAATTTTCTTAAATTCGCCTCTATATCTTGAGTGCAGTCAAAGTATGCGCTTATTAATAGAAATTTAAAATTATTGTATTCCATTTTTAATGTTACCATGTCCTCATCTGATGCCTGGCTTAATAGTATCCCATTTATGCAATCATTTGATATAATTACGGTAGCTCTTATTTTGCCACTTCCTTGTGAATACACCCTGAAGTCCTTAGGTATTGCTGCTATTTTATTTTGTAGTATATAAGGTTCCTGTACCAGCGCTATATCTACTTCATTTTGACGCATTATTTGTATTAAGTTGTGCGTCGCTGCTCTTGAGTGTTGCAAATTTACTTGAATACATTTTAATTTTAGTCCGCCTTCTTTATGGTATCTTTGTGTTCTTTTTGTATTTAAGTTATGTCTTGTTGATTGTATAGGTACTGCTTGTCTTGGCATCATTCGTAGTTAATATTTTGTTTATGCTTGTTTAACGCTTTTTGATAACATAGGCAGTTTTTATCCAAAGAAGAGTGATTCTCATCAATATTTTCCTTTTCGTTGTACTTATTCCAGTTTACGCAGTTGATACACTTAACATTTTGTGCAGTTGCTTGACATTCTTTTAATTTATGATTCCCAGTGCATCTAGGACACGTCATGGTACCTCTACAGTCGTGAGCAGTGTGGTTATACTTGCTGCAGTTAAAACAGCGAGTTACTGTTAAATAGTCTTCACAATTAGTTATGTTCCAGCCTATTTTTAATTTTCGTCCAATTATCTTCTTTCTTGCTTCTGCGTTTACTTCTATTATCAGATTGCTTGTATTTCTTTTGCTTTTAAAAATGGTTTTTGGGTTTATATCACTTTGTTGTAAATTCAGTTCAGGGTTTTGCAATGTAATTATTTCTGCTGCATCGTCTTTGGTTAATTCTTCGGGTACATTATATACAATCATACGAGGATTTCTACGTTTTGCTACAATAGCTTGTAGTTCATTTCCACATGATTCATTTATCTTGTTGCTTATTATATCAGCTTCATTTTTACTTCCAGATTCTATAAGGATTTTTCCATTCTTTAACGATTTGAAGGTTTGTATTCCAACCTTTAATTGTGCAGGGTTTATCTTTGTTTTGATTTGTGTTTTCATATATTCTGTCGTCTGATTAGATTTGGTGTGTACGATAACTTTGAATTTATTACAGGATTCTGTATTTTTCTGCAGTTTGGCTACATCAGCATACAGCTTACGTTCTTGAATGATAGGTGTCGCCACACTGTTAATTTTAGATTTTTCTTCTTCAAGTTGTTGTTTACATTTTTCAAGATCCGCATTTTTCACTTCTAAAGCTTTGTTAACTTTATTAAAAATCTTCCTTACCATTGATACAGCTTTTAAGATGTCTTGCTTATAATCATTGCGTAAGTTTCCGCTTTTTTCCGTCACACTCACTAAACTTTCTAGAGCACTTTGCAGTTGCACGTTAACATCGTCCGCCATGCTTTCCGTCTCTCGACAAAGGTCTGTCTGTATGTCTGTCTGTTTGCTTATTAACAACTCAATCACTTACTTTAACTGTTTGCACAAAGATTTCGGTATGGCGATGGCGACAGTTCTTGAAACCATAATAAATAGTTCTGAAGAGAATTATTTTTCTATCGATTATTAGCATGAGGACATATAGGACATCTAGGACGTCTGGGACGTTAGGGACATATGAACTAGGACGTCTGGGACGTCTGGGAGGTTAGGGACATACGGGACGGCTGAGACGTCTTGGACGTTAGGGACATATGGGACATTTAGAACGTCTGGGAGGTTAGGGGCATATGGAACATCTAGAACGTCTGGGACATTCGAGACATATAGGACATTAAGGACATCTGGGACGTCTGGGACGTTAGGGACATATGGGACATCTGGGACGTCTGGGACGTTAAGGATATATAGGACATCTAGGACGTCTGGGACGTCTGGGATGTTAAGGACATATGAGACATTTAGAACGCCTGGGACATTAGGGACATATGGAATATATGGGACATCTGGGACGCCTGGGACATTAGGGACATATGGAACATATGGGACATCTGGGACGTCTGGTAAGTTAGGGACATATGGGACATTAGGGACGTCTGGGACGTTAAGGAAATATGAGACATCTAGGACGTCTGGGACGTCTGGGACCTTAAGGACATATGGGACATTTAGGACGCCTGGGACATTAGGGACATATGGGACATATGGGACATCTGGGACGCATGGGATATTAGGGACATATGGGACATCTGGGACGTCTGGGACGTTAGAAACATTTGGGACATCTGGGACGTCTGAGACGTTAAGGACATATGGGACATCTAGGACGTCTGAGACGTTTGGGACGATAAGGACATATGTGACATTTAGGACGCCTGGGACATTAGGGACATATGGGATATATGGGACATCTGGGACGCCTGGGACATTAGGGACATATGAGACATATGGGACATCTGGGACGTCTGGGACGTTAGGGACATATAGGACATCTAGGACGTCTGGGACGTCTGGGACGTTAGGGACATACGGGACAGCTGGGACGTCTGGGACGTTAAGGACATATGGGACATATAGGACGTCTGGGACGTTAGGGACATATGGAACATCTAGGACGCCTGGGACATTAGGGACATATGGGACATATGGTACATCAGGGACGTCTGGGACGTTAGGAACATATGGGACATCTAGGACGTCTGGGACGTTAAGGACATATGGGACATTTAGGATGTCTGGGACGTTAGGGACATATGGAACATCTAGGACGCCTGGGACATTAGGGACATATGGGACATATGGGACATCTGGGACGTCTGGGACGTTAAGGACATATGGGAGATTTCGGACGCCTGGGACATTAGGAACATATGGGACATATAGAACATCTGGGACGCCTGGGACATTAGAGACATATGGGACATATGGGACATCTGGGACGTCTGGGACGTTAGAGACATATGGAGCATCTGGGACGTTGAGGACGTATGGGACATCTAGGAAATCTAGGACGTTAAGGACATATGGGACATCTGGGACGTCTGGGACGTTAGGGACATTTGGGACATCTGGGACGTCTGGGACATTAGGGACATATGGGACATATGGGACATCTGGGACGTCTGGGACGTTAGGGACATATGGGACATTTGGGACGTCTGGGACGTTAGGGACATATGGGACATCTAGGACGTCTGGGACGTCTGGGACATTAGGAACATATGGGACAGCTGGGACGTCTGGGACGTTAGGGACATATATGACATTTAGGACGTCTGGGACGTTAGGGACATATGGAACATTTAGGACGTTTGGGACATTAGGGACATATGGGACATCTGAGACGTCTGGGACGTTAGGGATCTATGGGACAGCTGCGTCTGGGACGTTAAGGACATATAGGACATCTAGGACGTCTGGGACGTCTGGTACGTTAAGGACATATGAGACATTTAGGTCGCCTGGGACATTAGGGACATATGGGACATCTGGGACGCCTGGGACATTAGGGACATATGGGAGATAAGAGACATCTGGTACGTCTGGGACGTCTGGGACGTTAGGGACATATAGGACAAATAGGACGTCTTTGGACGTTAGGGACATATGGGACATCCAGGACGTCTAGGACGTCTGGGACGTTAAGAACATATGAGACATTTAGGTCGCCTGGGACATTAGGGACATATGGGACATCTGGGACGCCTGGGACATTAGGGACATATGGGACATAAGAGACATCTGGTACGTCTGGGACGTCTGGGACGTTAGGGACATATAGGACAAGTAGGACGTCTGGGACGTTAGGGACATACGGGACAGCTGGGACGTCTGGGACGTTAGGGACATATGAGACATTTAGGACGTCTGGGACGTTAGGGACATATGGAACATCTAGGACGCCTGGGACATTAGGGCCATATGGGAGATATGGGACATCTGGGACTTCTGGGACGTTAGGGACATATGGGACATCTGGGACGTCTGGGACGTTAAGGACATATGGGACATCTAGGACGTCTGGGACATCTGGGACGTTAAGGACATATGGGACATTTCAGACGCCTGAGACATTAGGGACATATGGGACATGTGGGACATCTGGAACGCCTGCGACATTAAGGTCATACGGGACGTTAGGGACATATAGGACATCTAGGCCGACTGGGACTTTAGGGACATATAGGACATCTAGGACGACTGGGACGTTAGGGACATATGGGACATCTGGGACGTCTGGGACGTCTGGGAGGTTAGGGACATACGGGACAGCTGAGACGTCTTGGACGTTAGGGACATATGGGACATTTAGAACGTCTGGGACGTTAGGGGCATATGGAACATCTAGGACGTCTGGGACATTCGAGACATATAGGACATTAAGGACATCTGGGACGTCTGGGACGTTAGGGACATATGGGACATCTGGGACGTCTGGGACGTTAAGGACATATAGGACATCTAGGACGTCTGGGACGTCTGGGACGTTAAGGACATATGAGACATTTAGAACGCCTGGGACATTAGGGACATATGGAATATATGGGACATCTGGGACGCCTGGGACATTAGGGACATATGGAACATATGGGACATCTGGGACGTCTGGTACGTTAGGGACATATGGGACAGCTGAGACGTCTTGGACGTTAGGGACATATGATACATTTAGAACGTCTGGGACGTTAGGGGCATATGGAACATCTAGGACGTCTGGGACATTCGAGACATATAGGACATTAAGGACATCTGGGACGTCTGGGACGTTAGGGACATTTGGGACATCTGGGACGTCTGGGACGTTAAGGACATATGGAACATCTGGGACGTCTGGGACGTTAAGGACATATGGGACATCTAGAACGTCTGGGACGTCTGTGACGTTAGGGACATATAGGACATTTAGGACGTCTGGGACGTTAGGAACATATGGAACATCTAGGACGCCTGGGACATTAGGGACATATGGGACATCTGGGACGTCTGGGACATTAGGGACATATGGAACATCTAGGACGCCTGGGACATTAGGGACATATGGGACATATGGGACATCTGTTACTTCTGGGACGTTAAGGACATATGGGACATCTAGAACGTCCTGGACGTCTGGGACGTTAGGGACATATAGGACATCTAGGACGTCTGGGACGTTAGGGACATATGAACTAGGACGTCTGGGACGTCTGGGAGGTTAGGGACATACGGGACAGCTGAGACGTCTTGGACGTTAGGGACATATGGGACATTTAGAACGTCTGGGACGTTAGGGGCATATGGAACATCTAGAACGTCTGGGACATTCGAGACATATAGGACATTAAGGACCTCTGGGACGTCTGGGACGTTAGGGACATATGGGACATCTGGGACGTCTGGGACGTTAAGGATATATAGGACATCTAGGACGTCTGGGACGTCTGGGATGTTAAGGACATATGAGACATTTAGAACGCCTGGGACATTAGGGACATATGGGACATATGGGACATCTGGGACTTCTGGGACGTTAGGGACATATGGGACATCTAGGACGCCTGGGACATTAGGGCCATATGGGACATATGGGACATCTGGGACTTCTGGGACGTTAGGGACATATGGGACATCTAGGACGCCTGGGACATTAGGGCCATATGGAATATATGGGACATCTGGGACGCCTGGGACATTAGGGACATATGGAACATATGGGACATCTGGGACGTCTGGTAAGTTAGGGACATATGGGACACTAGGGACGTCTGGGACGTTAAGGAAATATGAGACATCTAGGACGTCTGGGACGTCTGGGACCTTAAGGACATATGGGACATTTAGGACGCCTGGGACATTAGGGACATATGGGACATATGGGACATCTGGGACTTCTGGGACGTTAGGGACATATGGGACATCTAGGACGCCTGGGACATTAGGGCCATATGGGACATATGGGACATCTGGGACTTCTGGGACGTTAGGGACATATGGAACATCTAGGACGCCTGGGACATTAGGGCCATATGGGAAATATGGGACATCTGGGACTTCTGGGACGTTAGGGACATATGGGACATCTGGGACGTCTGGGACGTTAAGGACATATGGGACATCTAGGACGTCTGGGACATCTGGGACGTTAAGGACATATGGGACATTTCAGACGCCTGAGACATTAGGGACATATGGGACATGTGGGACATCTGGAACGCCTGCGACATTAAGGTCATACGGGACGTTAGGGACATATAGGACATCTAGGCCGACTGGGACTTTAGGGACATATAGGACATCTAGGACGACTGGGACGTTAGGGACATATGGGACATCTAGGACGTCTGGGACGTTAGGGACATATGGGACATTTAGGACGTCTGAGACGTTAGGGACATATGGAACATCTAGGACGCCTGGGACATTAGGGACATATGGGACATCTGGGACGTCTGGGACGTTAGGGACATATGAAACATCTAGGACGCCTGGGACATTAGGGACATATGGGACATATGGGACATCTGGGACGTCTGGGACGTTAAGGACATATGGTACATCTAGAACGTCTGGGACGTCTGGAACGTTAGGGACATGTAGGACATCTAGGACGTCTGGGACGTTAGGGACATATGATTTAGGACGTCTGGGACATCTGGGAGGTTAGGGACATACGGGACAGCTGAAACGTCTTGGACGTTAGGGACATATGATACATTTAGAACGTCTGGGACATTCGAGACATATAGGACATTAGGGACATCTGGGACGTCTGGGACGTTAGGGACATATGGGACATATGGGACATCTGGGACATCTGGGACGTTAAGGACATATGGGACATCTAGAACGTCTGGGACATCTGGGACGTTTGGGACATATAGGACATTTAGGACGTCTGGGACGTTAGGGACAAATGGAACATCTAGGACGCCTGGGACATTAGGGACATATGGGATATCTGGGACGTTAGGGACATATGGAACATCTAGGACGCCTGGGACATTAGGGACGTATGGGACATATGGGACATCTGTTACGTCTGGGACGTTAAGGACATATGGGAAATCTAGAACGTCTGGGACGTCTGGGACGTTAGGGACATATAGGACATCTAGGACGTCTGGGACGTTAGGGACATATGATCTAGGACGTCTGGGACGTCTGGGAGGTTAGGGACATACGGGACAGCTGAGACGTCTTGGACGTTAGGGACATATGGGACATTTAGAACGTCTGGGACGTTAGGGGCATATGGAACATCTAGAACGTCTGGGACATTCGAGACATATAGGACATTAAGGACATCTGGGACGTCTGGGACGTTAGAGACATATGGGACATCTGGGACGTCTGGGACGTTAAGGACATATAGAATATCTAGGACGTCTGGGACGTCTGGGACGTTAAGGACATATGAGACATTTAGAACGCCTGGGACATTAGGGACATATGGAATATATGGGACATCTGGGACGCCTGGGACATTAGGGACATATGGAACATATGGGACATCTGGGACGTCTGGTACGTTAGGGACATATGGGACATTAGGGACGTCTGGGACGTTAAGAACATATGGGACATCTAGGACGTCTGGGATGTCTGGGACGTTAAGGACATATGGGACATTTAGGACGCCTGGGACATTAGGGACATATGGGACATCTGGGACGTTTGGAACGTCTGGGGCGTTAGGGACATACAGGACATCTAAAACATCTGGGACGTTAGGGACATATGATCTAGGACGTCTGGGACGTCTGGGACCTTAGGGACATATGGGACATCTGGGACGTCTGGGACGTTAGGGACATATGGGACATCTGGGACGTCTGGGACGTTAAGGACATATGGGACATCTAGGATGTCTGGGACGTCTGGGACGTTAAGGACATATGGGACATTTAGGACTCCCTGGACATTTGGGACATATGGGACATATCGGCCATCTGGGACGCCTGGGACATTAGGGACATATGGGACATATGGGACATCTGGGACGTCTGGGACGTTAAGGAAATATGAGACATCTAGGACGTCTGGAACGTCTGGGACATTAAGGACATATGGGACATCTAGGATGTCTGGGACGTCTGGGACGTTAAGGACATATGGGACATTTAGGACTCCCTGGACTTTAGGGACATATGGGACATATCGGCCATCTGGGACGCCTGGTACATTAGGGACATATGGGTCATATGGGACATCTGGGACGTCTGGGACGTTAAGGACATATGGGACATTTAGGACGCCTGGGACATTAGGGACATATGGGACATATGGGACATCTGGGACGCATGGGATATTAGGGACATATGGGACATCTGGGACGTCTGGGACGTTAGAAACATATGGGACATCTGGGACGTCTGAGACGTTAAGGACATATGGGACATCTAGGACGTCAGAGACGTTTGGGACGTTAAGGACATATGTGACATTTAGGACGCCTGGGACATTAAAGACATATGGGATATATGGGACATCTGGGACGTTAGGGACATATAGGACATCTAGGACGTCTGGGACGTCTGGGACGTTAGGGACATACGGGACAGCTGGGACGTCTGGGACGTTAAGGACATATGGGACATATAGGACGTCTGGGACGTTAGGGACATATGAAACATCTAGGACGCCTGGGACATTAGGGACATATGGGACATATGGGACATCTGGGACGTCTGGGACGTTAGGAACATATGGGACATCTAGGACGTCTGGGACGTTAAGGACATATGGGACATTTAGGACGTCTGGGACGTTAGGGACATATCGAACATCTAGGACGCCTGGGACATTAGGGACATATGGGACATCTGGGACGTCTGGGACGTTAAGAACATGTGGGACACCTAGGACATCTGGGACGTTAAGGACATATGGGACATCTAGGACGTCTGGGACGTCTGGGACGTTAAGGACATATGGGAGATTTAGGACGCCTGGGACATTAGGAACATATGGGACATATGGGACATCTGGGACGTCTGGGACGTTAGGGACATATAGGACATCTAGGACGTCTTGGACGTCTGGGACGTTAGGGACATACGGGACAGCTGGGACGTCTGGGACGTTAAGGACATATGGGACATATAGGACGTCTGGGACGTTAGGGACATATGAAACATCTAGGACGCCTGGGACATTAGGGACATATGGGACATATGGGACATCTGGGACGTCTGGGACGTTAGGAACATATGGGACATCTAGGACGTCTGGGACGTTAAGGACATATGGGACATTTAGGACGTCTGGGACGTTAGGGACATATCGAACATCTAGGACGCCTGGGACATTAGGGACATATGGGACATCTGGGACGTCTGGGACGTTAAGAACATGTGGGACACCTAGGACATCTGGGACGTTAAGGACATATGGGACATCTAGGACGTCTGGGACGTCTGGGACGTTAAGGACATATGGGAGATTTAGGACGCCTGGGACATTAGGAACATATGGGACATATAGAACATCTGGGACGCCTGGGACATTAGAGACATATGGGACATATGGGACATCTGGGACGTCTGGGACGTTAGAGACATATGGAGCATCTGGGACGTTGAGGACGTATGGGACATCTAGGAAATCTAGGACGTTAAGGACATATGGGACATCTGGGACGTCTGGGACGTTAGGGACATATGGGACATCTGGGACGTCTGGGACCTTAGGGACATATGGGACATATGGGATATCTGGGACGTCTGGGACGTTAGGGACATATGGGACATCTGGGACGTCTGGGACCTTAGGGACATATGGGACATATGGGATATCTGGGACGTCTGGGACGTTAGGGACATATGGGGCATTTGGGACGTCTGGGACGTTAGGGACATACGGGACAGCTGGGACGTCTGGGACGTTAGGGACATATGAGACATTTAGGACGTCTGGGACGTTAAGGACATATGGGACATCTAGGACGTCTGGGACGTCTGGGACGTTAAGGACATATGGGACATTTAGGACGCCCTGGAAATTAGGGACATATGGGACATATCGGCCATCTTGGACGCCTGGGACATTAGGGACATATGGAACATATGGGACAACTGGGACGTCTGGGACGTTAGGGACATATGGGACATCTGGGACGTCTAAGACGTTAAGGACATATGGGACATTTAGGAGGTCTGGGACGTTAGGGACATATGGAACATCTATGACGTCTAGGATGTTAGGGACATATGGAACATCTAATACGCCTGAAACATTATGGACATATGGGACATATGGGACATCTGGTACGTCTGGGACGTAAGGGACATATGGGACATCTGGGACGTCTGAGACGTTAAGGACATATGGGACATTTAGGACGTCTTGGACGTTAGGGACATATGGAACATCTAGGACGCCTGAAACATTAGGGACATATGGGACATCTGGGACGTCTGAGACGTTAGGGTCATATGGGACATCTGGGACGTCTAAGACGTTAAGGACATATGGGACATCTAGGACGTCTGGGACGTCTGGGACGTTAAGGACATATGGGACATTTAGAACGCCTTGGACATTAGGGACATATGGGACATATGGGACATCTGGGACGCCTGGGACATTAGGGACATATGAAAGATCTGGGACGTCTGGGACGTTAGTGACATATGGGACATCTGGGACGTCTGGGACGTTAAGGACATATGGGACATCTAGGACGTCTGGAACATCTGGGACGTTAAGGACATATGGGACATTTAAGACGCTTGGAACATTAGGGACATATGGGACATATGGGACATCTGGGACTTCTGGGACGTTAGGGACATATGGGACATCTGGGATGTCTGGGACGTTAAGGACATATGGGACATCTAGGACGTTTGGGACATCTGGGACGTTAAGGACATATGGGACACTTCAGACGCCTGAGACATTAGGGACATGTGGGACATCTGGGACGCCTGCGACATTAAGGACATACGGGACGTTGGGGACATATAGGACATCTAGGCCGACTGGGACTTTAGGGACATATAGGACATCTAGGACGACTGAAACGTTAGGGACATATGGGACATCTAGGACGTCTGGGACGTTAGGGACATATGGGACATTTAGGACGTCTGGGACGTTAGGGACATATGAAACATCTAGGACGCCTGGGACATTAGGGACATATGGGACATCTGGGACGTCTGGGACGTTAGGGACATATGGAACATCTAGGACGCCTGGGACATTAGTGACATATGGGACATATGGGACATCTGGGACGTCTGGGACGTTAAGGACATATGGGACATCTAGAACGTCTGGGACGTCTGGGACGTTAGGGACATATAGGACATCTAGGACGTCTGGGACGTTAGGGACATATGATCTAGGACGTCTGGGACGTCTGGGAGGTTAGGGACATACGGGACAGCTGAGACGTCTTGGACGTTAGGGACATATGATACATTTAGAACGTCTGGGACGTTAGGGGCATATGGAACATCTAGGACGTCTGGGACATTCGAGACATATAGGACATTAAGGACATCTGGGACGTCTGGGACGTTAGGGACATTTGGGACATCTGGGACGTCTGGGACGTTAAGGACATATGGGACATCTGGGACGTCTGGGACGTTAAGGACATATGGGACATCTAGAACGTCTGGGACGTCTGTGACGTTAGGGACATATAGGACATTTAGGACGTCTGGGACGTTAGGAACATATGGAACATCTAGGACGCCTGGGACATTAGGGACATATGGGACATCTGGGACGTCTGGGACATTAGGGACATATGGAACATCTAGGACGCCTGGGACATTAGGGACATATGGGACATATGGGACATCTGTTACGTCTGGGACGTTAAGGACATATGGGACATCTAGAACGTCTGGGACGTCTGGGACGTTAGGGACATATAGGACATCTAGGACGTCTGGGACGTTAGGGACATATGAACTAGGACGTCTGGGACGTCTGGGAGGTTAGGGACATACGGGACAGCTGAGACGTCTTGGACGTTAGGGACATATGGGACATTTAGAACGTCTGGGACGTTAGGGGCATATGGAACATCTAGAACGTCTGGGACATTCGAGACATATAGGACATTAAGGACATCTGGGACGTCTGGGACGTTAGGGACATATGGGACATCTGGGACGTCTGGGACGTTAAGGATATATAGGACATCTAGGACGTCTGGGACGTCTGGGATGTTAAGGACATATGAGACATTTAGAACGCCTGGGACATTAGGGACATATGGAATATATGGGACATCTGGGACGCCTGGGACATTAGGGACATATGGAACATATGGGACATCTGGGACGTCTGGTAAGTTAGGGACATATGGGACATTAGGGACGTCTGGGACGTTAAGGAAATATGAGACATCTAGGACGTCTGGGACGTCTGGGACGTTAAGGACATATGGGACATTTAGGACGCCTGGGACATTAGGGACATATGGGACATATGGGACATCTGGGACGCATGGGATATTAGGGACATATGGGACATCTGGGACGTCTGGGACGTTAGAAACATTTGGGACATCTGGGACGTCTGAGACGTTAAGGACATATGGGACATCTAGGACGTCTGAGACGTTTGGGACGTTAAGGACATATGTGACATTTAGGACGCCTGGGACATTAGGGACATATGGGATATATGGGACATCTGGGACGCCTGGGACATTAGGGACATATGAGACATATGGGACATCTGGGACGTCTGGGACGTTAGGGACATATAGGACATCTAGGACGTCTGGGACGTCTGGGACGTTAGGGACATACGGGACAGCTGGGACGTCTGGGACGTTAAGGACATATGGGACATATAGGACGTCTGGGACGTTAGGGACATATGGAACATCTAGGACGCCTGGGACATTAGGGACATATGGGACATATGGGACATCTGGGACGTCTGGGACGTTAGGAACATATGGGACATCTAGGACGTCTGGGACGTTAAGGACATATGGGACATTTAGGATGTCTGGGACGTTAGGGACATATGGAACATCTAGGACGCCTGGGACATTAGGGACATATGGGACATATGGGACATCTGGGACGTCTGGGACGTTAAGGACATATGGGAGATTTAAGACGCCTGGGACATTAGGAACATATGGGACATATAGAACATCTGGGACGCCTGGGACATTAGAGACATATGGGACATATGGGACATCTGGGACGTCTGGGACGTTAGAGACATATGGAGCATCTGGGACGTTGAGGACGTATGGGACATCTAGGAAATCTAGGACGTTAAGGACATATGGGACATCTGGGACGTCTGGGACGTTAGGGACATTTGTGACATCTGGGACGTCTGGGACATTAGGGACATATGGGACATATGGGACATCTGGGACGTCTGGGACGTTAGGGACATATGGGACATTTGGGACGTCTGGGACGTTAGGGACATATGGGACATCTAGGACGTCTGGGACGTCTGGGACATTAGGGACATATGGGACAGCTGGGACGTCTGGGACGTTAGGGACATATGGGACATTTAGGACGTCTGGGACATTAGGGACATATGGGACATCTGAGACGTCTGGGACGTTAGGGATATATGGGACAGCTGCGTCTGGGACGTTAAGGACATATAGGACATCTAGGACGTCTGGGACGTCTGGTATGTTAATTACATATGAGACATTTAGGTCGCCTGGGACATTAGGGACATATGGGACATCTGGGACGCTTGGGACATTAGGGACATATGGGAGATAAGAGACATCTGGTATGTCTGGGACGTCTGGGACGTTAGGGACATATAGGACAAATAGGACGTCTTTGGACGTTAGGGACATATGGGACATCCAGGACGTCTAGGACGTCTGGGACGTTAAGGACATATGAGACATTTAGGTCGCCTGGGACATTAGGGACATATGGGACATCTGGGACGCCTGGGACATTAGGGACATATGGGACATAAGAGACATCTGGTACGTCTGGGACGTCTGGGACGTTAGGGACATATAGGACAAGTAGGACGTCTGGGACGTTAGGGACATACGGGACAGCTGGGACGTCTAGGACGTTAGGGACATATGAGACATTTAGGACGTCTGGGACGTTAGGGACATACGGGACAGCTGGGACGTCTGGGACGTTAGGGACATATGAGACATTTAGGACGTCTGGGACGTTAGGGACATATGGAACATCTAGGACGCCTGGGACATTAGGGCCATATGGGACATATGGGACATCTGGGACGTCTGGGACGTTAGGGACATATGGGTCATCTGGGACGTCTGGGACGTTAAGGACATATTTGACATCTAGGACGTCTGGGACGTCTGGGACGTTAAGGACATATGGGACATTTAGGACGCCCTGGAAATTCGGGACATATGGGACATATCGGCCATCTTGGACGCCTGGGACATTAGGGACATATGGAACATATAGGACATCTGGGACGTCTGGGACGTTAGGGACATATGGGACATCTGGGACGTCTAAGACGTTAAGGACATATGGGACATTTAGGAGGTCTGGGACGTTAGGGACATATGGAACATCTATGACGTCTAGGATGTTAGGGACATATGGAACATCTAGTACGCCTGAAACATTATGGACATATGGGACATATGGGACATCTGGTACGTCTGGGACGTAAGGGACATATGGGACATCTGGGACGTCTGAGACGTTAAGGACATATGGGACATTTAGGACGTCTGGGACGTTAGGGACATATGGAACATCTAGGACGCCTGAAACATTAGGGACATATGGAACATATGGGACATCTGGGACGTCTGAGACGTTAGGGTCATATGGGACATCTGGGACGTCTGAGACGTTAAGGACATATGGGACATCTAGGACGTCTGGGACGTCTGGGACGTTAAGGACCTATGGGACATTTAGAACGCCTTGGACATTAGGGACATATGGGACATATGGGACATCTGGGACGCCTGGGACATTAGGGACATATGAAAGATCTGGGACGTCTGGGACGTTAGGGACATATGGGACATCTGGGACGTCTGGGACGTTAAGGACATATGGGACATCTAGCACGTCTGGGACATCTGCGACGTTAAGGACATATGGGACATCTAGGACGTTTGGGACATCTGGGACGTTAAGGACATATGGGACATTTCAGACGCCTGAGACATTAGGGACATGTGGGACATCTGGGACGCCTGCGACATTAAGGACATACGGGACGTTAGGGACATATAGGACATCTAGGCCGACTGGGACTTTAGGGACATATAGGACATCTAGGACGACTGAAACGTTAGGGACATATGGGACATCTAGGACGTCTGGGACGTTAGGGACATATGGGACATTTAGGACGTCTGGGACGTTAGGGACATATGAAACATCTAGGACGCCTGGGACATTAGGGACATATGGGACATCTGGGACGTCTGGGACGTTAGGGACATATGGAACATCTAGGACGCCTGGGACATTAGAGACATATGGGACATATGGGACATCTGGGACGTCTGGGACGTTAAGGACATATGGGACATCTAGAACGTCTGGGACGTCTGGGACGTTAGGGACATATAGGACCTCTAGGACGTCTGGGACGTTAGGGACATATGATCTAGGACGTCTGGGACGTCTGGGAGGTTAGGGACATACGGGACAGCTGAGACGTCTTGGACGTTAGGGACATATGATACATTTAGAACGTCTGGGACGTTAGGGGCATATGGAACATCTAGGACGTCTGGGACATTCGAGACATATAGGACATTAAGGACATCTGGGACGTCTGGGACGTTAGGGACATTTGGGACATCTGGGACGTCTGGGACGTTAAGGACATATGTGACATCTGGGACGTCTGGGACGTTAAGGACATATGGGACATCTAGAACGTCTGGGACGTCTGTGACGTTAGGGACATATAAGACATTTAGGACGTCTGGGACGTTAGGAACATATGGAACATCTAGGACGCCTGGGACATTAGGGACATATGGGACATCTGGGACGTCTGGGACATTAGGGACATATGGAACATCTAGGACGCCTGGGACATTAGGGACATATGGGACATATGGGACATCTGTTACGTCTGGGACGTTAAGGACATATGGGACATCTAGAACGTCTGGGACGTCTGGGACGTTAGGGACATATAGGACATCTAGGACGTCTGGGACGTTAGGGACATATGAACTAGGACGTCTGGGACGTCTGGGAGGTTAGGGACATACGGGACAGCTGAGACGTCTTGGACGTTAGGGACATATGGGTCATTTAGAACGTCTGGGACGTTAGGGGCATATGGAACATCTAGAACGTCTGGGACATTCGAGACATATAGGACATTAAGGACATCTGGGACGTCTGGGACGTTAGGGACATATGGGACATCTGGGACGTCTGGGACGTTAAGGACATATAGGACATCTAGGACGTCTGGGACGTCTGGGATGTTAAGGACATATGAGACATTTAGAACGCCTGGGACATTAGGGACATATGGAATATATGGGACATCTGGGACGCCTGGGACATTAGGGACATATGGAACATATGGGACATCTGGGACGTCTGGTAAGTTAGGGACATATGGGACATTAGGGACGTCTGGGACGTTAAGGAAATATGAGACATCTAAGACGTCTGGGACGTCTGGTATGTTAATTACATATGAGACATTTAGGTCGCCTGGGACATTAGGGACATATAGGACATCTAGGACGTCTGGGACGTCTGGTATGTTAATTACATATGAGACATTTAGGTCGCCTGGGACATTAGGGACATATGGGACATCTGGGACGCTTGGGACATTAGGGACATATGGGAGATAAGAGACATCTAGTACGTCTGGGACGTCTGGGACGTTAGGGACATATAGGACAAATAGGACGTCTTTGGACGTTAGGGACATATGGGACATCCAGGACGTCTAGGACGTCTGGGACGTTAAGGACATATGAGACATTTAGGTCGCCTGGGACATTAGGGACATATGGGACATCTGGGACGCCTGGGACATTAGGGACATATGGGACATAAGAGACATCTGGTACGTCTGGGACGTCTGGGACGTTAGGGACATATAGGACAAGTAGGACGTCTGGGACGTTAGGGACATACGGGACAGCTGGGACGTCTAGGACGTTAGGGACATATGAGACATTTAGGACGTCTGAGACGTTAGGGACATACGGGACAGCTGGGACGTCTGGGACGTTAGGGACATATGAGACATTTAGGACGTCTGGGACGTTAGGGACATATGGAACATCTAGGACGCCTGGGACATTAGGGCCATATGGGACATATGGGACATCTGGGACGTCTGGGACGTTAGGGACATATGGGTCATCTGGGACGTCTGGGACGTTAAGGACATATGGGACATCTAGGACGTCTGGGACGTCTGGGACGTTAAGGACATATGGGACATTTAGGACGCCCTGGAAATTAGGGACATATGGGACATATCGGCCATCTTGGACGCCTGGGACATTAGGGACATATGGAACATATAGGACATCTGGGACGTCTGGGACGTTAGGGACATATGGGACATCTGGGACGTCTAAGACGTTAAGGACATATGGGACATTTAGGAGGTCTGGGACGTTAGGGACATATGGAACATCTATGACGTCTAGGATGTTAGGGACATATGGAACATCTAGTACGCCTGAAACATTATGTACATATGGGACATATGGGACATCTGGTACGTCTGGGACGTAAGGGACATATGGGACATCTGGGACGTCTGAGACGTTAAGGACATATGGGCCATTTAGGACGTCTGGGACGTCTGTGACGTTAGGGACATATAGGACATTTAGGACGTCTGGGACGTTAGGAACATATGGAACATCTAGGACGCCTGGGACATTAGGGACATATGGGACATCTGGGACGTCTGGGACATTAGGGACATATGGAACATCTAGGACGCCTGGGACATTAGGGACATATGGGACATATGGGACATCTGTTACGTCTGGGACGTTAAGGACATATGGGACATCTAGAACGTCTGGGACGTCTGGGACGTTAGGGACATATAGGACATCTAGGACGTCTGGGATGTTAGGGACATATGAACTAGGACGTCTGGGACGTCTGGGAGGTTAGGGACATACGGGACATTTAGAACGTCTGGGACGTTAGGGGCATATGGAACATCTAGAACGTCTGGGACATTCGAGACATATAGGACATTAAGGACATCTGGGACGTCTGGGACGTTAGGGACATATGGGACATCTGGGACGTCTGGGACGTTAAGGATATATAGGACATCTAGGACGTCTGGGACGTCTGGGATGTTAAGGACATATGAGACATTTAGAACGCCTGGGACATTAGGGACATATGGAATATATGGGACATCTGGGACGCCTGGGACATTAGGGACATATGGAACATATGGGACATCTGGGACGTCTGGTAAGTTAGGGACATATGGGACATTAGGGACGTCTGGGACGTTAAGGAAATATGAGACATCTAGGACGTCTGGGACGTCTGGGACGTTAAGGACATATGGGACATTTAGGACGCCTGGGACATTAGGGACATATGGGACATATGGGACATCTGGGACGCATGGGATATTAGGGACATATGGGACATCTGGGACGTCTGGGACGTTAGAAACATTTGGGACATCTGGGACGTCTGAGACGTTAAGGACATATGGGACATCTAGGACGTCTGAGACGTTTGGGACGTTAAGGACATATGTGACATTTAGGACTCCTGGGACATTAGGGACATATGGGATATATGGGACATCTGGGACGCCTGGGACATTAGGGACATATGAGACATATGGGACATCTGGGACGTCTGGGACGTTAGGGACATATAGGACATCTAGGACGTCTGGGACGTCTGGGACGTTAGGGACATACGGGACAGCTGGGACGTCTGGGACGTTAAGGACATATGGGACATATAGGAAGTCTGGGACGTTAGGGACATATGGAACATCTAGGACGCCTGGGACATTAGGGACATATGGGACATATGGGACATCTGGGACGTCTGGGACGTTAGGAACATATGGGACATCTAGGACGTCTGGGACGTTAAGGACATATGGGACATTTAGGATGTCTGGGACGTTAGGGACATATGGAACATCTAGGACGCCTGGGACATTAGGGACATATGGGACATATGGGCGGAGCCGGACATTTGGGCGCAGCCGTTTGGGCGCGGCCGTTCGGGCGCGGCCGTTTGGGCGCGAAGACACTTGGGCGCAGGGCCACTTGGGCGCGAGACATTTGGGCGCGAGGAAATTAATTAAAGTATATTAGTATTAGCCGGCTTTACTATTAATAGGTCTGAAAATTTATTTTAAATAACAAAAATTACATAAAGCACGTTCAAGGAGCTGGCGGGCGGCAAAAATTTAGTATAGAATTTTATTAATACAAGTAGGTTCGACGAAAACAAGTTAGAAATTTTAACTTTCCGGTAAATACTAACAAATCTTTTGCGGAGATTTATTACATTAAAATAATAAGCAACAAAGAATAAATGAATAGAGATTGGGTACAAAGAGAGCTATCGATGAACCATCCAACCATTTGGAGATTCATCGACAGCCTGAAAACTGTTCAACGAGGAAGAAACGTTGCTTATGAACAGTTACTTGCGGGAAATGAGCGAACTAAAAGAAAACAAAAATTTATCCAGGCTGATAGAAGAATAAAGAATTTGGTTGAAGATTATAATAATCATATAATCATGTAGACGGCGCAAACAATAGGAAAATTGTCGAAATTTTAAGAAGCATTTCGTACAATTATGAAATGAATGCGTAGATGCTTCTTGTTTTTATTTTAAAAATTGGATATATTTTAATTTAAGAATATGTATTATAATGGTAAAAATGGCAAGAATAAATTGATCTTTTTATATTATTATTTATCATTATTCTTATTTCTGCCCTTATCTTCAGTTAGTCGGTTCATAACATAACGAAAATAATTGATTATCTTAAAATTTAACAGTTTATTGTTAAGTATTATCATTATAAACAAAACTCGAAGCCGACTAGTTTCGTTCCAAACAGAACACATATTAGAAACATATTAAAAATTCGAAGCATCGATCGATTAAATATAGCATAGTATTATTCATTTACACTATACAATGAATGTATTTCTATCTAAAATTAGTTTCAACACTTCTTCTTCTTCTTCTTCGTTCCTATTCGGTCCTCAAAGGATCATAGGGCATCCGTTGGACGTTTCATTGACGTAAAGGTAGCGCAAAGTTGTCAGCCTTGCACTATTTTCACTTCACTTACACTTAAATTTTAAAACCCGCGAGTTTGAGTTAGTCCTCTACCTTGCTGCACAATAATTCGATAAACTGTTTCCAATCTCTTTTGTTTTTTGCAATTTCCTTGACCTGAGACCAGTTTAAATTTAGTATTTTACATTCATTTTTAACAATTCTCTTCCATGTTAAGGCAGGCCTTCCCTGCTTTCTTTTCCCTTGCGTAGTGAATTCTAGTGATTGCCTGGTTAAATCTGATACTGGTTTTCTTAATGTATGCCCAATCCATCTCCATCTTCTACGTTTTATATTTTTTTCCAATTTCAACACTTATATATAATCTATTTCAATCTTTATTTTAATTCAGAATTATTATTTCATATCTATCATACTGCCTTTTTTAGGTATTCACAATTATTTCAGAACTTATCTAATATACTACCGTATTTATTTCTATTCGGGGGCGCAAAGCTAGTTGGCGTCCGTAGCAGAAACTAGGCTACACGTGCACCCTGGATAGCGCTAAAGAACTAGCACAACAGGCAGCCATACCATCCAATAGGGTCTTCTGGCTAAAATGCACAGAGGCACTTTGACATACACAAGTCCTTTTCAGACCTTTCCGACAAAGAATGCTGGAAACATCACAAATTTTATGTTATACACTGATTTTAAATGTTAACCTTCTATTTATATTTTTATATGTTTACTGTGCATTTCCCTTACTATACGATAAATAAATAGATAAATAATTTCTATTCGGATTATTTCAAAATTTATCCGTATTTAAAATTAATCTCATAACGGTTTCAATAAACAATTGGATTATTCTTTTAATATTGTTTGATTAATTACATTAACTTCTTAGGATAAATAATGATTTAGTAAATGTTTGTTCATTTATGTCAAATTTAAATTATTCACACTTAATGTTTTCCTAAATCCCAATGTTGACCCTTCCTCGCGCCCAAGTGTCTCGCGCCCAAGTGTCTCGCGCCCAAGTGTCCCCGCGCCCAAACGGCCGCGCCCAGACGGCCGCGCCCAAACGGCCGCGCCCAAATGTCCTAGACCGACATATGGGACATCTGGGACGTCTGGGACGTTAAGGACATATGGGAGATTTAAGACGCCTGGGACATTAGGAACATATGGGACATATAGAATATCTGGGACGCCTGGGACATTAGAGACATATGGGACATATGGGACATCTGGGACGTCTGGGACGTTAGAGACATATGGAGCATCTGGGACGTTGAGGACGTATGGGACATCTAGGAAATCTAGGACGTTAAGGACATATGGGACATCTGGGACGTCTGGGACGTTAGGGACATTTGTGACATCTGGGACGTCTGGGACATTAGGGACATATGGGACATATGGGACATCTGGGACGTCTGGGACGTTAGGGACATATGGGACATTTGGGACGTCTGGGACGTTAGGGACATATGGGACATCTAGGACGTCTGGGACGTCTGGGACATTAGGGACATATGGGACAGCTGGGACGTCTGGGACGTTAGGGACATATGGGACATTTAGGACGTCTGGGACATTAGGGACATATGGGACATCTGAGACGTCTGGGACGTTAGGGATATATGGGACAGCTGCGTCTGGGACGTTAAGGACATATAGGACATCTAGGACGTCTGGGACGTCTGGTATGTTAATTACATATGAGACATTTAGGTCGCCTGGGACATTAGGGACATATGGGACATCTGGGACGCTTGGGACATTAGGGACATATGGGAGATAAGAGACATCTGGTACGTCTGGGACGTCTGGGACGTTAGGGACATATGAGACATTTAGGACGTCTGGGACGTTAGGGACATATGGAACATCTAGGACGCCTGGGACATTAGGGCCATATGGGACATATGGGACATCTGGGACGTCTGGGACGTTAGGGACATATGGGTCATCTGGGACGTCTGGGACGTTAAGGACATATGGGACATCTAGGACGTCTGGGACGTCTGGGACGTTAAGGACATATGGGACATTTAGGACGCCCTGGAAATTAGGGACATATGGGACATATCGGCCATCTTGGACGCCTGGGACATTAGGGACATATGGAACATATAGGACATCTGGGACGTCTGGGACGTTAGGGACATATGGGACATCTGGGACGTCTAAGACGTTAAGGACATATGGGACATTTAGGAGGTCTGGGACGTTAGGGACATATGGAACATATATGACGTCTAGGATGTTAGGGACATATGGAACATCTAGTACGCCTGAAACATTATGTACATATGGGACATATGGGACATCTGGTACGTCTGGGACGTAAGGGACATATGGGACATCTGGGACGTCTGAGACGTTAAGGACATATGGGCCATTTAGGACGTCTGGGACGTCTGTGACGTTAGGGACATATAGGACATTTAGGACGTCTGGGACGTTAGGAACATATGGAACATCTAGGACGCCTGGGACATTAGGGACATATGGGACATCTGGGACGTCTGGGACATTAGGGACATATGGAACATCTAGGACGCCTGGGACATTAGGGACATATGGGACATATGGGAAATCTGTTACGTCTGGGACGTTAAGGACATATGGGACATCTAGAACGTCTGGGACGTCTGGGACGTTAGGGACATATAGGACATCTAGGACGTCTGGGAGGTTAGGGACATACGGGACAGCTGAGACGTCTTGGACGTTAGGGACATATGGGACATTTAGAACGTCTGGGACGTTAGGGGCATATGGAACATCTAGAACGTCTGGGACATTCGAGACGTATAGGACATTAAGGACATCTGGGACGTCTGGGACGTTAGGGACATATGGGACATCTGGGACGTCTGGGACGTTAAGGATATATAGGACATCTAGGACGTCTGGGACGTCTGGGATGTTAAGGACATATGAGACATTTAGAACGCCTGGGACATTAGGGACATATGGAATATATGGGACATCTGGGACGCCTGGGACATTAGGGACATATGGAACATATGGGACATCTGGGACGTCTGGTAAGTTAGGGACATATGGGACATTAGGGACGTCTGGGACGTTAAGGAAATATGAGACATCTAGGACGTCTGGGACGTCTGGGACGTTAAGGACATATGGGACATTTAGGACGCCTGGGACATTAGGGACATATGGGACATATGGGACATCTGGGACGCATGGGATATTAGGGACATATGGGACATCTGGGACGTCTGGGACGTTAGAAACATTTGGGACATCTGGGACGTCTGAGACGTTAAGGACATATGGGACATCTAGGACGTCTGAGACGTTTGGGACGTTAAGGACATATGTGACATTTAGGACGCCTGGGACATTAGGGACATATGGGATATATGGGACATCTGGGACGCCTGGGACATTAGGGACATATGAGACATATGGGACATCTGGGACGTCTGGGACGTTAGGGACATATAGGACATCTAGGACGTCTGGGACGTCTGGGACGTTAGGGACATACGGGACAGCTGGGACGTCTGGGACGTTAAGGACATATGGGACATATAGGACGTCTGGGACGTTAGGGACATATGGAACATCTAGGACGCCTGGGACATTAGGGACATATGGGACATATGGGACATCTGGGACGTCTGGGACGTTAGGAACATATGGGACATCTAGGACGTCTGGGAAGTTAAGGACATATGGGACATTTAGGATGTCTGGGACGTTAGGGACATATGGAACATCTAGGACGCCTGGGACATTAGGGACATATGGGACATATGGGACATCTGGGACGTCTGGGACGTTAAGGACATATGGGAGATTTAAGACGCCTGGGACATTAGGAACATATGGGACATATAGAACATCTGGGACGCCTGGGACATTAGAGACATATGGGACATATGGGACATCTGGGACGTCTGGGACGTTAGAGACATATGGAGCATCTGGGACGTTGAGGACGTATGGGACATCTAGGAAATCTAGGACGTTAAGGACATATGGGACATCTGGGACGTCTGGGACGTTAGGGACATTTGTGACATCTGGGACGTCTGGGACATTAGGGACATATGGGACATATGGGACATCTGGGACGTCTGGGACGTTAGGGACATATGGGACATTTGGGACGTCTGGGACGTTAGGGACATATGGGACATCTAGGACGTCTGGGACGTCTGGGACATTAGGGACATATGGGACAGCTGGGACGTCTGGGACGTTAGGGACATATGGGACATTTAGGACGTCTGGGACATTAGGGACATATGGGACATCTGAGACGTCTGGGACGTTAGGGATATATGGGACAGCTGCGTCTGGGACGTTAAGGACATATAGGACATCTAGGACGTCTGGGACGTCTGGTATGTTAATTACATATGAGACATTTAGGTCGCCTGGGACATTAGGGACATATGGGACATCTGGGACGCTTGGGACATTAGGGACATATGGGAGATAAGAGACATCTGGTACGTCTGGGACGTCTGGGACGTTAGGGACATATAGGACAAATAGGACGTCTTTGGACGTTAGGGACATATGGGACATCCAGGACGTCTAGGACGTCTGGGACGTTAAGGACATATGAGACATTTAGGTCGCCTGGGACATTAGGGACATATGGGACATCTGGGACGCCTGGGACATTAGGGACATATGGGACATAAGAGACATCTGGTACGTCTGGGACGTCTGGGACGTTAGGGACATATAGGACAAGTAGGACGTCTGGGACGTTAGGGACATACGGGACAGCTGGGACGTCTAGGACGTTAGGGACATATGAGACATTTAGGACGTCTGGGACGTTAGGGACATACGGGACAGCTGGGACGTCTGGGACGTTAGGGACATATGAGACATTTAGGACGTCTGGGACGTTAGGGACATATGGAACATCTAGGACGCCTGGGACATTAGGGCCATATGGGACATATGGGACATCTGGGACGTCTGGGACGTTAGGGACATATGGGTCATCTGGGACGTCTGGGACGTTAAGGACATATGGGACATCTAGGACGTCTGGGACGTCTGGGACGTTAAGGACATATGGGACATTTAGGACGCCCTGGAAATTCGGGACATATGGGACATATCGGCCATCTTGGACGCCTGGGACATTAGGGACATATGGAACATATAGGACATCTGGGACGTCTGGGACGTTAGGGACATATGGGACATCTGGGACGTCTAAGACGTTAAGGACATATGGGACATTTAGGAGGTCTGGGACGTTAGGGACATATGGAACATCTATGACGTCTAGGATGTTAGGGACATATGGAACATCTAGTACGCCTGAAACATTATGGACATATGGGACATATGGGACATCTGGTACGTCTGGGACGTAAGGGACATATGGGACATCTGGGACGTCTGAGACGTTAAGGACATATGGGACATTTAGGACGTCTGGGACGTTAGGGACATATGGAACATCTAGGACGCCTGAAACATTAGGGACATATGGAACATATGGGACATCTGGGACGTCTGAGACGTTAGGGTCATATGGGACATCTGGGACGTCTGAGACGTTAAGGACATATGGGACATCTAGGACGTCTGGGACGTCTGGGACGTTAAGGACATATGGGAGATTTAAGACGCCTGGGACATTAGGAACATATGGGACATATAGAATATCTGGGACGCCTGGGACATTAGAGACATATGGGACATATGGGACATCTGGGACGTCTGGGACGTTAGAGACATATGGAGCATCTGGGACGTTGAGGACGTATGGGACATCTAGGAAATCTAGGACGTTAAGGACATATGGGACATCTGGGACGTCTGGGACGTTAGGGACATTTGTGACATCTGGGACGTCTGGGACATTAGGGACATATGGGACATATGGGACATCTGGGACGTCTGGGACGTTAGGGACATATGGGACATTTGGGACGTCTGGGACGTTAGGGACATATGGGACATCTAGGACGTCTGGGACGTCTGGGACATTAGGGACATATGGGACAGCTGGGACGTCTGGGACGTTAGGGACATATGGGACATTTAGGACGTCTGGGACATTAGGGACATATGGGACATCTGAGACGTCTGGGACGTTAGGGATATATGGGACAGCTGCGTCTGGGACGTTAAGGACATATAGGACATCTAGGACGTCTGGGACGTCTGGTATGTTAATTACATATGAGACATTTAGGTCGCCTGGGACATTAGGGACATATGGGACATCTGGGACGCTTGGGACATTAGGGACATATGGGAGATAAGAGACATCTGGTACGTCTGGGACGTCTGGGACGTTAGGGACATATGAGACATTTAGGACGTCTGGGACGTTAGGGACATATGGAACATCTAGGACGCCTGGGACATTAGGGCCATATGGGACATATGGGACATCTGGGACGTCTGGGACGTTAGGGACATATGGGTCATCTGGGACGTCTGGGACGTTAAGGACATATGGGACATCTAGGACGTCTGGGACGTCTGGGACGTTAAGGACATATGGGACATTTAGGACGCCCTGGAAATTAGGGACATATGGGACATATCGGCCATCTTGGACGCCTGGGACATTAGGGACATATGGAACATATAGGACATCTGGGACGTCTGGGACGTTAGGGACATATGGGACATCTGGGACGTCTAAGACGTTAAGGACATATGGGACATTTAGGAGGTCTGGGACGTTAGGGACATATGGAACATATATGACGTCTAGGATGTTAGGGACATATGGAACATCTAGTACGCCTGAAACATTATGTACATATGGGACATATGGGACATCTGGTACGTCTGGGACGTAAGGGACATATGGGACATCTGGGACGTCTGAGACGTTAAGGACATATGGGCCATTTAGGACGTCTGGGACGTCTGTGACGTTAGGGACATATAGGACATTTAGGACGTCTGGGACGTTAGGAACATATGGAACATCTAGGACGCCTGGGACATTAGGGACATATGGGACATCTGGGACGTCTGGGACATTAGGGACATATGGAACATCTAGGACGCCTGGGACATTAGGGACATATGGGACATATGGGAAATCTGTTACGTCTGGGACGTTAAGGACATATGGGACATCTAGAACGTCTGGGACGTCTGGGACGTTAGGGACATATAGGACATCTAGGACGTCTGGGAGGTTAGGGACATACGGGACAGCTGAGACGTCTTGGACGTTAGGGACATATGGGACATTTAGAACGTCTGGGACGTTAGGGGCATATGGAACATCTAGAACGTCTGGGACATTCGAGACGTATAGGACATTAAGGACATCTGGGACGTCTGGGACGTTAGGGACATATGGGACATCTGGGACGTCTGGGACGTTAAGGATATATAGGACATCTAGGACGTCTGGGACGTCTGGGATGTTAAGGACATATGAGACATTTAGAACGCCTGGGACATTAGGGACATATGGAATATATGGGACATCTGGGACGCCTGGGACATTAGGGACATATGGAACATATGGGACATCTGGGACGTCTGGTAAGTTAGGGACATATGGGACATTAGGGACGTCTGGGACGTTAAGGAAATATGAGACATCTAGGACGTCTGGGACGTCTGGGACGTTAAGGACATATGGGACATTTAGGACGCCTGGGACATTAGGGACATATGGGACATATGGGACATCTGGGACGCATGGGATATTAGGGACATATGGGACATCTGGGACGTCTGGGACGTTAGAAACATTTGGGACATCTGGGACGTCTGAGACGTTAAGGACATATGGGACATCTAGGACGTCTGAGACGTTTGGGACGTTAAGGACATATGTGACATTTAGGACGCCTGGGACATTAGGGACATATGGGATATATGGGACATCTGGGACGCCTGGGACATTAGGGACATATGAGACATATGGGACATCTGGGACGTCTGGGACGTTAGGGACATATAGGACATCTAGGACGTCTGGGACGTCTGGGACGTTAGGGACATACGGGACAGCTGGGACGTCTGGGACGTTAAGGACATATGGGACATATAGGACGTCTGGGACGTTAGGGACATATGGAACATCTAGGACGCCTGGGACATTAGGGACATATGGGACATATGGGACATCTGGGACGTCTGGGACGTTAGGAACATATGGGACATCTAGGACGTCTGGGAAGTTAAGGACATATGGGACATTTAGGATGTCTGGGACGTTAGGGACATATGGAACATCTAGGACGCCTGGGACATTAGGGACATATGGGACATATGGGACATCTGGGACGTCTGGGACGTTAAGGACATATGGGAGATTTAAGACGCCTGGGACATTAGGAACATATGGGACATATAGAACATCTGGGACGCCTGGGACATTAGAGACATATGGGACATATGGGACATCTGGGACGTCTGGGACGTTAGAGACATATGGAGCATCTGGGACGTTGAGGACGTATGGGACATCTAGGAAATCTAGGACGTTAAGGACATATGGGACATCTGGGACGTCTGGGACGTTAGGGACATTTGTGACATCTGGGACGTCTGGGACATTAGGGACATATGGGACATATGGGACATCTGGGACGTCTGGGACGTTAGGGACATATGGGACATTTGGGACGTCTGGGACGTTAGGGACATATGGGACATCTAGGACGTCTGGGACGTCTGGGACATTAGGGACATATGGGACAGCTGGGACGTCTGGGACGTTAGGGACATATGGGACATTTAGGACGTCTGGGACATTAGGGACATATGGGACATCTGAGACGTCTGGGACGTTAGGGATATATGGGACAGCTGCGTCTGGGACGTTAAGGACATATAGGACATCTAGGACGTCTGGGACGTCTGGTATGTTAATTACATATGAGACATTTAGGTCGCCTGGGACATTAGGGACATATGGGACATCTGGGACGCTTGGGACATTAGGGACATATGGGAGATAAGAGACATCTGGTACGTCTGGGACGTCTGGGACGTTAGGGACATATAGGACAAATAGGACGTCTTTGGACGTTAGGGACATATGGGACATCCAGGACGTCTAGGACGTCTGGGACGTTAAGGACATATGAGACATTTAGGTCGCCTGGGACATTAGGGACATATGGGACATCTGGGACGCCTGGGACATTAGGGACATATGGGACATAAGAGACATCTGGTACGTCTGGGACGTCTGGGACGTTAGGGACATATAGGACAAGTAGGACGTCTGGGACGTTAGGGACATACGGGACAGCTGGGACGTCTAGGACGTTAGGGACATATGAGACATTTAGGACGTCTGGGACGTTAGGGACATACGGGACAGCTGGGACGTCTGGGACGTTAGGGACATATGAGACATTTAGGACGTCTGGGACGTTAGGGACATATGGAACATCTAGGACGCCTGGGACATTAGGGCCATATGGGACATATGGGACATCTGGGACGTCTGGGACGTTAGGGACATATGGGTCATCTGGGACGTCTGGGACGTTAAGGACATATGGGACATCTAGGACGTCTGGGACGTCTGGGACGTTAAGGACATATGGGACATTTAGGACGCCCTGGAAATTCGGGACATATGGGACATATCGGCCATCTTGGACGCCTGGGACATTAGGGACATATGGAACATATAGGACATCTGGGACGTCTGGGACGTTAGGGACATATGGGACATCTGGGACGTCTAAGACGTTAAGGACATATGGGACATTTAGGAGGTCTGGGACGTTAGGGACATATGGAACATCTATGACGTCTAGGATGTTAGGGACATATGGAACATCTAGTACGCCTGAAACATTATGGACATATGGGACATATGGGACATCTGGTACGTCTGGGACGTAAGGGACATATGGGACATCTGGGACGTCTGAGACGTTAAGGACATATGGGACATTTAGGACGTCTGGGACGTTAGGGACATATGGAACATCTAGGACGCCTGAAACATTAGGGACATATGGAACATATGGGACATCTGGGACGTCTGAGACGTTAGGGTCATATGGGACATCTGGGACGTCTGAGACGTTAAGGACATATGGGACATCTAGGACGTCTGGGACGTCTGGGACGTTAAGGACATATGGGACATTTAGAACGCCTTGGACATTAGGGACATATGGGACATATGGGACATCTGGGACGCCTGGGACATTAGGGACATATGAAAGATCTGGGACGTCTGGGACGTTAGGGACATATGGGACATCTGGGACGTCTGGGACGTTAAGGACATATGGGACATCTAGCACGTCTGGGACATCTGCGACGTTAAGGACATATGGGACATCTAGGACGTTTGGGACATCTGGGACGTTAAGGACATATGGGACATTTCAGACGCCTGAGACATTAGGGACATGTGGGAAATCTGGGACGCCTGCGACATTAAGGACATACGGGACGTTAGGGACATATAGGACATCTAGGCCGACTGGGACTTTAGGGACATATAGGACATCTAGGACGACTGAAGCGTTAGGGACATATGGGACATCTAGGACGTCTGGGACGTTAGAGACATATGGGACATTTAGGACGTCTGGGACGTTAGGGACATATGAAACATCTAGGACGCCTGGGACATTAGGGACATATGGGACATCTGGGACGTCTGGGACGTTAGGGACATATGGAACATCTAGAACGCCTGGGACATTAGAGACATATGGGACATATGGGACATCTGGGACGTCTGGGACGTTAAGGACATATGGGACATCTAGAACGTCTGGGACGTCTGGGACGTTAGGGACATATAGGACATCTAGGACGTCTGGGACGTTAGGGACATATGATCTAGGACGTCTGGGACGTCTGGGAGGTTAGGGACATACGGGACAGCTGAGACGTCTTGGACGTTAGGGACATATGATACATTTAGAACGTCTGGGACGTTAGGGGCATATGGAACATCTAGGACGTCTGGGACATTCGAGACATATAGGACATTAAGGACATCTGGGACGTCTGGGACGTTAGGGACATTTGGGACATCTGGGACGTCTGGGACGTTAAGGACATATGGGACATCTGGGACGTCTGGGACGTTAAGGACATATGGAACATCTAGAACGTCTGGGACGTCTGTGACGTTAGGGACATATAAGACATTTAGGACGTCTGGGACGTTAGGAACATATGGAACATCTAGGACGCCTGGGACATTAGGGACATATGGGACATATGGGACATCTGTTACGTCTGGGACGTTAAGGACATATGGGACATCTAGAACGTCTGGGACGTCTGGGACGTTAGGGACATATAGGACATCTAGGACGTCTGGGACGTTAGGGACATATGAACTAGGACGTCTGGGACGTCTGGGAGGTTAGGGACATACGGGACAGCTGAGACGTCTTGGACGTTAGGGACATATGGGTCATTTAGAACGTCTGGGACGTTAGGGGCATATGGAACATCTAGAACGCCTGGGACATTAGGGACATATGGGACATATGGGACATCTGTTACGTCTGGGACGTTAAGGACATATGGGACATCTAGAACGTCTGGGACGTCTGGGACGTTAGGGACATATGGAACATCTAGGACGCCTGGGACATTAGGGACATATGGGACATATGGGACATCTGTTACGTCTGGGACGTTAAGGACATATGGGACATCTAGAACGTCTGGGACGTCTGGGACATATGGGACATATGGGACATCTGTTACGTCTGGGACGTTAAGGACATATGGGACATCTAGAACGTCTGGGACGTCTGGGACGTTAGGGACATATAGGACATCTAGGACGTCTGGGACATTAGGGACATATGGAACATCTAGGACGCCTGGGACATTAGGGACATATGGGACATATGGGACATCTGTTACGTCTGGGACGTTAAGGACATATGGGACATCTAGAACGTCTGGGACGTCTGGGACGTTAGGGACATATAGGACATCTAGGACGTCTGGGACGTTAGGGACATATGAACTAGGACGTCTGGGACGTCTGGGAGGTTAGGGACATACGGGACAGCTGAGACGTCTTGGACGTTAGGGACATATGGGTCATTTAGAACGTCTGGGACGTTAGGGGCATATGGAACATCTAGAACGTCTGGGACATTCGAGACATATAGGACATTAAGGACATCTGGGACGTCTGGGACGTTAGGGACATATGGGACATCTGGGACGTCTGGGACGTTAAGGACATATAGGACATCTAGGACGTCTGGGACGTCTGGGATGTTAAGGACATATGAGACATTTAGAACGCCTGGGACATTAGGGACATATGGAATATATGGGACATCTGGGACGCCTGGGACATTAGGGACATATGGAACATATGGGACATCTGGGACGTCTGGTAAGTTAGGGACATATGGGACATTAGGGACGTCTGGGACGTTAAGGAAATATGAGACATCTAGGACGTCTGGGACGTCTGGTATGTTAATTACATATGAGACATTTAGGTCGCCTGGGACATTAGGGACATATAGGACATCTAGGACGTCTGGGACGTCTGGTATGTTAATTACATATGAGACATTTAGGTCGCCTGGGACATTAGGGACATATGGGACATCTGGGACGCTTGGGACATTAGGGACATATGGGAGATAAGAGACATCTGGTACGTCTGGGACGTCTGGGACGTTAGGGACATATAGGACAAATAGGACGTCTTTGGACGTTAGGGACATATGGGACATCCAGGACGTCTAGGACGTCTGGGACGTTAAGGACATATGAGACATTTAGGTCGCCTGGGACATTAGGGACATATGGGACATCTGGGACGCCTGGGACATTAGGGACATATGGGACATAAGAGACATCTGGTACGTCTGGGACGTCTGGGACGTTAGGGACATATAGGACAAGTAGGACGTCTGGGACGTTAGGGACATACGGGACAGCTGGGACGTCTAGGACGTTAGGGACATATGAGACATTTAGGACGTCTGGGACGTTAGGGACATACGGGACAGCTGGGACGTCTGGGACGTTAGGGACATATGAGACATTTAGGACGTCTGGGACGTTAGGGACATATGGAACATCTAGGACGCCTGGGACATTAGGGCCATATGGGACATATGGGACATCTGGGACGTCTGGGACTTTAGGGACATATGGGTCATCTGGGACGTCTGGGACGTTAAGGACATATGGGACATCTAGGACGTCTGGGACGTCTGGGACGTTAAGGACATATGGGACATTTAGGACGCCCTGGAAATTAGGGACATATGGGACATATCGGCCATCTTGGACGCCTGGGACATTAGGGACATATGGAACATATAGGACATCTGGGACGTCTGGGACGTTAGGGACATATGGGACATCTGGGACGTCTAAGACGTTAAGGACATATGGGACATTTAGGAGGTCTGGGACGTTAGGGACATATGGAACATCTATGACGTCTAGGATGTTAGGGACATATGGAACATCTAGTACGCCTGAAACATTATGTACATATGGGACATATGGGACATCTGGTACGTCTGGGACGTAAGGGACATATGGGACATCTGGGACGTCTGAGACGTTAAGGACATATGGGCCATTTAGGACGTCTGGGACGTTAGGGACATATGGAACATCTAGGACGCCTGAAACATTAGGGACATATGGAACATATGGGACATCTGGGACGTCTGAGACGTTAGGGTCATATGGGACATCTGGGACGTCTGAGACGTTAAGGACATATGGGACATCTAGGACGTCTGGGACGTCTGGGACGTTAAGGACATATGGGACATTTAGAACGCCTTGGACATTAGGAACATATGGGACATATGGGACATCTGGGACGCCTGGGACATTAGGGACATATGAAAGATCTGGGACGTCTGGGACGTTAAGGACATATGGGACATCTAGCACGTCTGGGACATCTGCGACGTTAAGGACATATGGGACATCTAGGACATTTGGGACATCTGGGACGTTAAGGACATATGGGACATTTCAGACGCCTGAGACATTAGGGACATGTGGGACATCTGGGACGCCTGCGACATTAAGGACATACGGGACGTTAGGGACATATAGGACATCTAGGCCGACTGGGACCTTAGGGACATATAGGACATCTAGGACGACTGAAACGTTAGGGACATATGGGACATCTAGGACGTCTGGGACGTTAGGGACATATGGGACATTTAGGACGTCTGGGACGTTAGGGACATATGAAACATCTAGGACGCCTGGGACATTAGGGACATATGGGACATCTGGGACGTCTGGGACGTTAGGGACATATGGAACATCTAGGACGCCTGGGACATTAGAGACATATGGGACATATGGGACATCTGGGACGTCTGGGACGTTAAGGACATAAGGGACATCTAGAACGTCTGGGACGTCTGGGACGTTAGGGACATATAGGACATCTAGGACGTCTGGGACGTTAGGGACATATGATCTAGGACGTCTGGGACGTCTGGGAGGTTAGGGACATACGGGACAGCTGAGACGTCTTGGACGTTAGGGACATATAATACATTTAGAACGTCTGGGACGTTAGGGGCATATGGAACATCTAGGACGTCTGGGACATTCGAGACATATAGGACATTAAGGACATCTGGGACGTCTGGGACGTTAGGGACATTTGGGACATATAGGACATGTAGGACGTCTGGGACGTTAGGGACATATGAACTAGGACGTCTGGGACGTCTGGGAGGTTAGGGACATACGGGACAGCTGAGACGTCTTGGACGTTAGGGACATATGGGTCATTTAGAACGTCTGGGACGTTAGGGGCATATGGAACATCTAGAACGTCTGGGACATTCGAGACATATAGGACATTAAGGACATCTGGGACCTCTGGGACGTTAGGGACATATGGGACATCTGGGACGTCTGGGACGTTAAGGACATATAGGACATCTAGGACGTCTGGGACGTCTGGGATGTTAAGGACATATGAGACATTTAGAACGCCTGGGACATTAGGGACATATGGAATATATGGGACATCTGGGACGCCTGGGACATTAGGGACATATGGAACATATGGGACATCTGGGACGTCTGGTAAGTTAGGGACATATGGGACATTAGGGACGTCTGGGACGTTAAGGAAATATGAGACATCTAGGACGTCTGGGACGTCTGGGACGTTAAGGACATATGGGACATTTAGGACGCCTGGGACATTAGGGACATATGGGACATATGGGACATCTGGGACGCATGGGATATTAGGGACATATGGGACATCTGGGACGTCTGGGACGTTAGAAACATTTGGGACATCTGGGACGTCTGAGACGTTAAGGACATATGGGACATCTAGGACGTCTGAGACGTTTGGGACGTTAAGGACATATGTGACATTTAGGACGCCTGGGACATTAGGGACATATGGGATATATGGGACATCTGGGACGCCTGAGACATTAGTGACATATGAGACATATGGGACATCTGGGACGTCTGGGACGTTAGGGACATATAGGACATCTAGGACGTCTGGGACGTTAGGGACATACGGGACAGCTGGGACGACTGGGACGTTAAGGACATATGGGACATTTAGGATGTCTGGGACGTTAGGGACATATGGAACATCTAGGACGCCTGGGACATTAGGGACATATGGGACATATAGGACATCTGGGACGTCTGGGACGTTAGGAACATATGGGACATCTAGGACGTCTGGGACGTTAAGGACATATGGGACATTTAGGATGTCTGGGACGTTAGGGACATATGGAACATCTAGGACGCCTGGGACATTAGGGACATATGGGACATATGGGACATTTGGGACGTCTGGGACGTTAAGGACATATGGGAGATTTAGGACGCCTGGGACATTAGGAACATATGGGACATATAGAACATCTGGGACGCCTGGGACATTAGAGACATATGGGACATATGGGACATCTGGGACGTCTGGGACGTTAGAGACATATGGAGCATCTGGGACGTTGAGGACGTATGGGACATCTAGGAAATCTAGGACGTTAAGGACATATGGGACATCTGGGACGTCTGGGACGTTAGGGACATTTGGGACATCTGGGACGTCTGGGACATTAGGGACATATGGGACATATGGGACATCTGGGACGTCTGGGTCGTTAGGGACATATGGGACATTTGGGACGTCTGGGACATTAGGGACATATGGGACATCTAGGACGTCTGGGACGTCTGGGACATTAGGGACATATGGGACAGCTGGGACGTCTGGCACGTTATGGACATATGGGACATTTAGGACGTCTGGGACGTTAGGGACATATGGAACATTTAGGACGTTTGGGACATTAGGGACATATGGGACATCTGAGACGTCTGGGACGTTAGAGATATATGGGACAGCTGCGTCTGGGACGTTAAGGACATATAGGACATCTAGGACGTCTGGGACGACTGGTACGTTAAGGACATATGAGACATTTAGGTCGCCTGGGACATTAGGGACATATGGGACATCTGGGACGCCTGGGACATTAGGGACATATGGGAGATAAGAGACATCTGGTACGTCTGGGACGTCTGGGACGTTAGGGACATATAGGACAAGTAGGACGTCTGGGACGTTAGGGACATATGGGACATCCAGGACGTCTAGGACGTCTGGGACGTTAAGGACATATGAGACATTTAGGTCGCCTGGGACATTAGGGACATATGGGACATCTGGGACGCCTGGGACATTAGGGACATATGGGACATAAGAGACATCTGGTACGTCTGGGACATCTGGGACGTTAGGGACATATAGGACAAGTAGGACGTCTGGGACGTTAGGGACATACGGGACAGCTGGGACGTCTGGGACGTTAGGGACATATGAGACATTTAGGACGTCTGGGACGTTAAGGACATATGGAACATCTAGGAAGCCTGGGACATTAGGGCCGTATGGGACATATGGGACATCTGGGACGTCTGGGACGTTAGAAACATATGGGACATCTGGGACGTCTGGGACGTTTAGGACATATGGGACATCTAGGACGTCTGGGACGTCTGGGACGTTAAGGACATATGGGACATTTAGGACGCCCTGGAAATTAGGGACATATGGGACATCTGGGACGTCTAAGACGTTAAGGACATATGGGACATCTAGGACGTCTGGGACGTTTGGGACGTTAAGGACAAATGGGACATTTAGGAGGTCTGGGACGTTAGGGACATATGGAACATCTATGACGTCTAGGATGTTAGGGACATATGGAACATCTAGTACGCCTGAAACATTATGGACATATGGGACATATGGCACATCTGGTACGTCTGGGCCGTAAGGGACATATGGGACATCTGGTACGTCTGAGACGTTAAGGACATATGGGACATTTAGGACGTCTGGGACGTTAGGGACATATGGAACATCTAGGACGCCTGAAACATTAGGGACATATGGGACATATGGGACATCTGGGAAGCCTGGGACATTAGGGCCGTATGGGACATATGGGACATCTGGGACGTCTGGGACGTTAGAAACATATGGGACATCTGGGACGTCTGGGACGTTTAGGACATATGGGACATCTAGGACGTCTGGGACGTCTGGGACGTTAAGGACATATGGGACATTTAGGACGCCCTGGAAATTAGGGACATATGGGACATCTGGGACGTCTAAGACGTTAAGGACATATGGGACATCTAGGACGTCTGGGACGTTTGGGACGTTAAGGACAAATGGGACATTTAGGAGGTCTGGGACGTTAGGGACATATGGAACATCTATGACGTCTAGGATGTTAGGGACATATGGAACATCTAGTACGCCTGAAACATTATGGACATATGGGACATATGGCACATCTGGTACGTCTGGGCCGTAAGGGACATATGGGACATCTGGTACGTCTGAGACGTTAAGGACATATGGGACATTTAGGACGTCTGGGACGTTAGGGACATATGGAACATCTAGGACGCCTGAAACATTAGGGACATATGGGACATATGGGACATCTGGGACGTCTGAGACGTTAGGGACATATGGGACATCTGGGACGTCTGGGACGTTAAGGACATATGGGACATCTAGGACGTCTGGGACGTCTGGGACGTTAAGGACATATGGGACATTTAGAACGCCTTGGACATTAGGGACATATGGGACATATGGGACATCTGGGACGCCTGGGACATTAGGGACATATGAGAGATCTGGGACGTCTGGGACGTTAGGGACATATGGGACATCTGGGACGTCTGGGACGTTAAGGACATATGGGACATCTAGGACGCCTGGGACATCTGGGACGTTAAGGACATATGGGACATTAAAGACGCTTGGAACATTAGGGACATATGGGACATATGGGACATCTGGGACGTTAGGGACATATGGGACATCTGGGATGTCTGGGACGTTAAGGACATATGGGACATCTAGGACGTCTGGGACATCTGGGACGTTAAGGACATATGGGACATTTCAGACGCCTGAGACATTAGGGACATATGGGACATGTGGGACATCTGGAACGCCTGCGACATTAAGGACATACGGGACGTTAGGGACATATAGGACATCTAGGCCGACTGGGACTTTAGGGACGTATAGGACATCTAGGACGACTGGGACGTTAGGGACATATGGGACATCTAGGACGTCTGGGACGTTAGGGACATATGGGACATTTAGGACGTCTGGGACGTTAGGGACATATGGAACATCTAGGACGCCTGGGACATTGGGGACATATGGGACATCTGGGACGTCTGGGGCTTTAGGGACATATGGAACATCTAGGACGCCTGGGACATTAGGGACATATGGGACATATGGGACATCTGGGACGTCTGGGACGTTAAGGACATATGGGAAATCTAGAACGTCTGGGACGTCTGGGACGTTAGGGACATATAGGACATCTAGGACGTCTGGGACGTTAGGGACATATGATCTAGGACGTCTGGGACGTCTGGGAGGTTAGGGACATACGGGACAGCTGAGACGTCTTGGACGTTAGGGACATATGATACATTTAGAACGTCTGGGACGTTAGGGGCATATGGAACATCTAGGACGTCTGGGACATTCGAGACATATAGGACATTAGGGACATCTGGGACGTCTGGGACGGTAGGGACATATGGGACATCTGGGACGTCTGGGACGTTAAGGACATATGGGACATATGGGACATCTGGGACGTCTGGGACGTTAAGGGCATATGGGACATCTATAACGTCTGGGACGTCTGGGACGTTAGGGACATATAGGACATTTAGGACGTGTGGGACGTTAGGGACATATGGAACATCTAGGACGCCTGGGACATTAGGGACATATGGGACATCTGGGACGTCTGGGACGATAGGGACATATGGAACATCTAGGACGCCTGGGACATTAGGGACATATGGGACATATGGGACATCTGTTACGTCTGGGACGTTAAGGACATATGGGACATCTAGAACGTCTGGGACGTCTGGGACGTTAGGGACATATAGGACATCTAGGACGTCTGGGACGTTAGGGACATATGATCTAGGACGTCTGGGACGTCTGGGGGGTTAGGGACATAGGGGACAGCTGAGACGTCTTGGACGTTAGGGACATATGGGACATTTAGAACGTCTGGGACGTTAGGGGCATATGGAACATCTAGAACGTCTGGGACATTCGAGACATATAGGACATTAAGGACATCTGGGACGTCTGGGACGTTAGGGACATATGGGACATCTGGGACGTCTGGGACGTTAAGGACATATAGGACATCTAGTACGTCTGGGACGTCTGGGACGTTAAGGACATATGAGACATTTAGAACGCCTGGGACATTAGGGACATATGGAATATATGGGACATCTGGGACGCCTGGGACATTAGAGACATATGGAACATATGGGACATCTGGGACGTCTGGTAAGTTAGGGACATATGGGACATTAGGGACGTCTGGGACGTTAAGAACATATGGGACATCTAGGACGTCTGTGACGTCTGGGACGTTAAGGACATATGGGACATTTAGGACGCCTGGGACATTAGGGACATATGGGACATCTGGGACGTTTGGAACGTCTGGGACGTTAGGGACATACAGGACATCTAGGACGTCTGGGACGTTAGGGACATATGATCTAGGACGTCTGGGACGTCTGGGACGTTAGGAACATATGGGACATCTGGGACGTCTGGGACGTTAGGGACATATGGGACATCTGGGACGTCTGGGACGTCTGGGACGTTAAGGACATATGGGACATCTAGGATGTCTGGGACGTCTGGGACGTTAAAGACATATGGGACATTTAGGACGCCTGGGACATTAGGGACATATGGGACATATGGGACATCTGGGACGTCTGGGACGTTAAGGAAATATGAGACATCTAGGACGTCTGGGACGTCTGGGACGTTAAGGACATATGGGACATCTAGGATGTCTGGGACGTCTGGGACGTTAAAGACATATGGGACATTTAGGACGCCTGGGACATTAGGGACATATGGGACATATGGGACATCTGGGACGTCTGAGACGTTAAGGACATATGGGACATCTAGGACGTCTGAGACGTTTGGGACGTTAAGGACATATGTGACATTTAGGACGCCTGGGACATTAGGGACATATGGGATATATGGGACATCTGGGACGCCTGGGACATTAGGGACATATGGGACATATCGGCCATCTGGAACGCCTGGGACATTAGGGACATATGGGACATATGGGACATCTGGGACGTCTGGGACGTTAAGGAAATATGAGACATCTAGGACGTCTGGGACGTCTGGGACGTTAAGGACATATGGGACATCTAGGATGTCTGGGACGTCTGGGACGTTAAAGACATATGGGACATTTAGGACGCCTGGGACAATAGGGACATATGGGACATTTGGGACATCTGGGACGCATGGGATATTAGGGACATATGGGACATCTGGGACGTCTGGGACGTTAGAAACATATGGGACATCTGGGACGTCTGACACGTTAAGGACATATGGGACATCTAGGACGTCTGAGACGTTTGGGACATTAAGGACATATGTGACATTTAGGACGCCTGGGACATTAGGGACAAATGGGATATATGGGACATCTGGGACGCCTGGGACATTAGGGACATATGGGACATATGGGACATCTGGGACGTCTGGGACGTTAGGGACTTATAGGACATCTAGGACGTCTGGACGTCTGCGACGTTAGGGACATACGGGACAGCTGGGACGTCTAGGACGCTAAGGACATATGGGACATATAGGACGTCTGGGACGTTAGGGACATATGGAACATCTAGGACGCCTGGGACATTAGGGACATATGGTACATATGGGACATCTGGGACGTCTGGGACGATAGGAACATATGGGACATCTAGGACGTCTGAGACGTTAAGGACATATGGGACATTTAGGACGTCTGGGACGTTAGGGACATATGGAACATGTAGGACGCCTGGGACATTAGGGACATATGGGACATATGGGACATCTGGGACGTCTGGGACGTTAGGAACATGTGGGACATCTATAACATCTAGGACGTTAAGGACATATGGGACATCTAGGACGTCTGGGACGTCTGGGACGTTAAGGACATATGGGAGATTTAGGACGCCTGGGACATTAGGAACATATGGGACATATAGAACATCTGGGACGCCTGGAACATTAGAGACATATGGTACATATGGGACATCTGGGACGTCTGGGACGTTAGAGACATATGGAGCATCTGGGACGTTGAGGACGTATGGGACATTTAGGAAATCTAGGACGTTAAGGACATATGGGACATCTGGGACGTCTGGGACGTTAGGGACATATGGAACATCTGGGACGTCTGGGACATTAGGGACATATGGGACATATGGGACATCTGGGACGCCTGGGACGTTAGGGACATATGGGACGTCTGGGACGTTAGGGACATATGGGACACCTAGGACGTCTGGGACGTCTGGGACATTAGGGACATACGGGACAACTGGGACGTCTGGGACGTTAGGGACATATGGGACATTTAGGACGTCTGGGACGTTAGGGACATATGGAACATTTAGGACGTTTGGGACATAAGGGACATATGGGACATCTGAGACGTCTGGGACGTTAGGGATATATGGGACAGCTGCGTTTGGGACGTTAAGGACATATAGGACATCTAGGACGTCTGGGACGTCTGGGACGTTAAGGACATATGAGACATTTAGGTCGCCTGGGACATTAGGGACATATGGGACATCTAAGACGCCTGGAACATTAGGGACATATGGGACATAAGAGACATCTGGTACGTCTGGGACGTTAGGGACATATAGGACAAATAGGACGTCTGGGACGTTAGGGACATATGGGACACCTAGAACGTCTAGGACGTCTGGGACGTTAGGGACATACGGGACAGCTGGGACGTCTGGGACGTTAGGGACATATGAGACATTTAGGACGTCTGGGACGTTAGGGACATATGGAACATCTAGGACGCCTGGGACAATAGGGACATATGGGACATATGGGACATCTGGGACGTCTGGGACGTTAGGGACATATGGAACATCTAGGACGCCTGAAACATTAGGGACATATGGGACATATGGGACATCTGGGACGTCTGAGACGTTAGGGTCATATGGGACATCTGGGACGTCTGGGACGTTAAGGACATATGGGACATCTAGGACGTCTGGGACGTCTGGGACGTTAAGGACATATGGGACATTTAGAACGCCTTGGACATTAGGGACATATGGGACATATGGGACATCTGGGACGCCTGGGACATTAGGGACATATGAGAGATCTGGGACGTCTGGGACGTTAGGGACATATGGGACATCTGGGACGTCTGGGACGTTAAGGACATATGGGACATCTAGGACGTCTGGGACATCTGGGACGTTAAGGACATATGGGACATTAAAGACGCTTGGAACATTAGGGACATATGGGACATATGGGACATCTGGGACGTTAGGGACATATGGGACATCTGGGATGTCTGGGACGTTAAGGACATATGGGACATCTAGGACGTCTGGGACATCTGGGACGTTAAGGACATATGGGACATTTCAGACGCCTGAGACATTAGGGACATATGGGACATGTGGGACATCTGGAACGCCTGCGACATTAAGGACATACGGGACGTTAGGGACATATAGGACATCTAGGCCGACTGGGACTTTAGGGACGTATAGGACATCTAGGACGACTGGGACGTTAGGGACATATGGGACATCTAGGACGTCTGGGACGTTAGGGACATATGGGACATTTAGGACGTCTGGGACGTTAGGGACATATGGAACATCTAGGACGCCTGAGACATTGGGGACATATGGGACATCTGGGACGTCTGGGGCTTTAGGGACATATGGAACATCTAGGACGCCTGGGACATTAGGGACATATGGGACATATGGGACATCTGGGACGTCTGGGACGTTAAGGACATATGGGACATCTAGAACGTCTGGGACGTCTGGGACGTTAGGGACATATAGGACATCTAGGACGTCTGGGACGTTAGGGACATATGATCTAGGACGTCTGGGACGTCTGGGAGGTTAGGGACATACGGGACAGCTGAGACGTCTTGGACGTTAGGGACATATGATACATTTAGAACGTCTGGGACGTTAGGGGCATATGGAACATCTAGGACGTCTGGGACATTCGAGACATATAGGACATTAGGGACATCTGGGACGTCTGGGACGGTAGGGACATATGGGACATCTGGGACGTCTGGGACGTTAAGGACATATGGGACATATGGGACATCTGGGACGTCTGGGCCGTTAAGGGCATATGGGACATCTAGAACGTCTGGGACGTCTGGGACGTTAGGGACATATAGGACATTTAGGACGTGTGGGACGTTAGGGACGTTAGGAACATGTGGGACATCTATAACATCTAGGACGTTAAGGACATATGGGACATCTAGGACGTCTGGGACGTCTGGGACGTTAAGGACATATGGGAGATTTAGGACGCCTGGGACATTAGGAACATATGGGACATATAGGACATCTGGGACGCCTGGAACATTAGAGACATATGGTACATATGGGACATCTGGGACGTCTGGGACGTTAGAGACATATGGAGCATCTGGGACGTCTGGGACGTTAGGAACATGTGGGACATCTATAACATCTAGGACGTTAAGGACATATGGGACATCTAGGACGTCTGGGACGTCTTGGACGTTAAGGACATATGGGAGATTTAGGACGCCTGGGACATTAGGAACATATGGGACATATAGAACATCTGGGACGCCTGGAACATTAGAGATATATGGTATATATGGGACATCTGGGACGTCTGGGACGTTAGAGACATATGGAGCATCTGGGACGTTGAGGACGTATGGGACATTTAGGAAATCTAGGACGTTAAGGACATATGGGACATCTGGGACGTCTGGGACGTTAGGGACATATGGAACATCTGGGACGTCTGGGACATTAGGGACATATGGGACATATGGGACATCTGGGACGCCTGGGACGTTAGGGACATATGGGACATTTGGGACGTCTGGGACGTTAGGGACATATGGGACACCTAGGACGTCTGGGACGTCTGGGACATTAGGGACATACGGGACAGCTGGGACGTCTGGGACGTTAGGGACATATGGGACATTTAGGACGTCTGGGACGTTAGGGACATATGGAACATTTAGGACGTTTGGGACATAAGGGACATATGGGACATCTGAGACGTCTGGGACGTTAGGGATATATGGGACAGCTGCGTCTGGGACGTTAAGGACATATAGGACATCTAGGACGTCTGGGACGTCTGGGACGTTAAGGACATATGAGACATTTAGGTCGCCTGGGACATTAGGGACATATGGGACATCTAAGACGCCTGGAACATTAGGGACATATGGGACATAAGAGACATCTGGTACGTCTGGGACGTTAGGGACATATAGGACAAATAGGACGTCTGGGACGTTAGGGACATATGGGACACCTAGGACGTCTAGGACGTCTGGGACGTTAGGGACATACGGGACAGCTGGGACGTCTGGGACGTTAGGGACATATGAGACATTTAGGACGTCTGGGACGTTAGGGACATATGGAACATCTAGGACGCCTGGGACAATAGGGACATATGGGACATATGGGACATCTGGGACGTCTGGGACGTTAGGGACATATGGGACATCTGGTACGTCTGGGACGTTAAGGACATATGGGACATCTAGGACGTCTGGGACGTCTGGGACGTTAAGGACATATGGGACATTTAGGACGCCCTGGACATTAGGGACATATGGGACATATCGGCCATCTGGGACGCCTGGGACATTAGGGACATATGGGACATATGGGACATATGGGACATCTGGGACGTCTGGGACGTTAGGGACATATGGGACATCTGGGACGTCTGTGACGTTAAGGACATATGGGACATCTAGGACGTCTGGGACGTTTGGGACGTTAAGGACATATGGGACATTTAGGAGGTCTGGGACGTTAAGGACATATGGAACATCTATGACGTCTGGGACGTTAGGGACATATGGAACATCTAGGACGCCTGAAACATTATGGACATATGGGACATATGGGACATATGGGACATCTGGTACGTCTGGGACGTAAGGGACATATGGGACATCTGGTACGTCTGGGACGTAAGGGACATATGGAACATCTAGGACGCCTGAAACATTTGGGACATATGGGACATATGGCACATCTGGGACGTCTGGGACGTTAGGGTCATATGGGACATCTGGGACGTCTGGGACGTTAAGGACATATGGGACATCTAGGACGTCTGGGACGTCTGGGACGTTAAGGACATATGGGACATTTAGGACGCCTTGGACATTAGGGACATGTGGGACATATGGGACATCTGGGACGCCTGGGACATTAGTGACATATGGGAGATCTGGGACTTCTGGTACGTTAGGGACATATGAGACATCTGGGACGTCTGGGACGTTAAGGACATATGGGACATCTAGGACGTCTGGGACATCTGAGACGTTAAGGACATATGGGACATTTAAGACGCCTGGGACATTAGGGACATATGGGACATATGAGACATCTGGGACGTCTGGGACGTTAGGGACATATGGGACATCTGGGACGTCTGGGACGTTAAGGACATATGAGACATCTAGGACGTCTGAAACATCTGGGACGTTAAGGACATATGGGACATTCCAGACGCTTGGGAGATTAGGGACATATGGGACATGTGGGACATCTGGGACGCCTGCGACATTAAGGACATATGGGACGTTAGGGACATATAGGACATCTAGGACGACTGGGACTTTAGGGACATATAGGACATCTAGGACGACTGGGACGTTAGGGACATATGGGACATCTAGGACGTCTGGGACATTAGGGACATATGGGACATCTGGGACGTCTGGGACGTTAGGGACATATGGAACATCTAGGACGCCTGGGACATTAGGGACATATGGGACATCTGGGACGTCTGGGACGTTAGGGACATATGGAACATCTAGGACGCCTGGGACATTAGGGACATATGGGACATATGGGACATCTGGGACGTCTGGGACGTTAAGGACATATGGGACATCTAGAACGTCTGGGACGTCTGGGACGTTAGGGACATATAGGACATCTAGGACGTCTGGGACGTTAGGGACATATGATCTAGGACGTCTGGGACGTCTGGGAGGTTAGGGACATACGGGACAGCTGAGACGTCTTGGACGTTAGGGACATATGATACATTTAGAACGTCTGGGACGTTAGGGGCATATGGAACATCTAGGACGTCTGGGACATTCGAGACATATAGGACATTAGGGACATCTGGGACGTCTGGGACGGTAGGGACATATGGGACATCTGGGACGTCTGGGACGTTAAGGACATATGGGACATATGGGACATCTGGGACGTCTGGGACGTTAAGGGCATATGGGACATCTAGAACGTCTGGGACGTCTGGGACGTTAGGGACATATAGGACATTTAGGACGTCTGGGACGTTAGGGACATATGGAACATCTAGGACGCCTGGGACATTAGGGACATATGGGACATCTGGGACGTCTGGGACGATAGGGACATATGGAACATCTAGGACGCCTGGGACATTAGGGACATATGGGACATATGGGACATCTGTTACGTCTGGGACGTTAAGGACATATGGGACATCTAGAACGTCTGGGACGTCTGGGTCGTTAGGGACATATAGGACATCTAGGACGTCTGGGACGTTAGGGACATATGATCTAGGACGTCTGGGACGTCTGGGGGGTTAGGGACATAGGGGACAGCTAAGACGTCTTGGACGTTAGGGACATATGGGACATTTAGAACGTCTGGGACGTTAGGGGCATATGGAACATCTAGAACGTCTGGGACATTCGAGACATATAGGACATTAAGGACATCTGGGACGTCTGGGACGTTAGGGACATATGGGACATCTGGGACGTCTGGGACGTTAAGGACATATAGGACATCTAGTACGTCTGGGACGTCTGGGACGTTAAGGACATATGAGACATTTAGAACGCCTGGGACATTAGGGACATATGGAATATATGGGACATCTGGGACGCCTGGGACATTAGGGACATATGGAACATATGGGACATCTGGGACGTCTGGTAAGTTAGGGACATATGGGACATTAAGGACGTCTGGGACGTTAAGAACATATGGGACATCTAGGACGTCTGGGACGTCTGGGACGTTAAGGACATATGGGACATTTAGGACGCCTGGGACATTAGGGACATATGGGACATCTGGGACGTTTGGAACGTCTGGGACGTTAGGGACATACAGGACATCTAGGACGCCTGGGACGTTAGGGACATATGATCTAGGACGTCTGGGACGTCTGGGACGTTAGGGACATATGGGACATCTGGGACGTCTGGGACGTTATGGACATATGGGACATCTGGGATGTCTGGGACGTTAAGGACATATGGGACATCTAGGATGTCTGGGACGTCTGGGACGTTAAGGACATATGGGACATTTAGGACTCCCTGGACATTAGGGACATATGGGACATATCGGCCATCTGGAACGCCTGGGACATTAGGGACATATGGGACATATGGGACATCTGGGACGTCTTGGACGTTAAGGAAATATGAGACATCTAGGACGTCTGGGACGTCTGGGACGTTAAGGACATATGGGACATCTAGGATGTCTGGACGTCTGGGACGTTAAAGACATATGGGACATTTAGGACGCCTGGGACATTAGGGACATATGGGACATATGGGACATCTGGGACGCATGGGATATTAGGGACATATGGGACATCTGGGACGTCTGGGACGTTAGAAACATATGGGACATCTGGGACGTCTGAGACGTTAAGGATATAAGGGACATCTAGGACGTCTGAGACGTTTGGGACGTTAAGGACATATGTGACATTTAGGACGCCTGGGACATTAGGGACATATGGGATATATGGGACATCTGGGACGCCTGGGACATTAGGGACATATGGGACATATGGGACATCTGGGACGTCTGGGACGTTAGGGACATATAGGACATCTAGGACGTCTGGGACGTCTGGGACGTTAGGGACATACGGGACAGCTGGGACGTCTGGGACGTTAAGGACATATGGGACATATAGGACGTCTATGACGTTGGGGACATATGGAACATCTAGGACGCCTGGGACATTAGGGACATATGGTACATATGGGACATCTGTGACGTCTGGGACGTTAGGAACATATGGGATATCTAGGACGTCTGAGACGTTAAGGACATATGGGACATTTAGGACGTCTGGGACGTTAGGGACATATGGAACATGTAGGACGCCTGGGACATTAGGGACATATGGGACCTATGGGACATCTGGGACGTCTGGGACGTTAGGAACATGTGGGACATCTAGGACATCTAGGACGTTAAGGACATATGGGACATCTAGGACGTCTGGGACGTCTGGACGTTAAGGACATATGGGAGATTTAAGACGCCTGGGACATTAGGAACATATGGGACATATAGAACATCTGGGACGCCTGAGACATTAGAGACATATGGAGCATCTGGGACGTCTGGGACGTTAGAGACATATGGAGCATCTGGGACGTTGAGGACGTATGGGACATTTAGGAAATCTAGGACGTTAAGGACATATGGGACATCTGGGACGTCTGGGACATTAGGGACATATGGGACATATGGGACATCTGGGACGTCTGGGACGTTAGGGACATATGGGACATTTGGACGTCTGGGACGTTAGGGACATATGGGACACCTAGGACGTCTGGGACGTCTGGGACATTAGGGACATACGGGACAGCTGGGACGTCTGGGACGTTAGGGACATATGGGCATTTAGAACGTCTGGGACGTTAGGGACATATGGAACATTTAGGACGTTTGGGACAAAAGGGACATATGGGACATCTGAGACGTCTGGGACGTTAGGGATATATGGGACAGCTGCGTCTGGGACGTTAAGGACATATAGGACATCTAGGACGTCTGGGACGTCTGGGACGTTAAGGGCATATGAGACATTTAGGTCGCCTGGGGCATTAGGGACATATGGGACATCTAAGACGCCTGGAACATTAGGGACATATGGGACATAAGAGACATCTGGTACGTCTGGGACGTCTGGGACGTTAGGGACATATAGGACAAATAGGACGTCTGGGACGTTAGGGACATATGGGACATCTAGGACGTCTAGGACGTCTGGGACGTTAGGGACATACGGGACAGCTGGGACGTCTGGGACGTTAGGGACATATGAGACATTTAGGACGTCTGGGACGTTAGGGACATATGGAACATCTAGGACGCCTGGGACATTAGGGACATATGGGACATATGGGACATCTGGGACGTCTGGGACGTTAGGGACATATGGGACATCTGGTACGTCTGGGACGTTAAGGGCATATGGGATATCTAGGACGTCTGGGACGTCTGGGACGTTAAGGACATATGGGACATTTAGGACGCCCTGGACATTAGGGACATATGGGACATATCGGCCATGTGGGACGCCTGGGACATTAGGGACATATGGGACATATGGGACATATGGGACATCTGGGACGTCTGGGACGTTAGGGACATATGGGACATCTGGGACGTCTGTGACGTTAAGGACATATGGGACATCTAGGACGTCTGGGACGTTTGGGACGTTAAGGACATATGGGACATTTAGGAGGTCTGGGACGTTAAGGACATATGGAACATCTATGACGTCTGGGACGTTAGGGACATATGGAACATCTAGGATGCTTGAAACATTATGGACATATGGGACATATGGGACGTCTGGGACGTTAGGGACATATGGAACATCTAGGACGCCTGCGACATTAGGGACATATGGGACATCTGGGACGTCTGGGACGTTAGGGACATATGGAACATCTAGGACGCCTGGGACATTAGGGACATATGGGACATATGGGACATCTGGGACGTCTGGGACGTTAAGGACATATGGGACATCTAGAACGTCTGGGACGTCTGGGACGTTAGGGACATATAGGACATCTAGGACGTCTGGGACGTTAGGGACATATGATCTAGGACGTCTGGGACGTCTGGGAGGTTAGGGACATACGGGACAGCTGAGACGTCTTGGACGTTAGGGACATATGATACATTTAGAACGTCTGGGACGTTAGGGGCATATGGAACATCTAGGACGTCTGGGACATTCGAGACATATAGGACATTAGGGACATCTGGGACGTCTGGGACGGTAGGGACATATGGGACATCTGGGACGTCTGGGACGTTAAGGACATATGGGACATATGGGACATCTGGGACGTCTGGGACGTTAAGGGCATATGGGACATCTAGAACGTCTGGGACGTCTGGGACGTTAGGGACATATAGGACATTTAGGACGTCTGGGACGTTAGGGACATATGGAACATCTAGGACGCCTGGGACATTAGGGACATATGGGACATCTGGGACGTCTGGGACGATAGGGACATATGGAACATCTAGGACGCCTGGGACATTAGGGACATATGGGACATATGGGACATCTGTTACGTCTGGGACGTTAAGGACATATGGGACATCTAGAACGTCTGGGACGTCTGGGTCGTTAGGGACATATAGGACATCTAGGACGTCTGGGACGTTAGGGACATATGATCTAGGACGTCTGGGACGTCTGGGGGGTTAGGGACATAGGGGACAGCTAAGACGTCTTGGACGTTAGGGACATATGGGACATTTAGAACGTCTGGGACGTTAGGGGCATATGGAACATCTAGAACGTCTGGGACATTCGAGACATATAGGACATTAAGGACATCTGGGACGTCTGGGACGTTAGGGACATATGGGACATCTGGGACGTCTGGGACGTTAAGGACATATAGGACATCTAGTACGTCTGGGACGTCTGGGACGTTAAGGACATATGAGACATTTAGAACGCCTGGGACATTAGGGACATATGGAATATATGGGACATCTGGGACGCCTGGGACATTAGGGACATATGGAACATATGGGACATCTGGGACGTCTGGTAAGTTAGGGACATATGGGACATTAAGGACGTCTGGGACGTTAAGAACATATGGGACATCTAGGACGTCTGGGACGTCTGGGACGTTAAGGACATATGGGACATTTAGGACGCCTGGGACATTAGGGACATATGGGACATCTGGGACGTTTGGAACGTCTGGGACGTTAGGGACATACAGGACATCTAGGACGCCTGGGACGTTAGGGACATATGATCTAGGACGTCTGGGACGTCTGGGACGTTAGGGACATATGGGACATCTGGGACGTCTGGGACGTTATGGACATATGGGATGTCTGGGACGTTAAGGACATATGGGACATCTAGGATGTCTGGGACGTCTGGGACGTTAAGGACATATGGGACATTTAGGACTCCCTGGACATTAGGGACATATGGGACATATCGGCCATCTGGAACGCCTGGGACATTAGGGACATATGGGACATATGGGACATCTGGGACGTCTTGGACGTTAAGGAAATATGAGACATCTAGGACGTCTGGGACGTCTGGGACGTTAAGGACATATGGGACATCTAGGATGTCTGGGACGTCTGGGACGTTAAAGACATATGGGACATTTAGGACGCCTGGGACATTAGGGACATATGGGACATATGGGACATCTGGGACGCATGGGATATTAGGGACATATGGGACATCTGGGACGTCTGGGACGTTAGAAACATATGGGACATCTGGGACGTCTGAGACGTTAAGGATATAAGGGACATCTAGGACGTCTGAGACGTTTGGGACGTTAAGGACATATGTGACATTTAGGACGCCTTGGACTTTAGGGACATATGGGATATATGGGACATCTGGGACGATCTGGGACGTCTGGGACGTTAGGGACATATAGGACATCTAGGACGTCTGGGACGTCTGGGACGTTAGGGACATACGGGACAGCTGGGACGTCTGGGACGTTAAGGACATATGGGACATATAGGACGTCTATGACGTTGGGGACATATGGAACATCTAGGACGCCTGGGACATTAGGGACATATGGTACATATGGGACATCTGTGACGTCTGGGACGTTAGGAACATATGGGATATCTAGGACGTCTGAGACGTTAAGGACATATGGGACATTTAGGACGTCTGGGACGTTAGGGACATATGGAACATGTAGGACGCCTGGGACATTAGGGACATATGGGACCTATGGGACATCTGGGACGTCTGGGACGTTAGGAACATGTGGGACATCTAGGACATCTAGGACGTTAAGGACATATGGGACATCTAGGACGTCTGGGACGTCTGGGACGTTAAGGACATATGGGAGATTTAAGACGCCTGGGACATTAGGAACATATGGGACACATAGAACATCTGGGACGCCTGAGACATTAGAGACATATGGAGCATCTGGGACGTCTGGGACGTTAGAGACATATGGAGCATCTGGGACGTTGAGGACGTATGGGACATTTAGGAAATCTAGGACGTTAAGGACATATGGGACATCTGGGACGTCTGGGACATTAGGGACATATGGGACATATGGGACATCTGGGACGTCTGGGACGTTAGGGACATATGGGACATTTGGGACGTCTGGGACGTTAGGGACATATGGGACACCTAGGACGTCTGGGACGTCTGGGACATTAGGGACATACGGGACAGCTGGGACGTCTGGGACGTTAGGGACATATGGGCATTTAGAACGTCTGGGACGTTAGGGACATATGGAACATTTAGGACGTTTGGGACAAAAGGGACATATGGGACATCTGAGACGTCTGGGACGTTAGGGATATATGGGACAGCTGCGTCTGGGACGTTAAGGACATATAGGACATCTAGGACGTCTGGGACGTCTGGGACGTTAAGGGCATATGAGACATTTAGGTCGCCTGGGACATTAGGGACATATGGGACATCTAAGACGCCTGGAACATTAGGGACATATGGGACATAAGAGACATCTGGTACGTCTGGGACGTCTGGGACGTTAGGGACATATAGGACAAATAGGACGTCTGGGACGTTAGGGACATATGGGACATCTAGGACGTCTAGGACGTCTGGGACGTTAGGGACATACGGGACAGCTGGGACGTCTGGGACGTTAGGGACATATGAGACATTTAGGACGTCTGGGACGTTAGGGACATATGGAACATCTAGGACGCCTGGGACATTAGGGACATATGGGACATATGGGACATCTGGGACGTCTGGGACGTTAGGGACATATGGGACATCTGGTACGTCTGGGACGTTAAGGGCATATGGGATATCTAGGACGTCTGGGACGTCTGGGACGTTAAGGACATATGGGACATTTAGGACGCCCTGGACATTAGGGACATATGGGACATATCGGCCATGTGGGACGCCTGGGACATTAGGGACATATGGGACATATGGGACATATGGGACATCTGGGACGTCTGGGACGTTAGGGACATATGGGACATCTGGGACGTCTGTGACGTTAAGGACATATGGGACATCTAGGACGTCTGGGACGTTTGGGACGTTAAGGACATATGGGACATTTAGGAGGTCTGGGACGTTAAGGACATATGGAACATCTATGACGTCTGGGACGTTAGGGACATATGGAACATCTAGGATGCTTGAAACATTATGGACATATGGGACATATGGGACATATGGGACATCTGGTACGTCTGGGACGTAAGGGACATATGGGACATCTGATACGTCTGGGACGTAAGGGACATATGGAACATCTAGGACGCCTGAAACATTTGGGACATATGGGACATATGGCACATCTGGGACGTCTGGGACGTTAGGGTCATATGGGACATCTGGGACGTCTGGGACGTTCAGGACATATGGGACATCTAGGACGTCTGGGACGTCTGGGACGTTAAGGACATATGGGACATTTAGGACGCCTTGGACATTAGGGACATATGGGACATATGGGACATCTGGGACGCCTGGGACATTAGTGACATATGGGAGATCTGGGACGTCTGGGACGTTAGGGACATATGAGACATCTGGGACGTCTGGGACGTTAAGGACATATGGGACATCTAGGACGTCTGGGACATCTGAGACGTTAAGGACATATGGGACATTTAAGACGCCTGGGACATTAAAGACATATGGGACATATGAGACATCTGGGACGTCTGGGACGTTAGGGACATATGGGACATCTGGGACGTCTGGGACGTTAAGGACATATGAGACATCTAGGACGTCTGAAACATCTGGGACGTTAAGGACATATGGGACATTCCAGACGCTTGGGAGATTAGGGACATATGGGAAATGTGGGACATCTGGGACGCCTGCGACATTAAGGACATATGGGACGTTAGGGACATATAGGACATCTAGGACGACTGGGACTTTAGGGACATATAGGACATCTAGGACGACTGGGACGTTAGGGACATATGGGACATCTAGGACGTCTGGGACATTAGGGACATATGGGACATCTGGGACGTTAGGGACATATGGAACATCTAGGACGACTGGGACTTTAGGGACATATAGGACATCTAGGACGACTGGGACGTTAGGGACATATAGGACATCTAGGACGACTGGGACTTTAGGGACATATAGGACATCTAGGACGACTGGGACGTTAGGGACATATAGGACATCTAGGACGACTGGGACTTTAGGGACATATAGGACATCTAGGACGACTGGGACGTTAGGGACATATGGGACATCTAGGACGCCTGGGACATTAGGGACATATGGGACATATGGGACATCTGGGACGTCTGGGACGTTAAGGACATATGGGACATCTAGAACGTCTGGAACGCATGGGACGTTAGGGACATATAGGACATCTAGGACGTCAGGGACGTTAGGGACATATGGAACATCTAGGACGCCTGGGACATTAGGGACATATGGGACATATGGGACATCTGGGACGTCTGGGACGTTAAGGACATATGGGACATCTAGAACGTCTGGGACGACTGGGACGTTAGGGACATATAGGACATCTAGAACTTCTGGGACGTCTGGGACGTTAGGGACATATAGGACATTTAGGACGTCTGGAACGTTAGGGACATATGGAACATCTAGGACGCCTGGGACATTAGGGACATATGGGACATCTGGGACGTCTGGGACGTTAGGGACATATGGAACATCTAGGACGCCTGGGACATTAGGGACATATGGGACATATGGGACATCTGTTACGTCTGGGACGTTAAGGACATATGGGACATCTAAAACGTCTGGGACGTCTGGCACGTCAGGGACATATGATCTACAACGTCTGGGACGTCTGGGAGGTTAAGGACATACGGGACAGCTGAGACGTCTTGGACGTTAGGGACATATGGGACATTTAGAACGTCTGGGACGTTAGGGGCATATGGAACATCTAGGACGTCTGGGACATTCGAGACATATAGGACATTAAGGACATCTGGGACGTCTGGGACGTTAGGGACATATGGGACATCTGGGACGTCTGGGACGTTAAGGACATATAGGACATCTAGGACGTCTGGGACGTCTGGGACGTTAAGGACATATGGGACATTTAGAACGCCTTGGAAATTAGGGACATATGGGACATCTGGGACGCCTGGGACATTAGGGACATATGAGAGATCTGGGACGTCTGGGACGTTAGGGACATATGGGACATCTGGGACGTCTGGGACGTTAAGGACATATGGGACATCTAGGACGTCTGGGACATCTGGGACGTTAAGGACATATGGGACATTTAAGACGCTTGGAACATTAGGGACATATGGGACATATGGGACATTTCAGACGCCTGAGACATTAGGGACATGTGGGACATCTGGGACACCTTCGACATTAAGGACATACGGGACGTTAGGGACATATAGGACATCTAGGCCGACTGGGACTTTAGGGACATATAGGACATCTAGGACGACTGAAACGTTAGGGACATATGGGACATCTAGGACGTCTGGGAGGTTAGGGACATATGGGACATTTAGGACGTCTGGGACGTTAGGGACATATGTAACATCTAGGACGCCTGGGACATTAGGGACATATGGGAGATCTGGGACGTCTGGGACGTTAGGGACATATGGAACATCTAGGACGCCTGGGACATTAGGGACATATGGGACATATGGGACATATGGGACATCTGGGACGTCTGGGACGTTAAGGACATATGGGACATCTAGAACGTCTGGGACGTCTGGGACGTTAGGGACATATAGGACATCTAGGACGTCTGGGACGTTAGGGACATATGATCTAGGACGTCTGGGACGTCTGGGAGGTTAGGGACATACGGGACAGCTGAGGCGTCTTGGACGTTAGGGACATATGATACATTTAGAACGTCTGGGACGTTAGGGGCATATGGAACATCTAGGACGTCTGGGACGTTAGGGACATTTGGGACATCTGGGACGTCTGGGACGTTAAGGACATATGGGACATATGGGACATCTGGGACGTCTGGGACGTTAAGGACATATGGGACATCTAGAACGTCTGGGACGTCTGTGACGTTAGGGACATATAGGACAGTTAGGACGTCTGGGACGTTAGGAACATATGGAACATCTAGGACGCCTGGGACATTAGGGACATATGGGACATCTGGGACGTCTGGGACATTAGGGACATATGGAACATCTAGGACGCCTGGGACATTAGGGACATATGGGACATATGGGACATCTGTTACGTCTGGGACGTTAAGGACATATGGGACAACTAGAACGTCTGGAACGTCTGGGACGTTAGGGACATATAGGACATCTAGGACGTCTGGGACGTTAGGGACATATGATCTAGGACGTCTGGGACGTCTGGGAGGTTAGGGACATACGGGACAGCTGAGACGTCTTGGACGTTAGGGACATATTGTCACGAAAGCGCAAATATGATACATTGAGGATTTCTAGAAATATTCCATTATGCATAAATATGTTTTTCCCGAAGAATTACGTGTAGATAAGGCCTAACCACGAGCTTGTTGTTCCTTAATATTTTCCTGGATGAGCCAATGTCACAGGAAGCCTGTGGTGTGTTTTTCTGGTGTTTTCTGTTATTCACTGTCTTACGTGGTCTCAACCGCATACCCATCTTCAGGAGATATATAAGGTGCAAGCTCGGGGTAGCGCCTAGTTACCAGTTAACAGTTATCCATTATAATTAGTAATCGTCAGTGCCCTGTCGCTGGCGACGCTAAGCATTAAGTTCTTCGTAACTGGCCCTTAGAAACATGTCCAGAACTATGTAAGTTAAACACTTTAATAAACTGCTTTTATTTGTAATTGTTGGTATGATTTAATCGATCTCAAATTAGCTACGACTGCCTCTTTGCTGTCGCCAATATGAGCTCGAATCCCCCGAGTCGTAGCAAATGGTGGAGGCTGCCGTGCTATTTTTTGGGCCTTGTAATTGCTTAGCATATTCTATTTTCATTTTTATTCAAATTTTTACTTCAAACTATTTTTATAAAAACAACATCCAACAATTATGAATACTTTTGCTTGTAATGACTTCTCCAGAAAACAAAGCCACCGCTAGTACCCCTAAACATCGATATCCTACCAGAAACGCTCTTCTTAAACCACTCTCAGATTCCACTATTTTCCAACCACGGAAAAGTTTAACAAGGTCACCTCATTCGTCCAGAACACCTAGTCCTACTAATACCGACTTAAGTACATTCGAAGATAACGAAACAATTTATAATATTCCTGCCGCAGATATTTCACAATTAATCAATTTTCAAAACGCAACCAACGACCCGTTTTATATTTCAGTAAACGAACATAACATTGAAGTTACTTTGTCTGATCCACCTATAACTGCAGTAAATCGTGCTACTAGTAATCCTGCTACCAATTCTAAAACTACTGACGAAATTTTGTCTCCAAATTCTGAAGAAACCGCGGTCAAAGTTCCTATTAATAATTTTCCTTTAACCGACAATATGCCTGACGAAACTAATAATGTGCAAGAAACAACCCTTCGAGATACTCAAAATGTTGCAACCTCCGCGATTTATCCTAAATTTGTCAGTCCTCAGTCCTTTGTGCCAGGTGTGTCAAATTGTATAACCTTTCTGCAAGATTTCGAACGTTGTGCAAACTGTAATAATTGGGGTGATACAGATAAAATTCGACATTTCGGAAACTTTCTAAACGGAACCGCTAACACTTGGTATAATTCTTACAAACATGATCCAGCAAATGCATTTAAAACTTGGAAGTCAATTACCGACGATTTTAATTATCAGTTTGGAGGTCACTCAACACTTCGTGCAGCGAAAAAGCGTCTATTTCATAATAAACAACAGCCGAATGAAAATTTATTACATTATTATTACGGGCTACTTGAAATTACCGATCAAATTACTCCGAAAATATCAATTGCCGATCTCCGCGACTATTTCGAACAAGGGCTACAACCAATTTATAGGACCACATTTCATATTCTTTGTCCATCAGACAATACCTTAACGGAAGCTTCTTTCCGCGATGCAGTTTTTCGTTTGGCAGATATGCAAAGTCTCGCCATGCAGGATATTTTAACAAAGCATACAGCTTCGCTTTTTGCCGTAACTGAGACAAATAGGGAACGCACACCGACGCCGAATTGGCAACCAAACCGAGGGCGCCGATTTAATAATTCGCGCACACATGACGGGCGACCGCGATGTTTCATATGCAATCGTCCAGGACACTATTCGGTAGATTGCCGCAGTAATAATCACCAAACTACTTCATTTTCCCGACAATCTAATTCTAGAGGACGAAATCAATTTCCTAGAGATCGTCAACGCAGGGTAACTTTTTCTCGGTCTAACAGTCCATCCCCAAACGAACAGAGGCGACACGATGGCAACCGCCTTTAGAGGAAACCGTGCGTGTCGCTGAACAAAATTCACCTTCTTTTACTGTTACTACAACTTCTAGCAAAATTTTATCGATTATTGGCAAAATATTCCGTACAAACGTTTCTATTATAGTGGACACAGGTAGCTTTTATAATATAGTACATGCGAATTTTGTAAAAAATACTCCTTTATCCGATGTACAAATTAAATTAACCACAGCAGGCAATCATAAAGTTTCAGTGTTAGGAGAAGCGAATATTTCTATTTCTTTAGATAATGCAGTTATGGATATAAAAGCTTTAGTTGTTGAAAACCTACCAGAACCATTAATTTTAGGTGTACACTTTCTGAAAACTACCCTAGCAGTCATTGATTTTTCAAATTCCCACATCATTTTTCATTATAAATCACCGCCTCTACAAATAGCATTCCATGCTAACGACCTCAACTACGGAAACTTATGTTCCTTATCGGCTACCGCGATAAATGACATATCTGTAGCTGAATTTAAAGTAACCTTGTTAAGTGACATCATTCTTGATAAGAATGCTGCAGTCTTAGTAAAAGTAAATATAAAACCGCAATCTCCTGACGACGATAGTGCATCACATTTTTGTCCGAGTAATTTCGATTTTTTTCCGTGCGAACGACACCTTTCAAATAAACACATTACAATTTCTAAATTCCCTCATTATGTAAATAATCAATACGTGGTACAGCTTGAATCTTTAATTTTACCTAAGACTAAATTATTTGCGGGTACTACATTGGGATATTATGCTAAAAGTCCTACTTCAATTATGACCAATACTTTTTTAATTCAAGGCGATACCGAGAGTGATCAACAAATTTCACATGATGTTAATCAAAATTTAAGGGAAACCGAGCGGGCTGATTTGCAAAGCCTTTTAGATGAATTTTCGGATATCTTTGCGGAATCTACAGCATCGATGGGATTTACCGATTTGGTAACCCACTCCATCGATACTGGAGACGCACCGCCAGTCAAATCGAGACCTTATCGTGTTTCATACTCTGAACGAGAAATTATTCGCAAACAAGTTCAAGAAATGTTAAACAATGACGTTATCGTACCTTCTCAAAGCCCGTGGAGTTCACCGGTAGTTTTAGTTAAGAAAAAAGGGGGAGATTACCGTTTTTGTATAGATTATCGGAAACTTAATTCAGTCACAAAGAAAAATAACTACCCCTTACCCCTTATTGATGACATTTTTCTTTATCTCGACAATGCCAAATATTTCACGTGTCTAGATTTGTATGCCGGTTACTGGCAATGTGGCTTAGATGAATCTAGCCAAGAAAAAACAGCTTTTATAACCCCTGACGGATTTTATCACTTCAAAAAGCTACCCTTCGGTTTGTCCACAGCTCCATCAACGTTTCAATCATTAGCAGACCGTGTTTTTGAAGGTTTAAAATGGAAAGAATTAATTGTTTACTTAGATGACATCCTTATTTTTTCAACCACTTTTAAAGAACATTTAATTAGACTTCGTCATGCCTTTGACAGATTAAGAAAAGCCGGATTAACACTCAAACCATCAAAATGTACGTATGCACAAACTAAAGTCAAATTATTGGGCCACGTAATTTCTGAAAGCGGTATAGAACCTGATCCAGATAAATTAAAAGCTATTTCACAATTTCCGCAACCTTACACTGTAAAGAATATTCAGAGTTTTCTAGGGTTAGCTAATTACTATCGTAAATTTATTGAACATTTTTCTCAAATAGCAAGACCTCTCTATGAACTTACTAAGAAAGATGTACCTTTGGTATGGACTACAGAGCATGACTCTGCTTTTCAAACACTTAAATCTAAATTAATAAACCCTCCTGTTTTGGCTCACTTTGATCCTGAAGCTCCGAAAGAACTACGGACAGGTGCTTCTGGAATAGGCATTGGCGCCGTACTTTTGCAAGAAAAAGACAGTCAACTTTATCCTATTGCTTATATTTCTCGGTCATTAACAAAAGCCGAAGCAAACTATTCCATTTCAGAACTGGAAGCTCTTTCCATAGTTTGGAGTTTAACTTATTTAAGACACTTAATTTTTGGCCGTCCAATCAAAATTGTTACAGACCACCACGCTATTTGTTTTATTAAAACTTTAAAAAATCCCAAAGGCAAATTAGCTCGATGGGCTATTAAATTATCTGAATTTGATTATACGATTGTGCATAAACAAGGCAAACGTCATACGGATGCAGACTGCTTGTCGCGAAATCCTGTTGACATTCCAGCATCAGGGGATGACGACGATTTAGTTGATGTTCCAACTTACTTATTAAAAATCGATGATATTTCCAAATTACAAAGTCAAGATTCAAAATTAACAAAATTAATTGAAATACTGCAAAATCCAGAATTAGCTGGTATAGGTTCTAATAAACGTTCAAAAAATTTTTTCCTAAAAGACAATATTTTATATATGAAAAATTATAGTACACAGGGTGAAGCGAATTTAATAGTTATACCTGACAACTTAAGAGAGGAAATTTTATTTAGCCATCATAGCGACCCCTTATCAGGTCATTTAGGAGTTACAAAAACTTATCATAAAATTCAAAATAGATACTATTGGGATAACATGCTGAAAGATATTAAGAAGTATGTTAAGGGATGCCCTGACTGCCAAGCTCGAAAAGGGCAGACTCATTTCAAACCTACGGGATTATTACAACCGATTTTAGTGTCACTTCCTTTTGACAGGATAGGAATTGATTTATTAGGGCCCTTTCGCCGAAGTAAAAAGGGTAATACTATGATCGTAGTAGCTATTGATTATGCGACTCGTTGGGCTGAAGCCAAGGCCTTACCCAATGGGAAAGCAGGACCAGTAGCTCAGTTTATTTTTGATAATATAATTAGTAGGCACGGTTGCCCTCGTTATATTTTAAGTGATCGAGGTAAAACGTTCCAATCAGAATTAGTTACTGATTTATTAAAGATCATGGGAATTCAAAGTAATTTCACAACTTCCTATCACCCTCAGTGTAATGGACTTTGTGAACGACTAAATAAAACATTGGCAAATATGTTATCGTTGTACACTAATACTAATCAAACCGATTGGGACTTATATTTGAATCATGTTGTTTTTGCATATAATTGCGCTCGCCAAGACACCGCCAAAGTGTCACCTTTTTCTCTCGTGTATGCTCGGGAACCAGTCCTACCAACGGAAGCTTCTCTAAAACAAACAGTTCAATTAGAGGACGTTCAAAAAATTCGAGAACGTGCATTATGGATACGCAATTATGCTATTGAAAATATTCATAATAAACAACTAACGGACAAGGCGCGTTACGACTCGAAACACCGTGAAATAAATTTTAGTGCGGGAGATAAAGTAAAAATATTTACTCCAGTTCGTAAAGTTGGCCGAAGTGAAAAATTACTCCTAAGATGGTTCGGGCCGTATACCATTATTGATAAAAAAGGTGAAGTAGATTACCTAATCCGAATGGGACCACACCCAAATTCACGCACCGACATTGTTCATGTCAGCAGAATACTTCCGTATCACGATCCTTGGACTCCTTATCCAGATTCCGAATAGCAACGCAACGCATTTCTATTGTGAATAACTTTGTCACAACTTCCATTTTTCTTTTGTTAGCAACCATCCATTATTCGGAACGCCAATTTATGCGGACTTGCAATTCTTTCGCGGCAAGCGAAACGAACTGGTGCTGAAGGAATTTGCGGGCCTGAATAGCCGGACCGGCCGGCTAACAAAATATGTGTTCCGGCCTCCGTGTCTGTGGGAAGAGTTGCCGGAGCCGCAGGCTATAACAAATAGTTGGTTGATCTCCAACCTCCACGGGATCCGGTGGGATGCAGGAACGATCCCCTATTCCCATCTGCGAGCCATGCTGGCTCAATACTTGGCGGGGGCTCGAGTGATCGTTAGAGGGAGCGAGAAGGTAGCCTTCCTCCAAAACCTAATCCCGAATCTTCGCGTGGAGGAGGCGGCCTGTAAAGTGCCCTTCAGGGGGACAAGGCCATGCCAGCTACACCAAGAATCGCACCATAAGTGCGCCTGCGAACAGGCACAATATTTACACTCTCTTAGCGAGAGTCAAACGTTAACTTACCCCACGACAAGGGTAGACCGCCCCTCTCTTCAAACCCGGCGAACTTCCAGAAGGGTTGGCTCCACTGCCGGAAGGACCAGTGAACAGCCACCCGCAACCTCCGACTCCCAGAATGAACCAGCAGAGCAGCCCATTCAGTGGGACGCACAGCCAACAGCCGCAACGCCGCAACATTTAAATATCTTGCCGGCGGGGGCTGAAGAGGATAGTGAAGATGAAGACTTTGACATACAACACTAAAAATACCAATTACATGCATTTAGTTTTTTTTTGCCTTAAGTAAATAAATAATTTTTTTTCTTTCTTCTCAATTTTTTTTTATTAATTCATTATACCACTCACTTTTGCTAAAAGGACCTACGCCTAACGATAGGCAATGCCGCCGGTGGTCGCGTCATTTCCTCGTACTTTGGAGCAATCTCCTCATACGACGGATTAAGGTTTGATTTGAGACTCTGTGAAATTATTTTTTTTCTTTTATATAACATTTTAAAATTTTTTTTTTCTCTTTCCTTACCGGTTGAATAGATATATAAGCCGGGACCTCCTCTGTCATGGTACCCTGGTTTGTAGTTAGTGGTTTTCCTTTCAATCCAGAGTTACAGCAACTACAATTTATTACTACCTCACGTAGCAACGACATTATTCCTTTAATTAAAAGAAACATTTAAAAAAGCAAAATTAAACAAAATTTAATTTAATTATAATCACGCATATACCTATCACACTCTTTCTTTACAGTGCACTACTCCTGTATGTACTGGCAACTTCACTATTAACTAATGGAATACCAGTCAAAGTTACTACTGGTGCTTTCTGGAAGCCACTTCCCGACACTATCACTTATTCCGCTACCATTCCTCTCACCTATCAAACTCAATGGTATAACCAACCAGAACAAAATCAGTTCGTGTCACCAGATCGATTGTGTGATGTCAATATTCAGAATCCTATTTGTAAAATGGGAAGCCAACTTACTAAACTACAAGACGTGTTCGATGCAGAATTGAAGTTATTTAGAAAATCATTCGACCCTGAAGCATGGGGAACCTTTCGTGCAAGCGTATATGACGAAGAGGGTGACGACTCAAGTACAGAGTCACCTTTAAGAAAGAAAAGAGCATTGGAATTCGTAGGAGACTTCTTTTCCTGGTGTTGTGGTGTAGCTACTAATCGCAAAATAGATTCTTTACGTTCCGACGAACATGACCTAAATCAACTTCTTCAAAATATTAATCTTGGACTTACAAAAAACATTCGAGAAATTGCTAACAATTCACAAGCTTTCAAATTGTATCAACAACAAGTTGAAACAAATTTATTCGAAACTCGTCAAAAAATTAATTCCATTACTAATTTTGATAATCAATTACGGGCTGCAGTAGACAAATCAGTTGATGAGCTTGATTTTAAGATACAACGTTCTATGTTTTATTCTTATGGCAATTTATTACGTTTAATCAATTTCGAACGTTCTGTTAATAATATGGAAATTTTAAACCAATGTAAAGATCACAAAATTCCAACAGCCGTAATTCATCCCACTGTATTACGACAAGATTTACTAAAATTAATTAAAGAACTTCAAAAAACTAGTCATGTTCTAACTATACCCGTCACTGAAATTTCAAGATACTACAAATTACCAATAGCCGATTGTACTATTTCAGATTCTAAGATTTATGTGCACCTACGAGTGCCCATAACTAAAAAAAGGGCAAAACTGGAAATTATATGAATTAATTACTACTCCCTTTGCATGGCATAACGAAACTTGCTTCTTAATGCATGATACCTTGTATTTAGCCGTAGCAGCTACTAAAACTTCAGCTGTACCTCTTATGAAACCTATTTCAGGATCTGCTTTACATCATTGCAAACCGTATCACGATAAGTTATGTTTTTTACCTAGGTTCACATCGGACGCTATTTATGGTCCGCAATGTGCTTATAAAATGTTCACAGGATCGACTGTGGAGGACTTGGGCCTTCATTGTCAATTTAGGTGTCACACATCTCAGGCTATGATCCTTTCTGAAATTCGAGACGATGTTTTTATTCTAACTCATCCAAAACATCCAACGATAGTTCGTTGCCCTAAAACTGACACACCTTTGGATGATAAATTTTTTCAACAGCCAGGAGCGGTTCAAATTGAACTCCCTTGTCGCTGTTCTCTTCTTGTAAATAATGAGGAGGTTATTTCCCCTCGATTCCCTTGTTCGGGACCGGAAAGAGAGCATAGAGCTCTTCATATATTACCAGCCATTTGGTCCAACCTTAAATCGTATGTGCTTCATTCTAATCAGCCTGAACCAGTTTTTACCAATATTACTGAATGTCTAAATACGAATTGGACAACTTCGATACCCCATTTAAATATAACCCGGCATTGGTCGCTACATGAGCTATTCCCTCACGTTTTTACAAATTAATTCGCCAGTTTAGTGCAATGGCAGGTACGGCCCCGCCAATTTTTTTAATCCCCACCCTATTCGTCAAGCACCGGCTAGTGGTATTATTTCATGAAAAAAACAAGGCACAGTGCAATTGTGACAAGTAGTTTGGTAGGTGCGTGCGCTAGTGTGAGCAAATCGCTCATTACGCGACTAACCACGTTTACTTTTATATTTTTGTATTTGTTCTAAACATTTTTGATTTTGCGATCTTGCCAACAAGCCATTTGCACGGAACATACCACATATACCTCCCCTAATTGTTTACAAGTTTCGGATGAGTCGGATACAAACTAGAGGTCGAAGCAGAGTTTATATTATATCTTTTTTGGATTTGAATTTAACGATTTGAGTTGTATTTACACATGGTGTAAAAAATAAAGTTTTGTATATTCAATGAATAATTTTGTATTTTAATTTTAAGGTATGACGTTAACAGATATTGCCACATTATGATTATAAAGTAATAATTGCCAATTATGAAAAAAACACAGGTATACATTCAAAATGTCAGCTGTGAGCAAAACGCTCACTCGCGACCAACGACGCGAAACGAAACCTAGCGACTAATCCCGGGTTAACTGCAGGATCAACCTTAGGCTTGATTCAAAATATGTTAGGAAATGCGATTGAGAAAACATACGGCGATTTGTACGCGTATGATGGGGATAGCTTATATTTATTATGGAACATCATTTTGTCCATAGCTGTTGCACATTTATTATATAAGAAATATGCTTTTTTAACCCCTATAATGCAACCTGTTACAGCTTCTGCTCAAACTGCTATTGATACTAATACGGCGTATCACGACGCCCTTTACTCCTTAGTATGGCTGTCTTTAATGCTTTTTATATTGACATTGTTGTTTATAATTGGCCATTATTTATATAGGCGTTTTAGAAAAATTAGGAAATCATGTGACCACACCGAAGCACCAACTATTGATGACCAAGAAAATTGTAGTAATGACGACGTAGTGAAGCCGTCGCCGCCAATCAGAGTTCGTTTCCCAGTCACCCAGTTAAGTGACTTTAGTCAAGTGCCCAGTGGAAAAAGCGTCATGGTAACGCTCAAGCCCGGACCAGCCCCCAGCCAAGTTAACTCAACTGGGGCAGCTGCCAATTGAGGGTTGGTAGCCAGTGCAGGACTTTTCACCATTTGAAATGCCACGATGGTGAATGATGTCTCCGGGTCCTGTAACTGCTGAGTAATGTGTGTGTGTGTAAAACCTAGGTCTCAATGTGTATGTATATGTGTATATTAATATTTTGGTTTATCTCCCGAGGAAGTGGGAAAGGACTGCAGTCAAAGCCTCTGAGTTCGCAACTTTGGGAAAGTAAACACTACTCGCTTTTAGTTCAGCGGGGGGAAGGAGAATGCGCACCTTCCTCTACGCAAATTTTGCTGCATTCTTGTTTATTATCCAAACTACGAGTACTCAAGTTGTAAACTGAATTCTGCGGGATTCGTCGCGGTAACCAGAAAGGGCCGGATCAGAGTGTCTCCTTATTTGAAGGGCAAATAAGGGGCCCCGTTCGAAGAGCGGGCGGGACCCTCCAAGAAGGAGGGAGCTGTCATAGGGCAAGGGCAAAGTGGCATTATAGTTAATCTGCACTTCCGATGCGTAAGCCTGGCAGGAACTATCATTGCAGCACGTGCAGTTTGTGGTTTCCTGCGATGCTTATGGCCTTGCAGATATTTCAGTGTACCCTATGCAGCGACTGGGGAAACAAGTACGTAAACAGAGTTACGTAAGTGAAATAAATAAGTAAGTAAGTAAAAGGAATTCCGCAAATGAAAATGAGAAATAAGTAAGTACTAGTACTAGTCGCCAATACGTGAGTAAAAAATTGAAGAATAAGTAGATAAATGAGTATACCTGATTGGATAAATTGGTGCTAAATAACTGAAAGAATTTTTATTGAATTATGATAGAGAAAAACTTGGTCTAGAGAATTATTATTGTATTTTGAAAGAGGAAAACTCTAAAGAATTTATACAGTGTGTACAAGAGAAAAAGCTGATTTAAACAATTTAGATAGTGTGTACAAGAGAAAAAGTTGATTGAAAGAATTTATGTTTGATTGATAACGAAAAAGTATAGGAAAATTGTTTATTGAAAACTTTGTGTATTGAGAATTATTTGTGTATTGAGAATTATTTGTGAAATTAGAAATAACAGCAATATGTGGTCAATTTTAGCTGTTTTGATAACTGTAATATGTGTAACAGGAACCTTAAGAAAATTAGAAAATATAGATGTTGAAATTACTTCGGGAGTATATATACAGAGATTGCCTAATATTAGTTTGTATCAGCAGACTCAACCGATTTTATTTCATTTTGCGAAACCTAGAAGTTTATTGGAAATAATGAACTGTACTTCCTTTTGTAATTCCAGCAAGTCTATATGTAACGATGCTAATATAGAATACTTAAAAATTAATGATGTTAACTTTAGGAGATTTGCAAACAATGAACCCATTTTAGCAGATGACGGAGAGTTATTTGATTTTCAATTTGCAACTCGGAACCATGTACCGAGAACATTCACTTCAAATTATGAGATTACAGTCTTAACCCAGCGGATAGTAGAACAGAGACATGTAAGTGTACAAGATTTGACTTTTAAATCACCTTTTGAACACACAACTAGCCCTGCTCGTTGTAATGATAGTCGCTTACCTCTCTTAGTTTTGCTTGATGCTAGGATAAGATATGAGTGGACTCGTGCATTTGCTAATATGTGTCAAAATAAAAAATTGCAATTAGATATAATACCTATGGTCGATTTAGAAAAAGCTCTGAATAGACAACTCTTGCCGAAAGACTTTGTTGCAGTGTTAAAGGCACTTTCATCGTACTACACCCTGCCTTTGATTGAATGCGCGATATCACCGGAAACCAGTATTGTGGGCGTACATGTTCCATTGATTCACCACCACCTGCAGGACCTTCAAGTACGCAAGGTTCTCACACCAAATTATGCATGGAATAACCACACCTGTACTATTGCGATGCCTACCTTCGACGTAGCCATTGCCAAGATCGCATCACGATGGACCATTTTCCTTCCAAAATGCGATCCCTTCAAGGACGAGTTGTGTTTAATCACCGAGGTCTATGACGACAACGCCCAGGGCATTGCTTGTGTGCAGCAGGTACTAACGGGAGCCACTACGGACCACCTAGCTAACGTGTGCCCGATGGCATGTCAAGAGACAGGACGAGATACCCAATTATTACTACCAATTGGGATCAACAGGTTCCTAGTAACTCACCCTAAACCGGATTTAAGAGTGAGTTGTCCTAACATTTCGTATCCAGTAACAACCCCTAAATTTATTGGTGCTACGCACATTACCGTGCCTTGCAGTTGTCAATTACAAGACAATAGTACATTAAATTTCATTCCACAATATCCTTGCACCGACAAAGAAGCAACATTATCTATCCAACCCACTATTCCTGCCGCATGGGTCAATCTACAAGGACTTCGGATTCCACCCCATGGTGAAGCCACTCCAAAGTTCACGGATTTGGAAACCTGCCTTAACCAACAATGGTTTCAAGATGCCTATAGTCCATCTACAACCAGTATCGCTTATTACCTCATAGCGACTTCCTATGTTCTCTCTATTTCCCTTTTCATCCTTCTCTTTCTATTATTCAAACGTTCCTCACAACGACTCCCAACACCTAATCTAATTCCTTTTTCTCGGAATTCCTCATTATTGAATTCCACTACCAACGTCAGTCTCAATCCCAGTGTTTCTCAAGACCCTATTTCCGAACCTGTAAGAATGATCGTTAGACGACCTGCGCTGCCAACGCCTCGTGGAGCCAATATGGACCTAACCAACAGACCTTTGCCTACGGTGCCTACTCGATCCAGCATTTCTGACGACACCTACTATCTACAACCTCGTCAAGTTCCAGAATTGCCTACATACGATCTAGTCGGACCTGCCCAAGTGTCTACAGCGCTACAAACTGGTGGTACATTACGTCAACTACAGCCGCGCCCAATCGCTCCATTAGCAGAAATTTCATTCACCGGATCAACAACTTCATCAGAAGAAACATACGTGACGATGTCTGCCCCATCCACCAATTCATCATACGTGCAACTGTGATTTGTGATTAAAAATAATAATGGTGAACTGTTTAAAACTTACGTGCAAATTAACAGACGAAAACCGGAAAACGTTTAACACTGACAACTAAAAGAACTGCACTTGACCGTTTAAGCGATAACCGTTTCCGCAGACCAATACGGAAGTTATTTGGATTAATACTATCGCTATTGTTCGGCATATGACTCATGGTGGGAACTTTTTTGAATTTAGAGTATTAGGACTCCAGGAGTCTACAGAGCTTATATTTTATTTCATTGTGTTTAGATTAAGATTTTAGTTAAGGCTTGCTTGTAACCTCTTTTGTATCTGCATGTTTGCAGTGGCATTTCCCCTAGGGTCGGCTGGGGTCAGCCTCTTTTATATGCCCGAGGGAGATGTCACGAAAGCGCAAATATGATACATTGAGGATTTCTAGAAATATTCCATTATGCATAAATATGTTTTTCCCGAAGAATTACGTGTAGATAAGGCCTAACCACGAGCTTGTTGTTCCTTAATATTTTCCTGGATGAGCCAATGTCACAGGAAGCCTGTGGTGTGTTTTTCTGGTGTTTTCTGTTATTCACTGTCTTACGTGGTCGCAACCGCATACCCATCTTCAGGAGATATATAAGGTGCAAGCTCGGGGTAGCGCCTAGTTACCAGTTAACAGTTATCCATTATAATTAGTAATCGTCAGTGCCCTGTCGCTGGCGACGCTAAGCATTGAGTTCTTCGTAACTGGCCCTTAGAAACATGTCCAGAACTATGTAAGTTAAACACTTTAATAAACTGCTTTTATTTGTAATTGTTGGTATGATTTAATCGATCTCAAATTAGCTACGACTGCCTCTTTGCTGTCGCCAATATGAGCTCGAATCCCCCGAGTCGTAGCAATATGGGGCATTTAGAACGTCTGGGACGTTAGGGGCATATGGAACATCTAGAACGTCTGGGACATTCGAGACATATAGGACATTAAGGACATCTGGGACGTCTGGGACGTTAGGGACATATGGGACATCTGGGACGTCTGGGACGTTAAGGACATATAGGACATCTAGGACGTCTGGGACGTCTGGGATGTTAAGGATATATGAGACATTTAGAACGCCTGGGACATTAGGGACATATGGAATATATGGGGCATCTGGGACGCCTGGGACATTAGGAACATATGGAACATATGGGACATCTGGGACTTCTGGTAAGTTAGGGACATATGGGACATTAGGGACGTCTGGGACGTTAAGGACATATGGGACATTTAGGACGCCTGGGACATTAGGGACATATGGGACATATGGGACATCTGGGACGCATGGGATATTAGGGACATATGGGACATCTGGGACGTCTGGGACGTTAGAAACATATGGGACATCTGGGACGTCTGAGACGTTAAGGACATATGGGACATCTAGGACGTCTGAGACGTTTGGGACGTTAAGGACATATGTGACATTTAGGACGCCTGGGACATTAGGGACATATGGGATATATGGGACATCTGGGACGCCTGGGACCTTAGGGACATATGAGACATATGGGACATCTGGGACGTCTGGGACGTTAGGGACATATAGGACATCTAGGACGTCTGGAACGTCTGGGACGTTAGGGACATACGGGACAGCTGGGACGTCTGGGACGTTAAAGACATATGGGACATATAGGACGTCTGGGACGTTAGGGACATATGGAACATCTAGGACGCCTGGGACATTAGGGACATATGGGACATATGGGACATCTGGGACGATTGGGACCTTAGGGACATATGAGACATATGGGACATCTGGGACGTCTGGGACGTTAGGGACATATAGGACATCTAGGACGTCTGGGACGTCTGGGACGTTAGGGACATACGGGACAGCTGGGACGTCTGGGACGTTAAGGACATATAGGACATTTAGGACGTCTGGGACGTTAGGGACATATGGAACATCTAGGACGCCTGGGACATTAGGGACATATGGGACATCTGGGACGTCTGGGACGATAGGGACATATGGAACATCTAGGACGCCTGGAACATTAGGGACATATGGGACATCTGTTACGTCTGGGACGTTAAGGACATATGGGACATCTAGAACGTCTGGGACGTCTGGGACGTTAGGGACATATAGGACATCTAGGACGTCTGGGACGTTAGGGACATATGATCTAGGACGTCTGGGACGTCTGGGGGGTTAGGGACATAGGGGACAGCTGAGACGTCTTGGACGTTAGGGACATATGGGACATTTAGAACGTCTGGGACGTTAGGGGCATATGGAACATCTAGAACGTCTGGGACATTCGAGACATATAGGACATTAAGGACATCTGGGACGTCTGGGACGTTAAGGACATATAGGACATCTAGTACGTCTGGGACGTCTGGGACGTTAAGGACATATGAGACATTTAGAACGCCTGGGACATTAGGGACATATGGAATATATGGGACATCTGGGACGCCTGGGACATTAGGGACATATGGAACATATGGGACATCTGGGACATCTGGTAAGTTAGGGACATATGGGACATTAGGGACGTCTGGGACGTTAAGAACATATGGGACATCTAGGACGTCTGGGACGTCTGGGACGTTAAGGACATATGGGACATTTAGGACGCCTGGGACATTAGGGACATATGGAACATATGGGACATCTGGGACTTCTGGTAAGTTAGGGACATATGGGACATTAGGGACGTCTGGGACGTTAAGGACATATGGGACATTTAGGACGCCTGGGACATTAGGGACATATGGAATATATGGGGCATCTGGGACGCCTGGGACATTAGGGACATATGGAACATATGGGACATCTGGGACTTCTGGTAAGTTAGGGACATATGGGACATTAGGGACGTCTGGGACGTTAAGGACATATGGGACATTTAGGACGCCTGGGACATTAGGGACATATGGGACATATGGGACATCTGGGACGCATGGGATATTAGGGACATATGGGACATCTGGGACGTCTGGGACGTTAGAAACATATGGGACATCTGGGACGTCTGAGACGTTAAGGACATATGGGACATCTAGGACGTCTGAGACGTTTGGGACGTTAAGGACATATGTGACATTTAGGACGCCTGGGACATTAGGGACATATGGGATATATGGGACATCTGGGACGCCTGGGACCTTAGGGACATATGAGACATATGGGACATCTGGGACGTCTGGGACGTTAGGAACATATAGGACATCTAGGACGTCTGGAACGTCTGGGACGTTAGGGACATACGGGACAGCTGGGACGTCTGGGACGTTAAGGACATATGGGACATATAGGACGTCTGGGACGTTAGGGACATATGGAACATCTAGGACGCCTGGGACATTAGGGACATATGGGACATATGGGACATCTGGGACGATTGGGACCTTAGGGACATATGAGACATATGGGACATCTGGGACGTCTGGGACGTTAGGGACATATAGGACATCTAGGACGTCTGGGACGTCTGGGACGTTAGGGACATACGGGACAGCTGGGACGTCTGGGACGTTAAGGACATATAGGACATTTAGGACGTCTGGGACGTTAGGGACATATGGAACATCTAGGACGCCTGGGACATTAGGGACATATGGGACATCTGGGACGTCTGGGACGATAGGGACATATGGAACATCTAGGACGCCTGGAACATTAGGGACATATGGGACATCTGTTACGTCTGGGACGTTAAGGACATATGGGACATCTAGAACGTCTGTTACGTCTGGGACGTTAGGGACATATAGGACATCTAGGACGTCTGGGACGTTAGGGACATATGATCTAGGACGTCTGGGACGTCTGGGGGGTTAGGGACATAGGGGACAGCTGAGACGTCTTGGACGTTAGGGACATATGGGACATTTAGAACGTCTGGGAAGTTAGGGGCATATGGAACATCTAGAACGTCTGGGACATTCGAGACATATAGGACATTAAGGACATCTGGGACGTCTGGGACGTTAAGGACATATAGGACATCTAGTACGTCTGGGACGTCTGGGACGTTAAGGACATATGAGACATTTAGAACGCCTGGGACATTAGGGACATATGGAATATATGGGACATCTGGGACGCCTGGGACATTAGGGACATATGGAACATATGGGACATCTGGGACATCTGGTAAGTTAGGGACATATGGGACATTAGGGACGTCTGGGACGTTAAGAACATATGGGACATCTAGGACGTCTGGGACGTCTGGGACGTTAAGGACATATGGGACATTTAGGACGCCTGGGACATTAGGGACATATGGGACATCAGGGACGTTTGGAACGTCTGGGACGTTAGGGACATACAGGACATCTAGGACGTCTGGGACGTTAGGGACATATGATCTAGGACGTCTGGGACGTCTGGGACGTTAGGGACATATGGGACATCTGGGCCGTCTGGGACGTTAGGGACATATGGGACATCTGGGACGTCTGGGACGTTAAGGACATATGGGACATCTAGGATGTCTGGGACGTCTGGGACGTTAAGGACATATGGGACATTTAGGACTCCCTGGACATTAGGGACATATGGGACATATCGGCCATCTGGAACGCCTGGGACATTAGGGACATATGGGACATCTGGGACGTCTGGGACGTTAAGGAAATATGAGACATCTAGGACGTCTGGGACGTCTGGGACGTTAAGGACATATGGGACATCTAGGATGTCTGGGACGTCTGGGACGTTAAAGACATATGGGACATTTAGGACGCCTGGGACATTAGGGACATATGGGACATATGGGACATCTGGGACGCATGGGATATTAGGGACATATGGGACATCTGGGACGTCTAGGACGTTAAGGACATATGGGACATCTAGAACGTCTGGGACGTCTGTGACGTTAGGGACATATAGGACAGTTAGGACGTCTGGGACGTTAGGAACATATGGAACATCTAGGACGCCTGGGACATTAGGGACATATGGGACATCTGGGACGCCTGGGACATTAGGGACATATGGGACATATGGGACATCTGTTACGTCTGGGACGTTAAGGACATATGGGACAACTAGAACGTCTGGGACGTCTGGGACGTTAGGGACATATAGGACATCTAGGACGTCTGGGACGTTAGGGACATATGATCTAGGACGTCTGGGACGTCTGGGAGGTTAGGGACATACGGGACAGCTGAGACGTCTTGGACGTTAGGGACATATGGGGCATTTAGAACGTCTGGGACGTTAGGGGAATATGGAACATCTAGAACGTCTGGGACATTCGAGACATATAGGACATTAAGGACATCTGGGACGTCTGGGACGTTAGGGACATATGGGACATCTGGGACGTCTGGGACGTTAAGGACATATAGGACATCTAGGACGTCTGGGACGTCTGGGATGTTAAGGACATATGAGACATTTAGAACGCCTGGGACATTAGGGACATATGGAATATATGGGACATCTGGGACGCCTGGGACATTAGGGACATATGGAACATATGGGACATCTGGGACGTCTGGTAAGTTAGGGACATATGGGACATTAGGGACGTCTGGGACGTTAAGGACATATGGGACATTTAGGACGCCTGGGACATTAGGGACATATGGGACATATGGGACATCTGGGACGCATGGGATATTAGGGACATATGGGACATCTGGGACGTCTGGGACGTTAGAAACATATGGGACATCTGGGACGTCTGAGACGTTAAGGACATATGGGACATCTAGGACGTCTGAGACGTTTGGGACGTTAAGGACATATGTGACATTTAGGACGCCTGGGACATTAGGGACATATGGGATATATGGGACATCTGGGACGCCTGGGACCTTAGGGACATATGAGACATATGGGACATCTGGGACGTCTGGGACGTTAAGGACATATAGGACATCTAGGACGTCTGGGACGTCTGGGACGTTAGGGACATACGGGACAGCTGGGACGTCTGGGACGTTAAGGACATATGGGACATATAGGACGTCTGGGACGTTAGGGACATATGGGACATCTGGGACGTCTGGGACGTTAAGGACATATAGGACATTTAGTACGTCTGGGACGTCTGGGACGTTAAGGACATATGAGACATTTAGAACGCCTGGGACATTAGGGACATATGGAATATATGGGACATCTGGGACGCCTGGGACATTAGGGACATATGGAACATATGGGACATCTGGGACGTCTGGTAAGTTAGGGACATATGGGACATTAGGGACGTCTGGGACGTTAAGAACATATGGGACATCTAGGACGTCTGGGACGTCTGGGACGTTAAGGACATATGGGACATTTAGGACGCCTGGGACATTAGGGACATATGGGACATCTGGGACGTTTGGAACGTCTGGGACGTTAGGGACATACAGGACATCTAGGACGTCTGGGACGTTAGGGACATATGATCTAGGACGTCTGGGACGTCTGGGACGTTAGGGACATATGGGACATCTGGGACGTCTGGGACGTTAGGGACATATGGGACATCTGTGACGTCTGGGACGTTAAGGACATATGGGACATCTAGGATGTCTGGGACGTCTGGGACGTTAAGGACATATGGGACATTTAGGACTCCCTGGACATTAGGGACATATGGGACATATCGGCCATCTGGAACGCCTGGGACATTAGGGACATATGGGACATCTGGGACGTCTGGGACGTTAAGGAAATATGAGACATCTAGGACGTCTGGGACGTCTGGGACGTTAAGGACATATGGGACATCTAGGATGTCTGGGACGTCTGGGACGTTAAAGACATATGGGACATTTAGGACGCCTGGGACATTAGGGACATATGGGACATATGGGACATCTGGGACGCATGGGATATTAGGGACATATGGGACATCTGGGACGTCTAGGACGTTAGAAACATATGGGACATCTGGGACGTCTGAGACGTTAAGGACATATGGGACATCTAGGACGTCTGAGACGTTTGGGACGTTAAGGACATATGTGACATTTAGGACGCCTGGGACATTAGGGACATATGGGATATATGGGACATCTGGGACGCCTGGGACATTAGGGACATGTGGGACATATGGGACATCTGGGACGTCTGGGACGTTAGGGACTTATAGGACATCTAGGACGTCTGGGACGTCTGGGACGTTAGGGACATACGGGACAGCTGGGACGTTTGGGACGTTAAGGACATATGGGACATATAGGACGTCTGGGACGTTAGGGACATATGGACCATCTAGGACGCCTGGGACATTAGGGACATATGGTACATATGGGACATCTGGGACGTCTGGGACGTTAGGAACATATGGGACATCTAGGACGTCTGAGACGTTAAGGACATATGGGACATTTAGGACGTCTGGGACGTTAGGGACATATGGAACATGTAGGACGCCTGGGACATTAGGGACATATGGGACATATGGGACATCTGGGACGTCTGGGACGTTAGGAACATGTGGGACATCTAGGACATCTAGGACGTTAAGGACATATGGGACATCTAGGACGTCTGGGACGTCTGGGACGTTAAGGACATATAGGACATCTAGTACGTCTGGGACGTCTGGGACGTTAAGGACATATGAGACATTTAGAACGCCTGGGACATTAGGGACATATGGAATATATGGGACATCTGGGACGCCTGGGACATTAGGGACATATGGAACATATGGGACATCTGGGACGTCTGGTAAGTTAGGGACATATGGGACATTAGGGACGTCTGGGACGTTAAGAACATATGGGACATCTAGGACGTCTGGGACGTCTGGGACGTTAAGGACATATGGGACATTTAGGACGCCTGGGACATTAGGGACATACAGGACATCTAGGACGTCTGGGACGTTAGGGACATATGATCTAGGACGTCTGGGACGTCTGTTACGTTAGGGACATATGGGACATCTGGGACGTCTGGGACGTTAGGGACATATGGGACATCTGGGACGTCTGGGACGTTAAGGACATATGGGACATCTAGGATGTCTGGGACGTCTGGGACGTTAAGGACATATGGGACATTTAGGACTCCCTGGACATTAGGGACATATGGGACATATCGGCCATCTGGAACGCCTGGGACATTAGGGACATATGGGACATCTGGGACGTCTGGGACGTTAAGGAAATATGAGACATCTAGGACGTCTGGGACGTCTGGGACGTTAAGGACATATGGGACATCTAGGATGTCTGGGACGTCTGGGACGTTAAAGACATATGGGACATTTAGGACGCCTGGGACATTAGGGACATATGGGACATATGGGACATCTGGGACGCATGGGATATTAGGGACATATGGGACATCTGGGACGTCTAGGACGTTAAGGACATATGGGACATCTAGAACGTCTGGGACGTCTGTGACGTTAGGGACATATAGGACAGTTAGGACGTCTGGGACGTTAGGAACATATGGAACATCTAGGACGCCTGGGACATTAGGGACATATGGGACATCTGGGACGCCTGGGACATTAGGGACATATGGGACATCTGGGACGTCTGGGACATTAGGGACATATGGAACATCTAGGACGCCTGGGACATTAGGGACATATGGGACATATGGGACATCTGGGACATTAGGGACATATGGAACATCTAGGACGCCTGGGACATTAGGGACATATGGGACATCTGGGACGTCTGGGACATTAGGAACATATGGAACATCTAGGACGCCTGGGACATTAGGGACATATGGGACATCTGGGACGTCTGGGACATTAGGGACATATGGAACATCTAGGACGCCTGGGACATTAGGGACATATGGGACATATGGGACATCTGGTACGTCTGGGACGTTAGGGACATATGGGACAACTAGAACGTCTGGGACGTCTGGGACGTTAGGGACATATAGGACATCTAGGACGTCTGGGACGTTAGGGACATATGATCTAGGACGTCTGGGACGTCTGGGAGGTTAGGGACATACGGGACAGCTGAGACGTCTTGGACGTTAGGGACATATGGGGCATTAAGAACGTCTGGGACGTTAGGGGTATATGGAACATCTAGAACGTCTGGGACATTCGAGACATATAGGACATTAAGGACATCTGGGACGTCTGGGACGTTAGGGACATATGGGACATCTGGGACGTCTGGGACGTTAAGGACATATAGGACATCTAGGACGTCTGGGACGTCTGGGATGTTAAGGACATATGAGACATTTAGAACGCCTGGGACATTAGGGACATATGGAATATATGGGACATCTGAGACGCCTGGTACATTAGGGACATATGGAACATGTGGGACATCTGGGACGTCTGGTAAGTTAGGGACATATGGGACATTAGGGACGTCTGGGACGTTAAGGACATATGGGACATTTAGGACGCCTGGGACATTAGGGACATATGGGACATATGGGACATCTGGGACGCATGGGATATTAGGGACATATGGGACATCTGGGACGTCTGGGACGTTAGAAACATATGGGACATCTGGGACGTCTGAGACGTTAAGGACATATGGGACATCTAGGACGTCTGAGACGTTTGGGACGTTAAGGACATATGTGACATTTAGGACGCCTGGGACATTAGGGACATATGGGATATATGGGACATCTGGGACGCCTGGGACCTTAGGGACATATGAGACATATGGGACATCTGGGACGTCTGGGACGTTAGGGACATATAGGACATCTAGGACGTCTGGGACGTCTGGGACGTTAGGGACATACGGGACAGCTGGGACGTCTGGGACGTTAAGGACATATGGGACATCTAGGACGTCTGAGACGTTTGGGACGTTAAGGACATATGTGACATTTAGGACGCCTGGGACATTAGGGACATATGGGATATATGGGACATCTGGGACGCCTGGGACATTAGGGACATATGGGACATATGGGACATCTGGGACGTCTGGGACGTTAGGGACTTATAGGACATCTAGGACGTCTGGGACGTCTGGGACGTTAGGGACATACGGGACAGCTGGGACGTCTGGGACGTTAAGGACATATGGGACATATAGGACGTCTGGGACGTTAGGGACATATGGAACATCTAGGACGCCTGGGACATTAGGGACATATGGTACATATGGGACATCTGGGACGTCTGGGACGTTAGGAACATATGGGACATCTAGGACGTCTGAGACGTTAAGGACATATGGGACATTTAGGACGTCTGGGACGTTAGGGACATATGGAACATGTAGGACGCCTGGGACATTAGGGACATATGGGACATATGGGACATCTGGGACGTCTGGGACGTTAGGAACATGTGGGACATCTAGGACATCTAGGACGTTAAGGACATATGGGACATCTAGGACGTCTGGGACGTCTGGGACGTTAAGGACATATAGGACATCTAGTACGTCTGGGACGTCTGGGACGTTAAGGACATATGAGACATTTAGAACGCCTGGGACATTAGGGACATATGGAATATATGGGACATCTGGGACGCCTGGGACATTAGGGACATATGGAACATATGGGACATCTGGGACGTCTGGTAAGTTAGGGACATATGGGACATTAGGGACGTCTGGGACGTTAAGAACATATGGGACATCTAGGACGTCTGGGACGTCTGGGACGTTAAGTACATATGGGACATTTAGGACGCCTGGGACATTAGGGACATATGGGACATCTGGGACGTTTGGAACGTCTGGGACGTTAGGGACATACAGGACATCTAGGACGTCTGGGACGTTAGGGACATATGATCTAGGACGTCTGGGACGTCTGGGACGTTAGGGACATATGGGACATCTGGGACGTCTGGGACGTTAGGGACATATGGGACATCTGGGACGTCTGGGACGTTAAGGACATATGGGACATCTAGGATGTCTGGGACGTCTGGGACGTTAAGGACATATGGGACATTTAGGACTCCCTGGACATTAGGGACATATGGGACATATCGGCCATCTGGAACGCCTGGGACATTAGGGACATATGGGACATCTGGGACGTCTGGGACGTTAAGGAAATATGAGACATCTAGGACGTCTGGGACGTCTGGGACGTTAAGGACATATGGGACATCTAGGATGTCTGGGACGTCTGGGACGTTAAAGACATATGGGACATTTAGGACGCCTGGGACATTAGGGACATATGGGACATATGGGACATCTGGGACGCATGGGATATTAGGGACATATGGGACATCTGGGACGTCTAGGACGTTAAGGACATATGGGACATCTAGAACGTCTGGGACGTCTGTGACGTTAGGGACATATAGGACAGTTAGGACGTCTGGGACGTTAGGAACATATGGAACATCTAGGACGCCTGGGACATTAGGGACATATGGGACATCTGGGACGCCTGGGACATTAGGGACATATGGGACATCTGGGACGTCTGGGACATTAGGGACATATGGAACATCTAGGACGCCTGGGACATTAGGGACATATGGGACATATGGGACATCTGGGACATTAGGGACATATGGAACATCTAGGACGCCTGGGACATTAGGGACATATGGGACATCTGGGACGTCTGGGACATTAGGAACATATGGAACATCTAGGACGCCTGGGACATTAGGGACATATGGGACATCTGGGACGTCTGGGACATTAGGGACATATGGAACATCTAGGACGCCTGGGACATTAGGGACATATGGGACATATTGGACATCTGGTACGTCTGGGACGTTAGGGACATATGGGACAACTAGAACGTCTGGGACGTCTGGGACGTTAGGGACATATAGGACATCTAGGACGTCTGGGACGTTAGGGACATATGATCTAGGACGTCTGGGACGTCTGGGAGGTTAGGGACATACGGGACAGCTGAGACGTCTTGGACGTTAGGGACATATGGGGCATTAAGAACGTCTGGGACGTTAGGGGCATATGGAACATCTAGAACGTCTGGGACATTCGAGACATATAGGACATTAAGGACATCTGGGACGTCTGGGACGTTAGGGACATATGGGACATCTGGGACGTCTGGGACGTTAAGGACATATAGGACATCTAGGACGTCTGGGACGTCTGGGATGTTAAGGACATATGAGACATTTAGAACGCCTGGGACATTAGGGACATATGGAATATATGGGACATCTGAGACGCCTGGTACATTAGGGACATATGGAACATGTGGGACATCTGGGACGTCTGGTAAGTTAGGGACATATGGGACATTAGGGACGTCTGGGACGTTAAGGACATATGGGACATTTAGGACGCCTGGGACATTAGGGACATATGGGACATATGGGACATCTGGGACGCATGGGATATTAGGGACATATGGGACATCTGGGACGTCTGGGACGTTAGAAACATATGGGACATCTGGGACGTCTGAGACGTTAAGGACATATGGGACATCTAGGACGTCTGAGACGTTTGGGACGTTAAGGACATATGTGACATTTAGGACGCATGGGACATTAGGGACATATGGGATATATGGGACATCTGGGACGCCTGGGACCTTAGGGACATATGAGACATATGGGACATCTGGGACGTCTGGGACGTTAGGGACATATAGGACATCTAGGACGTCTGGGACGTCTGGGACGTTAGGGACATACGGGACAGCTGGGACGTCTGGGACGTTAAGGACATATGGGACATATAGGACGTCTGGGACGTTAGGGACATATGGAACATCTAGGACGCCTGGGACATTAGGGACATATGGGACATATGGGACATCTGGGACGCCTGGGACCTAAGGGACATATGAGACATATGGGACATCTGGGACGTCTGGGACGTTAGGGACATATAGGACATCTAGGACGTCTGGGACGTCTGGGACGTTAGGGACATACGGGACAGCTGGGACGTCTGGGACGTTAAGGACATATAGGACATTTAGGACGTCTGGGACGTTAGGGACATATGGAACATCTAGGACGCCTGGGACATTAGGGACATATGGGACATCTGGGACGTCTGGGACGATAGGGACATATGGAACATCTAGGACGCCTGGAACATTAGGGACATATGGGACATATGGGACATCTGTTAAGTCTGGGACGTTAAGGACATATGGGACATCTAGAACGTCTGGGACGTCTGGGACGTTAGGGACATATAGGACATCTAGGACGTCTGGGACGTTAGGGACATATGATCTAGGACGTCTGGGACGTCTGGGGGGTTAGGGACATAGGGGACAGCTGAGACGTCTTGGACGTTAGGGACATATGGGACATTTAGAACGTCTGGGACGTTAGGGGCATATGGAACATCTAGAACGTCTGGGACATTCGAGACATATAGGACATTAAGGACATCTGGGACGTCTGGGACGTTAGGGACATATGGGACATCTGGGACGTCTGGTACGTTAAGGACATATAGGACATTTAGTACGTCTGGGACGTCTGGGACGTTAAGGACATATGAGACATTTAGAACGCCTGGGACATTAGGGACATATGGAATATATGGGACATCTGGGACGCCTGGGACATTAGGGACATATGGAACATATGGGACATCTGGGACGTCTGGTAAGTTAGGGACATATGGGACATTAGGGACGTCTGGGACGTTAAGAACATATGGGACATCTAGGACGTCTGGGACGTCTGGGACGTCTGGGACGTTAAGGACATATGGGACATTTAGGACGCCTGGGACATTAGGGACATATGGGACATTTGGGACGTTTGGAACGTCTGGGACGTTAGGGACATACAGGACATCTAGGACGTCTGGGACGTTAGGGACATATGATCTAGGACGTCTGGGACGTCTGGGACGTTAGGGACATATGGGACATCTGGGACGTCTGGGACGTTAGGGACATATGGGACATCTGGGACGTCTGGGACGTTAAGAACATATGGGACATCTAGGATGTCTGGGACGTCTGGGACGTTAAGGACATATGGGACATTTAGGACTCCCTGGACATTAGGGACATATGGGACATATCGGCCATCTGGAACGCCTGGGACATTAGGGACATATGGGACATCTGGGACGTCTGGGACGTTAAGGAAATATGAGACATCTAGGACGTCTGGGACGTCTGGTACGTTAAGGACATATGGGACATCTAGGATGTCTGGGACGTCTGGGACGTTAAAGACATATGGGACATTTAGGACGCCTGGGACATTAGGGACATATGGGACATATGGGACATCTGGGACGCATGGGATATTAGGGACATATGGGACATCTGGGACGTCTAGGACGTTAGAAACATATGGGACATCTGGGACGTCTGAGACGTTAAGGACATATGGGACATCTAGGACGTCTGAGACGTTTGGGACGTTAAGGACATATGTGACATTTAGGACGCCTGGGACATTAGGGACATATGGGATATATGGGACATCTGGGACGCCTGGGACATTAGGGACATATGGGACATATGGGACATCTGGGACGTCTGGGACGTTAGGGACTTATAGGACATCTAGGACGTCTGGGACGTCTGGGACGTTAGGGACATACGGGACAGCTGGGACGTCTGGGACGTTAAGGACATATGGGACATATAGGACGTCTGGGACGTTAGGGACATATGGAACATCTAGGACGCCTGGGACATTAGGGACATATGGTACATATGGGACATCTGGGACGTCTGGGACGTTAGGAACATATGGGACATCTAGGACGTCTGAGACGTTAAGGACATATGGGACATTTAGGACGTCTGGGACGTTAGGGACATATGGAACATGTAGGACGCCTGGGACATTAGGGACATATGGGACATATGGGACATCTGGGACGTCTGGGACGTTAGGAACATGTGGGACATCTAGGACATCTAGGACGTTAAGGACATATGGGACATCTAGGACGTCTGGGACGTCTGGGACGTTAAGGACATATGGGAGATTTAGGACGCCTGGGACATTAGGAACATATGGGACATATAGAACATCTGGGACGCCTGAGACATTAGAGACATATGGGACATATGGGACATCTGGGACGTCTGGGACGTTAGAGACATATGGAGCATCTGGGACGTTGAGGACGTATGGGACATTTAGGAAATCTAGGACGTTAAGGACATATGGGACATCTGGGACGTCTGGGACGTTAGGGACATATGGAACATCTGGGACGTCTGGGACATTAGGGACATATGGGACATATGGGACATCTGGGACGTCTGGGACGTTAGGGACATATGGGACATTTGGGACGTCTGGGACGTTAGGGACATATGGGACACCTAGGACGTCTGGGACGTCTGGGACATTAGGGACATACGGGACAGCTGGGACGTCTGGGACGTTAGGGACATACGGGACAGCTGGGACGTCTGGGACGTTAAGGACATATGGGACATCTAGGACGTCTGAGACGTTTGGGACGTTAAGGACATATGTGACATTTAGGACGCCTGGGACATTAGGGACATATGGAACATGTGGGACATCTGGGACGTCTGGTAAGTTAGGGACATATGGGACATTAGGGACGTCTGGGACGTTAAGGACATATGGGACATTTAGGACGCCTGGGACATTAGGGACATATGGGACATATGGGACATCTGGGACGCATGGGATATTAGGGACATATGGGACATCTGGGACGTCTGGGACGTTAGAAACATATGGGACATCTGGGACGTCTGAGACGTTAAGGACATATGGGACATCTAGGACGTCTGAGACGTTTGGGACGTTAAGGACATATGTGACATTTAGGACGCCTGGGACATTAGGGACATATGGGATATATGGGACATCTGGGACGCCTGGGACCTTAGGGACATATGAGACATATGGGACATCTGGGACGTCTGGGACGTTAGGGACATATAGGACATCTAGGACGTCTGGGACGTCTGGGACGTTAGGGACATACGGGACAGCTGGGACGTCTGGGACGTTAAGGACATATGGGACATATAGGACGTCTGGGACGTTAGGGACATATGGAACATCTAGGACGCCTGGGACATTAGGGACATATGGGACATATGGGACATCTGGGACGCCTGGGACCTAAGGGACATATGAGACATATGGGACATCTGGGACGTCTGGGACGTTAGGGACATATAGGACATCTAGGACGTCTGGGACGTCTGGGACGTTAGGGACATACGGGACAGCTGGGACGTCTGGGACGTTAAGGACATATAGGACATTTAGGACGTCTGGGACGTTAGGGACATATGGAACATCTAGGACGCCTGGGACATTAGGGACATATGGGACATCTGGGACGTCTGGGACGATAGGGACATATGGAACATCTAGGACGCCTGGAACATTAGGGACATATGGGACATATGGGACATCTGTTAAGTCTGGGACGTTAAGGACATATGGGACATCTAGAACGTCTGGGACGTCTGGGACGTTAGGGACATATAGGACATCTAGGACGTCTGGGACGTTAGGGACATATGATCTAGGACGTCTGGGACGTCTGGGGGGTTAGGGACATAGGGGACAGCTGAGACGTCTTGGACGTTAGGGACATATGGGACATTTAGAACGTCTGGGACGTTAGGGGCATATGGAACATCTAGAACGTCTGGGACATTCGAGACATATAGGACATTAAGGACATCTGGGACGTCTGGGACGTTAGGGACATATGGGACATCTGGGACGTCTGGTACGTTAAGGACATATAGGACATTTAGTACGTCTGGGACGTCTGGGACGTTAAGGACATATGAGACATTTAGAACGCCTGGGACATTAGGGACATATGGAATATATGGGACATCTGGGACGCCTGGGACATTAGGGACATATGGAACATATGGGACATCTGGGACGTCTGGTAAGTTAGGGACATATGGGACATTAGGGACGTCTGGGACGTTAAGAACATATGGGACATCTAGGACGTCTGGGACGTCTGGGACGTCTAGGACGTTAAGGACATATGGGACATTTAGGACGCCTGGGACATTAGGGACATATGGGACATTTGGGACGTTTGGAACGTCTGGGACGTTAGGGACATACAGGACATCTAGGACGTCTGGGACGTTAGGGACATATGATCTAGGACGTCTGGGACGTCTGGGACGTTAGGGACATATGGGACATCTGGGACGTCTGGGACGTTAGGGACATATGGGACATCTGGGACGTCTGGGACGTTAAGAACATATGGGACATCTAGGATGTCTGGGACGTCTGGGACGTTAAGGACATATGGGACATTTAGGACTCCCTGGACATTAGGGACATATGGGACATATCGGCCATCTGGAACGCCTGGGACATTAGGGACATATGGGACATCTGGGACGTCTGGGACGTTAAGGAAATATGAGACATCTAGGACGTCTGGGACGTCTGGTACGTTAAGGACATATGGGACATCTAGGATGTCTGGGACGTCTGGGACGTTAAAGACATATGGGACATTTAGGACGCCTGGGACATTAGGGACATATGGGACATATGGGACATCTGGGACGCATGGGATATTAGGGACATATGGGACATCTGGGACGTCTAGGACGTTAGAAACATATGGGACATCTGGGACGTCTGAGACGTTAAGGACATATGGGACATCTAGGACGTCTGAGACGTTTGGGACGTTAAGGACATATGTGACATTTAGGACGCCTGGGACATTAGGGACATATGGGATATATGGGACATCTGGGACGCCTGGGACATTAGGGACATATGGGACATATGGGACATCTGGGACGTCTGGGACGTTAGGGACTTATAGGACATCTAGGACGTCTGGGACGTCTGGGACGTTAGGGACATACGGGACAGCTGGGACGTCTGGGACGTTAAGGACATATGGGACATATAGGACGTCTGGGACGTTAGGGACATATGGAACATCTAGGACGCCTGGGACATTAGGGACATATGGTACATATGGGACATCTGGGACGTCTGGGACGTTAGGAACATATGGGACATCTAGGACGTCTGAGACGTTAAGGACATATGGGACATTTAGGACGTCTGGGACGTTAGGGACATATGGAACATGTAGGACGCCTGGGACATTAGGGACATATGGGACATATGGGACATCTGGGACGTCTGGGACGTTAGGAACATGTGGGACATCTAGGACATCTAGGACGTTAAGGACATATGGGACATCTAGGACGTCTGGGACGTCTGGGACGTTAAGGACATATGGGAGATTTAGGACGCCTGGGACATTAGGAACATATGGGACATATAGAACATCTGGGACGCCTGAGACATTAGAGACATATGGGACATATGGGACATCTGGGACGTCTGGGACGTTAGAGACATATGGAGCATCTGGGACGTTGAGGACGTATGGGACATTTAGGAAATCTAGGACGTTAAGGACATATGGGACATCTGGGACGTCTGGGACGTTAGGGACATATGGAACATCTGGGACGTCTGGGACATTAGGGACATATGGGACATATGGGACATCTGGGACGTCTGGGACGTTAGGGACATATGGGACATTTGGGACGTCTGGGACGTTAGGGACATATGGGACACCTAGGACGTCTGGGACGTCTGGGACATTAGGGACATACGGGACAGCTGGGACGTCTGGGACGTTAGGGACATACGGGACAGCTGGGACGTCTGGGACGTTAAGGACATATGGGACATCTAGGACGTCTGAGACGTTTGGGACGTTAAGGACATATGTGACATTTAGGACGCCTGGGACATTAGGGACATATGGGATATATGGGACATCTGGGACGCCTGGGACATTAGGGACATATGGGACATATGGGACATCTGGGACGTCTGGGACGTTAGGGACTTATAGGACATCTAGGACGTCTGGGACGTCTGGGACGTTAGGGACATACGGGACAGCTGGGACGTCTGGGACGTTAAGGACATATGGGACATATAGGACGTCTGGGACGTTAGGGACATATGGAACATCTAGGACGCCTGGGACATTAGGGACATATGGTACATATGGGACATCTGGGACGTCTGGGACGTTAGGAACATATGGGACATCTAGGACGTCTGAGACGTTAAGGACATATGGGACATTTAGGACGTCTGGGACGTTAGGGACATATGGAACATGTAGGACGCCTGGGACATTAGGGACATATGGGACATATGGGACATCTGGGACGTCTGGGACGTTAGGAACACGTGGGACATCTAGGACATCTAGGACGTTAAGGACATATGGGACATCTAGGACGTCTGGGACGTCTGGGACGTTAAGGACATATAGGACATCTAGTACGTCTGGGACGTCTGGGACGTTAAGGACATATGAGACATTTAGAACGCCTGGGACATTAGGGACATATGGAATATATGGGACATCTGGGACGCCTGGGACATTAGGGACATATGGGACATATGGGACATCTAGGACGTCTGAGACGTTTGGGACGTTAAGGACATATGTGACATTTAGGACGCCTGGGACATTAGGGACATATGGGATATATTGGACATCTGGGACGCCTGGGACCTTAGGGACATATGAGACATATGGGACATCTGGGACGTCTGGGACGTTAGGGACATATAGGACATCTAGGACGTCTGGGACGTCTGGGACGTTAGGGACATACGGGACAGCTGGGACGTCTGGGACGTTAAGGACATATGGGACATATAGGACGTCTGGGACGTTAGGGACATATGGAACATCTAGGACGCCTGGGACATTAGGGACATATGGGACATATGGGACATCTGGGACGCCTGGGACCTAAGGGACATATGAGACATATGGGACATCTGGGACGTCTGGGACGTTAGGGACATATAGGACATCTAGGACGTCTGGGACGTCTGGGACGTTAGGGACATACGGGACAGCTGGGACGTCTGGGACGTTAAGGACATATAGGACATTTAGGACGTCTGGGACGTTAGGGACATATGGAACATCTAGGACGCCTGGGACATTAGGGACATATGGGACATCTGGGACGTCTGGGACGATAGGGACGTATGGAACATCTAGGACGCCTGGAACATTAGGGACATATGGGACATATGGGACATCTGTTAAGTCTGGGACGTTAAGGACATATGGGACATCTAGAACGTCTGGGACGTCTGGGACGTTAGGGACATATAGGACATCTAGGACGTCTGGGACGTTAGGGACATATGATCTAGGACGTCTGGGACGTCTGGGGGGTTAGGGACATAGGGGACAGCTGAGACGTCTTGGACGTTAGGGACATATGGGACATTTAGAACGTCTGGGACGTTAGGGGCATATGGAACATCTAGAACGTCTGGGACATTCGAGACATATAGGACATTAAGGACATCTGGGACGTCTGGGACGTTAGGGACATATGGGACATCTGGGACGTCTGGTACGTTAAGGACATATAGGACATTTAGTACGTCTGGGACGTCTGGGACGTTAAGGACATATGAGACATTTAGAACGCCTGGGACATTAGGGACATATGGAATATATGGGACATCTGGGACGCCTGGGACATTAGGGACATATGGAACATATGGGACATCTGGGACGTCTGGTAAGTTAGGGACATATGGGACATTAGGGACGTCTGGGACGTTAAGAACATATGGGACATCTAGGACGTCTGGGACGTCTGGGACGTCTGGGACGTTAAGGACATATGGGACATTTAGGACGCCTGGGACATTAGGGACATATGGGACATTTGGGACGTTTGGAACGTCTGGGACGTTAGGGACATACAGGACATCTAGGACGTCTGGGACGTTAGGGACATATGATCTAGGACGTCTGGGACGTCTGGGACGTTAGGGACATATGGGACATCTGGGACGTCTGGGACGTTAGGGACATATGGGACATCTGGGACGTCTGGGACGTTAAGAACATATGGGACATCTAGGATGTCTGGGACGTCTGGGACGTTAAGGACATATGGGACATTTAGGACTCCCTGGACATTAGGGACATATGGGACATATCGGCCATCTGGAACGCCTGGGACATTAGGGACATATGGGACATCTGGGACGTCTGGGACGTTAAGGAAATATGAGACATCTAGGACGTCTGGGACGTCTGGTACGTTAAGGACATATGGGACATCTAGGATGTCTGGGACGTCTGGGACGTTAAAGACTTATGGGACATTTAGGACGCCTGGGACATTAGGGACATATGGGACATATGGGACATCTGGGACGCATGGGATATTAGGGACATATGGGACATCTGGGACGTCTAGGACGTTAGAAACATATGGGACATCTGGGACGTCTGAGACGTTAAGGACATATGGGACATCTAGGACGTCTGAGACGTTTGGGACGTTAAGGACATATGTGACATTTAGGACGCCTGGGACATTAGGGACATATGGGATATATGGGACATCTGGGACGCCTGGGACATTAGGGACATATGGGACATATGGGACATCTGGGACGTCTGGGACGTTAGGGACTTATAGGACATCTAGGACGTCTGGGACGTCTGGGACGTTAGGGACATACGGGACAGCTGGGACGTCTGGGACGTTAAGGACATATGGGACATATAGGACGTCTGGGACGTTAGGGACATATGGAACATCTAGGACGCCTGGGACATTAGGGACATATGGTACATATGGGACATCTGGGACGTCTGGGACGTTAGGAACATATGGGACATCTAGGACGTCTGAGACGTTAAGGACATATGGGACATTTAGGACGTCTGGGACGTTAGGGACATATGGAACATGTAGGACGCCTGGGACATTAGGGACATATGGGACATATGGGACATCTGGGACGTCTGGGACGTTAGGAACATGTGGGACATCTAGGACATCTAGGACGTTAAGGACATATGGGACATCTAGGACGTCTGGGACGTCTGGGACGTTAAGGACATATGGGAGATTTAGGACGCCTGGGACATTAGGAACATATGGGACATATAGAACATCTGGGACGCCTGAGACATTAGAGACATATGGGACATATGGGACATCTGGGACGTCTGGGACGTTAGAGACATATGGAGCATCTGGGACGTTGAGGACGTATGGGACATTTAGGAAATCTAGGACGTTAAGGACATATGGGACATCTGGGACGTCTGGGACGTTAGGGACATATGGAACATCTGGGACGTCTGGGACATTAGGGACATATGGGACATATGGGACATCTGGGACGTCTGGGACGTTAGGGACATATGGGACATTTGGGACGTCTGGGACGTTAGGGACATATGGGACACCTAGGACGTCTGGGACGTCTGGGACATTAGGGACATACGGGACAGCTGGGACGTCTGGGACGTTAGGGACATACGGGACAGCTGGGACGTCTGGGACGTTAAGGACATATGGGACATCTAGGACGTCTGAGACGTTTGGGACGTTAAGGACATATGTGACATTTAGGACGCCTGGGACATTAGGGACATATGGGATATATGGGACATCTGGGACGCCTGGGACATTAGGGACATATGGGACATATGGGACATCTGGGACGTCTGGGACGTTAGGGACTTATAGGACATCTGGGACGTCTGGGACGTCTGGGACGTTAGGGACATACGGGACAGCTGGGACGTCTGGGACGTTAAGGACATATGGGACATATAGGACGTCTGGGACGTTAGGGACATATGGAACATCTAGGACGCCTGGGACATTAGGGACATATGGTACATATGGGACATCTGGGACGTCTGGGACGTTAGGAACATATGGGACATCTAGGACGTCTGAGACGTTAAGGACATATGGGACATTTAGGACGTCTGGGACGTTAGGGACATATGGAACATGTAGGACGCCTGGGACATTAGGGACATATGGGACATATGGGACATCTGGGACGTCTGGGACGTTAGGAACACGTGGGACATCTAGGACATCTAGGACGTTAAGGACATATGGGACATCTAGGACGTCTGGGACGTCTGGGACGTTAAGGACATATAGGACATCTAGTACGTCTGGGACGTCTGGGACGTTAAGGACATATGAGACATTTAGAACGCCTGGGACATTAGGGACATATGGAATATATGGGACATCTGGGACGCCTGGGACATTAGGGACATATGGGACATATGGGACATCTAGGACGTCTGAGACGTTTGGGACGTTAAGGACATATGTGACATTTAGGACGCCTGGGACATTAGGGACATATGGGATATATTGGACATCTGGGACGCCTGGGACCTTAGGGACATATGAGACATATGGGACATCTGGGACGTCTGGGACGTTAGGGACATATAGGACATCTAGGACGTCTGGGACGTCTGGGACGTTAGGGACATACGGGACAGCTGGGACGTCTGGGACGTTAAGGACATATGGGACATATAGGACGTCTGGGACGTTAGGGACATATGGAACATCTAGGACGCCTGGGACATTAGGGACATATGGGACATATGGGACATCTGGGACGCCTGGGACCTAAGGGACATATGAGACATATGGGACATCTGGGACGTCTGGGACGTTAGGGACATATAGGACATCTAGGACGTCTGGGACGTCTGGGACGTTAGGGACATACGGGACAGCTGGGACGTCTGGGACGTTAAGGACATATAGGACATTTAGGACGTCTGGGACGTTAGGGACATATGGAACATCTAGGACGCCTGGGACATTAGGGACATATGGGACATCTGGGACGTCTGGGACGATAGGGACGTATGGAACATCTAGGACGCCTGGAACATTAGGGACATATGGGACATATGGGACATCTGTTAAGTCTGGGACGTTAAGGACATATGGGACATCTAGAACGTCTGGGACGTCTGGGACGTTAGGGACATATAGGACATCTAGGACGTCTGGGACGTTAGGGACATATGATCTAGGACGTCTGGGACGTCTGGGGGGTTAGGGACATAGGGGACAGCTGAGACGTCTTGGACGTTAGGGACATATGGGACATTTAGAACGTCTGGGACGTTAGGGGCATATGGAACATCTAGAACGTCTGGGACATTCGAGACATATAGGACATTAAGGACATCTGGGACGTCTGGGACGTTAGGGACATATGGGACATCTGGGACGTCTGGTACGTTAAGGACATATAGGACATTTAGTACGTCTGGGACGTCTGGGACGTTAAGGACATATGAGACATTTAGAACGCCTGGGACATTAGGGACATATGGAATATATGGGACATCTGGGACGCCTGGGACATTAGGGACATATGGAACATATGGGACATCTGGGACGTCTGGTAAGTTAGGGACATATGGGACATTAGGGACGTCTGGGACGTTAAGAACATATGGGACATCTAGGACGTCTGGGACGTCTGGGACGTCTGGGACGTTAAGGACATATGGGACATTTAGGACGCCTGGGACATTAGGGACATATGGGACATTTGGGACGTTTGGAACGTCTGGGACGTTAGGGACATACAGGACATCTAGGACGTCTGGGACGTTAGGGACATATGATCTAGGACGTCTGGGACGTCTGGGACGTTAGGGACATATGGGACATCTGGGACGTCTGGGACGTTAGGGACATATGGGACATCTGGGACGTCTGGGACGTTAAGAACATATGGGACATCTAGGATGTCTGGGACGTCTGGGACGTTAAGGACATATGGGACATTTAGGACTCCCTGGACATTAGGGACATATGGGACATATCGGCCATCTGGAACGCCTGGGACATTAGGGACATATGGGACATCTGGGACGTCTGGGACGTTAAGGAAATATGAGACATCTAGGACGTCTGGGACGTCTGGTACGTTAAGGACATATGGGACATCTAGGATGTCTGGGACGTCTGGGACGTTAAAGACATATGGGACATTTAGGACGCCTGGGACATTAGGGACATATGGGACATATGGGACATCTGGGACGCATGGGATATTAGGGACATATGGGACATCTGGGACGTCTAGGACGTTAGAAACATATGGGACATCTGGGACGTCTGAGACGTTAAGGACATATGGGACATCTAGGACGTCTGAGACGTTTGGGACGTTAAGGACATATGTGACATTTAGGACGCCTGGGACATTAGGGACATATGGGATATATGGGACATCTGGGACGCCTGGGACATTAGGGACATATGGGACATATGGGACATCTGGGACGTCTGGGACGTTAGGGACTTATAGGACATCTAGGACGTCTGGGACGTCTGGGACGTTAGGGACATACGGGACAGCTGGGACGTCTGGGACGTTAAGGACATATGGGACATATAGGACGTCTGGGACGTTAGGGACATATGGAACATCTAGGACGCCTGGGACATTAGGGACATATGGTACATATGGGACATCTGGGACGTCTGGGACGTTAGGAACATATGGGACATCTAGGACGTCTGAGACGTTAAGGACATATGGGACATTTAGGACGTCTGGGACGTTAGGGACATATGGAACATGTAGGACGCCTGGGACATTAGGGACATATGGGACATATGGGACATCTGGGACGTCTGGGACGTTAGGAACATGTGGGACATCTAGGACATCTAGGACGTTAAGGACATATGGGACATCTAGGACGTCTGGGACGTCTGGGACGTTAAGGACATATGGGAGATTTAGGACGCCTGGGACATTAGGAACATATGGGACATATAGAACATCTGGGACGCCTGAGACATTAGAGACATATGGGACATATGGGACATCTGGGACGTCTGGGACGTTAGAGACATATGGAGCATCTGGGACGTTGAGGACGTATGGGACATTTAGGAAATCTAGGACGTTAAGGACATATGGAACATCTGGGACGTCTGGGACATTAGGGACATATGGGACATATGGGACATCTGGGACGTCTGGGACGTTAGGGACATATGGGACATTTGGGACGTCTGGGACGTTAGGGACATATGGGACACCTAGGACGTCTGGGACGTCTGGGACATTAGGGACATACGGGACAGCTGGGACGTCTGGGACGTTAGGGACATACGGGACAGCTGGGACGTCTGGGACGTTAAGGACATATGGGACATCTAGGACGTCTGAGACGTTTGGGACGTTAAGGACATATGTGACATTTAGGACGCCTGGGACATTAGGGACATATGGGATATATGGGACATCTGGGACGCCTGGGACATTAGGGACATATGGGACATATGGGACATCTGGGACGTCTGGGACGTTAGGGACTTATAGGACATCTAGGACGTCTGGGACGTCTGGGACGTTAGGGACATACGGGACAGCTGGGACGTCTGGGACGTTAAGGACATATGGGACATATAGGACGTCTGGGACGTTAGGGACATATGGAACATCTAGGACGCCTGGGACATTAGGGACATATGGTACATATGGGACATCTGGGACGTCTGGGACGTTAGGAACATATGGGACATCTAGGACGTCTGAGACGTTAAGGACATATGGGACATTTAGGACGTCTGGGACGTTAGGGACATATGGAACATGTAGGACGCCTGGGACATTAGGGACATATGGGACATATGGGACATCTGGGACGTCTGGGACGTTAGGAACACGTGGGACATCTAGGACATCTAGGACGTTAAGGACATATGGGACATCTAGGACGTCTGGGACGTCTGGGACGTTAAGGACATATAGGACATCTAGTACGTCTGGGACGTCTGGGACGTTAAGGACATATGAGACATTTAGAACGCCTGGGACATTAGGGACATATGGAATATATGGGACATCTGGGACGCCTGGGACATTAGGGACATATGGAACATATGGGACATCTGGGACGTCTGGTAAGTTAGGGACATATGGGACATTAGGGACGTCTGGGACGTTAAGAACATATGGGACATCTAGGACGTCTGGGACGTCTGGGACGTTAAGGACATATGGGACATTTAGGACGCCTGGGACATTAGGGACATATGGGACGTCTGGGACGTTAGGGACATACGGGACAGCTGGGACGTCTGGGACGTTAGGGACATATTAGACATTTAGGACGTCTGGGACGTTAGGGACATATGGAACATCTAGGACGCCTGGGACATTAGGGACATATGGGACATCTGGGACGTCTGGGACGTTAGGGACATATGGGACATCTGGTACGTCTGGGACGTTAAGGACATATGGGACATCTAGGACGTCTGGGACGTCTGGGACGTTAAGGACATATGGGACATTTAGGACGCCCTGGACATTAGGGACATATGGGACATATCGGCCATCTGGGACGCCTGGGACATTAGGGACATATGGGACATATGGGACATATGGGACATCTGGGACGTCTGGGACGTTAGGGACATATGGGACATCTGGGACGTCTGTGACGTTAAGGACATATGGGACATCTAGGACGTCTGGGACGTTTGGGACGTTAAGGACATATGGGACATTTAGGAGGTCTGGGACGTTAAGGACATATGGAACATCTATGACGTCTGGGACGTTAGGGACATATGAAACATCTAGGACGCTTGAAACATTATGGGCATATGGGACATATGGGACATATGGGACATCTGGTACGTCTGGGACGTAAGGGACATATGGGACATCTGGTACGTCTGGGACGTAAGGGACATATGGAACATCTAGGACGCCTGAAACATTTGGGACATATGGGACATATGGCACATCTGGGACGTCTGGGACGTTAGGGTCATATGGGACATCTGGGACGTCTGGGACGTTAAGGACATATGGGACATCTAGGACGTCTGGGACGTCTGGGACGTTAAGGACATATGGGACATTTAGGACGCCTTGGACATTAGGGACATATGGGACATATGGGACATCTGGGACGCCTGGGACATTAGTGACATATGGGAGATCTGGGACGTCTGGGACGTTAGGGACATATGAGACATCTGGGACGCATGGGACGTTAGGGACATATAGGACATCTAGGACGTCAGGGACGTTAGGGACATATGGAACATCTAGGACGCCTGGGACATTAGGGACATATGGGACATATGGGACATCTGGGACGTCTGGGACGTTAAGGACATATGGGACATCTAGAACGTCTGGGACGTCTGGGACGTTAGGGACATATAGGACATCTAGAACTTCTGGGACGTCTGGGACGTTAGGGACATATAGGACATTTAGGACGTCTGGAACGTTAGGGACATATGGAACATCTAGGACGCCTGGGACATTAGGGACATATGGGACATCTGGGACGTCTGGGACGTTAGGGACATATGGAACATCTAGGACGCCTGGGACATTAGGGACATATGGGACATATGGGACATCTGTTACGTATGGGACGTTAAGGACATATGGGACATCTAAAACGTCTGGGACGTCTGGCACGTCAGGGATATATAGGACATCTAGGACGTCTGGGACGTTAGGGACATATGATCTAGGACGTCTGGGACGTCTGGGAGGTTAGGGACATACGGGACAGCTGAGACGTCTTGGACGTTAGGGACATATGGGACATTTAGAACGTCTGGGACGTTAGGGGCATATGGAACATCTAGGACGTCTGGGACATTCGAGACATATAGGACATTAAGGACATCTGGGACGTCTGGGACGTTAGGGACATATGGGACATCTGGGACGTCTGGGACGTTAAGGACATATAGGACATCTAGGACGTCTGGGACGTCTGGGACGTTAAGGACATATGGGACATTTAGAACGCCTTGGAAATTAGGGACATATGGGACATCTGGGACGCCTGGGACATTAGGGACATATGAGAGATCTGGGACGTCTGGGACGTTAGGGACATATGGGACATCTGGGACGTCTGGGACGTTAAGGACATATGGGACATCTGGGACGTTGAGGACGTATGGGACATTTAGGAAAGCTAGGACGTTAAGGACATATGGGACATCTGGGACGTCTGGGACGTTAGGGACATATGGAACATCTGGGACGTCTGGGACATTAGGGACATATGGGACATATGGGACATCTGGGACGTCTGGGACGTTAGGGACATATGGGACATTTGGGACGTCTGGGACGTTAGGGACATATGGGACACCTAGGACGTCTGGGACGTCTGGGACATTAGGGACATACGGGACAGCTGGGACGTCTGGGACGTTAGGGACATATGGGCATTTAGGACGTCTGGGACGTTAGGGACATATGGAACATTTAGGACGTTTGGGACATAAGGGACATATGGGACATCTGAGACGTCTGGGACGTTAGGGATATATGGGACAGCTGCGTCTGGGACGTTAAGAACATATGGGACATCTAGGATGTCTGGGACGTCTGGGACGTTAAGGACATATGGGACATTTAGGACTCCCTGGACATTAGGGACATATGGGACATATCGGCCATCTGGAACGCCTGGGACATTAGGGACATATGGGACATCTGGGACGTCTGGGACGTTAAGGAAATATGAGACATCTAGGACGTCTGGGACGTCTGGTACGTTAAGGACATATGGGACATCTAGGATGTCTGGGACGTCTGGGACGTTAAAGACATATGGGACATTTAGGACGCCTGGGACATTAGGGACATATGGGACATATGGGACATCTGGGACGCATGGGATATTAGGGACATATGGGACATCTGGGACGTCTAGGACGTTAGAAACATATGGGACATCTGGGACGTCTGAGACGTTAAGGACATATGGGACATCTAGGACGTCTGAGACGTTTGGGACGTTAAGGACATATGTGACATTTAGGACGCCTGGGACATTAGGGACATATGGGATATATGGGACATCTGGGACGCCTGGGACATTAGGGACATATGGGACATATGGGACATCTGGGACGTCTGGGACGTTAGGGACTTATAGGACATCTAGGACGTCTGGGACGTCTGGGACGTTAGGGACATACGGGACAGCTGGGACGTCTGGGACGTTAAGGACATATGGGACATATAGGACGTCTGGGACGTTAGGGACATATGGAACATCTAGGACGCCTGGGACATTAGGGACATATGGTACATATGGGACATCTGGGACGTCTGGGACGTTAGGAACATATGGGACATCTAGGACGTCTGAGACGTTAAGGACATATGGGACATTTAGGACGTCTGGGACGTTAGGGACATATGGAACATGTAGGACGCCTGGGACATTAGGGACATATGGGACATATGGGACATCTGGGACGTCTGGGACGTTAGGAACATGTGGGACATCTAGGACATCTAGGACGTTAAGGACATATGGGACATCTAGGACGTCTGGGACGTCTGGGACGTTAAGGACATATGGGAGATTTAGGACGCCTGGGACATTAGGAACATATGGGACATATAGAACATCTGGGACGCCTGAGACATTAGAGACATATGGGACATATGGGACATCTGGGACGTCTGGGACGTTAGAGACATATGGAGCATCTGGGACGTTGAGGACGTATGGGACATTTAGGAAATCTAGGACGTTAAGGACATATGGAACATCTGGGACGTCTGGGACATTAGGGACATATGGGACATATGGGACATCTGGGACGTCTGGGACGTTAGGGACATATGGGACATTTGGGACGTCTGGGACGTTAGGGACATATGGGACACCTAGGACGTCTGGGACGTCTGGGACATTAGGGACATACGGGACAGCTGGGACGTCTGGGACGTTAGGGACATACGGGACAGCTGGGACGTCTGGGACGTTAAGGACATATGGGACATCTAGGACGTCTGAGACGTTTGGGACGTTAAGGACATATGTGACATTTAGGACGCCTGGGACATTAGGGACATATGGGATATATGGGACATCTGGGACGCCTGGGACATTAGGGACATATGGGACATATGGGACATCTGGGACGTCTGGGACGTTAGGGACTTATAGGACATCTAGGACGTCTGGGACGTCTGGGACGTTAGGGACATACGGGACAGCTGGGACGTCTGGGACGTTAAGGACATATGGGACATATAGGACGTCTGGGACGTTAGGGACATATGGAACATCTAGGACGCCTGGGACATTAGGGACATATGGTACATATGGGACATCTGGGACGTCTGGGACGTTAGGAACATATGGGACATCTAGGACGTCTGAGACGTTAAGGACATATGGGACATTTAGGACGTCTGGGACGTTAGGGACATATGGAACATGTAGGACGCCTGGGACATTAGGGACATATGGGACATATGGGACATCTGGGACGTCTGGGACGTTAGGAACACGTGGGACATCTAGGACATCTAGGACGTTAAGGACATATGGGACATCTAGGACGTCTGGGACGTCTGGGACGTTAAGGACATATAGGACATCTAGTACGTCTGGGACGTCTGGGACGTTAAGGACATATGAGACATTTAGAACGCCTGGGACATTAGGGACATATGGAATATATGGGACATCTGGGACGCCTGGGACATTAGGGACATATGGAACATATGGGACATCTGGGACGTCTGGTAAGTTAGGGACATATGGGACATTAGGGACGTCTGGGACGTTAAGAACATATGGGACATCTAGGACGTCTGGGACGTCTGGGACGTTAAGGACATATGGGACATTTAGGACGCCTGGGACATTAGGGACATATGGGACGTCTGGGACGTTAGGGACATACGGGACAGCTGGGACGTCTGGGACGTTAGGGACATATTAGACATTTAGGACGTCTGGGACGTTAGGGACATATGGAACATCTAGGACGCCTGGGACATTAGGGACATATGGGACATCTGGGACGTCTGGGACGTTAGGGACATATGGGACATCTGGTACGTCTGGGACGTTAAGGACATATGGGACATCTAGGACGTCTGGGACGTCTGGGACGTTAAGGACATATGGGACATTTAGGACGCCCTGGACATTAGGGACATATGGGACATATCGGCCATCTGGGACGCCTGGGACATTAGGGACATATGGGACATATGGGACATATGGGACATCTGGGACGTCTGGGACGTTAGGGACATATGGGACATCTGGGACGTCTGTGACGTTAAGGACATATGGGACATCTAGGACGTCTGGGACGTTTGGGACGTTAAGGACATATGGGACATTTAGGAGGTCTGGGACGTTAAGGACATATGGAACATCTATGACGTCTGGGACGTTAGGGACATATGGAACATCTAGGACGCTTGAAACATTATGGGCATATGGGACATATGGGACATATGGGACATCTGGTACGTCTGGGACGTAAGGGACATATGGGACATCTGGTACGTCTGGGACGTAAGGGACATATGGAACATCTAGGACGCCTGAAACATTTGGGACATATGGGACATATGGCACATCTGGGACGTCTGGGACGTTAGGGTCATATGGGACATCTGGGACGTCTGGGACGTTAAGGACATATGGGACATCTAGGACGTCTGGGACGTCTGGGACGTTAAGGACATATGGGACATTTAGGACGCCTTGGACATTAGGGACATATGGGACATATGGGACATCTGGGACGCCTGGGACATTAGTGACATATGGGAGATCTGGGACGTCTGGGACGTTAGGGACATATGAGACATCTGGGACGCATGGGACGTTAGGGACATATAGGACATCTAGGACGTCAGGGACGTTAGGGACATATGGAACATCTAGGACGCCTGGGACATTAGGGACATATGGGACATATGGGACATCTGGGACGTCTGGGACGTTAAGGACATATGGGACATCTAGAACGTCTGGGACGTCTGGGACGTTAGGGACATATAGGACATCTAGAACTTCTGGGACGTCTGGGACGTTAGGGACATATAGGACATTTAGGACGTCTGGAACGTTAGGGACATATGGAACATCTAGGACGCCTGGGACATTAGGGACATATGGGACATCTGGGACGTCTGGGACGTTAGGGACATATGGAACATCTAGGACGCCTGGGACATTAGGGACATATGGGACATATGGGACATCTGTTACGTATGGGACGTTAAGGACATATGGGACATCTAAAACGTCTGGGACGTCTGGCACGTCAGGGATATATAGGACATCTAGGACGTCTGGGACGTTAGGGACATATGATCTAGGACGTCTGGGACGTCTGGGAGGTTAGGGACATACGGGACAGCTGAGACGTCTTGGACGTTAGGGACATATGGGACATTTAGAACGTCTGGGACGTTAGGGGCATATGGAACATCTAGGACGTCTGGGACATTCGAGACATATAGGACATTAAGGACATCTGGGACGTCTGGGACGTTAGGGACATATGGGACATCTGGGACGTCTGGGACGTTAAGGACATATAGGACATCTAGGACGTCTGGGACGTCTGGGACGTTAAGGACATATGGGACATTTAGAACGCCTTGGAAATTAGGGACATATGGGACATCTGGGACGCCTGGGACATTAGGGACATATGAGAGATCTGGGACGTCTGGGACGTTAGGGACATATGGGACATCTGGGACGTCTGGGACGTTAAGGACATATGGGACATCTGGGACGTTGAGGACGTATGGGACATTTAGGAAAGCTAGGACGTTAAGGACATATGGGACATCTGGGACGTCTGGGACGTTAGGGACATATGGAACATCTGGGACGTCTGGGACATTAGGGACATATGGGACATATGGGACATCTGGGACGTCTGGGACGTTAGGGACATATGGGACATTTGGGACGTCTGGGACGTTAGGGACATATGGGACACCTAGGACGTCTGGGACGTCTGGGACATTAGGGACATACGGGACAGCTGGGACGTCTGGGACGTTAGGGACATATGGGCATTTAGGACGTCTGGGACGTTAGGGACATATGGAACATTTAGGACGTTTGGGACATAAGGGACATATGGGACATCTGAGACGTCTGGGACGTTAGGGATATATGGGACAGCTGCGTCTGGGACGTTAAGGACATATAGGATATCTAGGACGTCTGGGACGTCTGGGACGTTAAGGACATATGAGACATTTAATTCGCCTGGGACATTAGGGACATATGGGACATCTAAGACGCCTGGAACATTAGGGACATATGGGACATAAGAGACATCTGGTACGTCTGGGACGTCTGGGACGTTAGGGACATATAGGACAAATAGGACGTCTGGGACGTTAGGGACATATGGGACATCTAGGACGTCTAGGACGTCTGGGACGTTAGGGACATACGGGACAGCTGGGACGTCTGGGACGTTAGGGACATATTAGACATTTAGGACGTCTGGGACGTTAGGGACATATGGAACATCTAGGACGCCTGGGACATTAGGGACATATGGGACATATGGGACATCTGGGACGTCTGGGACGTTAGGGACATATGGGACATCTGGTACGTCTGGGACGTTAAGGACATATGGGACATCTAGGACGTCTGGGACGTCTGGGACGTTAAGGACATATGGGACATTTAGGACGCCCTGGACATTAGGGACATATGGGACATATCGGCCATCTGGGACGCCTGGGACATTAGGGACATATGGGACATATGGGACATATGGGACATCTGGGACGTCTGGGACGTTAGGGACATATGGGACATCTGGGACGTCTGTGACGTTAAGGACATATGGGACATCTAGGACGTCTGGGACGTTTGGGACGTTAAGGACATATGGGACATTTAGGAGGTCTGGGACGTTAAGGACATATGGAACATCTATGACGTCTGGGACGTTAGGGACATATGGAACATCTAGGACGCTTGAAACATTATGGGCATATGGGACATATGGGACATATGGGACTTCTGGTACGTCTGGGACGTAAGGGACATATGGGACATCTGGTACGTCTGGGACGTAAGGGACATATGGAACATCTAGGACGCCTGAAACATTTGGGACATATGGGACATATGGCACATCTGGGACGTCTGGGACGTTAGGGTCATATGGGACATCTGGGACGTCTGGGACGTTAAGGACATATGGGACATCTAGGACGTCTGGGACGTCTGGGACGTTAAGGACATATGGGATATTTAGGACGCCTTGGACATTAGGGACATATGGGACATATGGGACATCTGGGACGCCTGGGACATTAGTGACATATGGGAGATCTGGGACGTCTGGGACGTTAGGGACATATGAGACATCTGGGACGCATGGGACGTTAGGGACATATAGGACATCTAGGACGTCAGGGACGTTAGGGACATATGGAACATCTAGGACGCCTGGGACATTAGGGACATATGGGACATATGGGACATCTGGGACGTCTGGGACGTTAAGGACATATGGGACATCTAGAACGTCTGGGACGTCTGGGACGTTAGGGACATATAGGACATCTAGAACTTCTGGGACGTCTGGGACGTTAGGGACATATAGGACATTTAGGACGTCTGGAACGTTAGGGACATATGGAACATCTAGGACGCCTGGGACATTAGGGACATATGGGACATCTGGGACGTCTGGGACGTTAGGGACATATGGAACATCTAGGACGCCTGGGACATTAGGGACATATGGGACATATGGGACATCTGTTACGTCTGGGACGTTAAGGACATATGGGACATCTAAAACGTCTGGGACGTCTGGCACGTCAGGGATATATAGGACATCTAGGACGTCTGGGACGTTAGGGACATATGATCTAGGACGTCTGGGACGTCTGGGAGGTTAGGGACATACGGGACAGCTGAGACGTCTTGGACGTTAGGGACATATGGGACATTTAGAACGTCTGGGACGTTAGGGGCATATGGAACATCTAGGACGTCTGGGACATTCGAGACATATAGGACATTAAGGACATCTGGGACGTCTGGGACGTTAGGGACATATGGGACATCTGGGACGTCTGGGACGTTAAGGACATATAGGACATCTAGGACGTCTGGGACGTCTGGGACGTTAAGGACATATGGGACATTTAGAACGCCTTGGAAATTAGGGACATATGGGACATCTGGGACGCCTGGGACATTAGGGACATATGAGAGATCTGGGACGTCTGGGACGTTAGGGACATATGGGACATCTGGGACGTCTGGGACGTTAAGGACATATGGGACATCTAGGACGTCTGGGACATCTGGGACGTTAAGGACATATGGGACATTTAAGACGCTTGGAACATTAGGGACATATGGGACATATGGGACATTTCAGACGCCTGAGACATTAGGGACATGTGGGACATCTGGGACACCTGCGACATTAAGGACATACGGGACGTTAGGGACATATAGGACATCTAGGCCAACTGGGACTTTAGGGACATATAGGACATCTAGGACGACTGAAACGTTAGGGACATATGGGACATCTAGGACGTCTGGGACGTTAGGGACATATGGGACATTTAGGACGTCTGGGGCGTTAGGGACATATGTAACATCTAGGACGCCTGGGACATTAGGGACATATGGGACATCTGGGACGTCTGGGACGTTAGGGACATATGGAACATCTAGGACGCCTGGGACATTAGGGACATATGGGACATATGGGACATCTGGGACGTCTGGGACGTTAAGGACATATGGGACATCTAGAACGTCTGGGACGTCTGGGACGTTAGGGACATATAGGACATCTAGGACGTCTGGGACGTTAGGGACATATGATCTAGGACGTCTGGGAGGTTAGGGACATACGGGACAGCTGAGACGTCTTGGACGTTAGGGACATATGATACATTTAGAACGTCTGGGACGTTAGGGGCATATGGAACATCTAGGACGTCTGGGACATTCGAGACATATAGGACATTAGGGACATCTGGGACGTCTGGGACGTTAGGGACATTTGGGACATCTGGGACGTCTGGGACGTTAAGGACATATGGGACATATGGGACATCTGGGACGTCTGGGACGTTAAGGACATATGGGACATCTAGAACGTCTGGGACGTCTGTGACGTTAGGGACATATAGGACAGTTAGGACGTCTGGGACGTTAGGAACATATGGAACATCTAGGACGCCTGGGACATTAGGGACATATGGGACATCTGGGACGTCTGGGACATTAGGGACATATGGAACATCTAGGACGCCTGGGACATTAGGGACATATGGGACATATGGGACATCTGTTACTTCTGGGACGTCTGGGACGTTAGGGACATATAGGACATCTAGGACGTCTGGGACGTCTGGGAGGTTAGGGACATACGGGACAGCTGAGACGTCTTGGACGTTAGGGACATATGGGGCATTTAGAACGTCTGGGACGTTAGGGGCATATGGAACATCTAGAACGTCTGGGACATTCGAGACATATAGGACATTAAGGACATCTGGGACGTCTGGGACGTTAGGGACATATGGGACATCTGGGACGTCTGGGACGTTAAGGACATATAGGACATCTAGGACGTCTGGGACGTCTGGGATGTTAAGGACATATGAGACATTTAGAACGCCTGGGACATTAGGGACATATGGAATATATGGGACATCTGGGACGCCTGGGACATTAGGGACATATGGAACATATGGGACATCTGGGACGTCTGGTAAGTTAGGGACATATGGGACATTAGGGACGTCTGGGACGTTAAGAACATATGGGACATCTAGGACGTCTGGGACGTCTGGGACGTTAAGGACATATGGGACATTTAGGACGCCTGGGACATTAGGGACATATGGGACATCTGGGACGTTTGGAACGGTTGGGACGTTAGGGACATACAGGACATCTAGGACGTCTGGGACGTTAGGGACATATGATCTAGGACGTCTGGGAAGTCTGGGACGTTAGGGACATATGGGACATCTGGGACGTCTGGGACGTTAGGGACATATGGGACATCTGGGACGTCTGGGACGTTAAGGACATATGGGACATCTAGGATGTCTGGGACGTCTGGGACGTTAAGGACATATGGGACATTTAGGACTCCCTGGACATTAGGGACATATGGGACATATCGGCCATCTGGAACGCCTGGGACATTAGGGACATATGGGACATCTGGGACGTCTGGGACGTTAAGGAAATATGAGACATCTAGGACGTCTGGGACGTCTGGGACGTTAAGGACATATGGGACATCTAGGATGTCTGGGACGTATGGGACGTTAAAGACATATGGGACATTTAGGACGCCTGAGACATTAGGGACATATGGGACATATGGGACATCTGGGACGCATGGGATATTAGGGACATATGGGACATCTGGGACGTCTAGGACGTTAGAAACATATGGGACAGCTGGGACGTCTGAGACGTTAAGGACATATGGGACATCTAGGACGTCTGAGACGTTTGGGACGTTAAGGACATATGTGACATTTAGGACGCCTGGGACATTAGGGACATATGGGACATATGGGACATCTGGGACGTCTGGGACGTTATGGACTTATAGGACATCTAGGACGTCTGGGACGTCTGGGACGTTAGGGACATACGGGACAGCTGGGACGTCTGGGACGTTAGGGACATATGGAACATCTAGGACGCCTGGGACATTAGGGACATATGGTACATATGGGACATCTGGGACGTCTGGGACGTTAGGAACATATGGGACATCTAGGACGTCTGAGACGTTAAGGACATATGGGACATTTAGGACGTCTGGGACGTTAGGGACATATGGAACATGTAGGACGCCTGGGACATTAGGGACATATGGGACATATGGGACATCTGGGACGTCTGGGACGTTAGGAACATGTGGGACATCTAGGACATCTAGGACGTTAAGGACATATGGGACATCTAGGACGTCTGGGACGTCTGGGACGTTAAGGACATATGGGAGATTTAGGACGCCTGGGACATTAGGAACATATGGGACATATAGAACATCTGGGACGCCTGGGACATTAGAGACATATGGGACATATGGGACATCTGGGACGTCTGGGACGTTAGAGACATATGGAGCATCTGGGACGTTGAGGACGTATGGGACATTTAGGAAAGCTAGGACGTTAAGGACATATGGGACATCTGGGACGTCTGGGACGTTAGGGACATATGGAACATCTGGGACGTCTGGGACATTAGGGACATATGGGACATATGGGACATCTGGGACGTCTGGGACGTTAGGGACATATGGGACATTTGGGACGTCTGGGACGTTAGGGACATATGGGACACCTAGGACGTCTGGGACGTCTGGGACATTAGGGACATACGGGACAGCTGGGACGTCTGGGACGTTAGGGACATATGGGCATTTAGGACGTCTGGGACGTTAGGGACATATGGGACATCTGGTACGTCTGGGACGTTAAGGACATATGGGACATCTAGGACGTCTGGGACGTCTGGGACGTTAAGGACATATGGGACATTTAGGACGCCCTGGACATTAGGGACATATGGGACATATCGGCCATCTGGGACGCCTGGGACATTAGGGACATATGGGACATATGGGACATATGGGACATCTGGGACGTTTGGGACGTTAGGGACATATGGGACATCTGGGACGTCTGTGACGTTAAGGACATATGGGACATCTAGGACGTCTGGGACGTTTGGGACGTTAAGGACATATGGGACATTTAGGAGGTCTGGGACGTTAAGGACATATGGAACATCTATGACGTCTGGGACGTTAGGGACATATGGAACATCTAGGACGCTTGAAACATTATGGGCATATGGGACATATGGGACATATGGGACATCTGGTACGTCTGCGACGTAAGGGACATATGGGACATCTGGTACGTCTGGGACGTAAGGGACATATGGAACATCTAGGACGCCTGAAACATTTGGGACATATGGGACATATGGCACATCTGGGACGTCTGGGACGTTAGGGTCATATGGGACATCTGGGACGTCTGGGACGTTAAGGACATATGGGACATCTAGGACGTCTGGGACGTCTGGGACGTTAAGGACATATGGGACATTTAGGACGCCTTGGACATTAGGGACATATGGGACATATGGGACATCTGGGACGCCTGGGACATTAGTGACATATGGGAGATCTGGGACGTCTGGGACGTTAGGGACATATGAGACATCTGGGACGCATGGGACGTTAGGGACATATAGGACATCTAGGACGTCAGGGACGTTAGGGACATATGGAACATCTAGGACGCCTGGGACATTAGGGACATATGGGACATATGGGACATCTGGGACGTCTGGGACGTTAAGGACATATGGGACATCTAGAACGTCTGGGACGTCTGGGACGTTAGGGACATATAGGACATCTAGAACTTCTGGGACGTCTGGGACGTTAGGGACATATAGGACATTTAGGACGTCTGGAACGTTAGGGACATATGGAACATCTAGGACGCCTGGGACATTAGGGACATATGGGACATCTGGGACGTCTGGGACGTTAGGGACATATGGAACATCTAGGACGCCTGGGACATTAGGGACATATGGGACATATGGGACATCTGTTACGTCTGGGACGTTAAGGACATATGGGACATCTAAAACGTCTGGGACGTCTGGCACGTCAGGGATATATAGGACATCTAGGACGTCTGGGACGTTAGGGACATATGATCTAGGACGTCTGGGACGTCTGGGAGGTTAGGGACATACGGGACAGCTGAGACGTCTTGGACGTTAGGGACATATGGGACATTTAGAACGTCTGGGACGTTAGGGGCATATGGAACATCTAGGACGTCTGGGACATTCGAGACATATAGGACATTAAGGACATCTGGGACGTCTGGGACGTTAGGGACATATGGGACATCTGGGACGTCTGGGACGTTAAGGACATATGGGACATTTAGAACGCCTTGGAAATTAGGGACATATGGGACATCTGGGACGCCTGGGACATTAGGGACATATGAGAGATCTGGGACGTCTGGGACGTTAGGGACATATGGGACATCTGGGACGTCTGGGACGTTAAGGACATATGGGACATCTAGGACGTCTGGGACATCTGGGACGTTAAGGACATATGGGACATTTAAGACGCTTGGAACATTAGGGACATATGGGACATATGGGACATTTCAGACGCCTGAGACATTAGGGACATGTGGGACATCTGGGACACCTGCGACATTAAGGACATACGGGACGTTAGGGACATATAGGACATCTAGGCCGACTGGGACTTTAGGGACATATAGGACATCTAGGACGACTGAAACGTTAGGGACATATGGGACATCTAGGACGTCTGGGACGTTAGGGACATATGGGACATTTAGGACGTCTGGGACGTTAGGGACATATGTAACATCTAGGACGCCTGGGACATTAGGGACATATGGGACATCTGGGACGTCTGGGACGTTAGGGACATATGGAACATCTAGGACGCCTGGGACATTAGGGACATATGGGACATATGGGACATCTGGGACGTCTGGGACGTTAAGGACATATGGGACATCTAGAACGTCTGGGACGTCTGGGACGTTAGGGACATATAGGACATCTAGGACGTCTGGGACGTTAGGGACATATGATCTAGGACGTCTGGGACGTCTGGGAGGTTAGGGACATACGGGACAGCTGAGACGTCTTGGACGTTAGGGACATATGATACATTTAGAACGTCTGGGACGTTAGGGGCATATGGAACATCTAGGACGTCTGGGACATTCGAGACATATAGGACATTAGGGACATCTGGGACGTCTGGGACGTTAGGGACATTTGGGGCATCTGGGACGTCTGGGACGTTAAGGACATATGGGACATATGGGACATCTGGGACGTCTGGGACGTTAAGGACATATGGGACATCTAGAACGTCTGGGACGTCTGTGACGTTAGGGACATATAGGACAGTTAGGACGTCTGGGACGTTAGGAACATATGGAACATCTAGGACGCCTGGGACATTAGGGACATATGGGACATCTGGGACGTCTGGGACATTAGGGACATATGGAACATCTAGGACGCCTGGGACATTAGGGACATATGGGACATATGGGACGTCTGGGACGTTAGGGATATATGGGACATTTAGGACGTTTGGGACATAAGGGACATATGGGACATCTGAGACGTCTGGGACGTTAGGGATATATGGGACAGCTGCGTCTGGGACGTTAAGGACATATAGGACATCTAGGACGTCTGGGACGTCTGGGACGTTAAGGACATATGAGACATTTAATTCGCCTGGGACATTAGGGACATATGGGACATCTAAGACGCCTGGAACATTAGGGACATATGGGACATAAGAGACATCTGGTACGTCTGGGACGTCTGGGACGTTAGGGACATATAGGACAAATAGGACGTCTGGGACGTTAGGGACATATGGGACATCTAGGACGTCTAGGACGTCTGGGACGTTAGGGACATACGGGACAGCTGGGACGTCTGGGACGTTAGGGACATATTAGACATTTAGGACGTCTGGGACGTTAGGGACATATGGAACATCTAGGACGCCTGGGACATTAGGGACATATGGGACATATGGGACATCTGGGACGTCTGGGACGTTAGGGACATAAGGGACATCTGGTACGTCTGGGACGTTAAGGACATATGGGACATCTAGGACGTCTGGGACGTCTGGGACGTTAAGGACATATGGGACATTTAGGACGCCCTGGACATTAGGGACATATGGGACATATCGGCCATCTGGGACGCCTGGGACATTAGGGACATATGGGACATATGGGACATATGGGACATCTGGGACGTCTGGGACGTTAGGGACATATGGGACATCTGGGACGTCTGTGACGTTAAGGACATATGGGACATCTAGGACGTCTGGGACGTTTGGGACGTTAAGGACATATGGGACATTTAGGAGGTCTGGGACGTTAAGGACATATGGAACATCTATGACGTCTGGGACGTTAGGGACATATGGAACATCTAGGACGCTTGAAACATTATGGGCATATGGGACATATGGGACATATGGGACATCTGGTACGTCTGGGACGTAAGGGACATATGGGACATCTGGTACGTCTGGGACGTAAGGGACATATGGAACATCTAGGACGCCTGAAACATTTGGGACATATGGGACATATGGCACATCTGGGACGTCTGGGACGTTAGGGTCATATGGGACATCTGGGACGTCTGGGACGTTAAAGACATATGGGACATCTAGGACGTCTGGGACGTCTGGGACGTTAAGGACATATGGGACATTTAGGACGCCTTGGACATTAGGGACATATGGGACATATGGGACATCTGGGACGCCTGGGACATTAGTGACATATGGGAGATCTGGGACGTCTGGAACGTTAGGGACATATGAGACATCTGGGACGCATGGGACGTTAGGGACATATAGAACATCTAGGACGTCAGGGACGTTAGGGACATATGAAACATCTAGGACGCCTGGGACATTAGGGACATATGGGACATATGGGACATCTGGGACGTCTGGGACGTTAAGGACATATGGGACATCTAGAATGTCTGGGACGTCTGGGACGTTAGGGACATATAGGACATCTAGAACTTCTGGGACGTCTGGGACGTTAGGGACATATAGGACATTTAGGACGTCTGGAACGTTAGGGACATATGGAACATCTAGGACGCCTGGGACATTAGGGACATATGGGACATCTGGGACGTCTGGGACGTTAGGGACATATGGAACATCTAGGACGCCTGGGACATTAGGGACATATGGGACATATGGGACATCTGTTACGTCTGGGACGTTAAGGACATATGGGACATCTAAAACGTCTGGGACGTCTGGCACGTCAGGGATATATAGGACATCTAGGACGTCTGGGACGTTAGGGACATATGATCTAGGACGTCTGGGACGTCTGGGAGGTTAGGGACATACGGGACAGCTGAGACGTCTTGGACGTTAGGGACATATGGGACATTTAGAACGTCTGGTACGTTAGGGGCATATGGAACATCTAGGACGTCTGGGACATTCGAGACATATAGGACATTAAGGACATCTGGGACGTCTGGGACGTTAGGGACATATGGGACATCTGGGACGTCTGGGACGTTAAGGACATATAGGACATCTAGGACGTCTGGGACGTCTGGGACGTTAAGGACATATGGGACATTTAGAACGCCTTGGAAATTAGGGACATATGGGACATCTGGGACGCCTGGGACATTAGGGACATATGAGAGATCTGGGACGTCTGGGACGTTAGGGACATATGGGACATCTGGGACGTCTGGGACGTTAAGGACATATGGGACATCTAGGACGTCTGGGACATCTGGGACGTTAAGGACATATGGGACATTTAAGACGCTTGGAACATTAGGGACATATGGGACATATGGGACATTTCAGACGCCTGAGACATTAGGGACATGTGGGACATCTGGGACACCTGCGACATTAAGGACATACGGGACGTTAGGGACATATGGGACATCTAGGACGTCTGGGACGTTAGGGACATATGGGACATTTAGGACGTCTGGGACGTTAGGGACATATGTAACATCTAGGACGCCTGGGACATTAGGGACATATGGGACATCTGGGATGTCTGGGACGTTAGGGACATATGGAACATCTAGGACGCCTGGGACATTAGGGACATATGGGACATATGGGACATCTGGGACGTCTGGGACGTTAAGGACATATGGGACATCTAGAACGTCTGGGACGTCTGGGACGTTAGGGACATATAGGACATCTAGGACGTCTGGGACGTTAGGGACATATGATCTAGGACGTCTGGGACGTCTGGGAGGTTAGGGACATACGGGACAGCTGAGACGTCTTGGACGTTAGGGACATATGGGGCATTTAGAACGTCTGGGACGTTAGGGGCATATGGAACATCTAGAACGTCTGGGACATTCGAGACATATAGGACATTAAGGACATCTGGGACGTCTGGGACGTTAGGGACATTTGGGACATCTGGGACGTCTGGGACGTTAAGGACATATGGGACATATGGGACATCTGGGACGTCTGGGACGTTAAGGACATATGGGACATCTAGAACGTCTGGGACGTCTGTGACGTTAGGGACATATAGGACAGTTAGGACGTCTGGGACGTTAGGAACATATGGAACATCTAGGACGCCTGGGACATTAGGGACATATGGGACATCTGGGACGTCTGGGACATTAGGGACATATGGAACATCTAGGACGCCTGGGACATTAGGGACATATGGGACATATGGGACATCTGTTACGTCTGGGACGTCTGGGACGTTAGGGACATATAGGACATCTAGGACGTCTGGGACGTTAGGGACATATGATCTAGGACGTCTGGGACGTCTGGGAGGTTAGGGACATACGGGACAGCTGAGACGTCTTGGACGTTAGGGACATATGGGGCATTTAGGACGTCTGGGACGTTAGGGGCATATGGAACATCTAGAACGTCTGGGACATTCGAGACATATAGGACATTAAGGACATCTGGGACGTCTGGGACGTTAGGGACATATGGGACATCTGGGACGTCTGGGACGTTAAGGACATATAGGACATCTAGGACGTCTGGGACGTCTGGGATGTTAAGGACATATGAGACATTTAGAACGCCTGGGACATTAGGGACATATGGAATATATGGGACATCTGGGACGCCTGGGACATTAGGGACATATGGAACATATGGGACATCTGGGACGTCTGGTAAGTTAGGGACATATGGGACATTAGGGACGTCTGGGACGTTAAGGAAATATGAGACATCTGGGACGTCTGGGACGTCTGGGACGTTAAGGACATATGGGACATTTAGGACGCCTGGGACATTAGGGACATATGGGACATATGGGACATCTGGGACGCATGGGATATTAGGGACATATGGGACATCTGGGACGTCTGGGACGTTAGAAACATATGGGACATCTGGGACGTCTGAGACGTTAAGGACATATGGGACATCTAGGACTTCTGAGACGTTTGAGACGTTAAGGACATATGTGACATTTAGGACGCCTGGGACATTAGGGACATATGGGATATATGGGACATCTGGGACGCCTGGGACCTTAGGGACATATGAGACATATGGGACATCTGGGACGTCTGGGACGTTAGGGACATATAGGACATCTAGGACGTCTGGGACGTCTGGGACGTTAGGGACATACGGGACAGCTGGGACGTCTGGGACGTTAAGGACATATGGGACATATAGGACGTCTGGGACGTTAGGGACATATGGAACATCTAGGACGCCTGGGACATTAGGGACATATGGGACATATGGGACATCTGGGACGTCTGGGACGTTAGGAACATATGGGACATCTAGGACGTCTGGGACGTTAAGGACATATGGGACATTTAGGACGTCTGGGACGTTAGGGACATATGGAACATCTAGGACGCCTGGGACATTAGGGACATATGGGACATATGGGACATTTGGGACGTCTGGGACGTTAAGGAAATATGAGACATCTAGGACGTCTGGGACGTCTGGGACGTTAAGGACATATGGGACATTTAGGACGCCTGGGACATTAGGGACATATGGGACATATGGGACATCTGGGACGCATGGGATATTAGGGACATATGGGACATCTGGGACGTCTGGGACGTTAGAAACATATGGGACATCTGGGACGTCTGAGACGTTAAGGACATATGGGACATCTAGGACGTCTGAGACATCTGGGACGCCTGGGACATTAGGGACATATGAGACATACGGAACATCTGGGACGTCTGGGACGTTAGGGACATATAGGACATCTAGGACGTCTGGGACGTCTGGGACGTTAGGGACAAACGGGACAGCTGGGACGTCTGGGACGTTAAGGACATATGGAACATATAGGACGTCTGGGACGTTAGGGACATATGGAACATCTAGGACGCCTGGGACATTAGGGACATATAGGACATATGGGACATCTGGGACGTCTGGGACGTTAAGGACATATGGGAGATTTAGGACGCCTGGGACATTAGGAACATATGAGACATATAGTACATCTGGGACGCCTGGGACATTAGAGACATATGGGACATATGGGACATCTGGGACGTCTGGGACGTTAGAGACATATGGAGCATCTGGGACGTTGAGGACGTATGGGACATCTAGGAAATCTAGGACGTTAAGGACATATAGGACATCTGGGACGTCTGGGACGTTAGGGACATTTGGGACATCTGGGACGTCTGGGACATTAGGGACATAAGGGACATATGGGACATCTGGGACGTCTGGGACGTTAGGGACATATGGGACATTTGGGATGTCTGGGACGTTAGGGACATATGGGACATCTAGGACGTCTGGGACGTCTGGGACATTAGGGACATATGGGACAGCTGGGACGTCTGGGACGTTAGGGACATATGGGACATTTAGGACGTCTGGGACGTTAGGGACATATGGAACATTTAGGACGTTTGGGACATTAGGGACATATGAGACATCTGAGACGTCTGGGACGTTAGGGATATATGGGACAGCTGGGTCTGGGACGTTAAGGACATATAGGACATCTAGGACGTCTGGGACGTCTGGTACGTTAAGGACATATGAGACATTTAGGTCGCCTGGGACATTAGGGACATATGGGACATCTGGGACGCCTGGGACATTAGGGACATATGGGAGATAAGAGACATCTGGTACGTCTGGGACGTCTGGGACGTTAGGGACATATAGGACAAATAGGACGTCTGGGACGTTAGGGACATATGGGACATCTGGGACGCCTGGGACGTTAGGGACGTATGGGACATAAGAGACATCTGGTACGTCTGGGACGTCTGGGACGTTAGGGACATATAGGACTAGTAGGACGTCTGGGACGTTAGGGACATACGGGACAGCTGGGACGTCTGGGACGTTAGGGACATATGAGACATCTAGGACGTCTGGGACGTCTGGGACGTTAAGGACATATGGGACATTTAGGACGCCTGGGACATTAGGGACATATGGGACATCTGGGACGCCTGGGACATTAGGGACATATGAGACATATGGGACATCTGGGACGTCTGGAACGTTAGGGACATATAGGACATCTAGGACGTCTGGGACGTCTGGGACGTTAGGGACATACGGGACAGCTGGGACGTCTGGGACGTTAAGGACATATGGGACATATAGGACGTGTGGGACGTTAGGGACATATGGAACATCTAGGACGCCTGGGACATTAGGGACATATGGGACATATGGGACATCTGGGACGTCTGGGACGTTAAGGACATATGGGAGATTTAGGACGCCTGGGACATTAGGAACATATGGGACATATAGAACATCTGGGACGCCTGGGACATTAGAGACATATGGGACATATGGGACATCTGGGACGTCTGGGACGTTAGAGACATATGGAGCATCTGGGACGTTGAGGACGTATGGGACATCTAGGAAATCTAGGACGTTAAGGACATATGGGACATCTGGGACGTCTGGGACGTTAGGGACATTTGGGACATCTGGGACGTCTGGGACATTAGGGACATATGGGACATATGGGACATCTGGGACGTCTGGGACGTTAGGGACATATGGGACATTTGGGACGTCTGGGACGTTAGGGACATATGGGACATCTAGGACGTCTGGGACGTCTGGGACATTAGGGACATATGGGACAGCTGGGACGTCTGGGACGTTAGGGACATATGGGACATTTAGGACGTCTGGGACGTTAGGGACATATGGAACATTTAAGACCTTTGGGACATTAGGGACATATGGGACATCTGAGACGTCTGGGACGTTAGGGATATATGGGACAGCTGCGTCTGGGACGTTAAGGACATATAGGACATCTAGGACGTCTGGGACGTCTGGTACGTTAAGGACATATGAGACATTTAGGTCGCCTGGGACATTAGGGACATATGGGACATCTGGGACGCCTGGGGCAGTAGGGACATATGGGAGATAAGAGACATCTGGTACGTCTGGGACGTCTGGGACGTTAGGGACATATAGGACAAATAGGACGTCTGGGACGTTAGGGACATGTGGGACATCCAGGACGTCTAGGACGTCTGGGACGTTAAGGACATATGAGACATTTAGGTCGCCTGGGACATTAGGGACATATGGGACATCTGGGACGCCTGGGACATTATAGGCGTATGGGACATAAGAGACATCTGGTACGTCTGGGACGTCTGGGACGTTAGGGACATATAGGACAAGTAGGACGTCTGGGACGTTAGGGACATACGGGACAGCTGGGACGTCTGGGACGTTACGGACATATGAGACATTTAGGACGTCTGGGACGTTAGGGACATATGGAACATCTAGGACGCCTGGGACATTAGGGCCATATGGGACATATGGGACATCTGGGACGTCTGGGACGTTAGGGACATATGGGACATCTGGGACGTCTGGGACGTTAAGGACATATGGGACATCTAGGACGTCTGGGACGTCTGGGACGTTAAGGACATATGGGACATTTAGGACGCCCTGGAAATTAAGGACATATGGGACATATCGGCCATCTGGGACGCCTGGGACATTAGGGACATATGGAACATATGGGACATCTGGGACGTCTGGGACGTTAGGGACATATGGGACATCTGGGACGTCTGGGACGTTAAGGACATATGGGAGATTTAGGACGCCTGGGACATTAGGAACATATGGGACATATAGAACATCTGGGACGCCTGGGACATTAGAGACATATGGGACATATGGGACATCTGGGACGTCTGGGACGTTAGAGACATATGGAGCATCTGGGACGTTGAGGACGTATGGGACATCTAGGAAATCTAGGACGTTAAGGACATATGGGACATCTGGGACGTCTGGGACGTTAGGGACATTTGGGACATCTGGGACGTCTGGGACATTAGGGACATATGGGACATATGGGACATCTGGGACGTCTGCGACGTTAGGGACATATGGGACATCTAAGACGTCTGGGACGTCTGGGACATTAGGGACATATGGGACAGCTGGGACGTCTGGGACGTTAGGGACATATGGGACATTTAGGACGTCTGGGACGTTAGGGACATATGGAACATTTAGGACGTTTGGGACATTAATGACATATGGGACATCTGAGACGTCTGGGACGTTCGGGATATATGGGACAGCTGCGTCTGGGACGTTAAAGACATATAGGACATCTAGGACGTCTGGGACGTCTGGTACGTTAAGGACATATGAGACATTTAGGTCGCCTGGGACATTAGGGACATATGGGACATCTGGGACGCCTGGGACATTAGGGACATATGGGAGATAAGAGACATCTGGTACGTCTGGGACGTTAGGGACATATAGGACAAATAGGACGTCTGGGACGATAGGGACATATGGGACATCCAGGATGTCTAGGACGTCTGGGACGTTAAGGACATATGAGACATTTAGGTCGCCTGGGACATTAGGGACATATGGGACATCTGGGACGCCTGGGACATTAGGGACGTATGGGATATAAGAGACATCTGGTACGTCTGGGACGTCTGGGACGTTAGGGACATATAGGACAAGTAGGACGTCTGGGACGTTAGGGACATACGGGACAGCTGGGACGTCTGGGACGTTAGGGACATACGAGACATTTAGGACGACTGGGACGTTAGGGACATATGGAACATCTAGGACGCCTGGGACATTAGGGCCATATGGGACATATGGGACATCTGGGACGTCTGGGACGTTAGGGACATATGGGACATCTGGGACGTCTGGGACGTTAAGGACATATGGGACATTTAGGACGCCCTGGAAATTAGGGACATATGGGACATATCGGTCATCTGGGACGCCTGGGACATTAGGGACATATGGAACATATGGGACATCTGGGACGTCTGGGACGTTAGGGACATATGGGGCATCTGGGACGTCTAAGACGTTAAGGACATATGGGACATCTAGGACGTCTGGGACGTTTGGGACGTTAAGGACAAATGGGACATTTAGGAGGTCTGGGACGTTAGGGACATATGGAACATCTATGACGTCTAGGATGTTAGGGACATATGGAACATCTAGTACGCCTGAAACATTATGGACATATAGGACATCTGGTACGTCGTGGCCGTAAGGGACATATGGGACATCTGGGAGGTCTGAGACGTTAAGGACATATGGGACATTTAGGACGTCTGGGACGTTAGGGACATATGGAACATCTAGGACGCCTGAAACATTAGGGACATATGGGACATATGGGACATCTGGGACGTCTGAGACGTTAGGGTCATATGGGACATCTGGGACGTCTGGGACGTTAAGGACATATGGGACATCTAGGACGTCTGGGACGTCTGGGACGTTAAGGACATATGGGACATTTAGAACGCCTTGGACATTAGGGACATATGGGACATCTGGGACGCCTGGGACGTTAGGGATATATGGGACAGCTGGGTCTGGGGCGTTAAGGACATATAGGACATCTAGGACGTCTGGGACGTCTGGTACGTTAAGGACATATGAGACATTTAGGTCGCCTGGGACATTAGGGACATATGGGACATCTGGGACGCCTGGGACATTAGGGACATATGGGAGATAAGAGACATCTGGTACGTCTGGGACGTCTGGGACGTTAGGGACATATAGGACAAATAGGACGTCTGGGACGTTAGGGACATATGGGACATCTGGGACGCCTGGGACGTTAGGGACGTATGGGACATAAGAGACATCTGGTACGTCTGGGACGTCTGGGACGTTAGGGACATATAGGACTAGTAGGACGTCTGGGACGTTAGGGACATACGGGACAGCTGGGACGTCTGGGACGTTAGGGACATATGAGACATCTAGGACGTCTGGGACGTCTGGGACGTTAAGGACATATGGGACATTTAGGACGCCTGGGACATTAGGGACATATGGGACATCTGGGACGCCTGGGACATTAGGGACATATAGGACATCTAGGACGTCTGGGACGTCTGGGACGTTAGGGACATACGGGACAGCTGGGACGTCTGGGACGTTAAGGACATATGGGACATATAGGACGTGTGGGACGTTAGGGACATATGGAACATCTAGGACGCCTGGGACATTAGGGACATATGGGACATATGGGACATCTGGGACGTCTGGGACGTTAAGGACATATGGGAGATTTAGGACGCCTGGGACATTAGGAACATATGGGACATATAGAACATCTGGGACGCCTGGGACATTAGAGACATATGGGACATATGGGACATCTGAGACGTCTGGGACGTTAGAGACATATGGAGCATCTGGGACGTTGAGGACGTATGGGACATCTAGGAAATCTAGGACGTTAAGGACATATGGGACATCTGGGACGTCTGGGACGTTAGGGACATTTGGGACATCTGGGACGTCTGGGACATTAGGGACATATGGGACATATGGGACATCTGGGACGTCTGGGACGTTAGGGACATATGGGACATTTGGGACGTCTGGGACGTTAGGGACATATGGAACATCTAGGACGTCTGGGACGTCTGGGACATTAGGGACATATGGGACAGCTGGGACGTCTGGGACGTTAGGGACATATGGGACATTTAGGACGTCTGGGACGTTAGGGACATATGGAACATTTAAGACCTTTGGGACATTAGGGACATATGGGACATCTGAGACGTCTGGGACGTTAGGGATATATGGGACAGCTGCGTCTGGGACGTTAAGGACATATAGGACATCTAGGACGTCTGGGACGTCTGGTACGTTAAGGACATATGAGACATTTAGGTCGCCTGGGACATTAGGGACATATGGGACATCTGGGACGCCTGGGGCAGTAGGGACATATGGGAGATAAGAGACATCTGGTACGTCTGGGACGTCTGGGACGTTAGGGACATATAGGACAAATAGGACGTCTGGGACGTTAGGGACATGTGGGACATCCAGGACGTCTAGGACGTCTGGGACGTTAAGGACATATGAGACATTTAGGTCGCCTGGGACATTAGGGACATATGGGACATCTGGGACGCCTGGGACATTATAGGCGTATGGGACATAAGAGACATCTGGTACGTCTGGGACGTCTGGGACGTTAGGGACATATAGGACAAGTAGGACGTCTGGGACGTTAGGGACATACGGGACAGCTGGGACGTCTGGGACGTTACGGACATATGAGACATTTAGGACGTCTGGGACGTTAGGGACATATGGAACATCTAGGACGCCTGGGACATTAGGGCCATATGGGACATATGGGACATCTGGGACGTCTGGGACGTTAGGGACATATGGGACATCTGGGACGTCTGGGACGTTAAGGACATATGGGACATCTAGGACGTTTGGGACGTCTGGGACGTTAAGGACATATGGGACATTTAGGACGCCCTGGAAATTAAGGACATATGGGACATATCGGCCATCTGGGACGTCTGGGACGTTAGGGACATATGGGACATTTGGGACGTCTGGGACGTTAGGGACATATGGAACATCTAGGACGTCTGGGACGTCTGGGACATTAGGGACATATGGGACAGCTGGGACGTCTGGGACGTTAGGGACATATGGGACATTTAGGACGTCTGGGACGTTAGGGACATATGGAACATTTAAGACCTTTGGGACATTAGGGACATATGGGACATCTGAGACGTCTGGGACGTTAGGGATATATGGGACAGCTGCGTCTGGGACGTTAAGGACATATAGGACATCTAGGACGTCTGGGACGTCTGGTACGTTAAGGACATATGAGACATTTAGGTCGCCTGGGACATTAGGGACATATGGGACATCTGGGACGCCTGGGGCAGTAGGGACATATGGGAGATAAGAGACATCTGGTACGTCTGGGACGTCTGGGACGTTAGGGACATATAGGACAAATAGGACGTCTGGGACGTTAGGGACATGTGGGACATCCAGGACGTCTAGGACGTCTGGGACGTTAAGGACATATGAGACATTTAGGTCGCCTGGGACATTAGGGACATATGGGACATCTGGGACGCCTGGGACATTATAGGCGTATGGGACATAAGAGACATCTGGTACGTCTGGGACGTCTGGGACGTTAGGGACATATAGGACAAGTAGGACGTCTGGGACGTTAGGGACATACGGGACAGCTGGGACGTCTGGGACGTTACGGACATATGAGACATTTAGGACGTCTGGGACGTTAGGGACATATGGAACATCTAGGACGCCTGGGACATTAGGGCCATATGGGACATATGGGACATCTGGGACGTCTGGGACGTTAGGGACATATGGGACATCTGGGACGTCTGGGACGTTAAGGACATATGGGACATCTAGGACGTTTGGGACGTCTGGGACGTTAAGGACATATGGGACATTTAGGACGCCCTGGAAATTAAGGACATATGGGACATATCGGCCATCTGGGACGCCTGGGACATTAGGGACATATGGAACATATGGGACATCTGGGACGTCTGGGACGTTAGGGACATATGGGACATCTGGGACGTCTGGGACGTTAAGGACATATGGGAGATTTAGGACGCCTGGGACATTAGGAACATATGGGACATATAGAACATCTGGGACGCCTGGGACATTAGAGACATATGGGACATATGGGACATCTGGGACGTCTGGGACGTTAGAGACATATGGAGCATCTGGGACGTTGAGGACGTATGGGACATCTAGGAAATCTAGGACGTTAAGGACATATGGGACATCTGGGACGTCTGGGACGTTAGGGACATTTGGGACATCTGGGACGTCTGGGACATTAGGGACATATGGGACATATGGGACATCTGGGACGTCTGCGACGTTAGGGACATATGGGACATCTAAGACGTCTGGGACGTCTGGGACATTAGGGACATATGGGACAGCTGGGACGTCTGGGACGTTAGGGACATATGGGACATTTAGGACGTCTGGGACGTTAGGGACATATGGAACATTTAGGACGTTTGGGACATTAATGACATATGGGACATCTGAGACGTCTGGGACGTTAGGGATATATGGGACAGCTGCGTCTGGGACGTTAAAGACATATAGGACATCTAGGACGTCTGGGACGTCTGGTACGTTAAGGACATATGAGACATTTAGGTCGCCTGGGACATTAGGGACATATGGGACATCTGGGACGCCTGGGACATTAGGGACATATGGGAGATAAGAGACATCTGGTACGTCTGGGACGTCTGGGACGTTAGGGACATATAGGACAAATAGGACGTTTGGGACGATAGGGACATATGGGACATCCAGGATGTCTAGGACGTCTGGGACGTTAAGGACATATGAGACATTTAGGTCGCCTGGGACATTAGGGACATATGGGACATCTGGGACGCCTGGGACATTAGGGACGTATGGGATATAAGAGACATCTGGTACGTCTGGGACGTCTGGGACGTTAGGGACATATAGGACAAGTAGGACGTCTGGGACGTTAGGGACATACGGGACAGCTGGGACGTCTGGGACGTTAGGGACATACGAGACATTTAGGACGACTGGGACGTTAGGGACATATGGAACATCTAGGACGCCTGGGACATTAGGGCCATATGGGACATATGGGACATCTGGGACGTCTGGGACGTTAGGGACATATGGGACATCTGGGACGTCTGGGACGTTAAGGACATATGGGACATCTAGGACGTCTTGGACGTCTGGGACGTTAAGGACATATGGGACATTTAGGACGCCCTGGAAATTAGGGACATATGGGACATATCGGTCATCTGGGACGCCTGGGACATTAGGGACATATGGAACATATGGGACATCTGGGACGTCTGGGACGTTAGGGACATATGGGGCATCTGGGACGTCTAAGACGTTAAGGACATATGGGACATCTAGGACGTCTGGGACGTTTGGGACGTTAAGGACAAATGGGACATTTAGGAGGTCTGGGACGTTAGGGACATATGGAACATCTATGACGTCTAGGATGTTAGGGACATATGGAACATCTAGTACGCCTGAAACATTATGGACATATAGGACATCTGGTACGTCGTGGCCGTAAGGAACATATGGGACATCTGGGAGGTCTGAGACGTTAAGGACATATGGGACATTTAGGACGTCTGGGACGTTAGGGACATATGGAACATCTAGGACGCCTGAAACATTAGGGACATATGGGACATATGGGACATCTGGGACGTCTGAGACGTTAGGGTCATATGGGACATCTGGGACGTCTGGGACGTTAAGGACATATGGGACATCTAGGACGTCTGGGACGTCTGGGACGTTAAGGACATATGGGACATTTAGAACGCCTTGGACATTAGGGACATATGGGACATATGGGACATCTGGGACGCCTGGGACATTAGGGACATATGAGAGATCTGGGACGTCTGGGACGTTAGGGACATATGGGACATCTGTGACGTCTGGGACGTTAAGGACATATGGGACATTTAAGACGCTTGGAACATTAGGGACATATGGGACATATGGGACATCTGGGACTTCTGGGACGTTAGGGACATATGGGACATCTGGGATGTCTGGGACGTTAAGGACATATGGGACATCTAGGACGTCTGGGACATCTGGGACGTTAAGGACATATGGGACATTTCAGACGCCTGAGACATTAGGGACATATGGGACATGTGGGACATCTGGAACGCCTGCGACATTAAGGACATACGGGACGTTAGGGACATATAGGACATCTAGGCCGACTGGGACTTTAGGGACATATAGGACATCTAGGACGACTGGGACGTTAGGGACATATGGGACATCTAGGACGTCTGGGACGTTAGGGACATATGGGACATTTAGGACGTCTGGGACGTTAGGGACATATGGAACATCTAGGACGCCTGGGACATTAGGGACATATGGGACATCTGGGACGTCTGGGACGTTAGGGACATATGGAACATCTAGGACGCCTGGGACATTAGGGACATATGGGACATATGGGACATCTGGGACGTCTGGGACGTTAAGGACATATGGGACATCTAGAACGTCTGGGACGTCTGGGACGTTAGGGACATATAGGACATCTAGGACGTCTGGGACGTTAGGGACATATGATCTAAGACGTCTGGGACGTCTGGGAGGTTAGGGACATACAGGACAGCTGAGACGTCTTGGACGTTAGGGACATATGATACATTTAGAACGTCTGGGACGTTAGGGGCATATGGAACATCTAGGACGTCTGGGACATTCGAGACATATAGGACATTAGGGACATCTGGGACGTCTGGGACGGTAGGGACATATGGGACATCTGGGACGTCTGGGACGTTAAGGACATATGGGACAAATGGGACATCTGGGACGTCTGGGACGTTAAGGGCATATGGGACATCTAGAACGTCTGGGACGTCTGGGACGTTAGGGACATATAGGACATTTAGGACGTCTGGGACGTTAAGGACATATGGAACATCTAGGACGCCTGGGACATTAAGGACATATGGGACATATGGGGCATCTGGGACGCCTGAGACATTAGGGACATGTGGGACATATGGGACATGTAGGACGTCTGGGACGTCTGGGACGTTAGGGACATATAGGACATCTAGGACGTCTGAAACGTTAGGGACATATTGGACGTCTAGGACGTCTAGGACGTCTGGGACTTCTGGAACGTTAGAGACATACGGAACAGCTGGGACGTCTGGGACGTTAGGGACATATGGAACATCTAGGACGCCTGGTACATTAGGAACATATGGGACATATGGGACATCTGGGACGTCTGGGACGTTAGGGACATATGGGACATCTGGGACGTCTGGGACGTTAAGGGCATATGGGACATCTAGTGCGTCTGAGACGTCTGAAAAGTTAAAGACGTATGGGACATTTAAGACGCCTAGGACATATGGGACATCTGGGACGCATGAAATATTAGGGACATATGGGACATATGGGACATCTGGGACGTCTGGGAGGTCTGGGACGTTAGGGACATATGATCTAGGACGTCCGGGACGTCTGGGACGTTAGGGACATATAGGAGATCTGGGACGTCTGGGACGTTAAGGACATATAGGACATCTAGGACGTCTGGGACGTTAAGAACAAATGAGTAATTTAGAACGCCTGCGATATTAAAGACAAATGGGACATATGGGACATCTGGGACGCCTGGGACATTAGGGACATATGGGACATATGGGACATCAGCGACGTCTGGGACGTCTGGGACGTTAAGGACATATAGGACATTTAGGACGTCTGGGTCGTTAGGGACATATGGGACATCTATGACGTCTGGGACGTCTGGGACGTTAGGGACATACGGGACAGCTGGGACGCCTAGGACGTTAGGGACATATCTGAAATTTATAATTTCAGGGAAGTTCGGGACATATGGAACATATGGGACATCTGGGACGTCTGGGACGTTAGGGACATATGGGACATCTGGGACGTCTGGGACGTTAAGGACATATGGGACATCTAGGACGTCTGGGACGTTAGGGACATACGGGACATCTGGGACGTCTGGGACGTTAGGGACATATTGAACATCTAGGACGTCTGGGACGTTAGGGACATACGGGACAGCTGGGACGTCTGCGACGTTAGGGACATAGTGGACATTTAGTACGTCTCGGAACTTAGGGACATATGGAACATCTAGGACGCCTGGGACATTAGGGACATATGGGACATTTAGGACGCCTGGGACATTAGGGACATTAGGGACATATGAGAAATATGGGACATCTGGGACGCCTGGGACGTTAGGGACGTATGGGACATCTGGGACGTCTGGGACGTTAAGGACATATGGGACATCTAGGACGTTTGTGACGTCTGGGACGTTAAGGACATATGGGACATTTAGGACGCCTGGGACATTAGGGACATTAGGGACATATGAGAAATATGGGACATCTGGGACGCCTGGGCCATTAGGGACATATGGGACATATCGGACATATGGGACATCTGGGACGTCTGGGACGTTAGGGACATATGGGACAACTGGGACGTCTAGGACGTTAAGGAAATATGGGACATCTAGGACGTCTGGGACGTTAGGGACATATGAAACATCTGGGACGTCTGGGACGTTAGGGACATATCGGACATTTGGGACGTCTGGGACGTTAGGGACATACGGAACAGCTGGGACGTCTGGGACGTTAGGGGCATATGGAACATATAGGACGCCTGGTACATTAGGAACATATGGGACATATGGCACATCTGGGACGTCTGGGACGTTAAGGACATATAGGACATCTAGGACTTCTGGGACGTTAAGGACATATGAGAAATTTAGAACGCCTTCGACATTAAAGACATATGGGACATATGGGACATCTGGGACGCCTGGGACATTAGGGACATATGGGACATATGGGACATCTGCGACGTCTGGCACGTCTGGGACGTTAAGCACATATAGGACATGTAGGACGTCTGGGTCGTTAGGGACATATGGGACATATAGGACGTCTGGGACGTCTGGGACGTTAGGGACATACGGGTCAGCTGGGACGTCTAGGACGTTAAGGACATATCTGACATTTAGGACGTCTGGGACGTTCGGGACATATGGAACATCTAGGACGCCTGGGACATTATGGACATATGGGACATATGGGACATCTGGGACGTCTGGGACGTTAGGGACATATGGGACATCTGCGACGTCTGGGACGTTACGGACATATGGGACATCTAGGACGTCTGAGACGTTAGGAACATATAGGACATCTAGGACGTCTGGGACGTTAGGGACATATGATCTAGGACGTCTGGGACGTCTGGGAGGTTAGGGACATACGGGACAGCTGAGACGTCTTGGACGTTAGGGACATATGGGACATTTAGAACGTCTGGGACGTTAGGGGCATCTGGAACATCTAGGACGTCTGGGACATTCGAGACATATAAGACATTAGGGACATCTGGGACGTCTGGGACGTTAGGGACATATGGGACATCTGGGACGTCTGGGACGTTAAGTACATATAGGACATCTAGGACGTCTGGGACGTCTGGGACGTTAAGGACATATGAGACATTTAGAACGCCTGGGACATTACGGACATATGGTATATATGGGACATCTGGGACGCCTGGGACAATAGGGACATATGAAACATATTGGACATCTGGGACGTCTGGTACGTTATGGACATATGGGACATCTGGGATGTCTGGGACGTTAAGAACATATGGGACATCTAGGTCGTCTGGGACGTCTGGGACGTTAAGGACATATGGGACATCTGGGACGTTTGGAACGTCTGGGACGTTAGGGACATATGGGACATTTAGGACGTCTGGGACGTTAGGGACATATGGAACATCTAGGACGCCTGGGACATTAGGGACATATGGGACATCTGGGACGTCTGGGACGTTAGGGACATATGGAACATCTAGGACGCCTAGGACATTAGGGACATATAAGACATATGGGACATCTGGGACGTCTGGGTCGTTAAGGACATATGGGACATCTAGAACGTATGGGACGTCTGGGACGTTAGGGACATATAGGACATCTAGGACGTCTGGGACGTTAGGGACATATGATCTAGGACAGGGGTGGCGAACCTTTATTGACCTACGTGCCATTTTTTCTAAAGAAATGGTTAATGAGGCCATGACGTGCCATCAAATAATGACAGGTAGAAATAGGCTAAAAATACATATTCCTAGGTACATAACCGAGCTAAAAGGCGGGAGCTGAAGAAGAGTAACCTGGAGGTGGCGGACAGCCTAGAGTGCCGTGCAAACAACGAAAGTGGGCCCCAAAATTTCGCAAGAGCGTAGTGAACGTGAGGATTGCAACCATAAACAATTATCCTAACGTTCAGTGGGCTTTCGTTGTTTCCAAATTCTCCCTCACAAATGAACCAAGCTATAATTAAGTTGGTGAAGCACGAATCCGATGGGCAACCAACTTATTCAAGCGAAGGTTGGGATGGAAAAGGTCGAGAAATACTACCACAAGCAATTCAACTCAGATTATCAAAATCTCCCAAAAATTGGAAAAGGACCACCAGAAAAACTATTGGAATGCAGAGTGGTCTAAATTGATAGCAACATAGCTGTAATTTGCTGAAAAATGTTGTCACAAGATGAATATAAGGTTGCCTAGCTACAGAGGGGAAAATTTATTCAATATTTAAAAATAAATGTAAATATGGCTGCCCAACGATCCAGGCGAAAACTTACAAAATAAATGCTTAAAGTAAAATCCAACTAGTTATTTCAAATACTGCATGCGAACTACAAACTAAGCGTAACAGCGCCCCTCTCGCCGTTACTCCGCGTCGCCCGCGCTAGCTCACTCCCATCCGTTCGGTCAGAAATCCGCGCAAAATCTACCTATCTCTGTCGCGCAGTCTGTTGCCGTTCGGGCACCGGTAGCCTAGTTCACAATAAACTATGTTACTATGACCTCAAATGTAGACGAAAAAATAAATTGCTTCGATGAGGTACCTAAATTCCTTAATTAAGGCCGTGCCCAAATTATTTTGCCGCGTGCCATCAATGGCACGCGTGCCATTGGTTCGCCACCCCTGATCTAGGACGTCTGGGACGTCTCGGAGGTTAGGGACATACGGGACAGCTGAGACGTCTTGGACGTTAGGGACATATGGGACATTTGGAACATCCAGGACGTCTTGGACATTCGCGACATATACAACATTAGGGAGACGTTAAGAACATATGGGACATTTAGAACGCCTGGGACATTAGGGACGTATGGGACATGTGAGACATCTGGGACGCCTGCGACATTAAGGACTTATGGGACATATGGGACATCTGGGACGTTTGGAATGTCAGGGACGTTAGGGACATACAGGACTTCTAGGACGACTGGGACGTTAGGGACATATGGGACATCTAGGACGTCTGGGACGTTTGGGACGTTAGGGACATATGGGACATCTAGGACGTCTGGGACGCTAAGGACATATGGGACATTTAGGACGCCTGGGACATTAGGGACGTATGGGACATGTGGGACATCTGGGACGCCTGCGACATTAAGGACATATAGGACATATGGGACATCTGGGACGTTTGGAATGTCTGGGACGATAGGGACATACAGGACATCTAGGACGACTGGAACGTTAGGGACATATGGGACATCTAGATCGACTGGGACGTTAGGGACATATGGGACATTTAGGACGTCTGGGACGTTAGGGACATATGGGACATCTAGATCGACTGGGACGTTAGGGACATATGGAACATCTAGGACGCCTGGGACATTAGGGACATATGGGACATCTGGGACATCTGGGACGTTAAGGACATATGGGACATCTAGAACGTCTGGACCGTCTGGGACGTTAAGGTCATATGGGAGATTTAGGACGCTTGGGACATTAGGGACATATGGGACATATGGGACATCAGTGACGTCTGGGAGGTCTGGGACGTTAGGGACATATAGGACAACGGGGACGCCTGGGACATTAGGGACATATGGGACATATGGGACATCAGGGACGTCTGGGAGGTCTGGGACGTTAGGGACATATAGGACATCTAGGACGTCTGGGACGTTAGGGACATATAATCTAGGACGTCTGGGAGGTCTGGGACGTTAGGGACACACGAGACAGCTGGGACGTCTGGGACGTTAAGGACATATTGGACATTTACGACGTCTGGGACGTTAGAAACATATGGAACATCTGGGACGTCTGGGACGTTACGGACATATGGGACATTTAGGACGCCTGGGACATTATGGACATATGGGACATCTGGGACGTCTGGGACGTTAGGGACATATGGGACATCTGGGACGTCTGGGACGTTATGGACATATGGGACATTTAGGACGCCTGGGACATTAAGGACATATGGGACATATGGGACATCTGGGACGCCTGAGACATTAGGGACATGTGGGACATGTGGGACATGTAGGACGTCTGGGACGTCTGGGACGTTAGGGACATATAGGACATCTAGGACGTCTGGGACGTTAAAGACATATGGAACGTCTAGGACGTCTAGGACGTCTGGGACGTCTGGAAAGTTAGAGACATAAGGAACAGCTGGGACGTCTGGGACGTTATGGACATATGGAACATCTAGGACGCCTGGTACATTAGGAATATATGGGACATATGGGACATCTGGGACGTCTGGGACGTTAGGGACATATGGGACATCTGGGACGTCTGGGACGTTAAGGGCATATGGGACATCTAGTGCGTCTGAGACGTCTGAAAAGTTAAAGACGTATGGGACATTTAAGACGCCTAGGACATATAGGACATCTGGGACGCATGGGATATTAGGGACATATGGGACATATGGGACATCTGGGACGTCTGGGAGGTCTGGGACGTTAGGGACATATAGGACATCTAGGACGTCTGGGACGTTAGGGACATATGATCTAGGACGTCCGGGACGTCTGGGACGTTAGGGACATATGGGAGATCTGGGACGTCTGGGACGTTAAGGACATATAGGACATCTAGGACGTCTGGGACGTTAAGAACATATGAGAAATTTAGAATGCCTGCGATATTAAAGACAAATGGGACATATGGGACATCTGGGACGCCTGGGACATTAGGGACATATGGGACATATGGGACATCAGCGACGTCTGGGACGTCTGGGACGGTAAGGACATATAGGACATTTAGGACGTCTGGGTCGTCTGGGACGTTAGGGACATACGGGACAGCTGGGACGCCTAGGACGTTAGGGACATATCTGAAATTTAGGACGACTGGGAAGTTCGGGACATATGGAACATCTAGGACGCCTGGGACATTATGGACATATGGGACATATGGGACATCTGGGACGTCTGGGACGTTAGGGACATATGGGACATCTGGGACGTCTGGCACGTTAAGGACATATGGGACATCTAGGACGTCTGGGACGTTAGAGCCATACGGGGCATCTGGGACGTCTGGGACGTTAGGGACATATAGGACATCTAGGACGTCTGGGACGTCTGGGACGTTAGGGACATACGGGACAGCTGGGTCGTCTGCGACGTTAGGGACATAGTAGACATTTAGTACGTCTCGGACCTTAGGGACATATGGAACATCTAGGACGCCTGGGACATTAGGGACATATGGGACGTCTGGGACGTTAGGGACGTATGCGACATCTGGGACGTCTGGGACGTTAAGGACATATGGGACATCTAGGACGTTTGTGACGTCTGGGACGTTAAGGACATATGGGACATTTAGGACGCCTGGGAGATTAGGGACATTAGGGACATATGAGACATATGGGACATCTGGGACGCCTGGGCCATTAGGGACATATGGGACATATCGGACATATGGGACATCTGGGACGTCTGGGACGTTAGGGACATATGGGACATCTGGGACGTCTAGGACGTTAAGGAAATATGGGACATCTAGGACGTCTGGGACGTTAGGGACATATGAAACAACTGGGACGTCTGGGACGTTAGGGACATATCGGACATTTGGGACGTCTGGGACGTTAGGGACATACGGAACAGCTGGGACGTCTGGGACGTTAGGGGCATATGGAACATCTATGACGCCTGGTACATTAGACACATATGGGACATATGGGACATCTGGGACGTCTGGGACGTTAAGGACATATAGGACATCTAGGACTTCTGGGACGTTAAGGACATAAGAGAAATTTAGAACGCCTTCGACATTAAAGACATATGGGACATATGGGGCATCTGGGACGCCTGGGACATTAGGGACATATGGGACATATAGGACATCTGCGACGTCTGGCACGTCTGGGACGTTAAGCACATATAGGACATGTAGGACGTCTGGGTCGTTAGGGACATATGGGAAATATAGGACGTCTGGGACGTCTGGGACGTTAGGGACATACGGGTCAGCTGGGACGTCTAGGACGTTAAGGACATATCTGACATTTAGGACGTCTGGGACGTTCGGGACATATGGAACATCTAGGACGCCTGGGACATTATGGACATATGGGACATATGGGACATCTGGGACGTCTGGGACGTTAGGGACATATGGGACATCTGCGACGTCTGGGACGTTAAGGACATATGGGACATCTAGGACGTCTGAGACGTTAGGGACATATAGGACATCTAGGACGTCTGGGACGTTAGGGACATATGATCTAGGACGTCTGGGACGTCTGGGAGGTTAGGGACATACGGGAAAGCTGAGACGTCTTGGACGTTAAGGACATATGAGACATTTAGAACGCCTGGGACATTAGGGACATATGGAATATATGGGACATCTGGGACGCCTGGGACATTAGGGACATATGGAACATATGGGACATCTGGGACGTCAGGTACGTTAGGGACATATGGGACATCTGGGACGTCTGGGACGTTAAGAACATATGGGACATCCAGGACGTCTGGGACGTCTAGGACGTCTGGGACGTTAAGGACATATGGGACATTTAGGACGCCTGGGACATTAGGGACATATGGGACATCTAGGACGTCTGGGACGTTAGGGACATATGGGACATCTGGGACGTCTGGGACGTTAAGGACATATGAGACATTTAGAACGCCTGGGACATTAGGGACATATGGAATATATGGGACATCTGGGACGCCTGGGACATTAGGGACATATGGAACATATGGGACATCTGGGACGTCAGGTACGTTAGGGACATATGGGACATCTGGGACGTCTGGGACGTTAAGAACATATGGGACATCCAGGACGTCTGGGACGTCTAGGACGTCTGGGACGTTAAGGACATATGGGACATTTAGGACGCCTGGGACATTAGGGACATATGGGACATCTAGGACGTCTGGGACGTTAGGGACATATGATCTAGGACGTCTGGGACGTCTGACCCGTTACTGACAAATGGGACATCTAGGACGTCTGGGACGTTAGGGTCATATGGGACATCTGGGACGTCTGGGACGTTAAGGACATATGGGACATCTAGGACGTCTGGGACGTCTGACCCGTTACTGACAAATGGGACATCTAGGACGTCTGGGACGTTAGGGTCATATGGGACATCTGGGACGTCTGGGACGTTAAGGACATATGGGACATCTAGGACGTCTGGGACGTCTGGGACGTTAAGGACATATGGGACATTTAGGAAGCCCTGGGCATTAGGGACATATGGGACATATCGGCCATCTGGGACGCCTGGGACATTAGGAACATATGGGACATGTGGGACATCTGGAACGTCTGGGACGTTAGGAACATATGGGACATCTGGGACGTCTGGAACGTTAAGGACATATGGGACATCTGGGACGTCTGGGACGTTAAGTACATATAGGACATCTAGGACGTCTGGGACGTCTGGGACGTTAAGGACATATGAGACATTTAGAACGCCTGGGACATTAGGAACATATGGAATATATGGGACATCTGGGACGCCTGGGACATTAGGGACATATGAAACATATTGGACATCTGGGACGTCTGGTACGTTAGGGACATATGGGACATCTGGTACGTCTGGGACGTTAAGAACATATGGGACATCTAGGTCGTCTGGGACGTCTGGGACGTTAAGGACATATGGGACATTTAGGACGCCTGGGACATTAGGGACATATGATACATATGGGACATCTGGGACGTTTGGAACGTCTGGGACGTTAGGGACATATGGGACATTTAGGACGTCTGGGACGTTAGGGACATATGGAACATCTAGGACGCCTGGGACATTAGGGACATATGGGACATCTGGAACGTCTGGGACGTTAGGGACATATGGAACATCTAGGACCTCTAGGACATTAGGGACATATGGGACATATGGGCCATCTGGGACGTCTGGGACGCTAAGGACATATGGGACATCTAGAACGTATTGGACGTCTGGGACGTTAGGGACATATGATCTAGGACGTCTGGGACGTCTCGGAGGTTAAGGACATACGGGACAGCTGAGACGTCTTAGACGTTAGGGACATATGGGACATTTGGAAGGTCTGGGACGTTAGGGGCATATGGAACATTAAGGACGTCTTGGACATTCGCGACATATACAACATTAGGGACATCTGGGACGTCTGGGACGTTAGGGACATATGGGACATCTGGGACGTCTGGGACGTTAGGGACATATAGGACATCTAGGACGTCTGGGACGTCTGCGACGTTAAGGACATATGAGACATTTAGAACGCCTGGGACATTAGTTACATATGGAATATATGGGACATCTGGGACGCCTGGGACATTAGGGACATATGGAACATATGGGACATCTGGGACGTCAGGTACGTTAGGGACATATGGGACATCTGGGACGTCTGGGACGTTAAGAATATATGGGACATCCAGGACGTCTGGGACGTCTGGGACGTCTGGGACGTAAAGGACATATGGGACATTTAGGACGCCTGGGACATTAGGGACATATGGGACATATGGGACATCTGGGACGTTTGAAACGTCTGGGACGTTAGGGCCATACAGGACATCTAGGACGTCTGGGACGTTAGGGACATATGATCTAGGACGTCTGGGACGTCTGACCCGTTACTGACAAATAAGACATCTAGGACGTCTGGGACGTTAGGGTCATATGGGACATCTGGGACGTCTGGGACGTTAAGGACATATGGGACATCTAGGACGTCTGGGACGTCTGGGACGTTAAGGACATATGGGACATTTAGGAAGCCCTGGACATTAGGGACATATGGGACATATCGGCCATCTGGGACGCCTGGGACATTAGGGACATATGGGACATATGGGACATCTGGAACGTCTGGGACGTTAGGAACATATGGGACATCTGGGACGTCTGGAACGTTAAGGATATATGGGACATCTAGGACGCCTAGGACGTTTGGGACGTTAATGACATATGGGACATTTAGGAGGTCTGGGACGTTAGGGACATATGGAATATATGGGACATCTGGGACGCCTGGGACATTAGGGACATATGGAACATCTAGGACGTCTGGGACATTCGAGACATATAGGACATTAGGGACATCTGGGACGTTTTGGACGTTAGGGACATATGGGACATTTAGAACGTCTAGGACGTTAGGGGCATATGGAACATCTAGGACGTCTGGCACATTCGAGACATATAGGACATTAGGGACATCTGGGACGTCTGGGACGTTAGGGACATATGGGACATCTGGGACGTTAAGGACATATAGGACATCTAGGACGTCTGGGACGTCTGGGACGTTAAGGACATATGAGACATTTAGAACGCCTGGGACATTAGGGACATATGGAATATATGGGGCATCTAGGACGCCTGGGACATTAGGGACATATGGAACATATGGGACATCTGGGACGTCTGGTACGTTAGAGACATATGGGAAATCTGAGACGTTTGGAACGTCTGGGACGTTAGGGCCATACAGGACATCTAGGACGACTGGGACGTTAGGGACATATGGGACATCTAGGACGTCTGGGACGTTTGGGACGTTAGGGACATATGGGACATCTGGGACGTCTGAGACGTTAAGAACATATGGGACATTTAGAACGCCTGGGACATTAGAGACGTATGGGACATGTGAGACATCTGGGACGCCTGCGACGTTAAGGACTTATGGGACATATGGGACATCTGGGACGTTTGGAACGTCTGGGACGTTAGGGACATACAGGACATCTAGGACGACTGGGACGTTAGGGACATATGGGACATCTAGGACGTCTGGGACGTTTGGGACGTTAGGGACATATGGGACATCTAGGACGTCTGGGACGCTAAGGACATATGGGACATTTAGGACGCCTGGGACATTAGGGACGTATGGGACATGTCGGACATCTGGGACGCCTGCGACATTAAGGACATATGGGACATATGGGACATCTGGGACGTTTCGAAAGTCTGGGACGATAGGGACATACAGGATATCTAGGACGACTGGAACGTTAGGGACATATGGGACATCTAGATCGACTGGGACGTTAGGGACATATGGGACATTTAGGACGTCTGGGACGTTAGGGACATATGGAACATCTAGGACGCCTGGGACATTAGGGACATATGGGACATCTGGTATGTCTGGGACGTTAGGGACATATGGAACATCTAGGACGCCTGGGACATTAGGGACATATGGGACATCTGGGACATCTGGGACGTTAAGGACATGTGGGACATCTAGAACGCCTGGGACGTTAAGGTCATATGGGACATTTAGGACGCTTGGGACATTAGGGACATATGGGACATAAGGGACATCAGGGACGTCTGGGAGGTCTGGGACGTTAGGGACATATAGGACAACGGGGACGCCTGAGACATTAGGGACATATGGGACATATGGGACATCAGGGACGTCTGGGAGGTCTGGGACGTTAGGAACATATAGGACATCTAGGACGTCTGGGACGTTAGGGACATATAATCTAGGACGTCTGGGACGTCTGGGACGTTAAGGAGATATTGGACATTTAGGACGTCTGGGACGTTAGGGACATATGGAACATCTGGGACGTCTGGGACGTTAAGGACATATGGGACATTTAGGACGCCTGGGACATTAAGGACATATGGGACATCTGGGAAGTCTGGGACGTTAGGGACATATGGGACATCTGGGACGTCTGGGACGTTAAGGACATATGGGACATTTAGGACGCCTGGGACATTAAGGACATATGGGACATATGGGACATCTGGGACTCCTGAGACATTAGGGACATGTGGGACATATGGGACATGTAGGACGTCTGGGACGTCTGGAACGTTAGGGACATATAGGACATCTAGGACGTCTGGGACGTTAGGGACATATGGGACGTCTAGGACGTCTAGGACGTCTGGGACGTCTGGAACGTTAGAGACATACGGAACAGCTGGGACGTCTGGGACGTTAGGGACATATGGAACATCTAGGACGCCTGGTACATTAGGAACATATGGGACATATGGGACATCTGGAACGTCTGGGACGTTAGGGACATATAGGACATCTGGGAAGTCTGGGACGTTAAGGGCATATGGGACATCTAGTGCGTCTAAGACGTCTGAAAAGTGAAAGACGTATGGGACATTTAAGACGCCTAGGACATATGGGACATCTGGGACGCATGGGATATTAGGGACATATGGGACATATGGGACATCTGGGACGTCTGGGAGGTCTGGGACGTTAGGGACATATAGGACATCTAGGACGTCTGGCACGTTAGGGACATATGATCTAGGACGTCCGGGACGTCTGGGACATTAGGGACATATGGGAGATCTGGGACGTCTGGGACGTTAAGGACATATAGGACATCTAGGACGTCTGGGACGTTAAGAACATATGAGAAATTTAGAACGCCTGCGATATAAAAGACAAATGGGACATATGGGACATCTGGGACGCCTGGGACATTAGGGACATATGGGACATATGAGACATCAGCGACGTCTGGGACGTCTGGGACGTTAAGGACATATAGGACATTTAGGACGTCTGGGTCGTTAGGGACATATGGGACATCTATGACGTCTGGGACGTCTGGGACGTTAGGGACATACGGGACAGCTGGGACGCCTAGGACGTTAGGGACATATCTGAAATTTAGGACGTCTGGGAAGTTCGGGACATATGGAACATCTAGGACGCCTGGGACATTATGGACATATGGGACATATGGGACATCTGGGACGTCTGGGACGTTAGGGACATATGGGACATCTGGGACGTCTGGGACGTTAAGGACATATGGGACATCTAGGACGTCTGGGACGTTAGGGACATACGGGACATCTGGGACGTCTGGGACGTTAGGGACATATAGGACATCTAGGACGTCTGGGACGTCTGGGACGTTAGGGACATACGGGACAGCTGGGACGTCTGCGACGTTAGGGACATAGTGGACATTTAGTACGTCTCGGACCTTAGGGACATATGGCACATCTAGGACGCCTGGGACATTAGGGACATATGGGACGTCTGGGACGTTAGGGACGTATGGGACATCTGGGAATCTGGGACGCCTGGGACATTAAGGACATATGGGACATATGGGACATCTGGGGCGTCTGGGACGTCTGGGATGTTAGGGACATATGGGACTTATGGGACATCTGGGACGCCTGGGACATTAAGGACATATGGGACATATGGGACATCTGGGACGTCTGGGACGTCTGGGATGTTAGGGACATATGGTACATCTAGGACGTCTGGGACGTCTAGAACGTTAGGGACATACGGGACAGCTGGGACGTCTGGGAAAATTAGGGACATATGGGACATTTAGGACGTCTGGGACGTTAGGGACATATGGAACATCTAGGACGCTTAGGAATTTAGGGACATATGGGACATATGGGACATCTGGGACGTCTGGGACGTTAGGGTCATATGGGACGTCTGGGACGTTAGGGACATATGGGACGTCTGGGAAGTTAAGGAAATATGAGACATCTAGGACGTCTGGGACGTCTGGGACGTTAAGGACATATGGGACATCTGGGACGCATGGGATATTAGGGACATATGGGACATCTGGGACGTCTGGGACGTTAGAAACATGTGGGACATCTGGGACGTCTGAGACGTTAAGGACATATGGGACATCTAGGACGTCTGAGACGTTTGGGACGTTAAGGACATATGCGACATTTAGGACGCCTGGGACATTAGGGACATATGGGGCATATGGGACATCTGGGACGTCTGGGACGTTAGGGACATATGGAACATCTAGGACGCTTGGGAAATTAGGGACATATGGGACATATGGGACATCTGGGACGTCTGGGACGTTAGGGTCATATGGGATATCTGGGACGTCTGCGACGTTAAGGAAATATGAAACATCTAGGACGTCTGGGACGTCTGGGACGTTAAGGACATATGGGACATTTAGGACGCCTGGGACATTAGGGACATATGGGACATATGGGACATCTGGGACGCATGGGATATTAGGGACATATGGGACATCTGGGACGTCTGGGACGTTAGAAACATATGGGACATCTAGGACGTCTGAGACGTTTGGGACGTTAAGGACATATGTGACATTTAGGACGCCTGGGACATTAGGGACATATGGGATATATGGGACATCTGGGACGCCTGGAACATTAGCGACATATGGGACTTATGAGACATCTGGGACGTCTGGGACGTTAGAAACATGTGGGACATCTGGGACGTCTGAGACGTTAAGGACATATGGGACATCTAGGACGTCTGAGACGTTTGGGACGTTAAGGACATATGCGACATTTAGGACGCCTGGGACATTAGGGACATATGGGGCATATGGGACATCTGGGACGTCTGGGACGTTAAGGACATATGGAACATCTAGGACGCTTGGGAAATTAGTGACATATGGGACATCTGGGACGTCTGGGACGTTAGGGTCATATAGGACATCTGGGACGTCTGGGACGTTAGGGACATATGGAACATCTAGGACGCTTGGGAAATTAGGGACATATGGGACATATGGGACATATGGGACATCTGGGACGTCTGGGACGTTAGGGTCATATGGGACATCTGGGACGTCTGCGACGTTAAGGAAATATGAGACATCTAGGACGTCTGGGACGTCTGGGACGTTAAGGACATATGGGACATTTAGGACGCCTGGGACATTAGGGACATATGGGACATATGGGACATCTGGGACGCATGGGATATTAGGGACATATGGGACATCTGGAACGTCTGGGACGTTAGGGACATATAAGACATCTAGGACGTCTGCGACGTCTGGGACGTTAGGGACATACGGGACAGCTGGGACGTCTGGGACGTTAAGGACATATGGGACATATAGGACGTCTGGGACGTTAGGGACATATGGAACATCTAGGACGCCTGGGACATTAGGGACATATGCGACATATGGGACATCTGGGACGTCTGGGACGTTAGGAACATATGGGACATCTAGGACGTCTGGGACGTTAAGGACATATGGGACATTTAGGACGTCTGGGACGTTAGGGACATATGGAACATCTAGGACGCCTGGGACATTAGAGACATATAGGACATATGGGACATCTGGGACGTCTGGGACGTTAGGGACATATGGAGAATCTGGGACGTTGAGGACGTATGGGACATCTAGGAAATTTAGGACGTTAAGGACATATGGGACATCTGGGACGTCTGGGACGTTAGGGACATATGGGACATCTAGGACGTCTGGGACATTAGGGACATATGGGACATATGGGACATCTGGGACGTCTGGGACGTTAGGGACATATGGGACATTTGAGACGTCTGGGACGTTAGGGACATATGGGACATCTAGGACGTCTGGGACGTCTGGGACATTAGGGACATACGGGACAGCTGGGACGTCTGGGACGTTAGGGACATATGGAACATCTAGGACGCTTGGGAAATTAGGGACATATGGGACATATGGGACATCTGGAACGTCTGGGACGTTAGGGTCATATGGGACATCTGGGACGTCTGGGACGTTAAGGAAATATGAGACATCTAGGACGTCTGGGACGTCTGGGACGTTAAGGACATATGGGACATTTAGGACGCCTGGGACATTAGTGACATATGGGACATATGGGACATCTGGGACGCATGGGATATTAGGGACATATGGGACATCTGGGACGTCTGGGACGTTAGAAACATATGGGACATCTGGGACGTCTGAGACGTTAAGGACATATGGGACATCTAGGACGTCTGAGACGTTTGGGACGTTAGGGACATATGTGACATTTAGGACGCCTGGGACATTAGGGACATATGGGACATATGGGACATCTGGGACGTCTGGGACGTTAGGGACATATGGGACATCAGGGACGTCTGGGACGTTAGGGACTTATGGAACATCTAGGACGCCTGGGACATTAGGGACATATGGGACATATGGGACATCTGGGACGTCTGGGACGTTAGGGACATATGGGACATCAGGGACGTCTGGGACGTTAAGGACATATGGGACATCTAGGACGTCTGGGACGTCTGGGACGTTAAGGACAAATGAGACATTCAGGTCGCCTGGGACATTAGGGACATATGGGACATCTGGGACGCCTGGGACATTAGGAACATATGGGAAATATGAGACATCTGGTACGTCTGGGACGTCTGGGAGGTTAGGGACATATAGGACAAGTAGGATGTCTGGGACGTTAGGGACATATGGGACATCTAGGACGTCTAGGACGTCTGGGACGTTAGGGACATACGGGACAGCTGGGACGTCTGGGACGTTAAGGACATATGAGACATTTAGGACGTCTGGGACGTTAGGGACTTATGGAACATCTAGGACGCCTGGGACATTAGGGACATATGGGACATATGGGACATCTGGGACGTCTGGGACGTTAGGGACATATGGGACATCAGGGACGTCTGGGACGTTAAGGACATATGGGACATCTAGGACGTCTGGGACGTTAAGGACATATGGGACATTTAGGACGCCCTGGACGTTAGGGACATATGGGACATATCGGCCATCTGGGACGCATGGGACATTAGGGACATATGGGACATATGGGACATCTGGGACGTCTGGGACGTTAGGGACATATGGGACATCTGGGACGTCTGGGACGTTAAGGACATATGGGACATCTAGGACGTCTGGGACGTTTGGGACGTTAAGGACATATGGGACATTTAGGAGGTCTGGGACGTTAAGGACATATGGAACATCTATGACGTCTGGGACGTTAGGGACATATGGAACATCTAGGACGCCTGAAACATTATGGACATATGGGACATATGGGACATATGGGACATCTGGTACGTCTGGGACGTAAGGGACATATGGGACATCTGGGACGTCTGAGACGTTAAGGACATATGAGACATTTAGGACGTCTGGGACGTTAGGGACATATGGAACATCTAGGACGCCTGAATCATTTGGGACATATGGGACATATGGGACATCTGGGACGTCTGGGACGTTAAGGACATATGGGACATCTAGGACGTCTGGGACGTCTGGGACGTTAAGGACATATGGGACATTTAGGACGCCTGGGACATTAGGGACATATGGGACATATGGGACATCTGGGACGTCTGGGACGTTAGGGTCATATGGGATATCTGGGACGTCTGCGACGTTAAGGAAATATGAGACATCTAGGACGTCTGGGACGTCTGGGACGTTAAGGACATATGGGACATTTAGGACGCCTGGGACATTAGGGACATATGGGACATATGGGACATCTGGGACGCATGGGATATTAGGGACATATGGGACATCTGGGACGTCTGGGACGTTAGAAACATATGGGACATCTAGGACGTCTGAGACGTTTGGGACGTTAAGGACATATGTGACATTTAGGACGCCTGGGACATTAGGGACATATGGGATATATGGGACATCTGGGACGCCTGGAACATTAGCGACATATGGGACTTATGAGACATCTGGGACGTCTGGGACGTTAGAAACATGTGGGACATCTGGGACGTCTGAGACGTTAAGGACATATGGGACATCTAGGACGTCTGAGACGTTTGGGACGTTAAGGACATATGCGACATTTAGGACGCCTGGGACATTAGGGACATATGGGGCATATGGGACATCTGGGACGTCTGGGACGTTAAGGACATATGGAACATCTAGGACGCTTGGGAAATTAGTGACATATGGGACATCTGGGACGTCTGGGACGTTAGGGTCATATAGGACATCTGGGACGTCTGGGACGTTAGGGACATATGGAACATCTAGGACGCTTGGGAAATTAGGGACATATGGGACATATGGGACATCTGGGACGTCTGGGACGTTAGGGTCATATGGGACATCTGGGACGTCTGCGACGTTAAGGAAATATGAGACATCTAGGACGTCTGGGACGTCTGGGACGTTAAGGACATATGGGACATTTAGGACGCCTGGGACATTAGGGACATATGGGACATATGGGACATCTGGGACGCATGGGATATTAGGGACATATGGGACATCTGGAACGTCTGGGACGTTAGGGACATATAAGACATCTAGGACGTCTGCGACGTCTGGGACGTTAGGGACATACGGGACAGCTGGGACGTCTGGGACGTTAAGGACATATGGGACATATAGGACGTCTGGGACGTTAGGGACATATGGAACATCTAGGACGCCTGGGACATTAGGGACATATGCGACATATGGGACATCTGGGACGTCTGGGACGTTAGGAACATATGGGACATCTAGGACGTCTGGGACGTTAAGGACATATGGGACATTTAGGACGTCTGGGACGTTAGGGACATATGGAACATCTAGGACGCCTGGGACATTAGAGACATATAGGACATATGGGACATCTGGGACGTCTGGGACGTTAGGGACATATGGAGAATCTGGGACGTTGAGGACGTATGGGACATCTAGGAAATTTAGGACGTTAAGGACATATGGGACATCTGGGACGTCTGGGACGTTAGGGACATATGGGACATCTAGGACGTCTGGGACATTAGGGACATATGGGACATATGGGACATCTGGGACGTCTGGGACGTTAGGGACATATGGGACATTTGAGACGTCTGGGACGTTAGGGACATATGGGACATCTAGGACGTCTGGGACGTCTGGGACATTAGGGACATACGGGACAGCTGGGACGTCTGGGACGTTAGGGACATATGGAACATCTAGGACGCTTGGGAAATTAGGGACATATGGGACATATGGGACATCTGGAACGTCTGGGACGTTAGGGTCATATGGGACATCTGGGACGTCTGGGACGTTAAGGAAATATGAGACATCTAGGACGTCTGGGACGTCTGGGACGTTAAGGACATATGGGACATTTAGGACGCCTGGGACATTAGTGACATATGGGACATATGGGACATCTGGGACGCATGGGATATTAGGGACATATGGGACATCTGGGACGTCTGGGACGTTAGAAACATATGGGACATCTGGGACGTCTGAGACGTTAAGGACATATGGGACATCTAGGACGTCTGAGACGTTTGGGACGTTAGGGACATATGTGACATTTAGGACGCCTGGGACATTAGGGACATATGGGACATATGGGACATCTGGGACGTCTGGGACGTTAGGGACATATGGAACATCAGGGACGTCTGGGACGTTAGGGACTTATGGAACATCTAGGACGCCTGGGACATTAGGGACATATGGGACATATGGGACATCTGGGACGTCTGGGACGTTAGGGACATATGGGACATCAGGGACGTCTGGGACGTTAAGGACATATGGGACATCTAGGACGTCTGGGACGTCTGGGACGTTAAGGACAAATGAGACATTCAGGTCGCCTGGGACATTAGGGACATATGGGACATCTGGGACGCCTGGGACATTAGGAACATATGGGAAATATGAGACATCTGGTACGTCTGGGACGTCTGGGAGGTTAGGGACATATAGGACAAGTAGGATGTCTGGGACGTTAGGGACATATGGGACATCTAGGACGTCTAGGACGTCTGGGACGTTAGGGACATACGGGACAGCTGGGACGTCTGGGACGTTAAGGACATATGAGACATTTAGGACGTCTGGGACGTTAGGGACTTATGGAACATCTAGGACGCCTGGGACATTAGGGACATATGGGACATATGGGACATCTGGGACGTCTGGGACGTTAGGGACATATGGGACATCAGGGACGTCTGGGACGTTAAGGACATATGGGACATCTAGGACGTCTGGGACGTTAAGGACATATGGGACATTTAGGACGCCCTGGACGTTAGGGACATATGGGACATATCGGCCATCTGGGACGCATGGGACATTAGGGACATATGGGACATATGGGACATCTGGGACGTCTGGGACGTTAGGGACATATGGGACATCTGGGACGTCTGGGACGTTAAGGACATATGGGACATCTAGGACGTCTGGGACGTTTGGGACGTTAAGGACATATGGGACATTTAGGAGGTCTGGGACGTTAAGGACATATGGAACATCTATGACGTCTGGGACGTTAGGGACATATGGAACATCTAGGACGCCTGAAACATTATGGACATATGGGACATATGGGACATATGGGACATCTGGTACGTCTGGGACGTAAGGGACATATGGGACATCTGGGACGTCTGAGACGTTAAGGACATATGAGACATTTAGGACGTCTGGGACGTTAGGGACATATGGAACATCTAGGACGCCTGAATCATTTGGGACATATGGGACATATGGGACATCTGGGACGTCTGGGACGTTAAGGACATATGGGACATCTAGGACGTCTGGGACGTCTGGGAAGTTAAGGACAAATGGGACATTTAGGACGCCTTGGACATTAGGGACATATGGGACATATGGGACATCTGGGACGTGTGGGACATTAGTGACATATGGGAGATCTGGGACGTCTGGGACGTTAGGGACATATGGGACATCTGGGACGTTTGGGACGTTAAGGACATATGGGACATCTAGGACGTCTGGGACATCTGGGACGTTAAGGACATATGGGACGTTTAGGAGGTCTGGGACGTTAGGGACATATGGAACATCCACGACGTCTGGGACGTTAGGGACATATGGAACATCTAGGACGCCTGAAACATTATGGACATATGGGACATATGGGACATATGGGACATCTGGTACGTCTGGGACGTAAGGGACATATGGAACATCTGGGACGTCTGAGACGTTAAATACATATGGGACATTTAGGACGTCTGGGACGTTAGGGACATATGGAACATCTAGGACGCCTGAAACATTAGGGACATATGGGACATATGGGACATCTGGGACGTCTGGGACGTTAAGGACATATGGGACATCTAGGACGTCTGGGACGTCTGGGACGTTAAGGACATATGGGACATTTAGGACGCCTTGGACATTAGGGACATATGGGACATCTGGGGCGCCTGGGACATTAGGGACCAATGGGAGATCTGGGACGTCTGGGACGTTAGGGACATATGGGACATCTGGGACGTCTGGGACGTTAAGGACATATGGGACATCTAGGACGTCTGGGACATCTGGGACTTTAAGGACATATGGGACATTTAAGACGCCTGGGACATTAGGGTCATATGGGACGTCTGGGACGTTAGGGTCATATGGGACATCTGGGACGTCTGCGACGTTAAGGAAATATGAAACATCTAGGACGTCTGGGACATCTGGGACGTAAAGGACATATGGGACATTTAGGACGCCTGGGACATTAGGGACATATGGGACATATGGGACATCACATCTGGGACGCATGGGATATTAGGGACATATGGAACATCTGGACGTCTGGGACGTTAGAAACATATGGGACATCTAGGACGTCTGAGACGTTTGGGACGTTAAGGACATATGTGACATTTAGGACGCCTGGGACATTAGGGACATATGGGATATATGGGACATCTGGGACGCCTGGGACGTTAGGGACATATAGGACATCTAGGACGTCTGCGACGTCTGGGACGTTAGGGACATATAGGACATCTAGGACGTCTGCGACGTCTGGGACGTTAGGGACATACGGGGACAGCTGGGACGTCTGGGACGTTAAGGACATATGGGACATATAGGTCGTCTGGGACATTAGGGGACATATGGAACATCTAGGACGCCTGGGACATTAGGGACTATGCGACATATGGGACATCTGGGACATCTGGGACGTTAGGAACAAATGGGACATCTAGGACGTCTGGGACGTTAAGGACATATGGGACATTTAGGACGTCTGGGACGTTAGGGACATATGGAACATCTAGGACGCCTGGGACATTAGAGACATATGGGACATATGGGACATCTGGGACGTCTGGGACGTTAGGGACATATGGAGAATCTGGGACGTTGAGGTCATATGGGACATCAAGGAAATCTAGGACGTTAAGGACATATGGGACATCTGGGACGTCTGGGACGTTAGGGACATATGGGACATCTGGGACGTCTGGGACATTAGGGACATATGGGACATATGGGACATCTGGGACGTCTGGGACGTTAGGGACATATGGGACATTTGAGACGTCTGGGAACGTTAGGTACATATGGGATATCTAGGACGTCTGGGACGTCTGGGACATTAGGGACATACGGGACAGCAGGGACGTCTGGGACGTTAGGGACATATGGAACATCTAGGACGCTTGGGAAATTAGGAACATATGGGACATATGGGACATCTGGATCGTCCTGGGGACGTTAGGGTCATATGGGACATCTGGGACGTCTGGGACGTTAAGGAAATATGAGACATCTAGGACGTCTGGACGTCTGAGACGTTAAGGACATATGGGACATTTAGGACGCCTGGGACATTAGAGACATATGGGACATATGGGACATCTGGGACGCATGGGATATTAGGGACATATGGGACAGCTGGGACGTCTGGGACGTTAGAAACATATGGGACATCTGGACGTCTGAGACGTTAAGGACATATGGGACATCTAGGACGTCTGAGACGTTTGGGACGTTAAGGACGTATGTGACATTTAGGAGGCCTGGGACATTAGGGACATATGGGTATATATGACATCTGGGACGCCTGGGACATTAGGGACATATGGGACATCTGGGACGTCTGGGACGTTAGGGACAAATAGGACATCTAGGACGTCTGGGACGTCTGGGACGTTAGGGACATACGGGACAGCTGGGACGTCTGGGACGTTAAGGACATATGGGACATATAGGACGTCTGGGACGTAAGGGACATATGGAACATCTAGGGCGCCCGGGACATTAGGGAGATATGGGACATATGGGACATCTGGAACGTCTGGGACGTTAGGAACATATGGGACATCTAGGACGTCTGGGACGTTAAGGACATATGGGACATTTAGGACGTCTGGGACGTTAGGGACATATGGAACATCTAGGACGCCTGGGACATTAGGGACATATGGGACATATGGGACATCTGGGACGTCTGGGACGTTAGGAACATGTGGGACATCTAGGACGTCTGGGACGTTAAGGACATATGGGACATCTAGGACGTCTGGGATGTCTGGGACGTTAAGGACATATGGGAGATTTAGGACGCCTGGGACATTAGAGACATATGGGAAATATGGGACATCTGGGACGTCTGGGACGTAAGGGACATATGGAGCATCTGGGACGTTGAGGACGTATGGGACATCTAGGAAATCTAGGACGTTTAGGACATATGGGACATCTGGGACGTCTGGGACGTTAGGGACATATGGGACATCTGGGACGTCTGGGACATTAGGGACATATGTGACATATGGGACATCTGGGACGTCTGGGACGTTAGGGACATATGGGACATTTGGGACGTCTGGGACGTTAGGGACATATGGGACATCTAGGACGTCTGGGACGTCTGGGACATACGGGACATTTAGGACGTCTGGGACTTTAGGGACAAATGGAACATTTAGGACGTTTGGGACATTAGGGACATATGGGACATCTGAGACGTCTGGGACGTTAGGGCTATATGGGACAGCTGCGTCTGGGACGTTAAGGACATATGGGACATCTAGGACGTCTGGGACGTCTGGGACGTTAAGGACATATGAGACATTTAGGTCGCCTGGGACATTAGGGACATATGGGACATCTGGGACGCCTGGGACATTAGGGACATATGGGACATATGAGACATCTGGGACGTCTGGGACGTTAGAAACATGTGGGACATCTGGGACGTCTGAGACGTCTGGACGTTAGGGACATATGGGACATATGGGACATCTGGGACGTCTGGGACATTAGGGACATATGGGACATCTGGGACGCCTGGAACATTAGCGACATATGGGACATATGAGACATCTGGGACGTCTGGGACGTTAGAAACATGTGGGACATCTGGGACGTCTGAGACGTTAAGGACATATGGGACATCTAGACGTCTGAGACGTTTGGGACGTTAAGGACATATGCGACATTAGGACGCCTGGGACATTAGGGACATATGGGGCATATGGGACATCTGGGACGTCTGGGACGTTAAGGACATATGGAACATCTAGGACGCTTGGGAAATTAGTGACATATGGGACATCTGGGACGTCTGGGACGTTAGGGTCATATAGGACATCTGGGACGTCTGGGACGTTAGGGACATATGGAACATCTAGGACGCTTGGGAAATTAGGGACATATGGGACATATGGGACATCTGGGACGTCTGGGACGTTAGGGTCATATGGGACATCTGGGACGTCTGCGACGTTAAGGAAATATGAGACATCTAGGACGTCTGGGACGTCTGGGACGTTAAGGACATATGGGACATTTAGGACGCCTGGGACATTAGGGACATATGGGACATATGGGACATCTGGGACGCATGGGATATTAGGGACATATGGGACATCTGGAACGTCTGGGACGTTAGGGACATATAAGACATCTAGGACGTCTGCGACGTCTGGGACGTTAGGGACATACGGACAGCTGGGACGTCTGGACGTTAAGGACATATGGGACATATAGGACGTCTGGGACGTTAGGGACATATGGAACATCTATGACGCCTGGGACATTAGGGACATATGCAACATATGGGACATCTGGGACGTCTGGGACGTTAGGAACATATGGGACATCTAGGACGTCTGGGACGTTAAGGACGTATGGGACATTTAGGACGTCTGGGACGTTAGGGACATATGGAACATCTAGGACGCCTGGGACATTAGAGACATATAGGACATATGGGACATCTGGGACGTCTGGGACGTTAGGGACATATGGAGAATCTGGGACGTTGAGGACGTATGGGACATCTAGAAAATCTAGGACGTTAAGGACATATGGGACATCTGGGACGTCTGGGACGTTAGGGACATATGGGACATCTGGGACGTCTGGGACATTAGGGACATATGGGACATATGGGACATCTGGGACGTCTGGGACGTTAGGGACATATGGGACATTTGAGACGTCTGGGACGTTAGGGACATATGGGACATCTAGGACGTCTGGGACGTCTGGGACATTAGGGACATACGGGACAGCTGGGACGTCTGGGACGTTAGGGACATATGGAACATCTAGGACGCTTGGGAAATTAGGGACATATGGGACATATGGGACATCTGGAACGTCTGGGACGTTAGGGTCATATGGGACATCTGGGACGTCTGGGACGTTAAGGAAATATGAGACATCTAGGACGTCTGGGACGTCTGGGACGTTAAAGACATATGGGACATTTAGGACGCCTGGGACATTAGTGACATATGGGACATCTGGGACGCATGGGATATTAGGGACATATGGGACATCTGGGACGTCTGGGACGTTAGAAACATATGGGACATCTGGGACGTCTGAGACGTTAAGGACATATGGGACATCTAGGACGTCTGAGACGTTTGGGACGTTAGGGACATATGTGACATTTAGGACGCCTGGAACATTAGGGACATATGGGACATATGGGACATCTGGGACGTCTGGGACGTTAGGGACATATGGGACATCAGGGACGTCTGGGACGTTAGGGACTTATGGAACATCTAGGACGCCTGGGACATTAGGGACATATGGGACATATGGGACATCTGGGACGTCTGGGACGTTAGGGACATATGGGACATCAGGGACGTCTGGGACGTTAAGGACATATGGGACATCTAGGACGTCTGGGACGTCTGGGACGTTAAGGACAAATGAGACATTTAGGTCGCCTGGGACATTAGGGACATATGGGACATCTGGGACGCCTGGGACATTAGGAACATATGGGAAATATGAGACATCTGGTACGTCTGGGACGTCTGGGAGGTTAGGGACATATAGGGCAAGTAGGATGTCTGGGACGTTAGGGACATATGGGACATCTAGGACGTCTAGGACGTCTGGGACGTTAGGGACATACGGGACAGCTGGGACGTCTGGGACGTTAAGGACATATGAGACATTTAGGACGTCTGGGACGTTAGGGACTTATGGAACATCTAGGACGCCTGGGACATTAGGGACATATGGGACATATGGGACATCTGGGACGTCTGGGACGTTAGGGACATATGGGACATCAGGGACGTCTGGGACGTTAAGGACATATGGGACATCTAGGACGTCTGGGACGTTAAGGACATATGGACATTTAGGACGCCCTGGACGTTAGGGACATATGGGACATATCGGCCATCTGGGACGCATGGGACATTAGGGACATATGGGACATATGGGACATCTGGGACGTCTGGGACGTTAGGGACATATGGGACATCTGGGACGTCTGGGACGTTAAGGACATATGGGACATCTAGGACGTCTGGGACGTTTGGGACGTTAAGGACATATGGGACATTTAGGAGGTCTGGGACGTTAAGGACATATGGAACATCTATGACGTCTGGGACGTTAGGGACATATGGAACATCTAGGACGCCTGAAACATTATGGACATATGGGACATATGGGACATATGGGACATCTGGTACGTCTGGGACGTAAGGGACATATGGGACATCTGGGACGTCTGAGACGTTAAGGACATATGAGACATTTAGGACGTCTGGGACGTTAGGGACATATGGAACATCTAGGACGCCTGAATCATTTGGGACATATGGGACATATGGGACATCTGGGACGTCTGGGACGTTAAGGACATATGGGACATCTAGGACGTCTGGGACGTCTGGGAAGTTAAGGACAAATGGGACATTTAGGACGCCTTGGACATTAGGGACATATGGGACATATGGACATCTGGGACGTGTGGGAAATTAGTGACATATGGGAGATCTGGGACGTCTGGGACGTTAGGGACATATGGGACATCTGGGACGTTTGGGACGTTAAGGACATATGGGACATCTAGGACGTCTGGGACATCTGGGACGTTAAGGACATATGGGACGTTTAGGAGGTCTGGGACGTTAGGGACATATGGAACATCCATGACGTCTGGGACGTTAGGGACATATGGAACATCTAGGACGCCTGAAACATTATGGACATATGGGACATATGGGACATATGGGACATCTGGTACGTCTGGGACGTAAGGGACATATGGAACATCTGGGACGTCTGAGACGTTAAATACATATGGGACATTTAGGACGTCTGGACGTTAGGGACATATGGAACATCTAGGACGCCTGAAACATTAGGGACATATGGGACATATGGGACATCTGGGACGTCTGGGACGTTAGGGTCATATGGGACATCTGGGACGTCTGGGACGTTAAGGACATATGGGACATTTAGGACGCCTTGGACATTAGGGACATATGGGACATCTGGGGCGCCTGGGACATTAGGGACCAATGGGAGATCTGGGACGTCTGGGACGTTAGGGACATATGGACATCTGGGACGTCTGGGACGTTAAGGACATATGGGACATCTAGGACGTCTGGGACATCTGGGACTTTAAGGACATATGGGACATTTAAGACGCCTGGGACATTAGGGTCATATGGGACGTCTGGGACGTTAGGGTCATATGGGACATCTGGACGTCTGCGACGTTAAGGAAATATGAAACATCTAGGACGTCTGGGACATCTGGGACGTAAAGGACATATGGGACATTTAGGACGCCTGGGACATTAGGGACATATGGGACATATGGGACATCTGGGACGCATGGGATATTAGGGACATATGGGACATCTGGGACGTCTGGGACGTTAGAAACATATGGGACATCTAGGACGTCTGAGACGTTTGGGACGTTAAGGACATATGTGACATTTAGGACGCCTGGGACATTAGGGACATATGGGATATATGGGACATCTGGGACGCCTGGGACGTTAGGGACATATAGGACATCTAGGACGTCTGCGACGTCTGGGACGTTAGGGACATATAGGACATCTAGGACGTCTGCGACGTCTGGACGTTAGGGACATACGGGACAGCTGGGACGTCTGGGACGTTAAGGACATATGGGACATATAGGACGTCTGGGACGTTAGGGACATATGGAACATCTAGGACGCCTGGGACATTAGGGACTATGCGACATATGGGACATCTGGGACATCTGGGACGTTAGGAACATATGGGACATCTAGGACGTCTGGGACGTTAAGGACATATGGGACATTTAGGACGTCTGGGACGTTAGGGACATATGGAACATCTAGGACGCCTGGGACATTAGAGACATATGGGACATATGGGACATCTGGGACGTCTGGGACGTTAGGGACATATGGAGAATCTGGGACGTTGAGGTCATATGGGACATCAAGGAAATCTAGGACGTTAAGGACATATGGGACATCTGGGACGTCTGGGACGTTAGGGACATATGGGACATCTGGGACGTCTGGGACATTAGGGACATATGGGACATATGGGACATCTGGGACGTCTGGGACGTTAGGGACATATGGGACATTTGAGACGTCTGGGACGTTAGGGACATATGGGATATCTAGGACGTCTGGGACGTCTGGACATTAGGGACATACGGGACAGCAGGGACGTCTGGGACGTTAGGGACATATGGAACATCTAGGACGCTTGGGAAATTAGGAACATATGGACATATGGGACATCTGGATCGTCTGGGACGTTAGGGTCATATGGGACATCTGGGACGTCTGGGACGTTAAGGAAATATGAGACATCTAGGACGTCTGGGACGTCTGGGACGTTAAGGACATATGGGACATTTAGGACGCCTGGGACATTAGAGACATATGGGACATATGGGACATCTGGGACGCATGGGATATTAGGGACATATGGGACAGCTGGGACGTCTGGGACGTTAGAAAACATATGGGACATCTGGGACGTCTGAGACGTTAAGGACATATGGGACATCTAGGACGTCTGAGACGTTTGGGACGTTAAGGACGTATGTGACATTTAGGAGGCTGGGACATTAGGGACATATGGGGTATATATGACATCTGGGACGCCTGGGACATTAGGGACATATGGGACATCTGGGACGTCTGGGACGTTAGGGACAAATAGGACATCTAGGACGTCTGGGACGCCTGGGACGTTAGGGACATACGGACAGCTGGGACGTCTGGGACGTTAAGGACATATGGGACATATAGGACGTCTGGGACGTAAGGGACATATGGAACATCTAGGGCGCCTGGGACATTAGGGAGATATGGGACATATGGACATCTGGAACGTCTGGGACGTTAGGAACATATGGGACATCTAGGACGTCTGGGACGTTAAGGACATATGGACATTTAGGACGTCTGGGACGTTAGGGGACATATGGAACATCTAGGACGCCTGGGACATTAGGGACATATGGGACATATGGGACATCTGGGACGTCTGGGACGTTAGGAACATGTGGGACATCTAGGACGTCTGGGACGTTAAGGACATATGGGACATCTAGGACGTCTGGGATGTCTGGGACGTTAAAGACATATGGGAGATTTAGGACGCCTGGGACATTAGAGACATATGGGAAATATGGGACATCTGGGACGTCTGGGACGTAAGTGGACATATGGAGCATCTGGGACGTTGAGGGACGTATGGGACATCTAGGAAATCTAGGACGTTAAGGACATATGGGACATCTGGGACGTCTGGGACGTTAGGGACATATGGGACATCTGGACGTCTGGGACATTAGGGACATATGGGACATATGGGACATCTGGGACGTCTGGGACGTTAGGGACATATGGGACATTTGGGACGTCTGGGACGTTAGGGACATATGGGACATCTAGGACGTCTGGGACGTCTGGGACATACGGGACATTTAGGACGTCTGGGACTTTAGGGACAAATGGAACATTTAGGACGTTTGGGACATTAGGGACATATGGGACATCTGAGACGTCTGGGACGTTAGGACTATATGGGACAGCTGCGTCTGGGACGTTAAGGACATATGGGACATCTAGGACGTCTGGGACGTCTGGGACGTTAAGGACATATGAGACATTTAGGTCGCCTGGGACATTAGGGACATATGGGACATCTGGGACGCCTGGGACATTAGGGACATATGGGAAATATGAGACATCTGGTACGTCTGGGACGTCTGGGAGGTTAGGGACATATAGGACAAGTAGGATGTCTGGGACGTTAGGGACATATGGGACATCTAGGACGTCTAGGACGTCTGGGACGTTAGGGACATACGGGACAGCTGGGACGTCTGGGACGTTAAGGACATATGAGACATTTAGGACGTCTGGGACGTTAGGGACATATGGAACATTTAGGACGCCTGGGACATTAGGGACATATGGGACATATGGGACATCTGGGACGTCTGGGACGTTAGGGACATATGGGACATCTGGGACGTCTGGGACGTTAGAGACATACGGACAGCTGGACGTCTGGGACGTTAAGGACATATGAGACATTTAGGACGTCTGGGACGTTAGGGACATATGGAACATCTAGGACGCCTGGGACATTAGGGACATATGGGACATATGGGACATCTGGGACGTCTGGGACGTTAGGGACATATGGAACATCTAGGACGCCTGGGACATTAGGGACATATGGGGTCATATGGGACATTTGGGTCGTCTGGGACGTTAGGGACATATGGGACATCTGGGACGTCTGGGACGTTAGGGACATATGGGACATCTGGGACGTCTGGGACGTTAAGGACATATGGGACATCTAGGACGTCTGGGACGTTTGGGACGTTAAGGACATATGGGACATTTAGGAGGTCTGGGACGTTAAGGACATATGGAACATCTATGACGTCTGGGACGTTAGTGACATATGGAACATCTAGGACGCCTGAAACATTATGGACATATGGGACATATGGGACATATGGGACATCTGGTACGTCTGGGACGTAAGGGACATATGGGACATCTGGGACGTCTGAGACGTTAAGGACATATGAGACATTTAGGACGTCTGGGACGTTAGGGACATATGGAACAACTAGGACGCCTGAAACATTTGGGACATATGGGACATATGGGACATCTGGACGTCTGGGACGTTAGGGTCATATGGGACATCTGGACGTCTGGGACGTTAAGGACATATGGGACATCTAGGACGTCTGGGACGTCTGGGACGTTAGGACAAATGGGACATTTAGGACGCCTTGGACATTAATGACATATGGACATATGGGACATCTGGGACGTGTGGGACATTAGTGACATATGGGAGATCTGGACGTCTGGGACGTTAGGGACATATGGGACATCTGGGACGTTTGGGACGTTAAGGACATATGGGACATCTAGGACGTCTGGATATCTGGGACGTTAAGGACATATGGGACGTTTAGGAGGTCTGGGACGTTAGGGACATATGGAACATCCATGACGTCTGGGACGTTAGGGACATATGGAACATCTAGGACGCCTGAAACATTATGGACATATGGGACATATGGGACATATGGGACATATGGGACATCTGGTACGTCTGGGACGTAAGGGACATATGGGACATCTGGGACGTCTGAGACGTTAAATACATATGGGACATTTAGGACGTCTGGGACGTTAGGGACATATGGAACATCTAGGACGCCTGAAAACATTAGGAACATATGGGCATATGGGACATCTGGGACGTCTGGGACGTTAGGATCATATGGGACATCTGGGACGTCTGGGACGTTAAGGGACATATGGGACATCTAGGACGTCTGGGACGTTTGGGACGTTAAGGATATATGGGACATTTAGGACGCCTTGGACTTAGGGACATATGGGACATATGGGACATCTGGGGCACCTGGGACATTAGGGACATATGGGAGATCTGGGACGTCTGGACGTTAGGGACATATGGGACATCTGGGACGTCTGGGACGTTAAGGACATATGGGACATCTAGGACGTCTGGGACATCTGGGACGTTAAGGACATATGGGACATTTAAGACGTTTGGGACATTAGGGACATATGGGACATATGGGACATCTGGGACGTCTGGACGTTAGGGACATATGGGACATCTGATACGTCTGAGACGTTAAAGACATATGGGACATTTCAGACGCCTTGGACATTAGGACATATGGGACATGTGGGACATCTGGGACGCCTGCGACATTAAGGACATATGGGACGTTAGGGACATATGGAACATCTAGGACGCCTGGGACATTAGGAACATATGGGACATCTGGGACGTCTGGGACGTTAGGGACATATGATCTAGGACGTCTGGGACGTCTGGGAGGTTAGGGACATACGGGACAGCTGAGACGTCTTGGACGTTAGGGACATATGGTACATCTGGGGCGACTGGGACGTTAATGACATATAGGACATCTAGGACGTCTATGACGTTAGGGACATATGATCTAGGACGTCTGGGACGTCTGGGAGGTAGGGACATACGGGACAGCTGAGACGTCTTGGACGTTAGGACATATGGGACATCTGGGACGTCTTGGACGTTAAGGACATATAGGACATCTAGGACGTCTGGGACGTCTGGGACGTTAAGGACATATGAGACATTTGAACGCCTGGGACATTAGGGACATATGGAATATATGAGACATCTGGGACGCCTGGGACATTAGGGACATATGGAACATATGGGACATCTGGGACGTCTGGTACGTTAGGGACATATGGGACATCTGGGACGTCTGGGACGTTAAGAACATATGGGACATCTAGGACGTCTGGGACGTCTGGACGTTAAGGACATATGGGACATTTAAGAAGCCTAGGACATTAGGGACATATGGGACATATGGGACATCTGAGACGTTTGGAACGTGTGGGGACGTTAGGGACATACAGGACATCTAGGACGTCTGGGGACGTTAAGAACATATGGGACATCTAGGACGTCTGGGACGTTAGGGACATATGGAACATCTAGGACGCCTGGGACATTAGGGACATATGGGACATATGGGACATCTGGGACGTCTGGGACGTTAGGAACATATGGGATATCTAGGACGTCTGGGACGTTTAAGGACATATGGGACATCTAGGACGTCTGGGATGTCTGGGACGTTAAGGACATATGGGAGATTTAGGACGCTTGGGACATTAGGAACATATGGGACATATGGAACATCTGGGACGCCTGGGACATTAGAGACATATGGGACTTATGGGACATCTGGGACGTCTGGGACGTTAGGGACATATGGAGCATCTGGGACGTTGAGGACGTATGGGACATCTAGGAAATCTAAGACGTTAAGGACATATGGGACATCTGGGACGTCTGGGACGTTAGGACATATGGGACATCTGGGACGTCTGGTACATTAGGGACATATGGGACATATGGGACATCTGGGACGTCTGGGACGTTAGGGACATATGGGACATTTGGGACGTCTGGGACGTTAGGGACATATGGGACATCTAGGACGTCTGGGACGTCTGGGACATAAGGGACATTTAGGACGTCTGGGACTTAGGGACATATGGAACATTTAGGACGTTTGGGACATTAGGGACATATGGGACATCTGAGACGTCTGGGACGTTAGGGATATATGGGACAGCTGCGTCTGGGACGTTAAGGACATATGGGACATCTAGGACGTCTGGACGTCTGGGACGTTAAGGACATATGAGACATTTAGGTCGCCTGGGACATTAGGGGACATATGGGGCACCTGGGACGCCTGGACATTAGGGACATATGGGACATATGAGACATCTGGTACGTCTGGGACGTCTGGGACGTTAGGGACATATAGGACAAGTAGGATGTCAGGGACGTTAGGGACATATGGGACATATGGGACATTTGGGACGTCTGGGACGTTAGGGACATATGGGACATCTGGAACGTCTGGGACGTTAGGGACATATGGGACATCTGGGACGTCTGGGACGTAAGGACATATGGAACATCTAGGACGCCTGGGACATTAGGGACATATGGGACATATGGGACATTTGGGACGTCTGGGACGTTAGGGACATATGGGACATCTGGACGTCTGGGACGTTAAGGACATATGGGACATCTGGGACGTCTGGGACGTTAAGGACATATGGGACATCTAGGACGTCTGGGACGTTTGGGACGTTAAGGACATATGGGACATTTAGGAGGTCTGGGACGTTAAGGACATATGGAACATCTATGACGTCTGGGACGTTAGTGACATATGGAACATCTAGGACGCCTGAAACATTATGGACATATGGGACATATGGGACATATGGTACGTCTGGGACGTAAGGGACATATGGGACATCTGGGACGTCTGAGACGTTAAGGATATATGAGACATTTAGGACGTCTGGGACGTTAGGGACATATGGAACATCTAGGACGCCTGAAACATTTGGGACATATGGGACATATGGACATCTGGGACGTCTGGGACGTTAGGGTCATATGGGACAATCTGGGACGGTCTGGGACGTTAACGACATATGGGACATCTAGGACGTCTGGGACATCTGGGACGTTAAGGACAAATGGGACATTTAGGACGCCTTGGACATTAATGACATATGGGACATATGGGACATCTGGGACGTGTGGGACATTAGTGACATATGGGAGATCTGGGACGTCTGGGACGTTAGGGACATATGGGACATCTGGGACGTTTGGGACGTTAAGGACATATGGGACATCTAGGACGTCTGGGATATCTGGGACGTTAAGGACATATGGGACGTTTAGGAGGTCTGGGACGTTAGGGACATATGGAACATCCATGACGTCTGGGACGTTAGGGACATATGGAACATCTAGGACGCCTGAAACATTATGGACATATGGGACATATGGGACATATGGGACATATGGGACATCTGGTACGTCTGGGACGTAAGGGACATATGGGACATCTGGGACGTCTGAGACATTAAATACATATGGGACATTTAGGACGTCTGGGACGTTAGGGACATATGGAACATCTAGGACGCCTGAAACATTAGGAACATATGGGACATATGGGACATCTGGGACATCTGGGACGTTAGGATCATATGGGACATCTGGGACGTCTGGGACGTTAAGGACATATGGGACATCTAGGACGTCTGGGACGTCTGGGACGTTAAGGATATATGGGACATTTAGGACGCCTTGGACATTAGGGACATATGGGACATATGGGACATCTGGGGCGCCTGGAACATTAGGGACATATGGGAGATCTGGGACGTCTGGGACGTTAGGGACATATGGGACATCTGGGACGTCTGGGACGTTAAGGACATATGGGACATCTAGGACGTCTGGGACATCTGGGACGTTAAGGACATATGGGACATTTAAGACGCCTGGGACATTAGGGACATATGGGACATATGGGACATCTGGGACGTCTGGGACGTTAGGGACATATGGGACATCTGATACGTCTGAGACGTTAAGGACATATGGGACATTTCAGACGCCTTGGACATTAGGGACATATGGGACATGTGGGACATCTGGGACGCCTGCGACATTAAGGACATATGGGACGTTAGGGACATAGGGAACATCTAGGACGCCTGGGACATTAGGAACATATGGGACATCTGGGACGTCTGGGACGTTAGGGACATATGATCTAGGACGTCTGGGACGTCTGGGAGGTTAGGGACATACGGGACAGCTGAGACGTCTTGGACGTTAGGGACATATGGGACATCTGGGGCGTCTGGGACGTTAAGGACATATAGGACATCTAGGACGTCTATGACGTTAGGGACATATGATCTAGGACGTCTGGGACGTCTGGGAGGTTAGGGACATACGGGACAGCTGAGACGTCTTGGACGTTAGGGACATATGGGACATCTGGGACGTCTTGGACGTTAAGGACATATAGGACATCTAGGACGTCTGGGACGTCTGGGACGTTAAGGACATATGAGACATTTTGAACGCCTGGGACATTAGGGACATATGGAATATATGAGACATCTGGGACGCCTGGGACATTAGGGACATATGGAACATATGGGACATCTGGGACGTCTGGTACGTTAGGGACATATGGGACATCTGGGTCGTCTGGGACGTTAAGAACATATGGGACATCTAGGACGTCTGGGACGTCTGGGACGTCTGGGACGTTAAGGACATATGGGACATTTAAGAAGCCTAGGACATTAGGGACATATGGGACATATGGGACATCTGAGACGTTTGGAACGTCTGGGACGTTAGGGACATACAGGACATCTAGGACGTCTGGGACGTTAAGAACATATGGGACATCTAGGACGTCTGGGACGTTAGGGACATATGGAACATCTAGGACGCCTGGGACATTAGGGACATATGGGACATATGGGACATCTGGGACGTCTGGGACGTTAGGAACATATGGGATATCTAGGACGTCTGGGACGTTAAGGACATATGGGACATCTAGGACGTCTGGGATGTCTGGGACGTTAAGGACATATGGGAGATTTAGGACGCCTGGGACATTAGGAACATATGGGACATATGGAACATCTGGGACGCCTGGGACATTAGAGACATATGGGACATATGGGACATCTGGGACGTCTGGGACGTTAGGGACATATGGAGCATCTGGGACGTTGAGGACGTATGGGACATCTAGAAAATCTAGGACGTTAAGGACATATGGGACATCTGGGACGTCTGGAACGTTAGGACATATGGGACATCTGGGACGTCTGGGACATTAGGGACATATGGGACATATGGGACATCTGGGACGTCTGGGACGTTAGGGACATATGGGACATTTGGGACGTCTGGGACGTTAGGGACATATGGGACATCTAGGACGTCTGGGACGTCTGGGACATAAGGGACATTTAGGACGTCTGGGACTTTAGGGACATATGGAACATTTAGGACGTTTGGGACATTAGGGACATATGGGACATCTGAGACGTCTGGGACGTTAGGGATATATGGGACAGCTGCGTCTGGGACGTTAAGGACATATGGGACATCTAGGACGTCTGGGACGTCTGGGACGTTAAGGACATATGAGACATTTAGGTCGCCTGGGACATTAGGGGCATATGGGGCACCTGGGACGCCTGGGACATTAGGGACATATGGGACATATGAGACATCTGGTACGTCTGCGACGTCTGGGACGTTAGGGACATATAGGACAAGCAGGATGTCTGGGACGTTAGGGACATATGGGACATCTAGGACGTCTAGGACGTCTGGGACATTTGAGACATTTAGGACGTCTGGGACGTTAGGGACATATGGAACGTCTAGGACGCCTGGGACATTAGGGACATATGGGACATATGGGTCATCTGGGACGTCTGGGACGTTAGGGACATATGGGACATCTGGGACGTCTGGGACGTTAAGGACATATGGGACATCTAGGACGTCTGGGACGTCTGGGACGTTAAGGACATATGGGACATTTAGGACGCCCTGGACATTAGGGACATATGGGACATATCGGCCATCTGGGACGCATGGGACATTAGGGACATATGGGACATATGGGACATCTGGGACGTCTGGGACGTTAGGGACATATAGGACATCTGGGACGTCTGAAACGTTTGGGACGTTAAGGACATATGGGACATTTAGGAGGTCTGGGACGTTAAGGACATATGGAACATCTATGACGTCTGGGACGTTAGGGACATATGGAACATCTAGGACGCCTGAAACATTATGGACATATGGAACATATGGGACATATGGGACATCTGGTACGTCTGGGACGTAAGGGACATATGGGACATCTGGGGCGTCTGAGAGGTTAAGGACATATGAGACATTTAGGACGTCTGGGACGTTAGGGACATATGGAACATCTAGGACGCCTGAAACATTTGGAACATATGGGACATATGGGACATCTGGGACGTCTGGGACGTTAGGGTCATATGGGACATCTGGGACGTCTGGGACGTTAAGGACATATGGGACATCTAGGACGTCTGGGACGTCTGGGACGTTAAGGACATATGGGACATTTAGGACGCCTTGGACATTAGGGACATATGGGACATATGAGACATCTGGGACGTGTGGGACATTAGTGACATATGGGAGATCTGGGACGTCTGGGACGTTAGGGACATATGGGACATCTGGGACGTCTGGGACGTTAAGGACATATGGGACATCTAGGACGTCTGGGACATCTGGGACATTAAGGACATATGGGACATTTAGGAGGTCTGGGACGTTATGGACATATGGAACATCTATGACGTCTGGGACGTTAGGGACATATGGAACATCTAGGACGCCTGAAACATTAGGAACATATGGGACATATGGGACATCTGGGACATCTGGGACGTTAGGATCATATGGGACATCTGGGACGTCTGGGACGTTAAGGACATATGGGACATCTAGGACGTCTGGGACGTCTGGGACGTTAAGGATATATGGGACATTTAGGACGCCTTGGACATTAGGGACATATGGGACATATGGGACATCTGGGGCGCCTGGGACATTAGGGACATATGGGAGATCTGGGACGTCTGGGACGTTAGGGACATATGGGACATCTGGGACGTCTGGGACGTTAAGGACATATGGGACATCTAGGACGTCTGGGACATCTGGGACGTTAAGGACATATGGGACATTTAAGACGCCTGGGACATTAGGGACATATGGGACATATGGGACATCTGGGACGTCTGGGACGTTAGGGACATATGGGACATCTGATACGTCTGAGACGTTAAGGACATATGGGACATTTCAGACGCCTTGGACATTAGGGACATATGGGAAATGTGGGACATCTGGGACGCCTGCGACATTAAGGACATATGGGACGTTAGGGACATATGGAACATCTAGGACGCCTGGGACATTAGGAACATATGGGACATCTGGGACGTCTGGGACGTTAGGGACATATGATCTAGGACGTCTGGGACGTCTGGGAGGTTAGGGACATACGGGACAGCTGAGACGTCTTGGACGTTAGGGACATATGGGACATCTTCGGCGTCTGGGACGTTAAGGACATATAGGACATCTAGGACGTCTATGACGTTAGGGACATATGATCTAGGACGTCTGGGACGTCTGGGAGGATAGGGACATACGGGACAGCTGAGACGTCTTGGACGTTAGGGACATATGGGACATCTGGGACGTCTTGGACGTTAAGGACATATACGACATCTAGGACGTCTGGGACGTCTGGGACGTTAAGGACATATGAGACATTTTGAACGCCTGGGACATTAGGGACATATGGAATATATGAGACATCTGGGACGCCTGGGACATTAGGGACATATGGAACATATGGGACATCTGGGACGTCTGGTACGTTAGGGACATATGGGACATCTGGGTCGTCTGGGACGTTAAGAACATATGGGACATCTAGGACGTCTGGGACGTCTGGGACGTCTGGGACGTTAAGGACATATGGGACATTTAAGAAGCCTAGGAATTAGGGACATATGGGACATATGGGACATCTGAGACGTTTGGAACGTCTGGGACGTTAGGGACATACAGGACATCTAGGACGTCTGGGACGTTAAGAACATATGGGACATCTAGGACGTCTGGGACGTTAGGGACATATGGAACATCTAGGACGCCTGGGACATTAGGGACATATGGGACATATGGGACATCTGGGACGTCTGGGACGTTAGGAACATATGGGATATCTAGGACGTCTGGGACGTTAAGGACATATGGGACATCTAGGACGTCTGGGATGTCTGGGACGTTAAGGACATATGGGAGATTTAGGACGCCTGGGACATTAGGAACATATGGGACATATGGAACATCTGGGACGCCTGGGACATTAGAGACATATGGGACATATGGGACATCTGGGACGTCTGGGACGTTAGGGACATATGGAGCATCTGGGACGTTGAGGACGTATGGGACATCTAGAAAATCTAGGACGTTAAGGACATATGGGACATCTGGGACGTCTGGGACGTTAGGACATATGGGACATCTGGGACGTCTGGGACATTAGGGACATATGGGACATATGGGACATCTGGGACGTCTGGGACGTTAGGGACATATGGGACATTTGGGACGTCTGGGACGTTAGGGACATATGGGACATCTAGGACGTCTGGGACGTCTGGGACATAAGGGACATTTAGGACGTCTGGGACTTTAGGGACATATGGAACATTTAGGACGTTTGGGACATTAGGGACATATGGGACATCTGAGACGTCTGGGACGTTAGGGATATATGGGACAGCTGCGTCTGGGACGTTAAGGACATATGGGACATCTAGGACGTCTGGGACGTCTGGGACGTTAAGGACATATGAGACATTTAGGTCGCCTGGGACATTAGGGACATATGGGGCACCTGGGACGCCTGGGACATTAGGGACATATGGGACATATGAGACATCTGGTACGTCTGCGACGTCTGGGACGTTAGGGACATATAGGACAAGCAGGATGTCTGGGACGTTAGGGACATATGGGACATCTAGGACGTCTAGGACGTCTGGGACATTTGAGACATTTAGGACGTCTGGGACGTTAGGGACATATGGAACGTCTAGGACGCCTGGGACATTAGGGACATATGGGACATATGGGTCATCTGGGACGTCTGGGACGTTAGGGACATATGGGACATCTGGGACGTCTGGGACGTTAAGGACATATGGGACATCTAGGACGTCTGGGACGTCTGGGACGTTAAGGACATATGGGACATTTAGGACGCCCTGGACATTAGGGACATATGGGACATATCGGCCATCTGGGACGCATGGGACATTAGGGACATATGGGACATATGGGACATCTGGGACGTCTGGGACGTTAGGGACATATAGGACATCTGGGACGTCTGAAACGTTTGGGACGTTAAGGACATATGGGACATTTAGGAGGTCTGGGACGTTAAGGACATATGGAACATCTATGACGTCTGGGACGTTAGGGACATATGGAACATCTAGGACGCCTGAAACATTATGGACATATGGAACATATGGGACATATGGGACATCTGGTACGTCTGGGACGTAAGGGACATATGGGACATCTGGGGCGTCTGAGAGGTTAAGGACATATGAGACATTTAGGACGTCTGGGACGTTAGGGACATATGGAACATCTAGGACGCCTGAAACATTTGGAACATATGGGACATATGGGACATCTGGGACGTCTGGGACGTTAGGGTCATATGGGACATCTGGGACGTCTGGGACGTTAAGGACATATGGGACATCTAGGACGTCTGGGACGTCTGGGACGTTAAGGACATATGGGACATTTAGGACGCCTTGGACATTAGGGACATATGGGACATATGAGACATCTGGGACGTGTGGGACATTAGTGACATATGGGAGATCTGGGACGTCTGGGACGTTAGGGACATATGGGACATCTGGGACGTCTGGGACGTTAAGGACATATGGGACATCTAGGACGTCTGGGACATCTGGGACGTTAAGGACATATGGGACATTTAGGAGGTCTGGGACGTTATGGACATATGGAACATCTATGACGTCTGGGACGTTAGGGACATATGGAACATCTAGGACGCCTGAAACATTATGGACATATGGGACATATGGGACATATGGGACATCTGGTACGTCTGGAACGTAAGGGACATATGAGACATCTGGACGTCTGAGACTTTAAAGACATATGGGACATTTAGGACGTCTGGGACGTTAGGGACATATGGAACATCTAGGACGCCTGAAACATTAGGGACATATGGGACATATGGGACATCTGGGACGTCTGGGACGTTAGGGTCATATGGGACATCTGACACGTCTGGGACGTTAAGGACATATGGGATATCTAGGACGTCTGGGACGTCTGGGACGTTAAGGACATATGGGACATTTAGGACGCCTTGGACATTAGGGACATATGGGACATATGGGAAATCCGGGACGCCTGGGACATTAGGGACATATGGGAAATCTGGGACGTCTGGGACGTTAGAGACATATGGGACATCTGGGACGTCTGGGACGTTAAGGACATATGGGACATCTAGGACGTCTGGGACATCTGGGACGTTAAGGACATATGGGATATTTAAGACGCCTGGGACATTAGGGACATATGGGACATATGGGACATGTGGGACGTCTGGGACGTTAGGGACATATGGGACATCTGATACGTCTGAGACGTTAAGGACATATGGGACATCTATGACGTCTGGGACATCTGGGACGTTAAGGACATATGGGACATTTCAGACGCCTTGGACATTAGGGACATATGGGACATGTGGGACATCTGGGACGCCTGCGACATTAAGGACATATGGGACGTTAGGGACATATGGAACATCTAGGACGCCTGGGACATTAGGGACATATGGGACATCTGGGACGTCTGGGACGTTAGGGACATATGATCTAGGACGTCTGGGACGTCTGGGAGTTTAGGGACATACGGGACAGCTGAGACGTCTTGGACGTTAGGGACATATGGGAGATCTGGGACGTCTGGGACGTTAAGGACATATAGGACATCTAGGACGTCTGGGACGTTAGGGACATATGATCTAGGACGTCTGGGACGTCTGGGAGGTTAGGGACATCCGGGACAGCTGAGACGTCTTGGACGTTAGGGACATATGGGACATCTGGGACGTCTGGGACGTTAAGGACTTATAGGACATCTAGGACGTCTGGGACGTCTGGGACGTTAAGGATATATGAGACATTTTGAACGCCTGGGACATTAGGGACATGGAATATATGGGACATCTGGGACGCCTGGGACATTAGGGACATATGGAACATATGGGACATCTGGGACGTCTGGTACGTTAGGGACATATGGGACATCTGGGACGTCTGGGACGTTAAAAACATATGGGACATCTAGGACGTCTGGGAGGTCTGGGACGTTAAGGACATATGGGACATTTAGGAAGCCTAGGACATTAGGGACATATGGGACATATGGGACATCTGGGACGTTTGGAACGTCTGGGACGTTAGGGACATACAGGACATCTAGGACGTCTGGTACGTTAAGAACATATGGGACATCTAGGATGGCTGGGACGTCTGGGACGTTAAGGACATATGTGACATTTAGGACGCCTGGGATATTAGGAACATATGGGACATATGGGACATCTGGGACGTTTGGAACGTCTGGGACGTTAGGGACATACAGAACATTTAGGACGTCTGGGACGTTAGAGACATATGATCTAGGACGTCTGAAACGTCTGGGACGTTAGGGACATATGGGACATCTGGGACGTCTGGGACGTTAAGGACATATGGGACATCTAGGACGTCTGGGACGTCTGGGACGTTAAGGACATATGGGACATTTAGGACGCCCTGGACATTAGGGACATATGGGACATATCGGCCATCTGGGACGCCTGAGACATTAAGGACATCTGGGACGTCTGGGACGTTAGGGACATATGGGACATCTGGGACGTCTGGGACGTTAAGGACATATGAGACATCTAGGACGTCTGGGACGTTTGGGACGTTTAGGACATATGGGACATTTAGGAGGTCTGGGACGTTAGGGACATATGGAACATCTATGACGTCTAGGACGTTAGGGACATATGGAACATCTAGTACGCCTGAAACATTATGGACATATGGGACATATGGGACATCTGGTACGTCTGGGACGTAAGGGACATATGGGACATCTGGGACGTCTGAGACGTTAAGGACATATGGGACATTTAGGACGTCTGGGACGTTAGGTACATATGGAACATCTAGGACGCCTGAAACATTAGGGACAATGGGACCTATGGGACATCTGGGACGTCTGGGACGTTAAGGACATATGGGACATTTAGAACGCCTTGGACATTAAGGAGATATGGGACATATGGGACATATGGGACATCTGGGACGCCTGGGACGTTAAGGACATATGGGACATCTAGGACGTCTGGGACGTCTGGGACGTTAAGGACATATGTGACATTTAGGACGCCTGGGACATTAGGGACATATAGGGTATATATGACGTCTGGGACGTCTGGGACGTTAGGGACATACGGGACAGCTGGGACGTCTGGGACGTTAAGGACATATGGGACATATAGGACGTCTTGGACGTAAGGGACATATGAAACATCTAGGGCGCCTGGAACATTAGGGAGATATGGGACATATGGGACATCTGGAACGTCTGGGACGTTAGGAACATATGGGACATCTAGGACGTCTGGGACGTTAAGGACATATGGGACATTTAGGACGTCTGGGACGTTAGGGACATATGGAACATCTAGGACGTCTGGGACATTAGGGACATATGGAACATATGGGACATCTGGGACGTCTGGGACGTTAGGAACATATGGGACATCTAGGACGTCTGGGACGTTAAGGACATATGGGACATCTAGGACGTCTGGGATGTCTGGGACGTTAAGGACATATGGGAGATTTAGGAGGCCTGGGACATTAGGAACGTATGGGACATATGGAACATTTGGGACGCCTGGGACATTAGAGACATGTGGGAAATATGGGACATCTGGGACGTCTGGGACGTTAGGGACATATGGAGCATCTGGGACGTTGAGGACGTATGGGACATCTAGGAAATCTAGGACGTTAAGGACATATGGGACATCTGGGACGTCTGGGACGTTAGGGACATATGGGACATCTGGGACGTCTGGGACATTAGGGACATATGGGACATATGGGACATCTGGGACGTCTGGGACGTTAGGGACATATGGGACATTTGGGACGTCTGGGACGTTAGGGACATATGGGACATCTAGGACGTCTGGGACGTCTGGGACATATGGGACATTTAGGACGTCTGGGACTTTAGGGACATATGGAACATTTAGGACGTTTGGGACATTAGGGACATATGGGACATCTGAGACGTCTGGGACGTTAGGGCTATATGGGACAGCTGCGTCTGGGACGTTAAGGACATATGGGACATCTAGGACGTCTGGGACGTCTGGGACGTTAAGGACATATGAGACATTTAGGTCTCCTGGGACATTAGGGACATATGGGACATCTGGGACGCCTGGGACATTAGGGACATATGGGAAATATGAGACATCTGGTACGTCTGGGACGTTAAGGACATATGGGACATCTAGGACGTCTGGGACGTCTGGGACGTTAAGGACATATGGGACATTTAGGACGCCTTGGACATTAGGGACATATGGGACATATGGGACATCTGGAACGCCTGGGACATTAGGGACATATGGGAGATCTGGGACGTCTGGGACGTTAGGGACATATGGGACATCTGGGACGTCTGGGACGTTAAGGACATATGGGACATCTAGGACGTCTGGGACGTCTGGGACGTTAAGGACATATGGGACATTTAGGACGCCTTGGACATTAGGGACATATGGGACATATGGGACATCTGGAACGCCTGGGACATTAGGGACATATGGGAGATCTGGGACGTCTGGGACGTTAGGGACATATGGGACATCTAGGACGTCTGGGACATCTGGGACGTTAAGGACATATGGGACATTTAAGACGCCTGGGACATTAGGGACATATGGGACATATGAGACATTAGGGACATATGGGACATATGGGACATCTGGGACGTCTGGGACGTCAGGGACATATGGGACATCTGATACGTCTGAGACGTTAAGGACATATGGGACATTTCAGACGCCCTGGACATTAGAGACATATGGGACATGTGGGACATCTGGGACGCCTGCGACATTAAGGACATATGGGACGTTAGGGACATAATGAGCATCTAGGACGCCTGGGACATTAGGGACATATGGGACATCTGGGACGTCTGGGAGGTTAGGGACATACGGGACAGCTGAAACGTCTTGGACGTTAGGGACATATGGGACATCTGGGACGTCTGGGACGTTAAGGACATATAGGACATCTAGGACGTCTATGACGTTAGTGACATATGATCTAGGACGTCTGGGACGTCTGGGAGGTTAGGTACATACGGGATAGCTGAGACGTCTTGGACGTTAAGGACATATAGGACATCTAGGACGTCTGGGACGTCTGGGACGTTAAGGACATATGAGACATTTTGAACGCCTGGGACATTAGGGACATATGGAATATATGAGACATCTGGGACGCCTGGGACATTAGGGACATATGGAACATATGGGACATCTGGGACGTCTGGTACGTTAGGGACATATGGGACATCTGGGACGTCTGGGACGTTAAGAACATATGAGACATCTAGGACGTCTGGGACGTCTGGGACGTTAAGGACATATGGGACATTTAGGAAGCCTAGGACATTAGGGACATATGGGACATATGGGACATCTGGGACGTTTGGAACGTCTGGGACGTTAGGGACATACAGGACATCTAGGACGTCTGGGACGTTAAGAACATATGGGACATCTAGGACGTCTGGGACGTTAGGGACATATGGAACATCTAGCACGCCTGAAACATTTGGGACATATGGGACATATGGGACATCTGGGACGTCTGGGACGTTAGGGTCATATGGGACATCTGGGACGTCTGGGACGTTAAGGACATATGGGACATCTAGGACGTCTGTGACGTCTGGGACGTTAAGGACATATGGGACATTTAGGACGCCTTGGACATTAGAGACATATGGGACATCTGGGACGTCTGAGACGTTAAGGACATATGAGACATTTAGGACGTCTGGGACGTTAGGGACATATGGAACATCTGGGACGCCTGAAACATTTGGGACATATGGGACATATGGGACATCTGGGACGTCTGGGACGTTAGGGTCATATGGGACATCTGGGACGTTAAGGACATATGGGACATCTAGGACGTCTGGGACGTGTGGGACGTTAAGGACATATGGGACATTTAGGACGCCTTGGACATTAGGGACATATGGGACATCTGGGACATGTGGGACATTAGTGACATATGGGAGATCTGGGACGTCTGGGACGTTAGGGACATATGGGACATCTGGGACGTCTGGGACGTTAAGGACATATGGGACATCTAGGACGTCTGGGACATCTGGGACGTTAAGGACATATGGGACGTTTAGGAGGTCTGGGACGTTAAGGACATATGGAACATCTATGACGTCTGGGACGTTAGGGATATATGGAACATCTAGGACGCCTGAAACATTATGGACATATGGGACATATGGGACATATGGGACATCTGGTACGTCTGGGACGTAAGGGACATATGGGACATCTGGGACGTCTGAGACGTTAAAGACATATGGGACATTTAGGACGTCTGGGACGTTAGGGACATATGGAACATCTAGGACGCCTGAAACATTAGGGACATATGGGACATATGGGACATCTGGGACGTCTGGGACCTTAGGGTCATGTGGGACATCTGGGACGTCTTGGACGTTAAGGACATATGGGACATCTAGGACGTCTGGGACGTCTGGGACGTTAAGGACATATGGGACATTTAGGACGCCTTGGACATTAGGGACATATGGGACATCTGGGATGCCTGGGACATTAGGGACATATGGGAGAGCTGGGACGTCTGGGACGTTAGGGACATATGGGACATCTTGGACGTCTGGGACGTCTGGGACGTTAAGGACATATGGGACATTTAGGACGCCTTGGACATTAGGGACATATGGGACATCTGGGATGCCTGGGACATTAGGGACATATGGGAGAGCTGGGACGTCTGGGACGTTAGGGACATATGGGACATCTTGGACGTCTGGGACGTTAAGGACATATGGGACATCTAGGACGTCTGGGACATCTGGGACGTTAAGGACATATGGGACATTTAAGACGCCTGGGACATTAGGGACATATAGGACATATGGGACATCTGGGACGTCTGGGACGTTAGGGACATATGGGACATCTGATACGTCTAAGACGTTAAGAACATATGGGACATCTAGGACGTCTGGGACATCTGGGACGTTAAGGACATATGGGACATTTCAGACGCCTTGGACATTAGGGACATATGGGACATGTGGGACATCTGGGACGCCTGCGACATTAAGGACGTATGGGACGTTAGGGACATATGGAACATCTAGGACGCCTGGGACATTAGGGACATATGGGACATCTAGGACGTCTGGGACGTTAGGGACATATGATCTAGGACATCTGGGACGTCTGGGAGGTTAGGGACATACGGGACAGCTGAGACGTCTTGGACGTTAGGGACATATGGGACATCTGGGACGTCTGGGACGTTAAGGACATATAGGACATCTAGGACGTCTATGACGATAGGGACATATGATCTAGGACGTCTGGGACGTCTGGTAGGTTAGGGACATACGGGACAGCTGAGACGTCTTGGACGTTAGAAACATATGGGATATCTGGGACATCTGGGACGTTAAGGACATATAGGACATCTAGGACGTCTGGGACGTCTGGGACGTTAAGGACATATGAGACATTTTGAACGCCTGGGACATTAGGGACATATGGAATATATGGGACATCTGGGACGCCTGGGACATTAGGGACATATGGAACATATGGGACATCTGGGACGTCTGGTACGTTAGGGACATATGGGACATCTGGGACGTCTGGGACGTTAAGAACATATGGGACATCTAGGACGCCTGGGACGTTAAGGACATATGGGACATTTAGGAAGCCTAGGACATTAGAGACATATGGGACATATGGGACATCTGGGACGCCTGGGACATTAGGGACATATGCAACATATGGGACATCTGGGACGTCTGGTACGTTAGGGACATATGGGACATCTGGGACGTCTGGGACGTTAAGAACATATGGGACATCTAGGACGTTTGGAACGTCTGGGACGTTAGGGACATACAGGACATCTAGGACGTCTGGGACGTTAAGAACATATGGGACATCTAGGACGTCTGGGACGTTAGGGACATATGGAACATCTAGGACGCCTGGGACATTAGGGACATATGGGACATATGGGACATCTGGGACTCTGGGACGTCTGGGAGGTTAGGGACATATAGGACAAGTAGGATGTCTGGGACGTTAGGGACATATGGGACATCTAGGACGTCTAGGACGTCTGGGACGTTAGGGACATACGGGACAGCTGGGACGTCTGGGACGTTAGGGACATATGAGACATTTAGGACGTCTGGGACGTTAGGGACATATGGAACATCTAGGACGCCTGGGACATTAGGGACATATGGGACATATGGGACATCTGGGACGTCTGGGACGTTAGGGACATATGGAACATCTAGGACGCCTGGGACATTAGGGACATATGGGACATATAGGACATCTGGGACTCTGGGACGTCTGATAGGTTAGGGACATATAGGACAAGTAGGATGTCTGGGACGTTAGGGACATATGGGACATCTAGGACGTCTAGGACGTCTGGGACGTTAGGGACAGCTGGGACGTCTGGGACGTCTGGGACGTTAGGGACATATGAGACATTTAGGACGTCTGGGACGTTAGGGACATATGGAACATCTAGGACGCCTGGGACATTAGGGACATATGGGACATATGGGACATCTGGGACGTCTGGGACGTTAGGGACATATGGGACATCTGGGACGTCTGGGACGTTAAGGACATATGGGACATCTAGGACGTCTGGGACGTCTGGGACGTTAAGGACATATGGGACATTTAGGACGCCCTGGACATTAGGGACATATGGGACATATCGGCCATCTGGGACGATTGGGACATTAGGGACATATGGGACATATGGGACATCTGGGACGTCTGGGACGTTAGGGACATATGGGACATCTGGGACGTCTGGGACGTTAAGGACATATGGGACATCTAGGACGTCTGGGACGTTTGGGACGTTAAGGACATATGGGACATTTAGGAGGTCTGGGACGTTAAGGACATATGGAACATCTATGACGTCTGGGACGTTAGGGACATATGGAACATCTAGGACGCCTGAAACATTATGGACATATGGGACATATGGGACATATGGGACATCTGGTACGTCTGGGATGTAAGGGACATATGGGACATCTGGGACGTCTGAGAAGTTAAGGACATATGAGACATTTAGGACGTCTGGGACGTTAGGGACATATGGAACATCTAGGACGCCTGAAACAGTTGGGACATATGGGACATATGGGACATCTGGGACGTCTGGGACGTTAGGGTCATATGGGACATCTGGGACGTCTGGGACGTTAAGGACATATGGGACATCTAGGACGTCTGGGACGTCTGAGACGTTAAAGACATATGGGACATTTAGGATGTCTGGGACGTTAGGGACATATGAGACATCTAGGACGTCTAGGACGTCTGGGGCGTTAGGGACATACGGGACAGCTGGGACGTCTGGGACGTTAGGGACATATGAGACATTTTGGACGTCTGGGACGTTAGGGACATATGGAACATCTAGGACGCCTGGGACATTAGGGACATATGGGACATATGGGACATCTGGGACGTCTGGGACGTTAGGGACATATGGGACATCTGGGACGTCTGGGACGTTAAGGACATATGGGACATCTAGGACGTCTGGGACGTCTGGGACGTTAAGGACATATGGGACATTTAGGACGCCCTGGACATTAGGGACATATGGGACATATCGGCCATCTGGGACGCATGGGACATTAGGGACATATGGGACATATGGGACATCTGGGACGTCTGGGACGTTAGGGACATATGGGACATCTGGGACGTCTGGGACGTTAAGGACATATGGGACATCTAGGACGTCTGGGACGTTTGGGCCGTTAAGGACATATGGGACATTTAGGAGGTCTGGGACGTTAAGGACATATGGAACATCTATGACGTCTGGGACGTTAGGGACATATGGAACATCTAGGACGCCTGAAACATTATGGACATATGGGACATATGGGACATCTGGTACGTCTGGGACGTAAGGGACATATGGGACATCTGGGACGTCTGAGACGTTAAGGACATATGAGACATTTAGGACGTCTGGGACGTTAGGGACATATGGAACATCTAGGACGCCTGAAACAGTTGGGACATATGGGACATATGGGACATCTGGGACGTCTGGGACGTTAGGGTCATATGGGACATCTGGGACGTCTGGGACGTTAAGGACATATGGGACATCTAGGACGTCTGGGACGTCTGGGACGTTAAGGACATATGGGACATTTAGGACGCCTTGGACATTAGAGACATATGGGACATATGGGACATCTGGGACGTGTAGGACATTAGTGACATATGGGAGATCTGGGACGTCTGGGACGTTAGGGACATATGGGACATCTGGGACGTCTGGGACGTTAAGGACATATGGGACATCTAGGACGTCTGGGACATCTGGGACGTAAAGGACATATGGGACGTTTAGGAGGTCTGGGACGTTAGGCACATATGGAACATCTATGACGTCTGGGACGTTAGGGACATATGGAACATCTAGGACGCCTGAAACATTATGGACATATGGGACATATGGGAAATATGGGACATCTGGTACGTCTGGGACGTAAGGGACATATGGGACATCTGGGACGTCTGAGACGTTAAAGACATATGGGACATTTAGGACGTCTGGGACGTTAGGGACATATGGAAGATCTAGGACGGCTGAAACATTAGGGACATATGGGACATATGGGACATCTGGGACGTCTGGGACGTTAGGGTCATATGGGACATCTGGGACGTCTGGGACGTTAAGGACATATGGGACATCTAGGACGTCTGGGACGTCTGGGACGTTAAGGACATATGGGACATTTAGGACGCCTTGGACATTAGGGACATATGGGACATATGGGACATCTGGAACGCCTGGGACATTAGGGACATATGGGAGATCTGGGACGTCTGGGACGTTAGGGACATATGGGACATCTGGGACGTCTGGGACGTTAAGGACATATGGGACATCTAGGACATCTGGGACGTCTGGGACGTTAAGGACATATGGGACATTTAGGACGCCTTGGACATTAGGGACATATGGGACATATGGGACATCTGGAACGCCTGGGACATTAGGGACATATGGGAGATCTGGGACGTCTGGGACGTTAGGGACATATGGGACATCTAGGACGTCTGGGACATCTGGGACGTTAAGGACATATGGGACATTTAAGACGCCAGGGACATTAGGGACATATGGGACATATGGGACATCTGGGACGTCTGGGACGTCAGGGACATATGGGACATCTGATACGTCTGAGACGTTAAGGACATATGGGACATTTCAGACGCCCTGGACATTAGAGACATATGGGACATGTGGGACATCTGGGACGCCTGCGACAATAAGGACATATGGGACGTTAGGGACATAATGAACATCTAGGACGCCTGGGACATTAGGGACATATGGGACATCTGGGACGTCTGGGACGTTAGGGACATATGATCTAGCACGTCTGGGACGTCTGGGAGGTTAGGGACATACGGGACAGCTGAAACGTCTTGGACGTTAGGGACATATGGGACATCTGGGACGTCTGGGACGTTAAGGACATATAGGACATCTAGGACGTCTATGACGTTAGGGACATATGATCTAGGACGTCTGGGACGTCTGGGAGGTTAGGGACATACGGGATAGCTGAGACGTCTTGGACGTTAAGGACATATAGGACATCTAGGACGTCTGGGACGTCTGGGACGTTAAGGACATATGAGACATTTTGAACGCCTGGGACATTAGGGACATATGGAATATATGAGACATCTGGGACGCCTGGGACATTAGGGACATATGGAACATATGGGACATCTGGGACGTCTGGTACGTTAGGGACATATGGGACATCTGGGACGTCTGGGACGTTAAGAACATATGAGACATCTAGGACGTCTGGGACGTCTGGGACGTTAAGGACATATGGGACATTTAGGAAGCCTAGGACATTAGGGACATATGGGACATATGGGACATCTGGGACGTTTGGAACGTCTGGGACGTTAGGGACATACAGGACATCTAGGACGTCTGGGACGTTAAGAACATATGGGACATCTAGGACGTCTGGGACGTTAGGGACATATGGAACATCTAGCACGCCTGAAACATTTGGGACATATGGGACATATGGGACATCTGGGACGTCTGGGACGTTAGGGTCATATGGGACATCTGGGAAGTCTGGGACGTTAAGGACATATGGGACATCTAGGACGTCTGGGACGTCTGGGACGTTAAGGACATATGGGACATTTAGGACGCCTTGGACATTAGAGACATATGGGACATCTGGGACGTCTGAGACGTTAAGGACATATGAGACATTTAGGACGTCTGGGACGTTAGGGACATATGGAACATCTGGGACGCCTGAAACATTTGGGACATATGGGACATATGGGACATCTGGGACGTCTGGGACGTTAGGGTCATATGGGGCATCTGGGACGTTAAGGACATATGGGACATCTAGGACATCTGGGACGTCTGAGACGTTAAAGACATATGGGACATTTAGGACGTCTGGGACGTTAGGGACATATGGAACATCTAGGACGCCTGAAACATTAGGGACATATGGGACATATGGGACATCTGGGACGTCTGGGACGTTAGGGTCATATGGGACATCTGGGACGTCTTGGACGTTAAGGACATATGGGACATCTAGGACGTCTGGGACGTCTGGGACGTTAAGGACATATGGGACATTTAGGACGCCTTGGACATTAGGGACATATGGGACATCTGGGATGCCTGGGACATTAGGGACATATGGGAGAGCTGGGACGTCTGGGACGTTAGGGACATATGGGACATCTTGGACGTCTGGGACGTCTGGGACGTTAAGGACATATGGGACATTTAGGACGCCTTGGACATTAGGGACATACGGGACATCTGGGATGCCTGGGACATTAGGGACATATGGGAGAGCTGGGACGTCTGGGACGTTAGGGACATATGGGACATCTTGGACGTCTGGGACGTTAAGGACATATGGGACATCTAGGACGTCTGGGACATCTGGGACGTTAAGGACATATGGGACATTTAAGACGCCTGGGACATTAGGGACATATAGGACATATGGGACATCTGGGACGTCTGGGACGTTAGGGACATATGGGACATCTGATACGTCTAAGACGTTAAGAACATATGGGACATCTAGGACGTCTGGGACATCTGGGACGTTAAGGACATATGGGACATTTCAGACGCCTTGGACATTAGGGACATATGGGACATGTGGGACATCTGGGACGCCTGCGACATTAAGGACGTATGGGACGTTAGGGACATATGGAACATCTAGGACGCCTGGGACATTAGGGACATATGGGACATCTACGACGTCTGGGACGTTAGGGACATATGATCTAGGACGTCTGGGACGTCTGGGAGGTTAGGGACATACGGGACAGCTGAGACGTCTTGGACGTTAGGGACATATGGGACATCTGGGACGTCTGGGACGTTAAGGACATATAGGACATCTAGGACGTCTATGACGATAGGGACATATGATCTAGGACGTCTGGGACGTCTGGGAGGTTAGGGACATACGGGACAGCTGAGACGTCTTGGACGTTAGAAACATATGGGATATCTGGGACATCTGGGACGTTAAGGACATATAGGACATCTAGGACGTCTGGGACGTCTGGGACGTTAAGGACATATGAGACATTTTGAACGCCTGGGACATTAGGGACATATGGAATATATGGGACATCTGGGACGCCTGGGACATTAGGGACATATGGAACATATGGGACATCTGGGACGTCTGGTACGTTAGGGACATATGGGACATCTGGGACGTCTGGGACGTTAAGAACATATGGGACATCTAGGACGCCTGGGACGTTAAGGACATATGGGACATTTAGGAAGCCTAGGACATTAGAGACATATGGGACATATGGGACATCTGGGACGCCTGGGACATTAGGGACATATGCAACATATGGGACATCTGGGACGTCTGGTACGTTAGGGACATATGGGACATCTGGGACGTCTGGGACGTTAAGAACATATGGGACATCTAGGACGTTTGGAACGTCTGGGACGTTAGGGACATACAGGACATCTAGGACGTCTGGGACGTTAAGAACATATGGGACACCTAGGACGTCTGGGACGTTAGGGACATATGGAACATCTAGGACGCCTGGGACATTAGGGACATATGGGACATATGGGACATCTGGGACTCTGGGACGTCTGGGAGGTTAGGGACATATAGGACAAGTAGGATGTCTGGGACGTTAGGGACATATGGGACATCTAGGACGTCTAGGACGTCTGGGACGTTAGGGACATACGGGACAGCTGGGACGTCTGGGACGTTAGGGACATATGAGACATTTAGGACGTCTGGGACGTTAGGGACATATGGAACATCTAGGACGCCTGGGACATTAGGGACATATGGGACATATGGGACATCTGGGACGTCTGGGACGTTAGGGACATATGGGACATCTGGGACGTCTGGGACGTTAAGGACATATGGGACATCTAGGACGTCTGGGACGTCTGGGACGTTAAGGACATATGGGACATTTAGGACGCCCTGGACATTAGGGACATATGGGACATGTGGGACATCTGGGACGCCTGCGACATTAAGGACGTATGGGACGTTAGGGACATATGGAACATCTAGGACGCCTGGGACATTAGGGACATATGGGACATCTAGGACGTCTGGGACGTTAGGGACATATGATCTAGGACATCTGGGACGTCTGGGAGGTTAGGGACATACGGGACAGCTGAGACGTCTTGGACGTTAGGGACATATGGGACATCTGGGACGTCTGGGACGTTAAGGACATATAGGACATCTAGGACGTCTATGACGATAGGGACATATGATCTAGGACGTCTGGGACGTCTGGTAGGTTAGGGACATACGGGACAGCTGAGACGTCTTGGACGTTAGAAACATATGGGATATCTGGGACATCTGGGACGTTAAGGACATATAGGACATCTAGGACGTCTGGGACGTCTGGGACGTTAAGGACATATGAGACATTTTGAACGCCTGGGACATTAGGGACATATGGAATATATGGGACATCTGGGACGCCTGGGACATTAGGGACATATGGAACATATGGGACATCTGGGACGTCTGGTACGTTAGGGACATATGGGACATCTGGGACGTCTGGGACGTTAAGAACATATGGGACATCTAGGACGCCTGGGACGTTAAGGACATATGGGACATTTAGGAAGCCTAGGACATTAGAGACATATGGGACATATGGGACATCTGGGACGCCTGGGACATTAGGGACATATGCAACATATGGGACATCTGGGACGTCTGGTACGTTAGGGACATATGGGACATCTGGGACGTCTGGGACGTTAAGAACATATGGGACATCTAGGACGTTTGGAACGTCTGGGACGTTAGGGACATACAGGACATCTAGGACGTCTGGGACGTTAAGAACATATGGGACATCTAGGACGTCTGGGACGTTAGGGACATATGGAACATCTAGGACGCCTGGGACATTAGGGACATATGGGACATATGGGACATCTGGGACTCTGGGACGTCTGGGAGGTTAGGGACATATAGGACAAGTAGGATGTCTGGGACGTTAGGGACATATGGGACATCTAGGACGTCTAGGACGTCTGGGACGTTAGGGACATACGGGACAGCTGGGACGTCTGGGACGTTAGGGACATATGAGACATTTAGGACGTCTGGGACGTTAGGGACATATGGAACATCTAGGACGCCTGGGACATTAGGGACATATGGGACATATGGGACATCTGGGACGTCTGGGACGTTAGGGACATATGGAACATCTAGGACGCCTGGGACATTAGGGACATATGGGACATATAGGACATCTGGGACTCTGGGACGTCTGATAGGTTAGGGACATATAGGACAAGTAGGATGTCTGGGACGTTAGGGACATATGGGACATCTAGGACGTCTAGGACGTCTGGGACGTTAGGGACAGCTGGGACGTCTGGGACGTCTGGGACGTTAGGGACATATGAGACATTTAGGACGTCTGGGACGTTAGGGACATATGGAACATCTAGGACGCCTGGGACATTAGGGACATATGGGACATATGGGACATCTGGGACGTCTGGGACGTTAGGGACATATGGGACATCTGGGACGTCTGGGACGTTAAGGACATATGGGACATCTAGGACGTCTGGGACGTCTGGGACGTTAAGGACATATGGGACATTTAGGACGCCCTGGACATTAGGGACATATGGGACATATCGGCCATCTGGGACGATTGGGACATTAGGGACATATGGGACATATGGGACATCTGGGACGTCTGGGACGTTAGGGACATATGGGACATCTGGGACGTCTGGGACGTTAAGGACATATGGGACATCTAGGACGTCTGGGACGTTTGGGACGTTAAGGACATATGGGACATTTAGGAGGTCTAGGACGTTAAGGACATATGGAACATCTATGACGTCTGGGACGTTAGGGACATATGGAACATCTAGGACGCCTGAAACATTATGGACATATGGGACATATGGGACATATGGGACATCTGGTACGTCTGGGATGTAAGGGACATATGGGACATCTGGGACGTCTGAGAAGTTAAGGACATATGAGACATTTAGGACGTCTGGGACGTTAGGGACATATGGAACATCTAGGACGCCTGAAACAGTTGGGACATATGGGACATATGGGACATCTGGGACGTCTGGGACGTTAGGGTCATATGGGACATCTGGGACGTCTGGGACGTTAAGGACATATGGGACATCTAGGACGTCTGGGACGTCTGAGACGTTAAAGACATATGGGACATTTAGGATGTCTGGGACGTTAGGGACATATGAGACATCTAGGACGTCTAGGACGTCTGGGGCGTTAGGGACATACGGGACAGCTGGGACGTCTGGGACGTTAGGGACATATGAGACATTTTGGACGTCTGGGACGTTAGGGACATATGGAACATCTAGGACGCCTGGGACATTAGGGACATATGGGACATATGGGACATCTGGGACGTCTGGGACGTTAGGGACATATGGGACATCTGGGACGTCTGGGACGTTAAGGACATATGGGACATCTAGGACGTCTGGGACGTCTGGGACGTTAAGGACATATGGGACATTTAGGACGCCCTGGACATTAGGGACATATGGGACATATCGGCCATCTGGGACGCATGGGACATTAGGGACATATGGGACATATGGGACATCTGGGACGTCTGGGACGTTAGGGACATATGGGACATCTGGGACGTCTGGGACGTTAAGGACATATGGGACATCTAGGACGTCTGGGACGTTTGGGCCGTTAAGGACATATGGGACATTTAGGAGGTCTGGGACGTTAAGGACATATGGAACATCTATGACGTCTGGGACGTTAGGGACATATGGAACATCTAGGACGCCTGAAACATTATGGACATATGGGACATATGGGACATCTGGTACGTCTGGGACGTAAGGGACATATGGGACATCTGGGACGTCTGAGACGTTAAGGACATATGAGACATTTAGGACGTCTGGGACGTTAGGGACATATGGAACATCTAGGACGCCTGAAACAGTTGGGACATATGGGACATATGGGACATCTGGGACGTCTGGGACGTTAGGGTCATATGGGACATCTGGGACGTCTGGGACGTTAAGGACATATGGGACATCTAGGACGTCTGGGACGTCTGGGACGTTAAGGACATATGGGACATTTAGGACGCCTTGGACATTAGAGACATATGGGACATATGGGACATCTGGGACGTGTAGGACATTAGTGACATATGGGAGATCTGGGACGTCTGGGACGTTAGGGACATATGGGACATCTGGGACGTCTGGGACGTTAAGGACATATGGGACATCTAGGACGTCTGGGACATCTGGGACGTAAAGGACATATGGGACGTTTAGGAGGTCTGGGACGTTAGGCACATATGGAACATCTATGACGTCTGGGACGTTAGGGACATATGGAACATCTAGGACGCCTGAAACATTATGGACATATGGGACATATGGGAAATATGGGACATCTGGTACGTCTGGGACGTAAGGGACATATGGGACATCTGGGACGTCTGAGACGTTAAAGACATATGGGACATTTAGGACGTCTGGGACGTTAGGGACATATGGAAGATCTAGGACGGCTGAAACATTAGGGACATATGGGACATATGGGACATCTGGGACGTCTGGGACGTTAGGGTCATATGGGACATCTGGGACGTCTGGGACGTTAAGGACATATGGGACATCTAGGACGTCTGGGACGTCTGGGACGTTAAGGACATATGGGACATTTAGGACGCCTTGGACATTAGGGACATATGGGACATATGGGACATCTGGAACGCCTGGGACATTAGGGACATATGGGAGATCTGGGACGTCTGGGACGTTAGGGACATATGGGACATCTGGGACGTCTGGGACGTTAAGGACATATGGGACATCTAGGACATCTGGGACGTCTGGGACGTTAAGGACATATGGGACATTTAGGACGCCTTGGACATTAGGGACATATGGGACATATGGGACATCTGGAACGCCTGGGACATTAGGGACATATGGGAGATCTGGGACGTCTGGGACGTTAGGGACATATGGGACATCTAGGACGTCTGGGACATCTGGGACGTTAAGGACATATGGGACATTTAAGACGCCAGGGACATTAGGGACATATGGGACATATGGGACACCTGGGACGTCTGGGACGTCAGGGACATATGGGACATCTGATACGTCTGAGACGTTAAGGACATATGGGACATTTCAGACGCCCTGGACATTAGAGACATATGGGACATGTGGGACATCTGGGACGCCTGCGACATTAAGGACATATGGGACGTTAGGGACATAATGAACATCTAGGACGCCTGGGACATTAGGGACATATGGGACATCTGGGACGTCTGGGACGTTAGGGACATATGATCTAGCACGTCTGGGACGTCTGGGAGGTTAGGGACATACGGGACAGCTGAAACGTCTTGGACGTTAGGGACATATGGGACATCTGGGACGTCTGGGACGTTAAGGACATATAGGACATCTAGGACGTCTATGACGTTAGGGACATATTATCTAGGACGTCTGGGACGTCTGGGAGGTTAGGGACATACGGGATAGCTGAGACGTCTTGGACGTTAAGGACATATAGGACATCTAGGACGTCTGGGACGTCTGGGACGTTAAGGACATATGAGACATTTTGAACGCCTGGGACATTAGGGACATATGGAATATATGAGACATCTGGGACGCCTGGGACATTAGGGACATATGGAACATATGGGACATCTGGGACGTCTGGTACGTTAGGGACATATGGGACATCTGGGACGTCTGGGACGTTAAGAACATATGAGACATCTAGGACGTCTGGGACGTCTGGGACGTTAAGGACATATGGGACATTTAGGAAGCCTAGGACATTAGGGACATATGGGACATATGGGACATCTGGGACGTTTGGAACGTCTGGGACGTTAGGGACATACAGGACATCTAGGACGTCTGGGACGTTAAGAACATATGGGACATCTAGGACGTCTGGGACGTTAGGGACATATGGAACATCTAGCACGCCTGAAACATTTGGGACATATGGGACATATGGGACATCTGGGACGTCTGGGACGTTAGGGTCATATGGGACATCTGGGAAGTCTGGGACGTTAAGGACATATGGGACATCTAGGACGTCTGGGACGTCTGGGACGTTAAGGACATATGGGACATTTAGGACGCCTTGGACATTAGAGACATATGGGACATCTGGGACGTCTGAGACGTTAAGGACATATGAGACATTTAGGACGTCTGGGACGTTAGGGACATATGGAACATCTGGGACGCCTGAAACATTTGGGACATATGGGACATATGGGACATCTGGGACGTCTGGGACGTTAGGGTCATATGGGGCATCTGGGACGTTAAGGACATATGGGACATCTAGGACATCTGGGACGTCTGAGACGTTAAAGACATATGGGACATTTAGGACGTCTGGGACGTTAGGGACATATGGAACATCTAGGACGCCTGAAACATTAGGGACATATGGGACATATGGGACATCTGGGACGTCTGGGACGTTAATGTCATATGGGACATCTGGGACGTCTTGGACGTTAAGGACATATGGGACATCTAGGACGTCTGGGACGTCTGGGACGTTAAGGACATATGGGACATTTAGGACGCCTTGGACATTAGGGACATATGGGACATCTGGGATGCCTGGGACATTAGGGACATATGGGAGAGCTGGGACGTCTGGGACGTTAGGGACATATGGGACATCTTGGACGTCTGGGACGTCTGGGACGTTAAGGACATATGGGACATTTAGGACGCCTTGGACATTAGGGACATATGGGACATCTGGGATGCCTGGGACATTAGGGACATATGGGAGAGCTGGGACGTCTGGGACGTTAGGGACATATGGGACATCTTGGACGTCTGGGACGTTAAGGACATATGGGACATCTAGGACGTCTGGGACATCTGGGACGTTAAGGACATATGGGACATTTAAGACGCCTGGGACATTAGGGACATATAGGACATATGGGACATCTGGGACGTCTGGGACGTTAGGGACATATGGGACATCTGATACGTCTAAAACGTTAAGAACATATGGGACATCTAGGACGTCTGGGACATCTGGGACGTTAAGGACATATGGGACATTTCAGACGCCTTGGACATTAGGGACATATGGGACATGTGGGACATCTGGGACGCCTGCGACATTAAGGACGTATGGGACGTTAGGGACATATGGAACATCTAGGACGCCTGGGACATTAGGGACATATGGGACATCTACGACGTCTGGGACGTTAGGGACATATGATCTAGGACGTCTGGGACGTCTGGGAGGTTAGGGACATACGGGACAGCTGAGACGTCTTGGACGTTAGGGACATATGGGACATCTGGGACGTCTGGGACGTTAAGGACATATAGGACATCTAGGACGTCTATGACGATAGGGACATATGATCTAGGACGTCTGGGACGTCTGGGAGGTTAGGGACATACGGGACAGCTGAGACGTCTTGGACGTTAGAAACATATGGGATATCTGGGACATCTGGGACGTTAAGGACATATAGGACATCTAGGACGTCTGGGACGTCTGGGACGTTAAGGACATATGAGACATTTTGAACGCCTGGGACATTAGGGACATATGGAATATATGGGACATCTGGGACGCCTGGGACATTAGGGACATATGGAACATATGGGACATCTGGGACGTCTGGTACGTTAGGGACATATGGGACATCTGGGACGTCTGGGACGTTAAGAACATATGGGACATCTAGGACGCCTGGAACGTTAAGGACATATGGGACATTTAGGAAGCCTAGGACATTAGAGACATATGGGACATATGGGACATCTGGGACGCCTGGGACATTAGGGACATATGCAACATATGGGACATCTGGGACGTCTGGTACGTTAGGGACATATGGGACATCTGGGACGTCTGGGACGTTAAGAACATATGGGACATCTAGGACGTTTGGAACGTCTGGGACGTTAGGGACATACAGGACATCTAGGACGTCTGGGACGTTAAGAACATATGGGACACCTAGGACGTCTGGGACGTTAGGGACATATGGAACATCTAGGACGCCTGGGACATTAGGGACATATGGGACATATGGGACATCTGGGACTCTGGGACGTCTGGGAGGTTAGGGACATATAGGACAAGTAGGATGTCTGGGACGTTAGGGACATATGGGACATCCAGGACGTCTAGGACGTCTGGGACGTTAGGGACATACGGGACAGCTGGGACGTCTGGGACGTTAGGGACATATGAGACATTTAGGACGTCTGGGACGTTAGGGACATATGGAACATCTAGGACGCCTGGGACATTAGGGACATATGGGACATATGGGACATCTGGGACGTCTGGGACGTTAGGGACATATGGGACATCTGGGACGTCTGGGACGTTAAGGACATATGGGACATCTAGGACGTCTGGGACGTCTGGGACGTTAAGGACATATGGGACATTTAGGACGCCCTGGACATTAGGGACATATGGGACATATCGGCCATCTGGGACGATTGGGACATTAGGGACATATGGGACATATGGGACATCTGGGACGTCTGGGACGTTAGGGACATATGGGACATCTGGGACGTCTGGGACGTTAAGGACATATGGGACATCTAGGACGTCTGGGACGTTTGGGACGTTAAGGACATATGGGACATTTAGGAGGTCTGGGACGTTAAGGACATATGGAACTTCTATGACGTCTGGGACGTTAGGGACATATGGAACATCTAGGACGCCTGAAACATTATGGACATATGGGACATATGGGACATATGGGACATCTGGTACGTCTGGGACGTAAGGGACATATGGGACATCTGGGACGTCTGAGACGTTAAGGACATATGAGACATTTAGGACGTCTGGGACGTTAGGGACATATGGAACATCTAGGACGCCTGAAACAGTTGGGACATATGGGACATATGGGACATCTGGGACGTCTGGGACGTTAGGGTCATATGGGACATCTGGGACGTCTGGGACGTTAAGGACATATGGGACATCTAGGACGTCTGGGACGTCTGGGACGTTAAGGACATATGGGACATTTAGGACGCCTTGGACATTAGGGACATATGGGACATCTGGGACGTGTGGGACATTAGTGACATATGGAAGATCTGGGACGTCTGGGACGTTAGGGACTTATGGGACATCTGGGACGTCTGGGACGTTAAGGACATATGGGACATCTAGGACGTCTGGGACATCTGGGACGTTAAGGACATATGGGACGTTTAGGAGGTCTGGGACGTTAGGGACATATGGAACATCTATGACGTCTGGGACGTTAGGGACATATGGAACATCTAGGACGCCTGAAACATTATGGACATATGGGACATATGGGACATATGGGACATCTGGTACGTCTGGGACGTAAGGGACATATGGGACATCTGGGACGTCTGAGACGTTAAAGACATATGGGACATTTAGGACGTCTGGGACGTTAGGGACATATGGAACATCTAGGACGGCTGAAACATTAGGGACATATGGGACATATGGGACATCTGGGACGTCTGGGACGTTAGGGTCATATGGGACATCTGGGACGTCTGGGACGTTAAGGACATATGGGACATCTAGGACGTCTGGGACGTCTGGGACGTTAAGGACATATGGGACATTTAGGACGCCTTGGACATTAGGGACATATGGGACATATGGGACATCTGGAACGCCTGGGACATTAGGGACATTTGGGAGATCTGGGACGTCTGGGACGTTAGGGACATATGGGACATCTGGGACGTCTGGGACGTTAAGGACATATGGGACATCTAGGACGTCTGGGACATCTGGGACGTTAAGGACATATGGGACATTTAAGACGCCTGGGACATTAGGGACATATGGGACATATGGGACATCTGGGACGTCTGGGACGTCAGGGACATATGCGACATCTGATACGTCTGAGACGTTAAGGACATATGGGACATTTCAGACGTCTTGGACATTAGGGACATATGGGACATGTGGGACATCTGGGACGCCTGCGACATTAAGGACATATGGGACGTTAGGGACATAATAAACATCTAGGACGCCTGGGACATTAGGGACATATGGGACATCTGGGACGTCTGGGACGTTAGGGACATATGATCTAGGACGTCTGGGACGTCTGGGAGGTTAGGGACATACGGGACAGCTGAAACGTCTTGGACGTTAGGGACATATGGGACATCTGGGACGTCTGGGACGTTAAGGACATATAGGACATCTAGGACGTCTATGACGTTAGGGACATATGATCTAGGACGTCTGGGACGTCTGGGAGGTTAGGGACCTACGGGACAGCTGAGACGTCTTGGACGTTAAGGACATATAGGACATCTAGGACGTCTGGGACGTCTGGGACGTTAAGGACATATGAGACATTTTGAACGCCTGGGACATTAGGGACATATGGAATATATGAGACATCTGGGACGCCTGGGACATTAGGGACATATGGAACATATGGGACATCTGGGACGTCTGGTAAGTTAGGGACATATGGGACATCTGGGACGTCTGGGACGTTAAGAACATATGAGACATCTAGGACGTCTGGGACGTCTGGGACGTTAAGGACATATGGGACATTTAGGAAGCCTAGGACATTAGGGACATATGGGACATATGGGACATCTGGGACGTTTGGAACGTCTGGGACGTTAGGGACATACAGGACATCTAGGACGTCTGGGACTTTAAGAACATATGGGACATCTAGGACGTCTGGGACGTTAGGGACATATGGAACATCTAGGACGCCTGAAACATTTGGGACATATGGGACATATGGGACATCTGGGACGTCTGGGACGTTAGGGTCATATGGGACATCTGGGACATCTGGGACGTTAAGGACATATGGGACATCTAGGACGTCTGGGACGTCTGGGACGTTAAGGACATATGGGACATCTAGGACGCCTTGGACATTAGAGACATATGGGACATCTGGGACGTCTGAGACGTTAAGGACATATGAGACATTTAGGACGTCTGGGACGTTAGGGACATATGGAACATCTAGGACGCCTGAAACATTTGGGACATATGGGACATATGGTACATCTGGGACGTCTGGGACGTTAGGGTCATATGGGACATCTGGGACGTTAAGGACATATGGGACATCTAGGACGTCTGGGACGTCTGGGACGTTAAGGACATTTGGGACATTTAGGACGCCTTGGACATTAGGGACAAATGGGGCATCTGGGACGTGTGGGACATTAGTGACATATGGGAGATCTGGGACGTCTGGGACGTTAGGGACATATGGGACATCTGGGACGTCTGGGACATCTGGGACGTTAAGGACATATGGGACATCTAGGACGTCTGGGACATCTGGGACGTTAAGGACATATGGGACGTTTAGGAGGTCTGGGACGTTAGGGACATATGGAACATCTATGACGTCTGGGACGTTAGGGACATATGGAACATCTAGGACGCTTGAAACATTATGGACATATGGGACATCTGGTACGTCTGGGACGTAAAGGACATATGGGACATCTGGGACGTCTGAGACGTTAAAGACATATGGGACATTTAGGACGTCTGGGACGTTAGGGACATATGGAACATCTAAGACGCCTGAAACATTAGGGACATATGGGACATATGGGACATCTGGGACGTCTGGGACGTTAGGGTCATATGGGACATCTGGGACGTCTTGGACGTTAAGGATATATGGGACATCTAGGACGTCTGGGACGTCTGGGACGTTAAGGACATATGGGACATTTAGGACGCCTTGGACATTAGGGACATATGGGACATCTGGGACGCCTGGGACATTAGGGACATATGGGAGATCTGGGACGTCTGGGACGTTAGGGACATATGGGACATCTTGGACGTCTGGGACGTTAAGGACATATGGGACATCTAGGACGTCTGGGACATCTGGGACGTTAAGGACATATGGGACATTTAAGACGCCTGGGACATTAGGGACATATAGGACATATGGGACATCTGGGACGTCTGGGACGTTAGGGACATATGGGACATCTGATACGTCTGAGACGTTAAGGACATATGGGACATCTAGGACGTCTGGGACATCTGGGACGTTAAGGACATATGGGACATTTCAGACGCCTTGGACATTAGGGACATATGGGACATGTGGGACATCTGGGACGCCTGCGACATTAAGGACGTAAGGGACGTTAGGGACATATGGAACATCTAGGACGCCTGGGACATTAGGGACATATGGGACATCTGGGACGTCTGGGACGTTAGGGACATATGATCTAGGACGTCTGGGACGTCTGGGAGGTTAGGGACATACGAGACAGCTGAGACGTCTTGGACGTTAGGGACATATGGGACATCTGGGACGTCTGGGACGTTAAGGACATATAGGACATCTAGGACGTCTATGACGTTAGGGACATATGATCTAGGACGTCTGGGACGTCTGGGAGGTTAGGGACATACGGGACAGCTGAGACGTCTTGGACGTTAGGAACATATGGGATATCTGGGACATCTGGGACGTTAAGGACATATAGGACATCTAGGACGTCTGGGACGTCTGGGACGTTAAGGACATATGAGACATTTTGAACGCCTGGGACATTAGGGACATATGGAATATATGGAACATCTGGGACGCCTGGGACATTAGGGACATATGGAACATATGGGACATCTGGGACGTCTGGTACGTTAGGGACATATGGGACATCTGGGACGTCTGGGACGTTAAGAACATATGGGACATCTAGAACGTCTGGGACGTTAAGGACATATGGGACATTTAGGAAGAGTAGGACATTAGAGACATATGGGACATATGGGACATCTGGGACGCCTGGGACATTAGGGACATATGCAACATATGGGACATCTGGGACGTCTGGTACGTTAGGGACATAGGGGACATCTGGGACGTCTGGGACGTTAAGAATATATGGGACATCTGGGACGTATGGAACGTCTGGGACGTTAGGGACATACAGGACATCTAGGACGTCTGGGACGTTAAGAACATATGGGACATCTAGGACGTCTGGGACGTTAGGGAGATATGGAACATCTAGGACGCTTGGGACATTAGGGACATATGGGACATATGGGACATCTGGGACGTCTGGGACGTTAAGAACATATGGGACATCTAGGACGTCTGGGACGTTAGGGAGATATGGAACATCTAGGACGCCTGGGACATTAGGGACATATGGGACATATGGGACATCTGGGACGTCTGGGACGTCTGGGAGGTTAGGGACATATAGGACAAGTAGGATGTCTGGGACGTTAGGGACATACGGGACAGCTGGGACCTCTGGGACGTTAGGGACATATGAGACATTTAGGACGTCTGGGACGTTAGGGACATATGGAACATCTAGGACGCCTGAGACGTTAAAGACATATGGGACATTTAGGATGTCTGGGACGTTAGGGACATATGGAACATCTAAGACGCCTGAAACATTAGGGACATATGGGACATATGGGACATCTGGGACGTCTGGGACGTTAGGGTCATATGGGACATCTGGGACGTCTTGGACGTTAAGGATATATGGGACATCTAGGACGTCTGGGACGTTAAGGACATATGGGACATTTAGGACGCCTTGGACATTAGGGACATATGGGACATCTGGGACGCCTGGGACATTAGGGACATATGGGAGATCTGGGACGTCTGGGACGTTAAGAACATATGGGACATCTAGGACGTCTGGGACGTTAGGGAGATATGGAACATCTAGGACGCCTGGGACATTAGGGACATATGGGACATATGGGACATCTGGGACGTCTGGGACGTCTGGGAGGTTAGGGACATATAGGACAAGTAGGATGTCTGGGACGTTAGGGACATACGGGACAGCTGGGACGTCTGGGACGTTAGGGACATATGAGACATTTAGGACGTCTGGGACGTTAGGGACATATGGAACATCTAGGACGCCTGGGACGTTAGGGACATATGGGACATATGGGACATCTGGGACATCTGGGACGTTAGGGACATATGGGACATCTGGGACGTCTGGGACGTTAAGGACATATGGGACATCTAGGACGTCTGGGACGTCTGGGACGTTAAGGACATATGGGACATTTAGGACGCCCTGGACATTAGGGACATATGGGACATATCGGCCATCTGGGACGCTTGTGACATTAGGGACATATGGGACATATGGGACATCTGGGACGTCTGGGACGTTAGGGACATATGGGACATCTGGGACGTCTGGGACGTTAAGGACATATGGGACATCTAGGACGTCTGGGACGTTTGGGACGTTAAGGACATATGGGAGATTTAGGAGGTCTGGGACGTTAAGGACATATGGAACATCTATGACGTCTGGGACGTTAGGGACATATGGAACATCTAGGACGCCTGAAACATTATGGACATATGGGACATATGGGACATATGGGACATCTGGCACGTCTGGGACGTAAGGGACATATGGGACATCTGGGACGTCTGAGACGTTATAAACATATGAGACATTTAGGACGTCTGGGACGTTAGGGACATATGGAACATCTAGGACGCCTGAAACAGTTGGGACATATGGGACATATGGGAGATCTGGGACGTCTGGGACGTTAGCGTCATATGGGACATCTGGGACGTCTGGGACGTTAAGGACATATGGGACATCTAGGACGTCTGGGACGTCTGGGACGTTAAGGACATATGGGACATTTAGGACGCCTTGGACATTAGGGACATATGGGACATATGGGACATGTGGGACGTGTGGGACATTAGTGACATATGGGAGATCTGGGACGTCTGGGACGTTAGGGACATATGGGACATCTGGGACGTCTGGGACGTTAAGGACATATGGGACATCTAGGACGTCTGGGACATCTGGGACGTTAAGGACATATGGGACGTTTAGGAGGTCTGGGACGTTAGGGACATATGGAACATCTATGACGTCTGGGACGTTAGGGACCTATGGAACATCTAGGACCCCTGAAACATTATGGACATATGGGACATATGGGACATATGGGACATCTGGGACGTCTGAGACGTTAAAGACATATGGGACATTTAGGACGTCTGGGACGTTAGGGACATATGGAACATCTAGGACGGCTGAAACATTAGAGACATATGGGACATATGGGACATCTGGGACGTCTGGGACGTTAGCGTCATATGGGACATCTGGGACGTCTGGGACGTTAAGGACATATGGGACATCTAGGACGTCTGGGACGTCTGGGACGTTAAGGACATATGGGACATTTAGGACGCCTTGGACATTAGGGACATATGGGACATATGGGACATCTGGAACGCCTGGGACATTAGGGACATATGGGAGATCTGGGACGTCTGGGACGTTAGGGACATATGGGACATCTGGGACGTCTGGGACGTTAAGGACATATGGGACATCTAGGACGTCTGGGACATCTGGGACGTTAAGGACATATGGGACATTTAAGACGCCTGGGACATTAGGGACATATGGGACATATGGGACATCTGGGACGTCTGGGACGTCAGGGACATATGGGACATCTGATACGTCTGAGACGTTAAGGACATTTGGGACATTTCAGACGCCTTGGACATTAGGGACATATGGGACATGTGGGACATCTGGGACGCCTGCGACATTAAGGACATATGGGACGTTAGGGACATAATGAACAGCTAGGACGCCTGGGACATTAGGGACATATGGGACATCTGGGACGTCTGGGACGTTAGGGACATATGATCTAGGACGTCTGGGACGTCTGGGAGGTTAGGGACATACGGGACAGCTGAAACGTCTTGGACGTTAGGGACATATGGGACATCTGGGACGTCTGGGACGTTAAGGACATATAGGACATCTAGGACGTCTATGACGTTAGGGACATATGATCTAGGACGTCTGGGACGTCTGGGAGGTTAGGGACATACGGGACAGCTGAGACGTCTTGGACGTTAAGGACATATAGGACATCTAGGCCGGCTGGGACGTCTGGGACGTTAAGGACATATGAGACATTTTGAACGCCTGGGACATTAGGGACATATGTAATATATGAGACATCTGGGACGCCTGGGACATTAGGGACATATGGAACATATGGGACATCTGGGACGTCTGGTACGTTAGGGACATATGGGACATCTGGGACGTCTGGGACGTTAAGAACATATGAGACATCTAGGACGTCTGGGACGTCTGGTACGTTAAGGACATATGGGACATTTAGGAAGCCTAGGACATTAGGGACATATGGGACATATGGGACATCTGGGACGTTTGGAACGTCTGGGACGTTAGGGACATACAGGACATCTAGGACGTCTGGGACGTTAAGAACATATGGGACATCTAGGACGTCTGGGACGTTAGGGACATATGGAACATCTAGGACGTCTGGGATGTCTGGGACGTTAAGGACATATGGGAGATTTAGGACGCCTGGGACATTAGGAATATATGGGAGTTATGGAACATCTGGGACGCCTGGGACATTAGAGACATATGGGACATATGGGACATCTGGGACGTCTGGGACGTTAGGAACATATGGGACATCTAGGACGTCTGGGACGTTAAGGACATATGGGACATCTAGGTCGTCTGGGATGTCTGGGACGTTAAGGACATATGGGAGATTTAGGACGCCTGGGACATTAGGAACATATGGGAGTTATGGAACATCTGGGACGCCTGGGACATTAGAGACATATGGGACATATGGGACATCTGGGACGTCTGGGACGTTAGGGACATATGGAGCATCTGGGACGTTGAGGACGTATGGGACATCTAGGAAATCTAGGACGTTAAGGACATATGGGACATCTGGGACGTCTGGGACGTTAGGACATATGGGACATCTGGGACATCTGGGACATTAGGGACATATGGGACATATGGGACATCTGGGACGTCTGGGACGTTAGGGACATATGGGACATTTGGGACGTCTGGGACGTTAGGGACATATGGGACATCTAGGACGTCTGGGACGTCTGGGACATATGGGACATTTAGGACGTCTGGGACTTTAGGGACATATGGAACATTTAGGACGTTTGGGACATTAGGGACATATGGGACATCTGAGACGTCTGGGACGTTAGGGATATATGGGACAGCTGCGTCTGGGACGTTAAGGACACATGCGACATCTAGGACGTCTGGGACGTCTGGAACGTTAAGGACATATGAGACATTTAGGTCGCCTGGGACATTAGGGACATATGGGACATCTGGGACGCCTGGGACATTAGGGACATATGGGACATATGAGACATCTGGTACGTCTGGGACGTCTGGGAGGTTAGGGACATATAGGACAAGTAGGATGTCTGGGACGTTAGGGACATATGAGACATCTAGGACGTCTAGGACGTCTGGGCCGTTAGGGACATACGGGACAGCTGGGACGTCTGGGACGTTAGGGACATATGAGACATTTAGGACGTCTGGGACGTTAGAGACATATGGAACGTCTAGGACGCCTGGGACATTAGGGACATATGGGACATATGGGACATCTTGGACGTCTGGGACGTTAGGGACATATGGGACATCTGGGACGTCTGGGACGTTAAGGATATATGGGACATCTAGGACGTCTGCGACGTCTGGGACGTTAAGGACATATGGGACATTTAAGACGCCCTGGATATTAGGGACATATGGGATATATCGGCCATCTGGGACGCATGGGACATTAGGGACATATGGGACATATGGGACATCTGGGACGTCTGGGACGTTAGGGACATATGGGACATCTGGGACGTCTGGGACGTAAAGGACATATGGGACATCTAGGACGTCTGAAACGTTTGGAACGTTAAGGACATATGGGACATTTAGGAGGTCTGGGACGTTAAGGACATATGGAACATCTATGACGTCTGGGACGTTAGGGACATATGGAACATCTAGGACGCCTGAAACATTATGGACATATGGGACATATGGGACATATGGGACATCTGGTACGTCTGGGACGTAAGGGACATATGGGACATCTGGGACGTCTGAGACGTTAAGGACATATGAGACATTTAGGACGTCTGGGACGTTAGGGACATATGGAACATCTAGGACGCCTGAAACATTTGGGACATATGGGACATATGGGACATCTGGGACGTCTGGGACGTTAGGGTCATATGGGACATCTGGGACGTCTGGGACGTTAAGGACATATGGGACATCTAGGACGTCTGGGACGTCTGGGACGTTAAGGACATATGGGACATTTAGGACGCCTTGGACATTAGGGACATATGGGACATATGGGACATCTGGGACGTGTGGGACATTAGTGACATATGGGAGATCTGGGACGTCTGGGACGTTAGGGACATATGGGACATCTGGGACGTCTGAAACGTTAAGGACATATGGGACATCTAGGACGTCTGGGACATCTGGGACGTTAAGGACATATGGGACATTTAGGAGGTCTGGGACGTTAGGGACATATGGAACATCTATGACGTCTGGGACGTTAGGGACATATGGAACATCTAGGACGCCTGAAACATTATGGACATATGGGACATATGGGACATATGGGACATCTGGTACGTCTGGGACGTAAGGGACATATGGGACATCTGGGACGTCTGAGACGTTAAAGACATATGGGACATTTAGGACGTCTGGAACGTTAGGGACATATGGAACATCTAGGACGCCTGAAACATTAGGGACATAAGGGACATATGGGACATCTGGGACGTCTGGGACGTTAGGGTCATATGGGACATCTGGGACGTCTGGGACGTTAAAGACATATGGGATATCTAGGACGTCTGGGACGTCTGGGACGTTAAGGACATATGGGACATTTAGGACGCCTTGGACATTAGGGACATATGGGACATCTGGGACGCCTGGGACATTAGGGACATATGGGAGATCTGGGACGTCTGAGACGTTAGAGACATATGGGACATCTGGGACGTCTGGAACGTTAAGGACATATGGGACATCTAGGACGTCTGGGACATCTGGGACGTTAAGGACATATGGGATATTTAAGACGCCTGGGACATTAGGGACATATGGGACATATGGGACATCTGGGACGTCTGGGACGTTAGGGACATATGGGACATCTGATACGTCTGAGACGTTAAGGACATATGGGACATCTAGGACGTCTGGGACATCTGGGACGTTAAGGACATATGGGACATTTCAGACGCCTTGGACATTAGGGACATATGGGACATGTGGGACATCTGGGACGCCTGCGACATTAAGGACATATGGGACGTTAGGGACATATGGAACATCTAGGACGCCTGGGACATTAGGGACATATGATCTAGGACGTCTGGGACGTCTGGGAGGTTAGGGACATACGGGACAGCTGAGACGTCTTGGACGTTAGGGACATATGGGACATCTGGGACGTCTGGGACGTTAAGGACATATAGGACATCTAGGACGTCTGGGACGTTAGGGACATATGATCTAGGACGTCTGGGACGTCTGGGAGGTTAGGGACATACGGGACAGCTGAGACGTCTTGGACGTTAGGGACATATGGGACATCTGGGACGTCTGGGACGTTAAGGACGTATAGGACATCTAGGACGTCTGGGACGTCTGGGACGTTAAGGACATATGAGACATTTTGAACGCCTGGGACATTAGGGACATATGGAATATATGGGTCATCTGGGACGCCTGGGACATTAGGGACATATGGAACATATGGGACATCTGGGACGTCTGGTACGTTAGGGACATATGGGACATCTGGGACGTCTGGGACGTTAAGAACATATGGAACATCTAGGACGTCTGGGACGTCTGGCACGTTTAGGACATATGGGACATTTAGGAAGCCTAGGACATTAGGGACATATGGGACGTTTGGAACGTCTAGGACGTTAGGGACATACAGGACATCTAGGACGTCTGGGACGTTAAGAACATATGGGACATCTAGGACGTCTGGGACGTCTGGGACGTTAAGGACATATGGGACATTTAGGACGCCTGGGATATTAGGGACATATGGGACATCTGGGACGTTTGGAACCTCTGGGACGTTAGGGACATACAGGACATCTAGGACGTCTGGGACGTTAGAGACATATGATCTAGGACGTCTGGGACGTCTGGGACGTTAGGGACATATGGGACATCTGGGACGTCTGGGACGTTAGGGACATATGGGACATCTGGGACGTCTGGGACGTTAAGGACATATGGGACATCTAGGACGTCTGGGACGTCTGGGACGTTAAGGACATATGGGACATTTAGGACGCCCTGGACAATAGGGACATATGGGACATATCGGCCATTTGGGACGCCTGGGACATTCGGTACAGCCGGGACGTCTGGGACGTTAGGGCCATATGGGACATCTGGGACGTCTGGGACGTTAAGGACATATGGGACATCTAGGACGTCTGGGACATCTGGGACGTTAAGGACATATGGGACATTTAGGAGGTCTGGGACGTTAGGGACATATGGAACATCTATGACGTCTGGGACGTTAGGGACATATGGAACATCTAGGACGCCTGAAACATTATGGACATATGGGACATATGGGCCATATGGGACATCTGGTACGTCTGGGACGTAAGGGACATATGGGACATCTGGGACGTCTGAGACGTTAAAGACATATGGGACATTTAGGACGTCTGGGACGTTAGGGACATATGGAACATCTAGGACGCCTGAAACATTAGGGACACAAGTAACATATGGGACATCTGGGACGTCTGGGATGTTAGGGTCATATGGGACATCTGGGACGTCTGGGACGTTAAAGACATATGGGATATCTAGGACGTCTGGGACGTCTGGGACGTTAAGGACATATGGGACATTTAGGACGCCTTGGACATTAGGGACATATGGGAGATCTGGGACGTCTGGGACGTTAGAGACATATGGGACATCTGGGACGTCTGGGACGTTAAGGACATATGGGACATCTAGGACGTCTGGGACATCTGGGACGTTAAGGACATATGGGATATTTAAGACGCCTGGGACGTTAGGGACATATGGGACATATGGGACATCTGGGACGTATGGGACGTTAGGGACATATGGGACATCTGATACGTCTGAGACGTTAAGGACATATGGGACATCTAGGACGTCTGGGACATCTGGGACGTTAAGAACATATGGGACATTTCAGACGCCTTGGACATTAGGGACATATGGGACATGTGGGACATCTGGGACGCCTGCGACATTAAGGACATATGGGACGTTAGGGACATATGGAACATCTAGGACGCCTGGGACATTAGGGACATATGGGACATCTGGTATGTCTGGGACGTTAGGGACATATGATCTAGGACGTCAGGGATGTCTGGGAGGTTAGGGACATACGGGACAGCTGAGACGTCTTGGACGTTAGGGACATATGGGACATCTGGGACGTCTGGGACGTTAAGGACATATAGGACAACTAGGACGTCTGGGACGTTAGGGGCATATGATCTAGGACGTCTGGGACGTCTGGGAGTTTAGGGATATACGGGACAGCTGAGACGTCTTGGACGTTAGGGACATATGGGACATCTGGGACGTCTGGGACGTTAAGGACTTATAGCACATCTAGGACGTCTGGGACGTCTGGGACGTTAAGGACATATGAGACATTTTGAACGCCTGGGACATTATAGACATATGGAATATATGGGTCATCTGGGACGCCTGGCACATTAGGGACATATGGAACATATGGGACATCTGGGACGTCTGGTACGTTAGGGACATATGGGACATCTGGGACGTCTGGGACGTTAAGAACATATGGAACATCTAGGACGTCTGAGACGTCTGGGACGTTAAGGACATATGGGACATTTAGGAAGGCTAGGACATTAGGGACATATGGGACATATGGGACATCTGGGACGTTTGGAACGTCTGGGACGTTAGGGACATACAGGACATCTAGGACGTCTGGGACGTTAAGAACATATGGGACATCTAGGACGTCTGGGACGTCTGGGACGTTAAGGACATATGGGACATTTAGGACGCCTGGGATATTAGGGACATATGGGACATATGGGAAATCTGGGACGTTTGGAACGTCTGGGACGTTAGGGACATACAGGACATCTAGGACGTCTGGGACGTTAGGGGCATATGGGACATCTGGGACGTCTGGGACGTTAGGGACATATGGGACATCTGGGACGTCTGGGACGTTAAGGACATATGGGACATCTAGGACGTCTGGGACGTCTGGGACGTTAAGGACATATGGGACATTTAGGACGCCCTGGACATTAGGGACATATGGGACATATCGGCCATTTGGGACGCCTGGGACATTAGGGACATCTGGGACGTCTGGGACGTTAGGGACATATAAGACATCTGGGACGTCTGGGACGTTAAGGACATATGGGACATCTAGGACGTCTGGGACGTTTGGGACGTTAAGGACATATGGGACATTTAGGAGGTCTGGGACGTTAGGGACATATGGAACATCTATTACGTCTAGGACGTTAGGGACATATGGAACATCTAGTACGCCTGAAACATTATGGGCATATGGGACATATGGGACATATGGGACATCTGGTACGTCTGGGATGTAAGGGACATATGGGACATCTGGGACGTCTGAGACGTTAAGGACATATGGGACATTTAGCACGTCTGGGACGTTAGAGACATATGGAACATCTAGGACGCCTGAAACATTAGGGACATATGGGACATATGGGACATCTGGGACGTCTGGGACGTTAAGGACATATGGGACATCTAGGACGTCTGGGACGTCTGGGACGTTAAGGACATATGGGACATTTAGAACGCCTTGGACATTAGGGACACATGGGACATATGGGTCATATGGGACATCTGGGACGCCTGGGACATTAGGGACATATGGGAAATCTGGGACGTCTGGGACGTTAGGGACATATGGGACATCTGGGACGTCTGGGACGTTAAGGACATATGGGACATCTAGGACGTCTGGGGCATCTGGGACGTTAAGGACATATGGGACATTTAAGACGCCTGGGACATTAGGTACATATGGGACATATGGGACATCTGGGACTTCTGGGACGTTAGGGACATATGGGACATCTGGGACGTCTGGGACGTTAAGGACATATGGGACATCTAGGACGTCTGGGACATCTGGGACGTTAAGGACATATGGGACATTTCAGACGCCTGAGACATTAGGGATATACGGGACATGTGGGACATCTGGGACGCCTGCGACATTAAGGGCATACGAAACTTCTAGGACGACTGGGACGTTAGGGACATATGGGACATCTAGGACGTCTGGGACGTTAGGGACATATGGGACACTTAGGACGTCTGGGACGTTAGGGACATATGGAACATCTAGGACGCCTGGGACATTAGGGACATATGGGACATCTGGGACGTCTGGGACGTTAGGGACATGTGGAACATCTAGGACGCCTGGGACATTAGGGACATATGGGACATATGGGACATCTGGGACGTCTGGGACGTTAAGGACATATGGGACATCTAGAACGTCTGGGACGTCTGGGACGTCTGGGACGTTAGGGACATATAGGACATCTAGGACGTCTGGGACGTTAGGGACATATGATCGAGGACGTCTGAGACGTCTGGGAGGTTAGGGACATACGGGACAGCTGAGACGTCTTGGACGTTAGGGACATATGATACATTTAGAACGTCTGGGACCTTAGGGGCATATGGAACATCAAGGACGTCTGGGACATTCGAGACATATAGGACGTTAGGGACATATGGGACATCTAGGACGTATGGGACGTTAAGGACATATGAGACATTTAGAACGCCTGGGACATTAGGGATATATGGAATATATGGGACATCTGGGACGCCTGGGACATTAGGGACATATGGAACATATGGGACATCTAGGACGTCCGGAACGTCTGGGACGTTAAGGAGATATGGGACATTTAGGACGCCTGGGACATTAGGGACATACGGGACATTTGGGACATCTGGGACGTTTGGACCGTCTGGGACGTTAGGGACATACAGGACATCTAGGACGTCTGGGACGTTAGTGACATATGATCTAGGACTTCTGGGACGTCTGGGACGTTAGGGACATATGGGACATCTGGGACGTCTGGGACGTTAGGGACATATGGGACATCTGGTACGTCTGGGACGTTAAGGACATATGGGACATCTAAGACGTCTGGGACGCCTGGGACATTAGGAACATATGGGACATATGGATCATCTGGGACGCCTGGGACATTAGAGACATATGGGACATATGGGACATCTGGGACGTCTGGGACGTTAGGGACATATGGAGCATCTGGGACGTTGAGGACGTATGGGACATCTAGGAAATATAGGACGTTAAGGACATATGGGACATTTGGGACGTCTGGGACGTTAGGGACATATGGGACATCTGGGACGTCTGGGACATTAGGGACATATGGGACATATGGGACATCAGGGACGTCTGGGACGTTAGGGACATATGGGACATTTGGGACGTCTGGGACGTTAGGGACATATGGGACATCTAGGACGTCTGGGACGTCTGGGACATATGGAACATTTAGAACGTCTGGGACTTTAGGGATATATGGGACAGCTGCGTCTGGGACGTTAAGGTCATATGGGACATCTAGGACGTCTGGGACGTCTGGGACGTTAAAGACATATGAGACATTTAGGTCGCCTGGGACATTAGGGACATATGGGACATCTGGGACGCCTGGGACATTAGGGACATATGGGACATATGAGACATCTGGTACGTCTGGGACGTCTGGGAGGTTAGGGACATATAGGACAAGTAGGATGTCTGGGACGTTAGGGACATATGGGACATCTAGGACGTCTAGGACGTCGGGGACGTTAGGGACATACGGGACAGCTGGGACGTCTGGGACGTTAGGGACATATGAGACATTTAGGACGTCTGGGACGTTAGGGACATATGGAACATCTAGGACGCCTGGGACATTAGGGACATATGGGACATATGGGACATCTGGGACGTCTGGGACGTTAGGGACATATGGGACATCTGGGACGTCTGGGACGTTAAGGACATATGGGACAATTAAGACGTCTGGGACGTCTGCGACGTTAAGGACATATGGGACATTTAGGACGCCCTGGACATTAGGGACATATGGGACATATCGGCCATCTGGGACGCATGGGACATTAATGACATATGGGACATCTGGGACGTCTGGGACGTTAGGGACATATGGGACATCTGGGACGTCTGGGACGTTAAGGACATATGGGACATCTAGGACGTCTGGGACGTTTGGGACGTTAAGGACATATAGGACATCTATGACGTCTGGGACGTTAGGGACATATAGAACATCTAGGACGCCTGAAACATTATGGACATATGGGACATATGGGACACATGGGACATCTGGTACGTCTGGGACGTAAGGGACATATGGGACATCTGGGACGTCTGAGACGTTAAGGACATATGAGATATTTAGGACGTCTGGGACGTTAGTGACATATGGAACATCTAGGACGCCTGAAACATTTGGGACATATGAGACATATGGGACATCTGGGACGTCTGGGACGTTAGGGTCATATGGGACATCTGGGACGTCTGGGACGTTAAGGACATATGGAACATTTAGGACGCCTTGGACATTAGGGACATATGGGACATATGGGACATCTGGGACGCCTGGGACATTAGGGACATATGGGAGATCTGGGACGTCTGGGACGTTAAGGACATATAGGACGTCTAGGACGTCTATGACGTTAGGGACATATGATCTAGGACGTCTGGGACATCTGGGACGTCTTGGACGTTAGGGACATATGGGACATCTGGGACGTCTGGGACGTTAAGGACATATAGGACGTCTAGGACGTCTATGACGTTAGGGACATATGATCTAGGACGTCTGGGACGTCTGGGACGTCTGGGAGGTTAGGGACATACGGGACAGCTGAGACGTCTTGGACGTTAGGAACATATGGGATATCTGGGACGTCTGGGACGTTAAAGACATATAGGACATCTAGGACGTCTGGGACGTCTGGGACGTTAAGGACATATGGGACATTTAATAAGCCTAGGACATTAGAGACATATGGGACATATGGGACATCTGGGACGCCTGGGACATTAGGGACATATGGAACATATGGGACATCTAGGACGTCTGGTACGTTAGGGACATATGGGACATCTGGGACGTCTGGGACGTTAAGAACATATGGGACATCTAGGACGTCTGGGACGTCTGGGACGTTAAGGACATATGGGACATTTAGGAAGCCTAGGACATTAGAGACATATGGGACATATGGGACATCTGGGACGCCTGGGACATTAGGGACATATGGAACATATGGGACATCTGGGACGTCTGGTACGTTAGGGACATATGGGACATCTGGGACGTCTGGGACGATAAGAACATATGGGACATCTAGGACGTTTGGAACGTCTGGGACGTTAGGGACATACAGGACATCTAGGACGTCTGGGACGTTAAGAACATATGGGACATCTAGGACGTCTGGGACGTTAGGGACATATGGAACATCTAGGACGCCTGGGACATTAGGGACATATGGAATATATGGAACATCTGGGACGCCTGGGACATTAGGGACATATGGAACATATGGGACATCTGGGACGTCTGGGACGTTAGGGACATATGGAGCATCTGGGACGTTGAGGACGTATGCTACATCTAGGACATCTAGGACGTTAGTAGGTTAGAATAGACAGTTGTAGAACCTCCCCCCACCACTTGTCCTTGAGTTCAAGGTCAAGGCTATTTTGCAAGGCTGAACTTCAAGGTCAAGGCTAAACTTGAAGGTCGAGGCCATTTGGAAGGCTAAGTCAACGATCAAGGTCAGCGCTATTTTGCAAGTTCGGTTGCTCAAGGTCAAGGATCCACATGTAACCTTGGAAATGTGAGAATAAAAGCGCGTAAAAGAGTCTGCAAGGGTAGTAGCATTCGAACGCTGATATGGAAGCCTTGTTAAAAGCTATAGAAGTAGTTAAGGGTCGGCAAGTAGCTGCGGTGGCGAGCAGTACTACGAGAGTCCATAAAGTGCAGTTATGTCCAGTGCTTCTGAATAGTACAACGTACAAGTTAAACAACTCCAGTTCAAAGTATGTGTGTGTGGGGTTAAGGGCGAACTCCGGATTTTCCCCAGTGATTCAAATAAGAGGAAACAAAAACGATTGGGTGGAGTTCGAGGAATTGGATTGGGCTACCCTAATTGAAAATCAGGGGATCCTGACGAATTATTTCTATTCCTCCTCCGAAGAGCAGTGGTCTCCGCTGGTAGCTGCACGGAAACAGTATACATTCTTGGAACTTCAGGAAAAGAAGATACTAAAAATTGAAGAAGTGGAACAGAGTGAAGTCTACTTATCGAAAGAATCGTTGGAAGAGCTGTGGGACTTGCAGAGGCTGGTGGAATTGCGATTCGCAGTTCTAAAAGCGCAGAACTTTGAGCAATTTTATCACAAAATAGTGACGGGTATTGCAAACCTGCCTGGGGACTGCATTAGCAATATACGGAGTGTGTTGCAAGACCTGGCGGTAACAACCGAGAACACTGTTTCCATGTATGAAATTTTAAAGTATGGTAGTAACATTGTTCGGTGCGACGTTCAAATAGAAGAACTTGGTCTGCAGGTATTAGCTTAGTCATGTGGATGGGCTATTCTCATTGTCTACTAAATAAATCATTATTTATTAAAAAATTGACTCGACTAGGATTCGAACCCAGATCTCCTGAGGCGCAGTGTCTAGAATTCCCTTTAATGCACCGATTGGCTCTCCAGGTGTCATACCATTAGACCACCGAGTCCTTAAACTATTTAATGAAAAACGGCGATGTATAAAAGGTTGCGCATTATCATGGTCTCGTTAATTGTTTTATACTTACGTCAAGTTCGCACACTATTAGTTTACGTATAAAATAATGGATCAGACTTCAAGTGACGATTCTTCACATGAAATCACATTAAAGCACGCTGTAAAGTTGTGCTGTGCTTTCTGGTTTGAAGATGCAAAAAACAATTTAGATAAAATAGTGAGAAATTCCTCGGGACTCAGAAATTTAGACTTGGAATTTGACGCGTATGTAGTGACTGCTATGGCTGGCAATAGCCAAAATCAACAAGAAAAACGGAAACGACTGATTGCCAATTTGGAAAAAAACATTTTAAAATATTTTGCTAGAGAAGGAAATACATCGCTGACGCTGGATGTGGACTACCACCCAAAGCATCCCTTTGCTGAAATGCTGGAAGAACGTGTCTCAGTATTCGATTTACCGTGTAAATCTACAACGAAAATTAACTCTACACCAACCGGCATGTTCACACTTCAAGTTAGGAGTGGATATGGCTCGCTCTTCTGGAGATATATTTCAAATATTGATCACCTGTAACATTTAACTAAATATAATTTTTAAATGGTTTATTTTTTTTATTTTGATTTGACCTTGAGTTGAAGGCTAAGGTGATTTTCAACATCACATCATTTTCAAGGACGAACTCTAACACCTCAGCCTTGATTTCAAAGTCAAACTCTAGAACCTCCTCCCACCAAAAAGAAAAATGTACAAAAACGGTGCAGCAGCAAAATAAATCATAGTCTATTGAATAAATCGTGACAGTCTGGTTGTAACATGGACACATGGGAGCTATATGGAAAATATTTCCAGAAATTTTCGGAGTTATTTCCATGGTTTGGTTGCGATCAAATGAAAATTACCGTTACGTTGGATGGACATCCGGACTTTAAAACTTTTCCAACAGTACCACTTCCAGACGGGGATTGGTTTGATTACAATGTGATGGAGCCCATCGAGAAGTATTTAAAAAATTGGAGATTAGAACGTGAATGTGTGAAAAAAATCGTATACGAGTTATGGTGATGCCCGCCTACCCATCTGTTGAATGTGCACGCAACATCGCATTTAACCACTAGAAGCTTAGTCATGTGGATGTGGTATAGAGAAGCCGCTCGACCAACTGCAAGAGACATACCTAGTGCTGTTAAACGATTAGTGAGTTTGTTGGACGATTTGGCGTTTGACGCGTCTCACGAAGCCATATACGGTTTTGGTTGGTTCAGTGACGAGAAACTGAAGAAAAAAGAAAAAATGTACAAAAACGGTGTTGCTGTTGGTCCACTATTTTTAAACGGAGCCATAAATGAAGGCCTCCTTGTAGATTTAATGGCTAGTCTCGGTCTGGACGAACACATGTGTGAGGTGAAAGACTTTATAGAGAGGAAAGAAAATGAAGAAGAGCGTGCAGTTTGACGACTCGAAGAATCAGGTGTACAATTTGCATACGTGGGCGTATGCGTATCGAGAAGCTCGGAGAGGACTGTGGCAACGAGAGGCTATGGATAGGTTGCGGTTCCAACGCAAGATATTTACTGTGGCTAAAGTACTGCGAGACATCTTGTGCGCAGAACATAGGCACACAATTTATGTAGAACGCTTTTCCACTAGTACGTAGGTGTTTAACCCATGTAGTAACACTGTATATATTGTATGCAAATAAAAACACAATAAAAATTAAAAAGTTGTTTTATTCCATTACATAGTGATTATAGATATGGTAAACGTTAGACAAAGCACAATAACAAACTGGAGCAGAATGATATAAACAAGCGGGTTGTGATGGGGTGAGGGCCGGTTGTTCTTCAACTTCGATGATGGGGATATTGGTATAGCGGCGTAGAAAAACTGCTTTTTCTCGACCTTTCACATATACTTCGGTGACATCGTGCAGAAGACGTCGCAAAATTGCAGGAAACATGTATGCTGGAGTAAATCCCTCATTCCAATCGATGCAATGGTGATTAGTCATTACCCAGTGGGCTTGTTGTTGTAAATGAGATGGTAAGGCGGTGAACGGAAACGGTGATTTTAAGACGTAGTGTGATACTGAGGTACCGTCGTAGGCGGCTAACTCTTTTGGGCTGAAGTGCTTATCCGACGTCTTGAAGCCTTGAATGTCGATAATGAGCTTCATCGTATTAAGTGGTGTGAGCACGATCCAGTTACGTTAAAAGGCGAGGTGCAACTGAAGTGGTTTTGAGAAATTACAGTTGTTTAACTGCTTTTGACAACGCGTTATAAGTAAAAACCCGATCGTAAAGAACGAGACAATACGCGGTTGTGTTGGCTGGCACGTTAGCGGAAGTTTCAAATTCAACTCGAAAAACGACAGCGTTTGCATGGAGGTAGTCTTTTTGATGGGAACAATCGATCACAACAATGGGTGATTTGTCAGCAAACTCATTGGGCGTGAACCAAGGCTCGTCGGTCTTGTTATAATAGGATGATTGAAACTTGGAGTACATATCGTATAACGTGGCGTAATGATTGAGGCCATAATTGTTATGTAAATTATCGTAGGGGAAACGTTCGGTGTTGAGATAAACTCGGAAATTCGTAAGATTAATTTTGTCGAAATGGCTATTGTCCTTAGAGATGAGCCCCGAACGTTCCGTCTGAAAACCTACGATGGCGTATCTGGGGGTTTGCAATTTGGTGGTTGTTGCAATGGCATGAGAATGTTGAGTCACGGCATTAACGCCTGGTATGATATGAAGTTGCCAGCTGCGAAACGCTACTTGCGTGTCGATATTTTTGTCAATGTATTTGGTTAGAGATAATTCTTGAGCAAGACCTGGAGTGACATGTGGAACTTTCCAATACAGCTTGTCAATCGTAACTTTAGCCGTCTCCGCTACGGTAGCACTGAATACAGCGTCGGCATCGGTATTGCTGCGAATCAGGACAAGTTCTTGTCGGATGTTAAGTATAACTTTTCCATAATCTTCTGCAAAACCTAACAGCATTCTCAAAGGTATGCAGGCACTGAAGTTGCCCTGTGCATCGGTAATGTGAGTATTGGGGGCGTACAACCAGCCAGCATTTTGAAGCTTTTTCACATCATCAGAGGTATAGGACACATATCCCTTAAGAGTAGATGTAATACCAGGTTTGGTAACAGAATCGACAACGACACCATTGATTTCGTATCGGATTTCGCTAAATAAGTGAGCCAACCCATTGTTAAGAAATTTAGCCGTCGTAACTTCACCGGTTGCTTTCCGTAATTTTCCCTCTATGTATAGATAGCTCAAACCTGGTAGAGTTGACATATCTTCAGGAATTGGAATTCGAATTTCATCGTTATAGTCGAAACGGTTTGTATACGGTTGATGGGTGTGCAACTGATTGCTAACGATGGAGTTGTCGACGAGGACACGTTCCCCAATATTTAGAATACTCATGACAGCACTTTAAAACCCAACGATCGCAAGAAGTCTCTGTTTGCCTTTGTTAACTGCTTGGCGGACGAAGCTGAACTGATTTTACAAGGCTGTGGACAACGTCTCTTATACGAACTGGGTTGGACATGGTAGGGTGAAAGGTTGAATCGAAAACCCATTATAACTTCTTTAAATGCAATGTTACCGTGACGGTTTCCTTACTAAAACTGACGGGGGTATCAGTCTGGTCCAGTATTTTAACAGTTAGGTTAGTGATCTGTCTCGTGCTGATCGGTAGGTAAATGACAGGGTTAGGTGTTTCCACTATTTTGTACCCAGGCGGCACTATGGGGAAGAATTGATGAACGATGTGGCCAGGCTTACCATTTTTATAGGAACCGACAGAGATATTGCAGTGGATAAGGATGGAGTTAATGTTCAAAATTTTCGTAACATGTTCACCTGCATGCCACATATTCGCATCATAAATTTTGCTGTCAAATCCCAACATGTCTCGGATAGTATTGTCACTTGTAAAGTCGATTGGAACGTTCGATTTTATTTCGGTTTTTAAGGTGCTGTTGTTTCCGCGTAGCAGCACCCGCCCATTACTTCCGCTAGACTCAAGTTGGTTATGCAGAAAGTCGGCAATGTCCGTAATTTCGTATGCACCCTCAGGTATAGTAATATGAGGTAGTCCGACGAGATGAAATTCATTGTTGGGAGGTCTAATGTTAGCAATAGTATTGTAGGTTTCGAAACTTAACAACCCCAAAACATATTCGCTACCGTCGTCTAAGAAAATAGGGGGGTCAAAATTCGCAGTAAGGATTGATGAATCACCTGTCAGAGTGAATATACTAGACATGATGAAGCGCAACACTTAAACTGCCGACAAAAGCGGTTTCGCAAAGTTATATAGGAATTTGAGACACAGGTGACCGCATGTGTATGACATGAGTCGTTGATATCTATTAGAATTATACGTGATCGTGTTATTGCCACCATCGCTACGAAAGTATTTCACTAATTCGGTTGGAGGTTGTAAGCGACCGATGCTATCGAAATACAGAACAAAGGTATCCACTTTTACGTAAGCCGTCCAATGCGTGCCAGGTCCTACATCATCGTCCAGGTTAGTGACACCACATTCTCGTTTACGAATCTTGATAGGCAGGGCATCCCGCATAAATATTCCCCTAAAGTGTGGAATTTCTAGGCGTTTAACGTAGTCTGTAATATCGATGTTGGTTAACGCGCGGCGCGGCAGCTTCAACGGTAGTTTTTTGACTGATACGGGCGTAGATATAACCCTTTTCCGCGAGCAATGGATTCCATAGCTTTGTTATGTCGCTCCTTTTCCTGGAGATTCTTTTTAGCAGCCTTTGAGTCTCCCACTGCTTTAGCGACTGCTGCAGCACCACCTCCGAGGGATCCCAATGCTCCTAATGCAGCAAGTATGGGTACAAGCGGCAATATGCCTCCTCTCTTCGGAAGAGGTAGTACTCTTGACCGCTTCCGCCTCCTCCTCCTTGTTTTTAAAGCTCCTCCTGAATGCGAGCGGACTGTGATACCGACCCGTTTGGAATGCGTTCGCCGTGTACGCTTCCGTTTCACACCCATTCCGACTTTCGTCTTTCCTTTCATAATTCCAGTAACAGCAAGGGCGGCAGCTCTTTCCCCAAGAGTAGAGTCTTTTGCTTTAACACGTTCCCAAGCTTTCTCTGCTAGAACTTTATCTGCCGCGTGACGTGTCGAAAGATCGCTAGATTGTGAGTATGCGATGTCGTGTTGCTTGCAGGCCTCGTCCAGAGGATTCCTTCCTCGATCGCCTCGAGAAAGACGTTTTTTAAGTCGGGTACCAGGTCCGCAAAACTTGTACCCTGGTATGTGTAGTTCAAAGGGTAATTTGTCAATAAGGGTATTCAGGAAACCGCGACCTTCCCGCTTGGCGCTTCGGTGATGACTGGTTTGTTTACGCCTAGTAGCTTTCATCTTAAAGACTTACACACGACTGATGTTCTTCAAACGGAATTAACAAATATAACGAGAACGCACGGCGGGTAGAGCGCAGTTTCCTTCCGAGCGAAAACGATGGAAAACGTCAAAATTGTGAAGCAAGGGTGTTCCTTACCGGTAGTAAATCACACAATAAATTCCATATCCGAGACTTACAGAAAGCACAGCGCTTTACTGGGTAAAGGATGTAAACGATGTGTGGTCATAGGTCGATCCGGATCTGGAAAAACCAACCTCATGATCAGTTTACTAGTACATCGAAATGGGTTGCGATTCGGACACCTTTATATATATTCGAAAACACTCGATCAACCCAAATATAATTATCTGAGAGAAGCCTTTCAACCATTGAGAGACATTGGATTCTTCGAATATAGTAACGATTGTGAGGTGATCAAACCCCAGGAAGCAAAAGAACATTCCGTGATAGTTTTTGACGACGTAGCTTGCGAGACGCAAAGCATAATTCGAGATTATTTTTGTTTCGGACGTCACCGAAACATAGATTGTTTTTATCTATGTCAGACGTATTCATCTATTCCTAAGCAGCTCATAAGAGATAATGCAAATCTCATCATCATATTCCAACAAGACAACACCAATCTGAAGCACATTTACGACGATCATGTCAACACGGACATGTCATTCGACAAATTTAAAGCATTGTGCTCTTATTGTTGGAATGAGGATCACGGATTTTTAGTGATCGATAAAGAAAGCGAAACCAACGCGGGACGATATAGAAAAGGTTTCGACAATTACTTTAATATATAGACAGCTGCCAAAGAAGGGAAGGTAGTAGTTTACCAACAACTGAAGGAGTTGCAACATGGATAAGCGTTTAGCCAGGGAACTTATCAAAACCCGACAATCCGTTAGACGTAAATACGCAGCTTTAAAAGCAGACATCGCCCAATCCCAATCGATTTTAGCTGAGCAATTTAAACCTCTTTCCAAGCCGCTCACCGAATTGCTGACAACTATAAAGCAAGAAGGTGTGCCAGTGGGAGAAACAAAAGTGGATTATTTGCCAATAACAATTAAACGTAGAGTATCCACTCCCTCTACCTTGCCCCGTCCGCGAGCGATAACCACTCCAGGCCGAGTTTCTGCGACAAACCTTCTGGGATCGTCACACACTTCCACACCGGGGCCATCACACACGTCCACACCAGGGCCATCACACACCTCCACACCTCGATTTTTGCAGACGCATGTGTTATCCGAGAGTGAACCAGTAGAGGAATACGATGAGCAGTTGCAAACGGAGGTTGCTGAGGCGGCAGCAGAAGAAGGTGCTGTACAAGCGGCCAGAGAAACCATCCAACAAATGCTGGCACCGGAAGTTCTTGGTCAATATTTAGAACAATTTCAAGGGTTAGCTCGAAAATACGTGGAAGGAATGATACGAGATACTGAGGACAAGTACGATTTGCACTACGGAGTCCGATTCGACATAGAGGGAGATAAGTTTGCTATAGGAAATAAAGAAATCAAGTTCGAGGGTGCAAATATCGTTATTACAGACCACGGCAACAGAATAGTCTACAAAGGCACTCCAGGATTGTACGAATTGATGTTTAAAAAGAAACCGAATATATACAAAAACGCAGATTTAGAGCAATATCTAGATTTAGTGGATCGTTCCGCCGCAAATCGTGTAAACTACGACCCCACACAAAGAGTTAGTGGTAACGCAGGGTCTAAATACATGAAAATAGTACGACCTCTAACTGCCTCCTCAACCATAAGAGCTCCCGGCAGACCAGCGACGAAGGTATCACGGCGTGGCAAGGGATTACTAACAGTGACGGACAAAAAAGTGGAATATGTTCCTTGGAAGGATCCCAACTCAATAGTGAATCGGTTGCGTATATTAATAGCTTCTCAGGCAGCTGGACACACGGGTCATTCAAATGAGACAGTCCGTATCACCGAAGCCTTACGAGACGCGAAAATAATCTTCTAAGGGGTACAAAACCTTAGGGTCGACGGAATGTCGATCAGAACGCATTCAACGACGAAGCAGTAATGCCGATAGACAAATTTGGAAGACACTACCATAGCGCACGCTATTATTCTCATCCCAAACGTATCTTTATGAAAGTGAAAAATGTAAACCAACTCCATATAGAAGTACCACTGCTGCTAGTGGGGCGTGGGTTCGATGAAAGCGGATATTCCAAAATTTTCGGACAGAACGAGTACATTTTTCCGTTAACAACCGGCGAGATCATAAGTGTTCAAGTCAGCGGACCTTTGGTAGTATCACACATCAACGGCATCCCACAGGAGACGCTTGTCGGTAAGACATTGCGGCGAGGAGATAAACTGCAATTTGAATCCATAAACAATAAGTTATACGTGCAACTGCTGCTTAAATGTCCCGTAGGAGAGTAGAAAGCAACAGTTGACAATGAACCTTAAAGAAGCCATAGTTGGCGAACTCCACAAACCAGCACGAACACATTTCAAGAGAAGGCGCGTTATTCTAAAAGGCTTGAACGATTTATATCAAGCTGATTTGGTAGAAATGATCCCTTATGCAAAAGTCAATAAAGGCTTTCGTTATATTCTGGTAGTCATTAATGCCTTCTCGAAGTATGTGTGGGCCTATCCCGTAAAACGTAAAACAGGAAAGGACGTAACAGTTGCCATGGGTAAAGTGCTGAGGAGTGTAAAGGTGTCACCTCAAAACTTGCAGACGGATTTGGGGAAAGAGTTTTACAACACCGATTTTCAACGATTAATGCGACAGCACAATATCAATCACTACAGCACGTATTCTAGCATGAAGAGCAGCATAGTGGAGAGGTGCAACCGCACCCTGAAGAACATGATGTGGAAGCAGTTCAGCCTGCTAGGGTCCTACAAATGGTTGGATATCCTACCCAAGATCGTAGCAAAGTATAACACAACCAAGCATCGCACAATAGGAATGAAACCTGCCGAAGTGAACTTAAAAAATGCGAAACTTCTTTTAAACACAGCGTACAGTCACACAAAGACCGTGGATCCGAGACCTCAAAAGTTTCGTACAGGGGACTCGGTACGCATCAGCAAGTATCGTTCGGCATTTAGCAAGGGATACACGCCAAGCTGGAGCAACGAAGTATTCACAATATCCACTGTTCGACTTACAAACCCAACAACCTATCGACTCACGGACCAAGAAGGTCAGGAAATTAAAGGAGGGTTCTACGAGCATGAACTGCAGAAAACAAAACATTCGGACGTATATCTGCTCGAAAAGGTTCTGAAGAAAAAAGGAAATTTGGTGTATGTAAAGTGGTTGGAATTCGACAATCGACACAACTCTTGGATATCTAAAAGCAATGTTGTATAACTTAAAGAACTACTGTAGCACTCTCAAAATAAAAAACTGTTTTTTGTAAATTATTGATTTATTAATGCCACTAAACACAAACAATATTTCTTTGAAACACTTTCATCTTTCTCCCAACAAAAGCGACAACAGCAAAAGAACTAAATCATTAACATTTTAACGAAGCTGCTATTGTAAAATATATAAACTTATTGTTAACATTCAAAATAGGTAAGCGTCTTTGTTTTCCCAACATTAACTACAGTAAGAATAATAATCACAAACATATTAACAAAGCTATTATTTACAAACTAGGAACTATTCGTAATCTACATATATATAGTATACACTACTAAGCGCAAGAAAGGGTTTGTTTGGTGAGACGTCATGGGATATCTGGGACGTCTGGGACGTTAAAGACATATAGGACATCTAGGACGTCTGGGACGTCTGGGACGTTAAGGACATATGGGACATTTAGGAAGCCTAGGACATTAGAGACATATGGGGCATATGGGACATCTGGGACGCCTGGGACATTAGGGACATATGGAACATATGGGACATCTAGGACGTCTGGTACGTTAGGGACATATGGGACATCTGGGACGTCTGGGACGTTAAGAACATATGGGACATCTAGGACGTCTGGGACGTCTGGGACGTTAAGGACATATGGGACATTTAGGAAGCCTAGGACATTAGAGACATATGGGACATATGGGACATCTGGGACGCCTGGGACATTAGGGACATATGGAACATATGGGACATCTGGGACGTCTGGTACGTTAGGGACATATGAGACATCTGGGACGTCTGGGACGATAAGAACATATGGGACATCTAGGACGTTTGGAACGTCTGGGACGTTAGGGACATACAGGACATCTAGGACGTCTGGGACGTTAAGAACATATGGGACATCTAGGACGTCTGGGACGTTAGGGACATATGGAACATCTAGGACGCCTGGGACATTAGGGACATATGGGACATATGGGACATCTGGGACGTCTGGGACGTTAGGAACATATGGGACATCTAGGACGTCTGGGACGTTAAGGACATATGGGACATCTAGGACGTCTGGGATGTCTGAGACGTTAAGGACATATGGGAGATTTAGGACGCCTGGGACATTAGGAACATAAGGGACATATGGGACATCTGGGACGTCTGGGACGATAAGAACGTATGGGACATCTAGGACGTTTGGAACGTCTGGGACGTTAGGGCATACAGGACATCTAGGACGTCTGGGACGTTAAGAACATATGGGACATCTAGGACGTCTGGGACGTTAGGGACATATGGAACATCTAGGACGCCTGGGACATTAGGGACATATGGAATATATGGGACATCTGGGACGCCTGGGACATTAGGGACATATGGAACATATAGGACATCTGGGACGTCTGGGACGTTAGGGACATATGGAGCATCTGGGACGTTGAGGACGTATGCTACATCTAGGACATCTAGGACGTTAGTAGGTTAGAATAGACAGTTGTAGAACCTCCCCCCACCACTTGTCCTTGAGTTCAAGGTCAAGGCTATTTTGCAAGGCTGAACTTCAAGGTCAAGGCTAAACTTGAAGGTCGAGGCCATTTGGAAGGCTAAGTCAACGATCAAGGTCAGCGCTATTTTGCAAGTTCGGTTGCTCAAGGTCAAGGATCCACATGTAACCTTGGAAATGTGAGAATAAACGCGCGTAAAAGAGTCTGCAAGGGTAGTAGCATTCGAACGCTGATATGGAAGCCTTGTTAAAAGCTATAGAAGTAGTTAAGGGTCGGCAAGTAGCTGCGGTGGCGAGCAGTACTACGAGAGTCCATAAAGTGCAGTTATGTCCAGTGCTTCTGAATAGTACAACGTACAAGTTAAACAACTCCAGTTTAAAGTATGTGTGTGTGGGGTTAAGGGCGAACTCCGGATTTTCCCCAGTGATTCAAATAAGAGGAAACAAAAACGATTGGGTGGAGTTCGAGGAATTGGATTGGGCTACCCTAATTGAAAATCAGGGGATCCTGACGAATTATTTCTATTCCTCCTCCGAAGAGCAGTGGTCTCCGCTGGTAGCTGCACGGAAACAGTATACATTCTTGGAACTTCAGGAAAAGAAGATACTAAAAATTGAAGAAGTGGAACAGAGTGAAGTCTACTTATCGAAAGAATCGTTGGAAGAGCTGTGGGACTTGCAGAGGCTGGTGGAATTGCGATTCGCAGTTCTAAAAGCGCAGAACTTTGAGCAATTTTATCACAAAATAGTGACGGGTATTGCAAACCTGCCTGGGGACTGCATTAGCAATATACGGAGTGTGTTGCAAGACCTGGCGGTAACAACCGAGAACACTGTTTCCATGTATGAAATTTTAAAGTATGGTAGTAACATTGTTCGGTGCGACGTTCAAATAGAAGAACTTGGTCTGCAGGTATTAGCTTAGTCATGTGGATGGGCTATTCTCATTGTCTACTAAATAAATCATTATTTATTAAAAAATTGACTCGACTAGGATTCGAACCCAGATCTCCTGAGGCGCAGTGTCTAGAATTCCCTTTAATGCACCGATTGGCTCCCCAGGTGTCATACCATTAGACCACCGAGTCCTTAAACTATTTAATGAAAAACGGCGATGTATAAAAGGTTGCGCATTATCATGGTCTCGTTAATTGTTTTATACTTACGTCAAGTTCGCACACTATTCGTTTACGTATAAAATAATGGATCAGACTTCAAGTGACGATTCTTCACATGAAATCACATTAAAGCACGCTGTAAAGTTGTGCTGTGCTTTCTGGTTTGAAGATGCAAAAAACAATTTAGATAAAATAGTGAGAAATTCCTCGGGACTCAGAAATTTAGACTTGGAATTTGACGCGTATGTAGTGACTGCTATGGCTGGCAATAGCCAAAATCAACAAGAAAAACGGAAACGACTGATTGCCAATTTGGAAAAAAACATTTTAAAATATTTTGCTAGAGAAGGAAATACATCGCTGACGCTGGATGTGGACTACCACCCAAAGCATCCCTTTGCTGAAATGCTGGAAGAACGTGTCTCAGTATTCGATTTACCGTGTAAATCTACAACGAAAATTAACTCTACACCAACCGGCATGTTCACACTTCAAGTTAGGAGTGGATATGGCTCGCTCTTCTGGAGATATATTTCAAATATTGATCACCTGTAACATTTAACTAAATATAATTTTTAAATGGTTTATTTTTTTTATTTTGATTTGACCTTGAGTTGAAGGCTAAGGTGATTTTCAACATCACATCATTTTCAAGGACGAACTCTAACACCTCAGCCTTGATTTCAAAGTCAAACTCTAGAACCTCCTCCCACCAAAAAGAAAAATGTACAAAAACGGTGCAGCAGCAAAATAAATCATAGTCTATTGAATAAATCGTGACAGTCTGGTTGTAACATGGACACATGGGAGCTATATGGAAAATATTTCCAGAAATTTTCGGAGTTATTTCCATGGTTTGGCTGCGATCAAATGAAAATTACCGTTACGTTGGATGGACATCCGGACTTTAAAACTTTTCCAACAGTACCACTTCCAGACGGGGATTGGTTTGATTACAATGTGATGGATCCCATCGAGAAGTATTTAAAAAATTGGAGATTAGAACGTGAATGTGTGAAAAAAATCGTATACGAGTTATGGTGATGCCCGCCTACCCATCTGTTGAATGTGCACGCAACATCGCATTTAACCACTAGAAGCTTAGTCATGTGGATGTGGTATAGAGAAGCCGCTCGACCAACTGCAAGAGACATACCTAGTGCTGTTAAACGATTAGTGAGTTTGTTGGACGATTTGGCGTTTGACGCGTCTCACGAAGCCATATACGGTTTTGGTTGGTTCAGTGACGAGAAACTGAAGAAAAAAGAAAAAATGTACAAAAACGGTGTTGCTGTTGGTCCACTATTTTTAAACGGAGCCATAAATGAAGGCCTCCTTGTAGATTTAATGGCTAGTCTCGGTCTGGACGAACACATGTGTGAGGTGAAAGACTTTATAGAGAGGAAAGAAAATGAAGAAGAGCGTGCAGTTTGACGACTCGAAGAATCAGGTGTACAATTTGCATACGTGGGCGTATGCGTATCGAGAAGCTCGGAGAGGACTGTGGCAACGAGAGGCTATGGATAGGTTGCGGTTCCAACGCAAGATATTTACTGTGGCTAAAGTACTGCGAGACATCTTGTGCGCAGAACATAGGCACACAATTTATGTAGAACGCTTTTCCACTAGTACGTAGGTGTTTAACCCATGTAGTAACACTGTATATATTGTATGCAAATAAAAACACAATAAAAATTAAAAAGTTGTTTTATTCCATTACATAGTGATTATAGATATGGTAAACGTTAGACAAAGCACAATAACAAACTGGAGCAGAATGATATAAACAAGCGGGTTGTGATGGGGTGAGGGCCGGTTGTTCTTCAACTTCGATGATGGGGATATTGGTATAGCGGCGTAGAAAAACTGCTTTTTCTCGACCTTTCACATATACTTCGGTGACATCGTGCAGAAGACGTCGCAAAATTGCAGGAAACATGTATGCTGGAGTAAATCCCTCATTCCAATCGATGCAATGGTGATTAGTCATTACCCAGTGGGCTTGTTGTTGTAAATGAGATGGTAAGGCGGTGAACGGAAACGGTGATTTTAAGACGTAGTGTGATACTGAGGTACCGTCGTAGGCGGCTAACTCTTTTGGGCTGAAGTGCTTATCCGACGTCTTGAAGCCTTGAATGTCGATAATGAGCTTCATCGTATTAAGTGGTGGGAGCACGATCCAGTTACGTTAAAAGGCGAGGTGCAACTGAAGTGGTTTTGAGAAATTACAGTTGTTTAACTGCTTTTGACAACGCGTTATAAGTAAAAACCCGATCGTGAAGAACGAGACAATACGCGGTTGTGTTGGCTGGCACGTTAGCGGAAGTTTCAAATTCAACTCGAAAAACGACAGCGTTTGCATGGAGGTAGTCTTTTTGATGGGAACAATCGATCACAACAATGGGTGATTTGTCAGCAAACTCATTGGGCGTGAACCAAGGCTCGTCGGTCTTGTTATAATAGGATGATTGAAACTTGGAGTACATATCGTATAACGTGGCGTAATGATTGAGGCCATAATTGTTATGTAAATTATCGTAGGGGAAACGTTCGGTGTTGAGATAAACTCGGAAATTCGTAAGATTAATTTTGTCGAAATGGCTATTGTCCTTAGAGATGAGCCCCGAACGTTCCGTCTGAAAACCTACGATGGCGTATCTGGGGGTTTGCAATTTGGTGGTTGTTGCAATGGCATGAGAATGTTGAGTCACGGCATTAACGCCTGGTATGATATGAAGTTGCCAGCTGCGAAACGCTACTTGCGTGTCGATATTTTTGTCAATGTATTTGGTTAGAGATAATTCTTGAGCAAGACCTGGAGTGACATGTGGAACTTTCCAATACAGCTTGTCAATCGTAACTTTAGCCGTCTCCGCTACGGTAGCACTGAATACAGCGTCGGCATCGGTATTGCTGCGAATCAGGACAAGTTCTTGTCGGATGTTAAGTATAACTTTTCCATAATCTTCTGCAAAACCTAACAGCATTCTCAAAGGTATGCAGGCACTGAAGTTGCCCTGTGCATCGGTAATGTGAGTATTGGGGGCGTACAACCAGCCAGCATTTTGAAGCTTTTTCACATCATCAGAGGTATAGGACACATATCCCTTAAGAGTAGATGTAATACCAGGTTTGGTAACAGAATCGACAACGACACCATTGATTTCGTATCGGATTTCGCTAAATAAGTGAGCCAACCCATTGTTAAGAAATTTAGCCGTCGTAACTTCACCGGTTGCTTTCCGTAATTTTCCCTCTATGTATAGATAGCTCAAACCTGGTAGAGTTGACATATCTTCAGGAATTGGAATTCGAATTTCATCGTTATAGTCGAAACGGTTTGTATACGGTTGATGGGTGTGCAACTGATTGCTAACGATGGAGTTGTCGACGAGGACACGTTCCCCAATATTTAGAATACTCATGACAGCACTTTAAAACCCAACGATCGCAAGAAGTCTCTGTTTGCCTTTGTTAACTGCTTGGCGGACGAAGCTGAACTGATTTTACAAGGCTGTGGACAACGTCTCTTATACGAACTGGGTTGGACATGGTAGGGTGAAAGGTTGAATCGAAAACCCATTATAACTTCTTTAAATGCAATGTTACCGTGACGGTTTCCTTACTAAAACTGACGGGGGTATCAGTCTGGTCCAGTATTTTAACAGTTAGGTTAGTGATCTGTCTCGTGCTGATCGGTAGGTAAATGACAGGGTTAGGTGTTTCCACTATTTTGTACCCAGGCGGCACTATGGGGAAGAATTGATGAACGATGTGGCCAGGCTTACCATTTTTATAGGAACCGACAGAGATATTGCAGTGGATAAGGATGGAGTTAATGTTCAAAATTTTCGTAACATGTTCACCTGCATGCCACATATTCGCATCATAAATTTTGCTGTCAAATCCCAACATGTCTCGGATAGTATTGTCACTTGTAAAGTCGATTGGAACGTTCGATTTTATTTCGGTTTTTAAGGTGCTGTTGTTTCCGCGTAGCAGCACCCGCCCATTACTTCCGCTAGACTCAAGTTGGTTATGCAGAAAGTCGGCAATGTCCGTAATTTCGTATGCACCCTCAGGTATAGTAATATGAGGTAGTCCGACGAGATGAAATTCATTGTTGGGAGGTCTAATGTTAGCAATAGTATTGTAGGTTTCGAAACTTAACAACCCCAAAACATATTCGCTACCGTCGTCTAAGAAAATAGGGGGGTCAAAATTCGCAGTAAGGATTGATGAATCACCTGTCAGAGTGAATATACTAGACATGATGAAGCGCAACACTTAAACTGCCGACAAAAGCGGTTTCGCAAAGTTATATAGGAATTTGAGACACAGGTGACCGCATGTGTATGACATGAGTCGTTGATATCTATTAGAATTATACGTGATCGTGTTATTGCCACCATCGCTACGAAAGTATTTCACTAATTCGGTTGGAGGTTGTAAGCGACCGATGCTATCGAAATACAGAACAAAGGTATCCACTTTTACGTAAGCCGTCCAATGCGTGCCAAGTCCTACATCATCGTCCAGGTTAGTGACACCACATTCTCGTTTACGAATCTTGATAGGCAGGGCATCCCGCATAAATATTCCCCTAAAGTGTGGAATTTCTAGGCGTTTAACGTAGTCTGTAATATCGATGTTGGTTAACGCGCGGCGCGGCAGCTTCAACGGTAGTTTTTTGACTGATACGGGCGTAGATATAACCCTTTTCCGCGAGCAATGGATTCCATAGCTTTGTTATGTCGCTCCTTTTCCTGGAGATTCTTTTTAGCAGCCTTTGAGTCTCCCACTGCTTTAGCGACTGCTGCAGCACCACCTCCGAGGGATCCCAATGCTCCTAATGCAGCAAGTATGGGTACAAGCGGCAATATGCCTCCTCTCTTCGGAAGAGGTAGTACTCTTGACCGCTTCCGCCTCCTCCTCCTTGTTTTTAAAGCTCCTCCTGAATGCGAGCGGACTGTGATACCGACCCGTTTGGAATGCGTTCGCCGTGTACGCTTCCGTTTCACACCCATTCCGACTTTCGTCTTTCCTTTCATAATTCCAGTAACAGCAAGGGCGGCAGCTCTTTCCCCAAGAGTAGAGTCTTTTGCTTTAACACGTTCCCAAGCTTTCTCTGCTAGAACTTTATCTGCCGCGTGACGTGTCGAAAGATCGCTAGATTGTGAGTATGCGATGTCGTGTTGCTTGCAGGCCTCGTCCAGAGGATTCCTTCCTCGATCGCCTCGAGAAAGACGTTTTTTAAGTCGGGTACCAGGTCCGCAAAACTTGTACCCTGGTATGTGTAGTTCAAAGGGTAATTTGTCAATAAGGGTATTCAGGAAACCGCGACCTTTCCGCTTGGCGCTTCGGTGATGACTGGTTTGTTTACGCCTAGTAGCTTTCATCTTAAAGACTTACACACGACTGATGTTCTTCAAACGGAATTAACAAATATAACGAGAACGCACGGCGGGTAGAGCGCAGTTTCCTTCCGAGCGAAAACGATGGAAAACGTCAAAATTGTGAAGCAAGGGTGTTCCTTACCGGTAGTAAATCACACAATAAATTCCATATCCGAGACTTACAGAAAGCACAGCGCTTTACTGGGTAAAGGATGTAAACGATGTGTGGTCATAGGTCGATCCGGATCTGGAAAAACCAACCTCATGATCAGTTTACTAGTACATCGAAATGGGTTGCGATTCGGACACCTTTATATATATTCGAAAACACTCGATCAACCCAAATATAATTATCTGAGAGAAGCCTTTCAACCATTGAGAGACATTGGATTCTTCGAATATAGTAACGATTGTGAGGTGATCAAACCCCAGGAAGCAAAAGAACATTCCGTGATAGTTTTTGACGACGTAGCTTGCGAGACGCAAAGCATAATTCGAGATTATTTTTGTTTCGGACGTCACCGAAACATAGATTGTTTTTATCTATGTCAGACGTATTCATCTATTCCTAAGCAGCTCATAAGAGATAATGCAAATCTCATCATCATATTCCAACAAGACAACACCAATCTGAAGCACATTTACGACGATCATGTCAACACGGACATGTCATTCGACAAATTTAAAGCATTGTGCTCTTATTGTTGGAATGAGGATCACGGATTTTTAGTGATCGATAAAGAAAGCGAAACCAACGCGGGACGATATAGAAAAGGTTTCGACAATTACTTTAATATATAGACAGCTGCCAAAGAAGGGAAGGTAGTAGTTTACCAACAACTGAAGGAGTTGCAACATGGATAAGCGTTTAGCCAGGGAACTTATCAAAACCCGACAATCCGTTAGACGTAAATACGCAGCTTTAAAAGCAGACATCGCCCAATCCCAATCGATTTTAGCTGAGCAATTTAAACCTCTTTCCAAGCCGCTCACCGAATTGCTGACAACTATAAAGCAAGAAGGTGTGCCAGTGGGCGAAACAAAAGTGGATTATTTGCCAATAACAATTAAACGTAGAGTATCCACTCCCTCTACCTTGCCCCGTCCGCGAGCGATAACCACTCCAGGCCGAGTTTCTGCGACAAACCTTCTGGGATCGTCACACACTTCCACACCGGGGCCATCACACACGTCCACACCAGGGCCATCACACACCTCCACACCTCGATTTTTGCAGACGCATGTGTTATCCGAGAGTGAACCAGTAGAGGAATACGATGAGCAGTTGCAAACGGAGGTTGCTGAGGCGGCAGCAGAAGAAGGTGCTGTACAAGCGGCCAGAGAAACCATCCAACAAATGCTGGCACCGGAAGTTCTTGGTCAATATTTAGAACAATTTCAAGGGTTAGCTCGAAAATACGTGGAAGGAATGATACGAGATACTGAGGACAAGTACGATTTGCACTACGGAGTCCGATTCGACATAGAGGGAGATAAGTTTGCAATAGGAAATAAAGAAATCAAGTTCGAGGGTGAAAATATCGTTATTACAGACCACGGCAACAGAATAGTCTACAAAGGCACTCCAGGATTGTACGAATTGATGTTTTTAAAGAAACCGAATATATACAAAAACGCAGATTTAGAGCAATATCTAGATTTAGTGGATCGTTCCGCCGCAAATCGTGTAAACTACGACCCCACACAAAGAGTTAGTGGTAACGCAGAGTCTAAATACATGAAAATAGTACGACCTCTAACTGCCTCCTCAACCATAAGAGCTCCCGGCAGACCAGCGACGAAGGTATCACGGCGTGGCAAGGGATTACTAACAGTGACGGACAAAAAAGTGGAATATGTTCCTTGGAAGGATCCCAACTCATTAGTGAATCGGTTGCGTATATTAATAGCTTCTCAGGCAGCTGGACACACGGGTCATTCAAATGAGATAGTCCGTATCACCGAAGCCTTACGAGACGCGAAAATAATCTTCTAAGGGGTACAAAACCTTAGGGTCGACGGAATGTCGATCAGAACGCATTCAACGACGAAGCAGTAATGCCGATAGACAAATTTGGAAGACACTACCATAGCGCACGCTATTATTCTCATCCCAAACGTATCTTTATGAAAGTGAAAAATGTAAACCAACTCCATATAGAAGTACCACTGCTGCTAGTGGGGCGTGGGTTCGATGAAAGCGGATATTCCAACATTTTCGGACAGAACGAGTACATTTTTCCGTTAACAACCGGCGAGATCATAAGTGTTCAAGTCAGCGGACCTTTGGTAGTATCACACATCAACGGCATCCCACAGGAGACGCTTGTCGGTAAGACATTGCGGCGAGGAGATAAACTGCAATTTGAATCCATAAACAATAAGTTATACGTGCAACTGCTGCTTAAATGTCCCGTAGGAGAGTAGAAAGCAACAGTTGACAATGAACCTTAAAGAAGCCATAGTTGGCGAACTCCACAAACCAGCACGAACACATTTCAAGAGAAGGCGCGTTATTCTAAAAGGCTTGAACGATTTATATCAAGCTGATTTGGTAGAAATGATCCCTTATGCAAAAGTCAATAAAGGCTTTCGTTATATTCTGGTAGTCATTAATGCCTTCTCGAAGTATGTGTGGGCCTATCCCGTAAAACGTAAAACAGGAAAGGACGTAACAGTTGCCATGGGTAAAGTGCTGAGGAGTGTAAAGGTGTCACCTCAAAACTTGCAGACGGATTTGGGGAAAGAGTTTTACAACACCGATTTTCAACGATTAATGCGACAGCACAATATCAATCACTACAGCACGTATTCTAGCATGAAGAGCAGCATAGTGGAGAGGTGCAACCGCACCCTGAAGAACATGATGTGGAAGCAGTTCAGCCTGCTAGGGTCCTACAAATGGTTGGATATCCTACCCAAGATCGTAGCAAAGTATAACACAACCAAGCATCGCACAATAGGAATGAAACCTGCCGAAGTGAACTTAAAGAATGCGAAACTTCTTTTAAACACAGCGTACAGTCACACAAAGACCGTGGATCCGAGACCTCAAAAGTTTCGTACAGGGGACTCGGTACGCATCAGCAAGTATCGTTCGGCATTTAGCAAGGGATACACGCCAAGCTGGAGCAACGAAGTATTCACAATATCCACTGTTCGACTTACAAACCCAACAACCTATCGACTCACGGACCAAGAAGGTCAGGAAATTAAAGGAGAGTTCTACGAGCATGAACTGCAGAAAACAAAACGTTCGGACGTATATCTGGTCGAAAAGGTTCTGAAGAAAAAAGGAAATTTGGTGTATGTAAAGTGGTTGGGATTCGACAATCGACACAACTCTTGGATATCTAAAAGCAATGTTGTATAACTTAAAGAACTACTGTAGCACTCTCAAAATAAAAAACTGTTTTTTGTAAATTATTGATTTATTAATGCCACTAAACACAAACAATATTTCTTTGAAACACTTTCATCTTTCTCCCAACAAAAGCGACAACAGCAAAAGAACTAAATCATTAACATTTTAACGAAGCTGCTATTGTAAAATATATAAACTTATCGTTAACATTCAAAATAGGTAAGCGTATTTGTTTTCCCAACATTAACTACAGTAAGAATAATAATCACAAACATATTAACAAAGCTATTATTTACAAACTAGGAACTATTCGTAATCTACATATATATAGTATACACTACTAAGCGCAAGAAAGGGTTCGTTTGGTGAGACGTCTGCTATAAATAATAACCAATACTGTTCCGCGAACATACTGTAATTTACATTTGGTTTGCGGCTGCCCGCAGCAGTTCGTCAAGCCTGTAATCAGCAATACTGCAGTGACCCCACGCTAGTGTCTTCGTAGTGTTGGGAATAACGTAGCGCTTGTCATCATGCGACGAAAGCGCAACCTTATTTATTAAGTCGGTGTACATAGTGTGTAAACGGGATTTAAAGACGTACATTTGACACAAGACAGTCTCCCGCTTGTTCTCGGCAACGGCCTGATAAAGTTCGCTGGTCAGATACTTCCGAACAGCGCTCTTTTTCACTCCCTTGGCTTTCTTGTCCACTTTAGATACGCTGTTTACACAGTATGATTTTGCACCGACCCCATAAAAGCTACGTACGACTACGCCAGCATATTCGTACTTGAATTTGCCAACAACAGACTCGGTTTGCGGAATACCGTGCAGATTATCCACATAATTTGCAGTATCGAACCAATCAAGGTTGCGTTTCATGTCATCATAAAAATTGTTGGTTTTAATTTCTATAATGAAGGAGTCAGTGTCTGTGTAGAGTAAAGAGACATTATTGTCATAACGTTTTTTCAGAAACCCATAAAAAAAGTCATACATGACAGTTTTCGAAATATCCAAAACGGAGAAACCAACATAACTAGGTTTGGCATACCAAACCCACAGTCTGTTCATTTCTACGGCTATTAAATTTTCATTAAAGCAGACTCTATCTTTAAAGTTAGGTCGCGCTATCAACGTTTCAGCCCCCAGTCTATTACCAATTTTCCCCCAATGACTTACTAACTTTACATCAACCCTTTTGTCCACATTCTCCAATGTTTTGCCAAATACGCAGTTGTTAGCCAATTTAAAAGAATTTCTCTGAAAGTTGTTTGTCGATCGGTTTCTAAAGTCAGTATTAAAATCAATGTAGGTTCTGAGCCAAGGAGATTGGGTAAATTTCAGTATTCTATGTACTTTAACCAAAGTCAGACCCGCATTCAAGGCCTGCTGTAATGCTCTGTAGTGAATGACATATTTCCGTTTGCCATATAAATTTGGAATCAATTTGGGTTGTTTAAATTTTCCCTCAGGAGGAATGAGAAGCTCCGGACAAAAGGGAAAGTCATTGTGAGCGTCGTGCAAATGCTCTGGATAGTCCAAATCTACCTCCAACACGTACCCGGTATTGGACTCGGCAGAATGTCAAAATTTGAAATTTCCTCGTCAGTCATCCAAACAAAATCACCTTGTGGTAGAAACTGTCTCATAGCGTAACCATAAAGGTTGGTTGCGTCTAAAAACATGATAAACGACGTAGCTTTAGAATCATCGTAATTCCCGACAAACTCATTGTTAGCAATAGCTTGTCTCCCCACACAAGTGCTGACTCCTCCGCGAATACTGTTTCTAAAAAAGTCTAACATATCTAAATCAGTAAGCAGCTCAAGTTCAACCCCCGTAAACTTTAACATAGCGTCCCAGCTTAATCCTGGGGCCGTGTAGTACTGAGCTGGATCTAACTTGTAATGTTTTAAATAAAAATTTCTAAAATTTTCGAACACGTCTGCCAAAATAAACACGTCACATTTGAGATAGACATCGGAGTAGTCGCCCAACGTTTGACAACCAAAAGTTTCCCAAACCTTCACGGCTCGTTCGTAATCAGTCTGAGAAATATGGGTTTCGGTTAGACGGTCATAAAAATCTTCGATCGAGGGTAAAGCAGACTCATCTAATTTTTGGAAAGAATCTAAATAGGAATATGGAAACACACCTTTCTGTCTCATCAACTCAAATTTGATGCCATTTCCGAATTGATTTTGAATTTGAACGCACTGGCCATCCGACAAGGTGTCGGCCAGCGATGCCAAAGACGAGCCCATGAAACGAAAGCTATCCAAAAATCTGATGCTCAGATAAATGTTTTTTCGCTTTCCCTCCACAAAAATTTCATCAACCCAAAGACGTTTGCCAAACGAAATGTACTTTTCTTTAGTTACCGGAATGACATCAATGTCTTCGTTATTTTGAGCCAATTGTTTAACAAACAGGTGCGAATCGTAATTTAGATTGTGAAAAAATACCGGAATAAATTTGGAAGTTTATAATTTAAATTACAATTGGAGTGGGCGGCTCCCCGATAGTCTCCAGTCAAATGATCGTGATCGCGTACTTTTACATCCCCCTCACCAAACGGTCGACCACAAATGTAACATGAAACGGCTTCGTTAAAGTTGTGAATTTCCATAGCAGACATAGCTTTCATAGGTACAACGTTTTTCAAATGATGCGAATAGATGTTTTGCGCGTTTCTATCTAAACGTTCTATAAACATGTCCACCGCATCCTCCCTCCGATAAATTTCGAATTTTGACAGGCTGTCGTCATACGAACATTTCAAATAGTACGCGAAAGAGTAGGGTATGTGTTTACAGGTTGTAATCGTATAAGGTTTTGTGGGATCCGGTTGTTGGTCTCCTGCATCAACGGGTGCCAAAATTGTTTCAAAATCCGCGTACACTACGAATCCAACCTTCAATTGCTTCTGATAATTTTCAAATTTGAGAATATTCTGCGGTCTTACCTGACCACACTTGTCGGTGATCAACTCTGTCGTTGGCAATTTAGTATACACCTGATTACAGTCATAACTTTGATGCATAGTCAAGTGTGCTTCAGTTCTAAAGTAATTCAGGCAGCCGTCGCAAAAATGCTTTGCACCATCTCTAGCCGTTATTTGTCGCGATACTAATCTAGACAAATCTTTGATCCAACAGTAGTGACTATTACCTTTGTCGTTAGTTACAAGCAATAAATTTACATGCCACCTTTTTTTACAGGAGGTGTAGTACAGAGGTCCCACAACTTCATATTTAGTTTTATTGTCTTTAAAAAATTTCTCCAAACCGTATACGTTTATAGAAAGCTGCGGATTAATTGTTTCAAATTTAGAAATATCGCGCAACCGAACCGGAAATTCAATATCGGTCCATTGTAAAAATCGACGACAATTCGGATACGAAGAAGTTCGATTAGGTAATCCCTTTGGTTCACAGAGGGCCGAGGTTACTGCCCAACCGAAACAACAATCGTCATTGTTTTGAACGTTCACGATCGCTTTCTTGCGCTGAATCTGCTTTGGGAGCGGGATGTACGAGGATGCCCGAAATGGATTGTATTTGTTGACGTTGATTTCAATGTACAACAACTGCTTCAAGATCCATCCTGACAATACAGAAAATTACCAAAGTTAGAATTGTTACAAAAAGCTACAGATCTCTTGCACACACCTGATTCCCGCTCCTGAAATTCCGACACCTTCTCGTCTAGCCTTCCAGTCAAATTATCATATAAGTGGCTCAAGTCTGTACCGCGAGTGACTACCTCGTTAGCCGTATGAAAAGTTTTTACGTCTTGTAGATCTTGAGCTTCCAAAATAAAATACCCGAAGAGTTCGAAATTGATTTTGATGCTAGTTAATTTGGTTAGCTGCCCTTCTATCAAATTTAAAATTTTTTCTTTCAATTCGGTCATATATTCCACAACGCTTATGTGATAATTTTCCGTGGAAATCCTATAACTGGCCACACGGGACTTGAAGGCGTTTTGAAGGGCCGCCACACCTTTCCCCAAGTGAAAGACGCCGCACCGCCTCGTGTGACGATTGCTCCTCAGATGACCACCGAAGCACGTTCGAGGAATGTTTTCATCGCACACGTCACAGTATTGCGTCCTTGGGAAACCACCTATCAAAACAAACTATTTACGCACTGTACAAACACACCAAGCACGCATACCATCACTACTGGAGTTGTTTAGTTTTGGGCGTTTACTCGGCCCCTCACCACCCACCACCGAAGTCTCCATAGCGTCGCCTGTAATTAATACAACTACACTGAAGGTGCTGCTCTACATCAACACAATTTAAACTCACCACTCGTAGATGGATGGCCCAGCTGTTGACGACAACTTTCTCTCCGGTGGGGGAACAAATTGTCGGCTCTGGTGAAGGACTGTCCACATTCGGTGCATTGAAACATTATAAATGATTAATTGCAATTCTACACTGGGCAGGCTCTTCGCTAGAACGTTAGAGGTATCGCTCTCGCCGAGTATCGCTTCCCTAGCCAAACATGTAAATACAAGGAGCACACTCTAACACACTACCCAGGTACCACGAACGTGGACGTTAAGCCTTGATACCCTGGAGGGGATGGGGAACTAGGTTACGTCGTCTTGGAATTTAAGGGAACTTACATTTGTTTGTCTAGTGAATTGCCGCCGCTAGTTGACAAATTCTCTTCGCTGTGTTGATTAGAGTTCGTGAGACCTCACCTTGCCGCTGCGTCAGCTGGCTGCGCCGTTGCACATACTCATCGTATTTTTTAGCCTTACGACTGTGCCCTTTGGCTATTTTGGGTCTCACCCTCATTATTTTTTTGGTGACGGCTGCCAGTTGTAATTCGATATTATCTAACTGCACATCCATACCGTCCCTCAAGCGTTCCAAGGATTTAATTTCCGCTATTCGTGCAACCTGAGCGGCAACTCTGTCCTGGTATGATTTTAAATTGTTTTGCGTCAGTGGCATATTTTCGTCGTTGTCATCGTCGTCGTCGTCGCTTACCGAAGAGATGGGCGATATCACACCATCACCCTGTGAAATGGATGATGGTGCAACATCGACCGCCTCCCTCTCAGTGTCCTCGGACGCAACAGAGGAATCGAATGTTGCTACTGTGCCCATTGCAACTTCCGCCACCGGAGAGGCTCGTCCGCTTTCGGATGCTACAATGCGCACAGTATTGTTCTTCTGTGACAGTGGTTGCGGTGTTGCCAGTTGTGAGTTGCGGCTGGTCGGTCGCCTTGAGCCTGAAGCGACTTGGATACCCAATCCGAGGTTTTGGGTCTCTACAGCAACATCGAAAGCGTCTTCAGCAAAAAATGTATCTCCGAAATCAATAGCAACAAAAGTTTGTTCCGGGCGTGTGGGATTGGAGGACTGAGACCTCACCTTTTTCTGCGGTGGTGGTAAATTCTCGCGTATCCCGTCGTTAAAATCAAGACTTGGCATATCCATAAATTTTTGCGTGTTAAACGTTGATGTGTTTTGCACACCCTTGATGCGAACGGCCCCATGTTCAGTCTCAATCGCACAATCCCTTATAGTCTCCTCAATCAATAAATCTACATCCAAATTTGGCTCAATTTTGCGTTTCTGCCCTCTAACCAAACATTCTTTTAAAATTTTACCACTCGCCGGTTTTTCAGCGGACGATGTGATGGGACTACACCCCGGAACTGCATCAAGTTGGGTTAAAATTTTGCCCTTATTCTGCTTTTTCGACATGCTTTTCCTGCTACTCACCGGTTTTTTTGATGTTCTCAAATCGGCCTCAGATTTTGAGGACACCACTACAACCGGTGGCTGCAGCTGGACATTTTGATGTATTGTTGCCTTGTCGTCGGACGCTTTCGATGTAGAAGGTTGAGCCAGTGCGGATTTGGGGTAAGATCCGCTAGCTCTCGGACAGATGCAGAGTACCACATCCTGCGGTTTCCGCAAACTCAACTTACTATACCCTGGCGCCCGCGTAACACCACCACAAACCGTACAAATCACAACACCTGAACGATGCATCACGAACGAGAACAAACTTAAGAGTGACGCTCCTTACCGCCACCACATGTATTTATACTAACAATATGGTGGGGGCTTGTCCTTGCCTTGAGACTTACATTCCGAGCGTTTCCAAATAACAAGAAGGTCCACCGACCTTGCCCTTGAGACATTATAATTCGAGCGTTTCCAATAACCAGAAGGAGCACTGAGCTTGGCCTTGAGACTTTGAAATTCGGGTGCTTACAATAACAACAAGGAACGCTGATCTTGGCCTTGGTCTGGGAATGCAGTGGATGTCGGTATTAAGAACTTGAATTTTACGGTCGCGACGTTCCTTACCGTCAGCGTCACCTTGGCCTTGGTCTGGGAATGCAGTGGATGTCGGTATTGCGAACTTGAATTTTACGGTCGCAAAGTTCCTTACCGTCAGCGTCCTACATAAACATAAAGTCTACAGTGAAATAGCGGCGTCTAGAAACAATTGTCACAAACTATCGGAAATCGGAGGCTCAGATAAAAATAATTCAAGAAACACCACACTGATTGCCCACTAAACAACGGAGATATGAGCGTTTTAAAATTTACAAGGTGGAAAGGTTGGACAAATCGGAAAGCAAAAGCTAATATATACATAATTTTAAAAAACACTCCGATATCTTAATAAACAACGGAGCTATGCTATTTCTAATATTTAACCCCAAGTGGTTGGGGTAGGTGGTAGTTTCAGTTTAAAATCGCAAAGAACAAGGCAATAGGAACCCAATAAAAAAAACTCCGATCAAATATCTAAATAAACAACGGAGATATGTAATTTTTAATATTTTACCCCAAGTGGTGGAGGGGAGGTTGTAGTTTGAGTTTATAATCGCAAAGTAGATGACACTAGGAGTATAATGCAAAAAACCGCGTTTAAATATCTCAATAAATAAAGGAGATATGAGCATTTTAAGATTTTACATTTTTTCAAAAAAAAAAACCAAAAAAACCAAAAAAACCAAAAAAACAAAAAAAAATTATTTTCGTGTGAGACATTTTTCAAAAATTTTTTTTTTTTTATTTGTTTTGAAAATAGTATCGGTTGATCGCGACTTGGTTGGGTACTTTTAATGGTGTAAACACGGCTTTTAGCTTTGTGCATTATTATAAGGTAGATTAGTTTTTTTTTTTGCCTCACCCCGTCCCCCCACCCTTACCACCCCAGCGAAATTTTTTTCCCTATATGCACCTTCCATTAAAATATTTTAGGCAATATATATACTAGGGTTCCACCTGTGTTTCCGCTAGAGGTTGATAAGAAAGCGTAACCCCATTTAATTTGGAAGGAAACATTAACAAGATCTGGGAGAATAGATTTCTTCCTTAATAGAACAGCTATCATTAACAAGATCTGGGGGAATAGATTTCTTCATTGATTTAGTAGCTATTTTTATACAACAGCTAGTTAACGATAGATGGCGACAACAAACACATTATCCGACATATTCAAATATTTATATTATTGAATTTAAAAATCTACTTTATTTTTTTACAAGGAAACTGTAGGTTTTAGGGAAAAAACACAAGAATCAAAAAACTCTTAGAATTCATCAAGCTTTACGAAAACTTTTTTCTATTACATAAATTTTGCATTTTGAGCCTTCTCAAGGTCAGGGGTTGTACCCCTTCTTTAAAACGCCCGAATTGTATAGACGAAGGCCAAGCCCAAGGTTACCCACTTTCATCCCCCTTTTCCTAAAAAATCCTCCATTCATTCTGTCTCCGACAACCATCCAGTGCGGTCATCATGTTCTTCAAGTGCTTTTTTCATGAGTGGCCTTTGTTATCAACCTTGGGACTTGTGCAAGGATCTTGGGACGATTTCCGTGCTGGGGAGCATATGCCCTTGGCCCCAACTTTCAATTACAATCGGTTCATCCCGTCATATGAGTTGGAGGAAGCCCTCCTGCACTTCCTCGGAAGGGAAAACCAAGTGGTGGCCTTGATTTCGATTAACGGTGGGGCCCTTATTGAGGACCGCGACAGGAGGCAACTTTTCGTTGCCTCACGAATCATCGAGCCCTTCCTAGAACAAATGGCGATGGAGGACCGCTCCACCGAACATGGAAGTGTGTACGTAGACCTCCCTGAACCACTGCCCGACTTCATCAACTTAATGTGGCCACACCTTCCGTGTAGGACAAAGCCGGAGGAGTAGTTTTAGTTGTAATTTTAGGTGTAAATAAATTTCTTAGTATTCGTTTTAGTTGTAATTATAAATTTTAGTTGTAAATAAATTTCTTAGTTTTATTTGTCTTTGTTATTTACTGTCGATGTGGTTTATTATAGGGTGTACATGCTTAGTACATTCATATTGAGTTGAGTGCTTCAAGGCTGCAGAATGCCTATCAATAAGTTTGGACAGCACATGCATAGCGATTCTACTCGTCACTCTCAAGTGTTCCTCTTCGAAGACCTGGGTGGGCTTGATAACCTATATTATGAAAAAAACCTACTTCTCTTCGCTGAAACTGCACTACCTGGTGGATTGTTTGGTCTGAATAACACTGGTACATCCGAATATATTATACCCTTCACTAAGGCTAGGATAGATAATGTTATTGTTAATCCTCGCAACACACCAATCATAATCAATAATATTATACACACCCCTAACGAAGTAATTGGGATGGTTTTACAAAAAGGTGATAAACTCAAATTTCAACAACTTCATCCCCTATCCAAGCTGGCCGTTGAATTTCAACTCACAGCTCCAATTATTGCAACCTCTTAGCGTGGTATGTATATTGAAATAATACAACTTTCTCTAATTACTACTTTTATTTCTTACTAAGTAATATCTCACAACTGTACACATTTATTCATTACCATATCACACTTAATTAATTCCATGAAAAAATGCAACATCTCATACATGCATGCTACATTTTCTGATTTTATACGTAGAGTATCCAAAACGCTCTCGATGTTGGTTTTTACATCCCCAGGTAAAGTACAAATACCTCGAGTTATACTTAGATAAAACTGTTCAAACTCTTGACACTTTAAGCACTCCAGTTTGTATTCTAACAATTTTAACAACTCCCAACATTCGAACACTGATTCGAGTCCTAAGTACACTTCAGATATACCTATTTCTTGAAGCACAATAACTTTCCTCAGTCCTATTGTTTTAAAACATATTCTTTTCACAGCACTCAGGTTACGTGGTTGTAATTGACAGTCTCTACTGTAAAAGTAGTTACATATGACTCCCTGATTTTCTACAAGCACTTTAAACTCAGCTTGCTCCAACAGAACAAAATCGCCTTTGTTGCCGTTAATTACAACTGCTGGTACAAACGATGCTCTGGTACAACACAATCCCACAGACGCGAATTTACTTTTTGACTTATTTAACGGATACATCGTTGAGTTCAATAATATTGGCTGCTTTACCTTAACACACATTTCTTCGGTCTTCATTAACACTTGCTGTTTAAGACTTTCAACCGACTGTTGTAACTTATCCATTCTTACCCACCAAACTTGATACTACCCATCGACATCACACCGCGTTTATATATACATCTTTCAAGGTTATTTGCCAGCGTTTATATATACATCTTTCAAGGCTATTTGCTTTAACGGTGGGAGATTTGTATGACCTTGTCTTTCATAATAATATAGTAGTGCTTTCTACTACAGCTACCAGTTATCATCATGCCTGCTATTTTTGGAGATGCTCTTTTTGAAGATGCCCCAGCATTCTACGAGGAGTTTGTAGACTTTCTTATTTCGCAGCCACCGCCTCCATCACCTCATCGACTCCAGGCTGTCGTGACGCTCGACTATTCCATGAGCCTTGCCAGTGAGCGCCTATGGCAGACGACTGTCCTGAGAACGGTGCCTACCACATACGAGGGCGACCCATTCCTGTGGTGGAGGCAACATATAGAGGTCCCCATCCAGCGCTTTCTAGCGCAACTACCAGATGGGGATGTAATGTACATTAGTTATTGTTGGACTGATTAAATAAATCTATAAACGTGTCTGATTTTTTTTGTGCTTGTGGTATATATAGGACCCTAATACCTAACTCGCTGTTAGTCAGTTGCTCCAGTTTCTACAGTCATGTGCGTCGACGATCGTGAAATACATTTCCAAAGCTTTTTGGAACGATTAGACTCCTTCAATACTTGGACTGGAGTTCAAAGTCCAGAATCGTTGGCCAGAGTTGGTTTCTTTCATATAAAAAACGGTGAAGATGATGTGCAATGTTTTTACTGCGGAATTAGAATTCATAACTGGGAGCCTCATGACGAACCCCTCTCTGAACATCTCCGCTGGTCTAAGAATTGCAAATATGCAAATTACATTCGCGCCTTACGAACTGCGCAAGACCTATTACTAAACACCATGACACTTTTCGAAGAGTTAACTACTTTCGTAGATGGCGGTGGTATCGACGTAGTTGGTGGAAGGGCGCTTACCAACCAAGGTTGCTGTTGTTGTCGCAAAAGATCGCCAGTGCATTAGTTGCATTCATACGCTCTACATGGTGCCCCTAAAATTTTTAGTCGCTCTCGCGGCCGTTTATGATGGTGTCGTCTACGTGCTTCAACCACCACATTGCAGTTCGGCGTCTCTTGCTTACAACGATGGTGTGCACAATGTTACGTGGCGTAAAATGGATACCAGTTCGTTGGCAACTCTTCCCGTTTTTAAATTGCCTGTGAAAAACTTTACGAAAGATGGTGTTTTTACGTTCAAGATCAAATACAATTGTTCTACCTATACAGTAGACACTAATTGGCAAACCATTTTAGTGAAGACCAAGCCTGATGTTTTGAAGATGCTGCATCAACCCCCCGACAGCTCCTGTTGTGTTTCCACGGTTGTTTTAAGCGTTATTTTATTCTGCATTTTGTGTATGTGTGTTACATATTTCGTTATCTGTTGGTACTATAATAAATTAGTCTAATGTATATGTAAGACAAATAAATATTACTCTTCTTTATGCGTTCTTTTAATTCTTTAAAGTTATGGCGCTGAAGATTCTTTTACGTTAACTTAACATAACTACATACACACTCAAAAAAGAACACACACATATATTTATATAAATATTTATTCGATCCAAAAATAATTAATGGCGACCACGTCGCCATCTAACAATCTCGATAAGTATTTTATTTTGGGTAGCTTCACGTGCCGGCTCCACCACTCTTCTGTCTCCTGGAGACCTTGGAATGGTTCTGGCAGCGTTCTCAGGACGGCGGTCTCAGCTAACTGCCCATTGCCGATCATCATCGTGTAGTTGACTGTGATGACAGCCTGGAGGTGACGAGGTTGTGAAGGTAGCGGTTGCGAGGCTATGAAGTCCTCAAACTCTTTGTAGAATGCTGGGGCATCTTCAAAAAGCTCATCTCCAAAACTAGCAGGCATGATGATAACTGGTAGCTGTAGTAGAAAACGATGCGACTTATATAGGGCAAAACCTTGAAAGAACTAACCTTGAACAATAGCCTAGAACAACTGGTCATAACCTTGAGCAACCGAACTTGCAAAATAACGCTGACCTTGATCGTTGACTTAGCCTTCCAAGTGGCCTCGACCTTCAAGTTTAGATTTGACCTTGAAGTTCAGCCTTGCAAAATAGCCTTGACCTTGAACTCAAGGACAAGTGGTGGGGGGAGGTTCTACAACTGTCCATTCTAACCTACTCCTGTTAGTTCATAATACGGCAAAATTTTATTAAGAAAAGTTGTTCAGAATGAGAAATTAAACCCCTCTATGAAATTTCGTAAATATGTGACCACTTTGAAAAACTTCTCATTGTTGCAATTACACATAAACGAATTCCATTTGAAATTGCGCTGCCCTGTTAGTTTATAATACGGCAAAATTTTATTAAAAAAAGTTGTTCAGAATGAGAAATTAAACCCCTCTATGAAATTTCGTAAATATATGACCACTTTGAAAAACTTCTCATTGTTGCAATTACACATAAACGAATTCCATTTTAAATTGCGCTGCCCTATTAGTTCATAATACGGCAAAATTTTATTAAGAAAAGTTGTTCAGAATGAGAAATTAAACCCCTTTATGAAATTTCGTAAATATCTGACCACTTTGAAATCTTCTTATTGTTGCAATTACACATAAACGAATTCCATTTTAAATTGCGCTGCCCTGTTAGTTCATAATACGGCAAAATTTTATTAAGAAAAGTTGTTCAGAATCAAAAAATTAAACCCCTCTATGAAATTTCGTAAATATCTGACCACTTTGAAATCTTCTCATTGTTGCAATTACACATAAACGAATTCCATTTTAAATTGCGCTGCCCTGTTAGTTCATAATACGGCAAAATTTTATTAAGAAAAGTTTAGAATGAGAAATTAAACCCCTCTATGAAATTTCGTAAATATATGACCACTTTGAAAAACTTCTCATTGTTGCAATTACACATAAACGAATTCCATTTTAAATTGCGCTGCCCTGTTAGTTCATAATACGGCAAAATTTTATTAAGAAAAGTTGTTCAGAATGATAAACTAAACCCCTCTATGAAATTTCGTAAATATCTGACCACTTTGAAATCTCATTGTTGCAATTACACATAAACGAATTCCATTTTAAATTGCGCTGCCCTGTTAGTTCATAATACGGCAAAATTTTATTAAGAAAAGTTGTTCAGAATGAGAAATTAAACCCCTCTATGAAATTTCGTAAATTTCTGACTACTTTGAAATCTTCTCATTGTTGCAATTACACATAAACGAATTCCATTTTAAATTGCGATGCCCTGTTAGTTTATAATACGGCAAAATTTTATTAAGAAAAGTTGCTCAGAATGAGAAATTAAACCCCTCTATGAAATTTCGTAAATATCTGACCACTTTGAAAAATTTTTAATTGTTGCAATTACACATAAACGAATTCCATTTTAAATTGCGCTGCCCTGTTAGTTTATAATACGGCAAAATGTTATTAAAAAAAGTTGTTCAGAATGAGAAATTAAACCCCTCTATGAAATTTCGTAAATATATGACTACTTTGAAAAACTTCTTATTGTTGCAATTACACATAAACGAATTCCATTTTAAATTGCGCTGCCCTGTTAGTTCATAATACGGCAAAATTTTATTAAGAAAAGTTGTTCAGCATGAGAAATTAAACCCCTCTATGAAATTTCATAAATATCTGACCACTTTGAAATCTTCTCATTGTTGCAGTTACACATAAACGAATTCCATTTTAAATTGCGCTGCCCTGTTAGTTCATAATACGGCAAAATTTTCTTAAGAAAAGTTGTTCAGAATGAGAAACTAAACCCCTCTATGAAATTTCGTAAATATCTGACCACTGAAAAACTTCTCATTGTTGCAATTACACATAAACGAATTCCTTTTTAAATTGCGCTGCCCTGTTAGTTCATAATACGGCAAAATTTTATTAAGAAAAGTTGTTCAGAATGAGAAATTAAACCCCTCTATGAAATTTCGTAAATATATGACCACTTTGAAAAACTTCTCATTCTTGCAATTACACATAAACGAATTCCATTTTAAATTGCGCTGCCCTGTTAGTTCATAATGCGGCAAAATTTTTTAAAAAAAGTTGTTCAGAATGAGAAATTAAACGCCTCTATGAAATTTCGTAAATATATGACCACTTTGAAAAACTTCTCATTGGAATAACACATAAACGAATTCCATTTTAAATTGCGCTGCCCTGTAAGTTTATAATACGGCAAAATTTTATTAAAAAAAGTTGTTCAGAATGAGAAATTAAACCCCTCTATGAAATTTCGTAAATATATGACCACTTTGAAAAACTTCTCATTCTTGCAATTACACATAAACGAATTCCATTTTAAATTGCGCTGACCTGTTAGTTCATAATGCGGCAAAATTTTATTTAAAAAAGTTGTTCAGAATGAGAAATTAAACGCCTCTATGAAATTTCGTAAATATATGACCACTTTGAATAACTTCTCATTGTTGCAATTACACATAAACGAATTCCATTTTAAATTTCGCTGCCCTGTTAGTTTATAATACGGCAAAATTTTATTAAAAAAGTTGTTCAGAATGAGAAATGAAACCCCTCTATGAAATTACGTAAATATATGACCACTTTGAAAAACTTCTCATTGTTGCAATTACACATAAACGAATTCCATTTTAAATTGCGCTGCCCTGTTAGTTCATTATACGGTCAAATTTTATTAAGAAAAGTTGTTCAGAATGAGAAATTAAACTCCTCTATGAAATTTCGTAAATATCTGACCACCTTGAAATCTTCTCATTGTTGCAATTACACATAAACGAATTCCATTTTAAATTGCGCTGCCCTGGTAGTTCATAATACGGCAAAATTTTATTAGAAAAGTTGTTCAGAATGAGAAATTAAACCCCTCTATGAAATTTCGTAAGTTTCTGACCACTTTGAAAAACTTTTCATTGTTGCAATTACACATAAACGAATTCCATTTTAAATTGCGCTGCCCTGTTAGTTTATAATACGGCAAAATTTTATTAAAAAAAGTTGTTCAGAATGAGAAATTAAACGCCTCTATGAAATTTCGTAAATATATGACCACTTTGAAAAACTTCTCATTGTTGCAATTACACATAAACGAATTCCATTTTAAATTGCGCTGCCCTGTTAGTTTATAATACGGCAAAATTTTATTAAAAGAAGTTGTTCAGAATGAGAAATTAAACGCCTCTATAAAATTTCGTAAATATATAACCACTTTGAAAAACTTCTCATTGTTGCAATTACACAAACGAATTCCATTTTAAATTGCGCTGCCCTGTTAGTTTATAATACGGCAAAATTTTATTAAAAAAAGTTGTTCAGAATGAGGAATTAAACGCCTCTATGAAATTTCGTAAATATATGACCACTTTGAATAACTTCTCATTGTTGCAATTACACATAAACGAATTCCATTTTAAATTTTGCTGCCCTGTTAGTTTATAATACGGCAAAATTTTATTAAAAAAAGTTGTTTAAAATGAGAAATTAAACCCCTCTATGAAATTTCGTAAATATCTGACCACTTTGAAATCTTCTCATTGTTGCAATTACACATAAACGAATTCCATTTTAAATTGCGCTGCCCTGTTAGTTCATAATACGGCAAAATTTTATTAAGAAAAGTTGTTCAGAATGAGAAATTAAACCCCTCTATGAAATTTCGTAAATATCTGACCACTTTGAAATCTTTTCATTGTTGCAATTACACATAAACGAATTCCATTTTAAAATGCGCTGCCCTGTTAGTTCATAATAAGGCAAAATTTTATTAAGAAAAGTTGCTCAGAATGAGAAATTAAACCCCTCTATGAAATTTCGTAAATATCTGACCACTTTGAAAAACTTCTTATTGTTGCAATTACACATAAACGAATTCCATTTTAAATTGCGCTGCCCTGTTAGTTCATAATACGGCAAAATTTTATTAAGAAAAGTTGTTCAGAATGAGAAATTAAACCCCTCTATGAAATTTCGTAAATATCTGACCACTTTGAAATCTTCTCATTGTTGCAATTACACATAAACGAATTCCATTTTAAATTGCGCTGCCCTGTTAGTTCATAATACGGCAAAATTTTCTTAAAAAAAGTTGTTCAGAATGAGAAACTAAACCCCTCTATGAAATTTTGTAAATATCTGACCACTTTGAAAAACTTTTCATTGTTGCAATTACACATAAACGAATTCCATTTTAAATTGCGCTGCCCTGTTAGTTCATAATACGGCAAAATTTTATTAAGAAAAGTTCAGAATGAGAAATTAAACCCCTCTATAAAATTTCGTAAATATCTGACCACTTTGAAAAACTTCTCATTGTTGGAATAACACATAAACGAATTCCATTTGAAATTGCGCTGCCCTGTTAGTTTATAATACGGCAAAATTTTATTAAAAAAAGTTGTTCAGAATGAGAAATTAAACCCCTCTATGAAATTTCGTAAATTTCTGACTACTTTGAAATCTTCTCATTGTTGCAATTACACATAAACGAATTCCATTTTAAATTGCGATGCCCTGTTAGTTTATAATACGGCAAAATTTTATTAAGAAAAGTTGCTCAGAATGAGAAATTAAACCCCTCTATGAAATTTCGTAAATATCTGACCACTTTGAAAAATTTTTAATTGTTGCAATTACACATAAACGAATTCCATTTTAAATTGCGCTGCCCTGTTAGTTTATAATACGGCAAAATGTTATTAAAAAAAGTTGTTCAGAATGAGAAATTAAACCCCTCTATGAAATTTCGTAAATATATGACTACTTTGAAAAACTTCTTATTGTTGCAATTACACATAAACGAATTCCATTTTAAATTGCGCTGCCCTGTTAGTTCATAATACGGCAAAATTTTATTAAGAAAAGTTGTTCAGCATGAGAAATTAAACCCCTCTATGAAATTTCATAAATATCTGACCACTTTGAAATCTTCTCATTGTTGCAGTTACACATAAACGAATTCCATTTTAAATTGCGCTGCCCTGTTAGTTCATAATACGGCAAAATTTTCTTAAGAAAAGTTGTTCAGAATGAGAAACTAAACCCCTCTATGAAATTTCGTAAATATCTGACCACTGAAAAACTTCTCATTGTTGCAATTACACATAAACGAATTCCTTTTTAAATTGCGCTGCCCTGTTAGTTCATAATACGGCAAAATTTTATTAAGAAAAGTTGTTCAGAATGAGAAATTAAACCCCTCTATGAAATTTCGTAAATATATGACCACTTTGAAAAACTTCTCATTCTTGCAATTACACATAAACGAATTCCATTTTAAATTGCGCTGCCCTGTTAGTTCATAATGCGGCAAAATTTTTTAAAAAAGTTGTTCAGAATGAGAAATTAAACGCCTCTATGAAATTTCGTAAATATATGACCACTTTGAAAAACTTCTCATTGGAATAACACATAAACGAATTCCATTTTAAATTGCGCTGCCCTGTAAGTTTATAATACGGCAAAATTTTATTAAAAAAAGTTGTTCAGAATGAGAAATTAAACCCCTCTATGAAATTTCGTAAATATATGACCACTTTGAAAAACTTCTCATTCTTGCAATTACACATAAACGAATTCCATTTTAAATTGCGCTGCCCTGTTAGTTCATAATGCGGCAAAATTTTATTTAAAAAAGTTGTTCAGAATGAGAAATTAAACGCCTCTATGAAATTTCGTAAATATATGACCACTTTGAATAACTTCTCATTGTTGCAATTACACATAAACGAATTCCATTTTAAATTTCGCTGCCCTGTTAGTTTATAATACGGCAAAATTTTATTAAAAAAGTTGTTCAGAATGAGAAATGAAACCCCTCTATGAAATTACGTAAATATATGACCACTTTGAAAAACTTCTCATTGTTGCAATTACACATAAACGAATTCCATTTTAAATTGGGCTGCCCTGTTAGTTCATTATACGGTCAAATTTTATTAAGAAAAGTTGTTCAGAATGAGAAATTAAACTCCTCTATGAAATTTCGTAAATATCTGACCACCTTGAAATCTTCTCATTGTTGCAATTACACATAAACGAATTCCATTTTAAATTGCGCTGCCCTGGTAGTTCATAATACGGCAAAATTTTATTAGAAAAGTTGTTCAGAATGAGAAATTAAACCCCTCTATGAAATTTCGTAAGTTTCTGACCACTTTGAAAAACTTTTCATTGTTGCAATTACACATAAACGAATTCCATTTTAAATTGCGCTGCCCTGTTAGTTTATAATACGGCAAAATTTTATTAAAAAAAGTTGTTCAGAATGAGAAATTAAACGCCTCTATGAAATTTCGTAAATATATGACCACTTTGAAAAACTTCTCATTGTTGCAATTACACATAAACGAATTCCATTTTAAATTGCGCTGCCCTGTTAGTTTATAATACGGCAAAATTTTATTAAAAGAAGTTGTTCAGAATGAGAAATTAAACGCCTCTATAAAATTTCGTAAATATATAACCACTTTGAAAAACTTCTCATTGTTGCAATTACACAAACGAATTCCATTTTAAATTGCGCTGCCCTGTTAGTTTATAATACGGCAAAATTTTATTAAAAAAAGTTGTTCAGAATGAGGAATTAAACGCCTCTATGAAATTTCGTAAATATATGACCACTTTGAATAACTTCTCATTGTTGCAATTACACATAAACGAATTCCATTTTAAATTTTGCTGCCCTGTTAGTTTATAATACGGCAAAATTTTATTAAAAAAAGTTGTTTAAAATGAGAAATTAAACCCCTCTATGAAATTTCGTAAATATCTGACCACTTTGAAATCTTCTCATTGTTGCAATTACACATAAACGAATTCCATTTTAAATTGCGCTGCCCTGTTAGTTCATAATACGGCAAAATTTTATTAAGAAAAGTTGTTCAGAATGAGAAATTAAACCCCTCTATGAAATTTCGTAAATATCTGACCACTTTGAAATCTTTTCATTGTTGCAATTACACATAAACGAATTCCATTTTAAAATGCGCTGCCCTGTTAGTTCATAATAAGGCAAAATTTTATTAAGAAAAGTTGCTCAGAATGAGAAATTAAACCCCTCTATGAAATTTCGTAAATATCTGACCACTTTGAAAAACTTCTTATTGTTGCAATTACACATAAACGAATTCCATTTTAAATTGCGCTGCCCTGTTAGTTCATAATACGGCAAAATTTTATTAAGAAAAGTTGTTCAGAATGAGAAATTAAACCCCTCTATGAAATTTCGTAAATATCTGACCACTTTGAAATCTTCTCATTGTTGCAATTACACATAAACGAATTCCATTTTAAATTGCGCTGCCCTGTTAGTTCATAATACGGCAAAATTTTCTTAAAAAAAGTTGTTCAGAATGAGAAACTAAACCCCTCTATGAAATTTTGTAAATATCTGACCACTTTGAAAAACTTTTCATTGTTGCAATTACACATAAACGAATTCCATTTTAAATTGCGCTGCCCTGTTAGTTCATAATACGGCAAAATTTTATTAAGAAAAGTTCAGAATGAGAAATTAAACCCCTCTATAAAATTTCGTAAATATCTGACCACTTTGAAAAACTTCTCATTGTTGGAATAACACATAAACGAATTCCATTTGAAATTGCGCTGCCCTGTTAGTTTATAATACGGCAAAATTTTATTAAAAAAAGTTGTTCAGAATGAGAAATTAAACCCCTCTATGAAATTTCGTAAATTTCTGACTACTTTGAAATCTTCTCATTGTTGCAATTACACATAAACGAATTCCATTTTAAATTGCGATGCCCTGTTAGTTTATAATACGGCAAAATTTTATTAAGAAAAGTTGCTCAGAATGAGAAATTAAACCCCTCTATGAAATTTCGTAAATATCTGACCACTTTGAAAAATTTTTAATTGTTGCAATTACACATAAACGAATTCCATTTTAAATTGCGCTGCCCTGTTAGTTTATAATACGGCAAAATGTTATTAAAAAAAGTTGTTCAGAATGAGAAATTAAACCCCTCTATGAAATTTCGTAAATATATGACTACTTTGAAAAACTTCTTATTGTTGCAATTACACATAAACGAATTCCATTTTAAATTGCGCTGCCCTGTTAGTTCATAATACGGCAAAATTTTATTAAGAAAAGTTGTTCAGCATGAGAAATTAAACCCCTCTATGAAATTTCATAAATATCTGACCACTTTGAAATCTTCTCATTGTTGCAGTTACACATAAACGAATTCCATTTTAAATTGCGCTGCCCTGTTAGTTCATAATACGGCAAAATTTTCTTAAGAAAAGTTGTTCAGAATGAGAAACTAAACCCCTCTATGAAATTTCGTAAATATCTGACCACTGAAAAACTTCTCATTGTTGCAATTACACATAAACGAATTCCTTTTTAAATTGCGCTGCCCTGTTAGTTCATAATACGGCAAAATTTTATTAAGAAAAGTTGTTCAGAATGAGAAATTAAACCCCTCTATGAAATTTCGTAAATATATGACCACTTTGAAAAACTTCTCATTCTTGCAATTACACATAAACGAATTCCATTTTAAATTGCGCTGCCCTGTTAGTTCATAATGCGGCAAAATTTTTTAAAAAAAGTTGTTCAGAATGAGAAATTAAACGCCTCTATGAAATTTCGTAAATATATGACCACTTTGAAAAACTTCTCATTGGAATAACACATAAACGAATTCCATTTTAAATTGCGCTGCCCTGTAAGTTTATAATACGGCAAAATTTTATTAAAAAAAGTTGTTCAGAATGAGAAATTAAACCCCTCTATGAAATTTCGTAAATATATGACCACTTTGAAAAACTTCTCATTCTTGCAATTACACATAAACGAATTCCATTTTAAATTGCGCTGCCCTGTTAGTTCATAATGCGGCAAAATTTTATTTAAAAAAGTTGTTCAGAATGAGAAATTAAACGCCTCTATGAAATTTCGTAAATATATGACCACTTTGAATAACTTCTCATTGTTGCAATTACACATAAACGAATTCCATTTTAAATTTCGCTGCCCTGTTAGTTTATAATACGGCAAAATTTTATTAAAAAAGTTGTTCAGAATGAGAAATGAAACCCCTCTATGAAATTACGTAAATATATGACCACTTTGAAAAACTTCTCATTGTTGCAATTACACATAAACGAATTCCATTTTAAATTGCGCTGCCCTGTTAGTTCATTATACGGTCAAATTTTATTAAGAAAAGTTGTTCAGAATGAGAAATTAAACTCCTCTATGAAACCTCCTCCTCCGTTGTTGTTCTTGAAATCTTCTCATTGTTGCAATTACACATAAACGAATTCCATTTTAAATTGCGCTGCCCTGGTAGTTCATAATACGGCAAAATTTTATTAGAAAAGTTGTTCAGAATGAGAAATTAAACCCCTCTATGAAATTTCGTAAGTTTCTGACCACTTTGAAAAACTTTTCATTGTTGCAATTACACATAAACGAATTCCATTTTAAATTGCGCTGCCCTGTTAGTTTATAATACGGCAAAATTTTATTAAAAGAAGTTGTTCAGAATGAGAAATTAAACGCCTCTATAAAATTTCGTAAATATATAACCACTTTGAAAAACTTCTCATTGTTGCAATTACACAAACGAATTCCATTTTAAATTGCGCTGCCCTGTTAGTTTATAATACGGCAAAATTTTATTAAAAAAAGTTGTTCAGAATGAGGAATTAAACGCCTCTATGAAATTTCGTAAATATATGACCACTTTGAATAACTTCTCATTGTTGCAATTACACATAAACGAATTCCATTTTAAATTTTGCTGCCCTGTTAGTTTATAATACGGCAAAATTTTATTAAAAAAAGTTGTTTAAAATGAGAAATTAAACCCCTCTATGAAATTTCGTAAATATCTGACCACTTTGAAATCTTCTCATTGTTGCAATTACACATAAACGAATTCCATTTTAAATTGCGCTGCCCTGTTAGTTCATAATACGGCAAAATTTTATTAAGAAAAGTTGTTCAGAATGAGAAATTAAACCCCTCTATGAAATTTCGTAAATATCTGACCACTTTGAAATCTTTTCATTGTTGCAATTACACATAAACGAATTCCATTTTAAAATGCGCTGCCCTGTTAGTTCATAATAAGGCAAAATTTTATTAAGAAAAGTTGCTCAGAATGAGAAATTAAACCCCTCTATGAAATTTCGTAAATATCTGACCACTTTGAAAAATTTCTTATTGTTGCAATTACACATAAACGAATTCCATTTTAAATTGCGCTGCCCTGTTAGTTCATAATACGGCAAAATTTTATTAAGAAAAGTTGTTCAGAATGAGAAATTAAACCCCTCTATGAAATTTCGTAAATATCTGACCACTTTGAAATCTTCTCATTGTTGCAATTACACATAAACGAATTCCATTTTAAATTGCGCTGCCCTGTTAGTTCATAATACGGCAAAATTTTCTTAAAAAAAGTTGTTCAGAATGAGAAACTAAACCCCTCTATGAAATTTTGTAAATATCTGACCACTTTGAAAAACTTTTCATTGTTGCAATTACACATAAACGAATTCCATTTTAAATTGCGCTGCCCTGTTAGTTCATAATACGGCAAAATTTTATTAAGAAAAGTTCAGAATGAGAAATTAAACCCCTCTATAAAATTTCGTAAATATCTGACCACTTTGAAAAACTTCTCATTGTTGGAATAACACATAAACGAATTCCATTTGAAATTGCGCTGCCCTGTTAGTTTATAATACGGCAAAATTTTATTAAAAAAAGTTGTTCAGAATGAGAAATTAAACCCCTCTATGAAATTTCGTAAATATATGACCACTTTGAAAAACTTCTCATTGTTGCAATTACACATAAACGAATTCCATTTTAAATTGCGCTGCCCTGTTAGTTCATAATACGGCAAAATTTTATTAAAAAAAGTTGTTCAGAATGAAAAATTAAACGCCTCTATGAAATTTCGTAAATATATGACCACTTTGAATAACTTCTCACTGTTGCAATTGCACATAAACGAATTCAATTTTAAATTGCGCTGCCCTGTTAGTTTATAATACGGCAAAATTTTATTAAAAAAAGTTGTTCAGAATGAGAAATTAAACCCCTCTATGAAATTTCGTAAATATATGACCACTTTGAAAAACTTCTCATTGCAATTACACATAAACGAATTCCATTTTAAATTGCGCTGCCCTGTTAGTTCATAATACGGTCAAATTTTATTAAGAAAAGTTGTTCAGAATGAGAAATTAAACCCCTCTATGAAATTTCGTAAATATATGACCACTTTGAAAAACTTCTCATTGTTGCAATTGCACATAAACGAATTCCATTTTAAATTGCGCTGCCCTGTTAGTTTATAATACGGCAAAATTTTATTAAAAAAAGTTGTTCAGCATGAGAAAATAAACCCCTCTATGAAATTTCGTAAATATATGACCACTTTGAAATCTTCTCATTGTTGCAATTACACAAACGAATTCCATTTTAAATTGCGCTGCCCTGTTAGTTCATAATACGGCAAAATTTTATTAAGAAAAGTTTCTCAGAATGAGAAATTAAACCCCTCTATGAATTTTCGTAAATATCTGACCACTTTGAAAAACTTCTCATTGTTGCAATTACACATAAACGAATTCCATTTTAAATTGCGCTGCCCTGTTAGTTCATAATACGGCAAAATTTTATTAAGAAAAGTTGTTCAGAATGAGAAATTAACTTCCTCTATGAAATTTCGTAAATATCTGACCACTTTGAAAAACTTCTCATTGTTGCAATTACACATAAACGAATTCCATTTTAAATTGCGCTGCCCTATTAGTTTATAATACGGCAAAATTTTATTAAGAAAAGTTGTTCAGAATGAGAAATTAAACCCTTCTATGAAATTTCGTAAATATCTGACCACTTTGAAATCTTCTCATTGTTGCAATTACACATAAACGAATTCCATTTTAAATTGCGCTGCCCTGTTCATAATACGGCATAATTTTATCAAGAAAAGTTGTTCAGAATGAGAAATTAAACCCCTCTATCAAATTTCGTAAATATCTGACCACTTTGAAAAACTTTTCATTGTTGCAATTACACATAAACGAATTCGATTTTAAATTGCGCTGCCCTGTTAGTTTATAATACGGCAAAATTTTATTAAAAAAAGTTGTTCAGAATGAGAAATTAAACCCCTCTATGAAATTTCGTAAATATATGACCACTTTGAAAAACTTCTCATTGCAATTACACATAAACGAATTCCATTTTAAATTGCGCTGCCCTGTTAGTTCATAATACGGTCAAATTTTATTAAGAAAAGTTGTTCAGAATGAGAAATTAAACCCCTCTATGAAATTTCGTAAATATATGACCACTTTGAAAAACTTCTCATTGTTGCAATTGCACATAAACGAATTCCATTTTAAATTGCGCTGCCCTGTTAGTTTATAATACGGCAAAATTTTATTAAAAAAAGTTGTTCAGCATGAGAAAATAAACCCCTCTATGAAATTTCGTAAATATATGACCACTTTGAAATCTTCTCATTGTTGCAATTACACAAACGAATTCCATTTTAAATTGCGCTGCCCTGTTAGTTCATAATACGGCAAAATTTTATTAAGAAAAGTTTCTCAGAATGAGAAATTAAACCCCTCTATGAAATTTCGTAAATATCTGACCACTTTGAAATCTTCTCATTGTTGCAATTACACATAAACGAATTCCATTTTAAATTGCGCTGCCCTGTTAGTTCATAATACGGCAAAATTTTATTAAGAAAAGTTGTTCAGAATGAGAAATTAAACCCCTCTATGAAATTTCGTAAATATCTGACCACTTTGAAATCTTTTCATTGTTGCAATTACACATAAACGAATTCCATTTTAAAATGCGCTGCCCTGTTAGTTCATAATAAGGCAAAATTTTATTAAGAAAAGTTGCTCAGAATGAGAAATTAAACCCCTCTATGAAATTTCGTAAATATCTGACCACTTTGAAAAATTTCTTATTGTTGCAATTACACATAAACGAATTCCATTTTAAATTGCGCTGCCCTGTTAGTTCATAATACGGCAAAATTTTATTAAGAAAAGTTGTTCAGAATGAGAAATTAAACCCCTCTATGAAATTTCGTAAATATCTGACCACTTTGAAATCTTCTCATTGTTGCAATTACACATAAACGAATTCCATTTTAAATTGCGCTGCCCTGTTAGTTCATAATACGGCAAAATTTTCTTAAAAAAAGTTGTTCAGAATGAGAAACTAAACCCCTCTATGAAATTTTGTAAATATCTGACCACTTTGAAAAACTTTTCATTGTTGCAATTACACATAAACGAATTCCATTTTAAATTGCGCTGCCCTGTTAGTTCATAATACGGCAAAATTTTATTAAGAAAAGTTCAGAATGAGAAATTAAACCCCTCTATAAAATTTCGTAAATATCTGACCACTTTGAAAAACTTCTCATTGTTGGAATAACACATAAACGAATTCCATTTGAAATTGCGCTGCCCTGTTAGTTTATAATACGGCAAAATTTTATTAAAAAAAGTTGTTCAGAATGAGAAATTAAACCCCTCTATGAAATTTCGTAAATATATGACCACTTTGAAAAACTTCTCATTGTTGCAATTACACATAAACGAATTCCATTTTAAATTGCGCTGCCCTGTTAGTTCATAATACGGCAAAATTTTATTAAAAAAAGTTGTTCAGAATGAAAAATTAAACGCCTCTATGAAATTTCGTAAATATATGACCACTTTGAATAACTTCTCACTGTTGCAATTGCACATAAACGAATTCAATTTTAAATTGCGCTGCCCTGTTAGTTTATAATACGGCAAAATTTTATTAAAAAAAGTTGTTCAGAATGAGAAATTAAACCCCTCTATGAAATTTCGTAAATATATGACCACTTTGAAAAACTTCTCATTGCAATTACACATAAACGAATTCCATTTTAAATTGCGCTGCCCTGTTAGTTCATAATACGGTCAAATTTTATTAAGAAAAGTTGTTCAGAATGAGAAATTAAACCCCTCTATGAAATTTCGTAAATATATGACCACTTTGAAAAACTTCTCATTGTTGCAATTGCACATAAACGAATTCCATTTTAAATTGCGCTGCCCTGTTAGTTTATAATACGGCAAAATTTTATTAAAAAAAGTTGTTCAGCATGAGAAAATAAACCCCTCTATGAAATTTCGTAAATATATGACCACTTTGAAATCTTCTCATTGTTGCAATTACACAAACGAATTCCATTTTAAATTGCGCTGCCCTGTTAGTTCATAATACGGCAAAATTTTATTAAGAAAAGTTTCTCAGAATGAGAAATTAAACCCCTCTATGAATTTTCGTAAATATCTGACCACTTTGAAAAACTTCTCATTGTTGCAATTACACATAAACGAATTCCATTTTAAATTGCGCTGCCCTGTTAGTTCATAATACGGCAAAATTTTATTAAGAAAAGTTGTTCAGAATGAGAAATTAACTTCCTCTATGAAATTTCGTAAATATCTGACCACTTTGAAAAACTTCTCATTGTTGCAATTACACATAAACGAATTCCATTTTAAATTGCGCTGCCCTATTAGTTTATAATACGGCAAAATTTTATTAAGAAAAGTTGTTCAGAATGAGAAATTAAACCCTTCTATGAAATTTCGTAAATATCTGACCACTTTGAAATCTTCTCATTGTTGCAATTACACATAAACGAATTCCATTTTAAATTGCGCTGCCCTGTTCATAATACGGCATAATTTTATCAAGAAAAGTTGTTCAGAATGAGAAATTAAACCCCTCTATCAAATTTCGTAAATATCTGACCACTTTGAAAAACTTTTCATTGTTGCAATTACACATAAACGAATTCGATTTTAAATTGCGCTGCCCTGTTAGTTTATAATACGGCAAAATTTTATTAAAAAAAGTTGTTCAGAATGAGAAATTAAACCCCTCTATGAAATTTCGTAAATATATGACCACTTTGAAAAACTTCTCATTGCAATTACACATAAACGAATTCCATTTTAAATTGCGCTGCCCTGTTAGTTCATAATACGGTCAAATTTTATTAAGAAAAGTTGTTCAGAATGAGAAATTAAACCCCTCTATGAAATTTCGTAAATATATGACCACTTTGAAAAACTTCTCATTGTTGCAATTGCACATAAACGAATTCCATTTTAAATTGCGCTGCCCTGTTAGTTTATAATACGGCAAAATTTTATTAAAAAAAGTTGTTCAGCATGAGAAAATAAACCCCTCTATGAAATTTCGTAAATATATGACCACTTTGAAATCTTCTCATTGTTGCAATTACACAAACGAATTCCATTTTAAATTGCGCTGCCCTGTTAGTTCATAATACGGCAAAATTTTATTAAGAAAAGTTTCTCAGAATGAGAAATTAAACCCCTCTATGAATTTTCGTAAATATCTGACCACTTTGAAAAACTTCTCATTGTTGCAATTACACATAAACGAATTCCATTTTAAATTGCGCTGCCCTGTTAGTTCATAATACGGCAAAATTTTATTAAGAAAAGTTGTTCAGAATGAGAAATTAACTTCCTCTATGAAATTTCGTAAATATCTGACCACTTTGAAAAACTTCTCATTGTTGCAATTACACATAAACGAATTCCATTTTAAATTGCGCTGCCCTATTAGTTTATAATACGGCAAAATTTTATTAAGAAAAGTTGTTCAGAATGAGAAATTAAACCCTTCTATGAAATTTCGTAAATATCTGACCACTTTGAAATCTTCTCATTGTTGCAATTACACATAAACGAATTCCATTTTAAATTGCGCTGCCCTGTTCATAATACGGCATAATTTTATCAAGAAAAGTTGTTCAGAATGAGAAATTAAACCCCTCTATCAAATTTCGTAAATATCTGACCACTTTGAAAAACTTTTCATTGTTGCAATTACACATAAACGAATTCGATTTTAAATTGCGCTGCCCTGTTAGTTCATAATACGGCAAAATTTTATTAAGAAAAGTTGTTCAGAATGAGAAATTAAACCCCTCTATGAAATTTCGTAAATATCTGACCACTTTGAAATCTTTTCATTGTTGCAATTACACATAAACGAATTCCATTTTAAAATGCGCTGCCCTGTTAGTTCATAATAAGGCAAAATTTTATTAAGAAAAGTTGCTCAGAATGAGAAATTAAACCCCTCTATGAAATTTCGTAAATATCTGACCACTTTGAAAAACTTCTTATTGTTGCAATTACACATAAACGAATTCCATTTTAAATTGCGCTGCCCTGTTAGTTCATAATACGGCAAAATTTTATTAAGAAAAGTTGTTCAGAATGAGAAATTAAACCCCTCTATGAAATTTCGTAAATATCTGACCACTTTGAAATCTTCTCATTGTTGCAATTACACATAAACGAATTCCATTTTAAATTGCGCTGCCCTGTTAGTTCATAATACGGCAAAATTTTCTTAAAAAAAGTTGTTCAGAATGAGAAACTAAACCCCTCTATGAAATTTTGTAAATATCTGACCACTTTGAAAAACTTTTCATTGTTGCAATTACACATAAACGAATTCCATTTTAAATTGCGCTGCCCTGTTAGTTCATAATACGGCAAAATTTTATTAAGAAAAGTTCAGAATGAGAAATTAAACCCCTCTATAAAATTTCGTAAATATCTGACCACTTTGAAAAACTTCTCATTGTTGGAATAACACATAAACGAATTCCATTTGAAATTGCGCTGCCCTGTTAGTTTATAATACGGCAAAATTTTATTAAAAAAAGTTGTTCAGAATGAGAAATTAAACCCCTCTATGAAATTTCGTAAATTTCTGACTACTTTGAAATCTTCTCATTGTTGCAATTACACATAAACGAATTCCATTTTAAATTGCGATGCCCTGTTAGTTTATAATACGGCAAAATTTTATTAAGAAAAGTTGCTCAGAATGAGAAATTAAACCTCTCTATGAAATTTCGTAAATATCTGACCACTTTGAAAAATTTTTAATTGTTGCAATTACACATAAACGAATTCCATTTTAAATTGCGCTGCCCTGTTAGTTTATAATACGGCAAAATGTTATTAAAAAAAGTTGTTCAGAATGAGAAATTAAACCCCTCTATGAAATTTCGTAAATATATGACTACTTTGAAAAACTTCTTATTGTTGCAATTACACATAAACGAATTCCATTTTAAATTGCGCTGCCCTGTTAGTTCATAATACGGCAAAATTTTATTAAGAAAAGTTGTTCAGCATGAGAAATTAAACCCCTCTATGAAATTTCATAAATATCTGACCACTTTGAAATCTTCTCATTGTTGCAGTTACACATAAACGAATTCCATTTTAAATTGCGCTGCCCTGTTAGTTCATAATACGGCAAAATTTTATTAAGAAAAGTTGTTCAGAATGAGAAACTAAACCCCTCTATGAAATTTCGTAAATATCTGACCACTGAAAAACTTCTCATTGTTGCAATTACACATAAACGAATTCCTTTTTAAATTGCGCTGCCTGTTAGTTCATAATACGGCAAAATTTTATTAAGAAAAGTTGTTCAGAATGAGAAATTAAACCCCTCTATGAAATTTCGTAAATATATGACCACTTTGAAAAACTTCTCATTCTTGCAATTACACATAAACGAATTCCATTTTAAATTGCGCTGCCCTGTTAGTTCATAATGCGGCAAAATTTTTTAAAAAAAGTTGTTCAGAATGAGAAATTAAACGCCTCTATGAAATTTCGTAAATATATGACCACTTTGAAAAACTTCTCATTGGAATAACACATAAACGAATTCCATTTTAAATTGCGCTGCCCTGTAAGTTTATAATACGGCAAAATTTTATTAAAAAAAGTTGTTCAGAATGAGAAATTAAACCCCTCTATGAAATTTCGTAAATATATGACCACTTTGAAAAACTTCTCATTCTTGCAATTACACATAAACGAATTCCATTTTAAATTGCGCTGCCCTGTTAGTTCATAATGCGGCAAAATTTTATTTAAAAAAGTTGTTCAGAATGAGAAATTAAACGCCTCTATGAAATTTCGTAAATATATGACCACTTTGAATAACTTCTCATTGTTGCAATTACACATAAACGAATTCCATTTTAAATTTCGCTGCCCTGTTAGTTTATAATACGGCAAAATTTTATTAAAAAAGTTGTTCAGAATGAGAAATGAAACCCCTCTATGAAATTACGTAAATATATGACCACTTTGAAAAACTTCTCATTGTTGCAATTACACATAAACGAATTCCATTTTAAATTGCGCTGCCCTGTTAGTTCATTATACGGTCAAATTTTATTAAGAAAAGTTGTTCAGAATGAGAAATTAAACTCCTCTATGAAATTTCGTAAATATCTGACCACCTTGAAATCTTCTCATTGTTGCAATTACACATAAACGAATTCCATTTTAAATTGCGCTGCCCTGGTAGTTCATAATACGGCAAAATTTTATTAGAAAAGTTGTTCAGAATGAGAAATTAAACCCCTCTATGAAATTTCGTAAGTTTCTGACCACTTTGAAAAACTTTTCATTGTTGCAATTACACATAAACGAATTCCATTTTAAATTGCGCTGCCCTGTTAGTTTATAATACGGCAAAATTTTATTAAAAAAAGTTGTTCAGAATGAGAAATTAAACGCCTCTATGAAATTTCGTAAATATATGACCACTTTGAAAAACTTCTCATTGTTGCAATTACACATAAACGAATTCCATTTTAAATTGCGCTGCCCTGTTAGTTTATAATACGGCAAAATTTTATTAAAAGAAGTTGTTCAGAATGAGAAATTAAACGCCTCTATAAAATTTCGTAAATATATAACCACTTTGAAAAACTTCTCATTGTTGCAATTACACAAACGAATTCCATTTTAAATTGCGCTGCCCTGTTAGTTTATAATACGGCAAAATTTTATTAAAAAAAGTTGTTCAGAATGAGGAATTAAACGCCTCTATGAAATTTCGTAAATATATGACCACTTTGAATAACTTCTCATTGTTGCAATTACACATAAACGAATTCCATTTTAAATTTTGCTGCCCTGTTAGTTTATAATACGGCAAAATTTTATTAAAAAAAGTTGTTTAAAATGAGAAATTAAACCCCTCTATGAAATTTCGTAAATATCTGACCACTTTGAAATCTTCTCATTGTTGCAATTACACATAAACGAATTCCATTTTAAATTGCGCTGCCCTGTTAGTTCATAATACGGCAAAATTTTATTAAGAAAAGTTGTTCAGAATGAGAAATTAAACCCCTCTATGAAATTTCGTAAATATCTGACCACTTTGAAATCTTTTCATTGTTGCAATTACACATAAACGAATTCCATTTTAAAATGCGCTGCCCTGTTAGTTCATAATAAGGCAAAATTTTATTAAGAAAAGTTGCTCAGAATGAGAAATTAAACCCCTCTATGAAATTTCGTAAATATCTGACCACTTTGAAAAACTTCTTATTGTTGCAATTACACATAAACGAATTCCATTTTAAATTGCGCTGCCCTGTTAGTTCATAATACGGCAAAATTTTATTAAGAAAAGTTGTTCAGAATGAGAAATTAAACCCCTCTATGAAATTTCGTAAATATCTGACCACTTTGAAATCTTCTCATTGTTGCAATTACACATAAACGAATTCCATTTTAAATTGCGCTGCCCTGTTAGTTCATAATACGGCAAAATTTTCTTAAAAAAAGTTGTTCAGAATGAGAAACTAAACCCCTCTATGAAATTTTGTAAATATCTGACCACTTTGAAAAACTTTTCATTGTTGCAATTACACATAAACGAATTCCATTTTAAATTGCGCTGCCCTGTTAGTTCATAATACGGCAAAATTTTATTAAGAAAAGTTCAGAATGAGAAATTAAACCCCTCTATAAAATTTCGTAAATATCTGACCACTTTGAAAAACTTCTCATTGTTGGAATAACACATAAACGAATTCCATTTGAAATTGCGCTGCCCTGTTAGTTTATAATACGGCAAAATTTTATTAAAAAAAGTTGTTCAGAATGAGAAATTAAACCCCTCTATGAAATTTCGTAAATATATGACCACTTTGAAAAACTTCTCATTGTTGCAATTACACATAAACGAATTCCATTTTAAATTGCGCTGCCCTGTTAGTTCATAATACGGCAAAATTTTATTAAAAAAAGTTGTTCAGAATGAAAAATTAAACGCCTCTATGAAATTTCGTAAATATATGACCACTTTGAATAACTTCTCACTGTTGCAATTGCACATAAACGAATTCAATTTTAAATTGCGCTGCCCTGTTAGTTTATAATACGGCAAAATTTTATTAAAAAAAGTTGTTCAGAATGAGAAATTAAACCCCTCTATGAAATTTCGTAAATATATGACCACTTTGAAAAACTTCTCATTGCAATTACACATAAACGAATTCCATTTTAAATTGCGCTGCCCTGTTAGTTCATAATACGGTCAAATTTTATTAAGAAAAGTTGTTCAGAATGAGAAATTAAACCCCTCTATGAAATTTCGTAAATATATGACCACTTTGAAAAACTTCTCATTGTTGCAATTGCACATAAACGAATTCCATTTTAAATTGCGCTGCCCTGTTAGTTTATAATACGGCAAAATTTTATTAAAAAAAGTTGTTCAGCATGAGAAAATAAACCCCTCTATGAAATTTCGTAAATATATGACCACTTTGAAATCTTCTCATTGTTGCAATTACACAAACGAATTCCATTTTAAATTGCGCTGCCCTGTTAGTTCATAATACGGCAAAATTTTATTAAGAAAAGTTTCTCAGAATGAGAAATTAAACCCCTCTATGAATTTTCGTAAATATCTGACCACTTTGAAAAACTTCTCATTGTTGCAATTACACATAAACGAATTCCATTTTAAATTGCGCTGCCCTGTTAGTTCATAATACGGCAAAATTTTATTAAGAAAAGTTGTTCAGAATGAGAAATTAACTTCCTCTATGAAATTTCGTAAATATCTGACCACTTTGAAAAACTTCTCATTGTTGCAATTACACATAAACGAATTCCATTTTAAATTGCGCTGCCCTATTAGTTTATAATACGGCAAAATTTTATTAAGAAAAGTTGTTCAGAATGAGAAATTAAACCCTTCTATGAAATTTCGTAAATATCTGACCACTTTGAAATCTTCTCATTGTTGCAATTACACATAAACGAATTCCATTTTAAATTGCGCTGCCCTGTTCATAATACGGCATAATTTTATCAAGAAAAGTTGTTCAGAATGAGAAATTAAACCCCTCTATCAAATTTCGTAAATATCTGACCACTTTGAAAAACTTTTCATTGTTGCAATTACACATAAACGAATTCGATTTTAAATTGCACTGCCCTGTTAGTTCATAATACGGCAAAATTTTCTTAAAAAAAGTTGTTCAGAATAAAAAATTAAACCTCTCTATGAAATTTCGTAAATATATGACCACTTTGAAAAACTTTTCATTGTTGCAATTACACATAAACGAATTCCATTTTAAATTGCGCTGCCCTATTAGTTCATAATACGGCGAAATTTTATTAAGAAAAGTTGTTCAGAATGAGAAATTAAACCCCTCTATAAAATTTCGTAAATATCTGACCACTTTGAAATCTTCTCATTGTTGCAATTACACATAAACGAATTCCATTTTAAATTTCGCTGCCCTGTTAGTTCATAATACGGCAAAATTTTATTAACCCTTTGCGCTCGCCGTGCTTATGAGATGGTTAGGCTATTAGGTCGTTGGCATGTGTCACATGCCGTGCTGAGATCGTCCCGGCAACTCGCGCACCCAGGCAGTGGGCTGGCCCTGAAAGTCGTCGGCTGTTTTGAAGGTCTACTTACCTATATGCAACTACACACTAAGAGATTTCTATCAGGTGTATTTAGCTGAAATTTTGACATGTTTTAGAAAATATTATGGAGCAAGTACACACAAAAGAATTAGATTCAGTTGGAATAAAAACTTTGATATGTCATCTAAGAAAGTGTTGCTTTAATTTTTTGTGTTTTTTTATATTAATTTTTGGTCTTACATGTCCTATTTAAAGATAAAAATAAAATAAATTTATGAGTAAAACGCAAACTTTTATTCTGATACAACAAGGATACAAAAGATAAAACTATTTAAATTCTACTAAAGTGTGGAATTTCATGAAACATTCGCCGGGGTGCAGCGCAGGCTTATTAGGGCATGTCTTGCAATAGAAGACAGTTGTTTTCCGACCTCCTGGCTTTGATCTGTCACTGCATACTTTACAGTCTGAATTAGTGTTCCTTTGGAAAATGGCATGAAATTCCCCATTTAAACGGAACATTTCTGAATTTCGTGTGCACCTTCTTTTGGCGTTATTTCGAATATTTCCCACGAGTTGCTGAACCAAAGCCCTCCTGAAGTTCCGGGAACGATATCTGGATGACGGATTTTCATTTAGTTTATACAAAAGATATGCATTATTTATTGCAACGTCAAACATCCAAAAAAATAGTTTCCTCCACCACTTTCTAGTTTTCCTCATAAACATATAACTAGTAGCGTAGTGGTCTGCAGTATCGACGCCACCCATGTATTTATTATATTCGCAAATCATTTTTGGTTTCTGAATCGTTTCTTGGAGTACTGTGCTATCTCCTGCTTTTGACCGCCTAGTCACGTTTTCTGTTGAATTGTCATATAATGTGGATATCATGGTCACTACTCTCTTATCTTTCCAAGCTAGAGCAGATAATTTTTGATTATGAACACAAACGATTTCCCCTTTCGTCATTTTTCTAACATTGTTGGCCCTCACTTGGTTAGGCAGTCCTTTACGGTTTGCCATGACAGTGCCTGTGAAATGTACATTAGCTTTGTATAATTCCTCAGCCAAAAGTGGGCTGGAATAATAGCGGTCAGTATATACGTGATATCCTCCAGATCCATCACCAGCATCTAAAACTTTATTTACAAGATGTAGCACGATGCGTGAAGTGACAGGAAGGTCAGGTCTGATTAGCGAATCAGTTGTTTGCTTTCCAAAATATGGTTCCAATAGTGCCATTTACACGTACGCTCCCATCGCGAAGGTTTGGAGCGAACTCCAAACGTGCGTGCCGGAGCGCGGGCCAATAATGCACGCGCCAATCGCGTTGTTACCTAAATCGTAACACTCCAGGCGTGCACACTGGACTGCAGTTTTAGAGCGTACAATCCAAAACTTTTAGTGTAAATGTGATTTCGTCAAGTATTGATGTGGCGTGTGGAATTTTAGAAATTCTAAAAGTTTTGAGTTAGCGCTTGGTTCATCAGTTGCAGAATAATAAAAATGTCCAAGAAAAAAAGATAAAGTGTGTGCAGTTGCATGCACAGGTTTATATATTTATTTGGAAACACTAAAATAGAAAGCACCGCGATCAGTATGGGTAAAGAAATGGAAGGAAAACACAAAATTTATATGGGCATATGACATATGACACTTGTATGTATAGTCTGTTCACTAAACATAAAAACACAAAGTGGCCTTTGATATCCAAAATTTCATTAGTGTACATGCAAAATTCACCTTTGTCTAGGAATGTATTTACAAAAAGTTCCTAAAACCATTAGGTTAAGGGTGTGACATTTACTACCCATCTGTCATAAATGTTGTAATTAACTACTTTTAAGGATATTATACAAATACTGTGGTGGATACTATTGACGTAGCGTTTACTAATGGGTATCTTTATTACATTTTATGAAACTTCACGTTAGAATTTCTAGAAAAATATCTACTTTGACACTGACAGTGAGAAATATTAAATGTCATTTTTAAATTCAAATCTGCCAGTATGCAGGCGTGCAAACCTTTGCAAAACAAAATACAGAATCCCTAGCAGAAAAATTATATGCACATGCCAACGTCAAAAAAAAATTAAATGTTTTTGTGTTTCCTGAATGCCCTATACGAGAGTTGCTTGAAAATGATCCGTATGATTATAGACATGGGAAAGATTTATACATTTCTAACGGGTGTTCATAAACAGTCGTCATCTCAGTAGGTTTTGACTTCAGAAACGTATGTCTATTAAAATTCAGAAAAAATGCGCTATGACAGTACTCAATGACGTTTCATTGTGTTGCACGAATTAATCAAAGACATAACATTTTGTTTTTCAAAGCAACTGGGATGACGACTGTTTATGAACACCCGTTATAAACTTTTCGAATGTATCTTTTGCTTAATACCGTGAGTCGGACATGGTCATTTTGAAAGGATTTTATTAAATATAAATACCGGGTGACCATAAATGGTTCTGACGGTTTTTCGTAGGTTGACACTGTTAATGTTGGTTATCTTGCTGTCAATTTTAAGTCTATGTCAAATTCGACGTTAGCAGGTTAAGTTTTGTGTCATTTTTTGTCAAAACTGACGGAAAACCTAACCTGCTAACCTCGAATTTGACACAGATTTAAAATTGACAGCAGGGTAACCAACATTAACAGTGTCAACCTAAGAAAAAAAATCACAACTATTTATGGTCACCCGGTAGTATTATTATATTAACACCAATCAAGTGCGCACTCCAAGCCTCACCATTTTGCAGAAAGAATTTTTATATTGCAAGCGCCTGGAGTGCGGTATTGGCGTGCCTATTACAACACATTCTTTGCCTGTACAGTTTTGGTGCATTTACATGCGCGCTCTTTGCACGCGGGTTTGGCGCGTCCGCTCCAAAACTGTACGAAAAACCGTGCGTGTAAATGGCACTATTGTACATACATAACCATTTATTGAGTCTGCAAGGGTATACACTTTCAGTCCCCATTTTGTGGGTTTGTCTTTGTTGTAAACTTTAAACGAAACCCTACCCTTAAAGCCCACGGTGCTTTCGTCAACTGATAACTGTTTATGTGGAGTATATAGCCCTCTAAATTTCTTATCTAAATATTGAAGCACACTTTTAACTTTTGAACTGCGAGATTTTATTACTCTTTCGTTGTGATCTGGTGGAGAAACATGTAGAGTCCAGAATACTTGCAGAAATCTTTGCTTTGAAAAAACATCTTTGAAAAAAGGTTGCTCGTCTATCCACGCACTAGAGAAATAGTCATTTATTTCTGTTTTTGGATTCAATGCCATGTTAATTATCACTCCCAGGAAAGCTTTAAATTCCGGTAGCGTAATTGGTTTCCACGACGCCCAGGCCGATCTTTTAGTTAAAGGAGTATTTATGATAATTTTTTCCCTTGCATACCTGCATTAATTACAGAATAATTAACTTTACTAGATTCTAGTGAAAATTCTAAGAACATACCGATTTGTTTCCGCTACAATTGCTGCCAAAAGTTCATCTGTGAAAAACAGCTGAAAGTAGTCTAGCTCAGTTTGAAGCTCGGCTGTTCTGGGTTGATGAAATCCTACTTGATGGTTAAATGCGAATTCTGAAAACCTTGCTTCATCTTCTTTCCACATTTTCCATTGTTCATTTTCCACTCCATCTACTATAATTTCCTCCAAAGCGTCTCCAGCCTCTTGTACATTATCCGCAACTTCAGCCACCGAAATATCACTGTCAGAATCAGTTTCTAATTCCTCCAATTGAAGAGATTCTTCGTTATCATCACGATACAGCTCTTCTTCAAGTTCTTGATAAGTTAGATACTTCCTTTTAGCCATACTTAATTGTTTTTTGCAGAACACCGCGCTTAACAACTGATGCAACCAACGTTAAAACACGCACTTATTTAGCACCTGTCAAATCCGTATACTAAACACGAGGTTATTCGAAGTTCAACCGACTACCATTAAATTTGATGCGCAGAATCCGAATCTATCATCTGTTTTGGCATGTAATAGATGCACAACGATCTACTGGACAAGAAAGTTAGGCATGCGACGAATGCCTACGACAGTAAGCGCGAATTTCGAATAGCATGTAAGCCATGCCAAACGATGTAACGGACACGACGCATGCACAAATGCGACGCGTAAGTCACCATTGTCGCTTGGCATGACAAACTTGCCGTTCGAGCGCAAAGGGTTAACCTTAAATATACGTTTTCAAACAATTTACAACATAAAATGTTCAAGAAAAATAATTTAGAATCAGTGCTACCGCTTTACTATCATTTCTCTAAAATTGTTTTGTATGGTTACCATCAAAACAAACAGTTATTGAGATACACCTCAAATTTTTTGATCTTTTTTATGCTACGTCTCAAGTCATTAGGTAAGTTTAAGATGGTTCGTCTTGGTGTATGATAATGAATAACATGGTGACGTTTACTTTCAGTTTGGATAAAATTCCAACAACAAAATATTGAAGAACAAGTTTAATTATAACGCAATTTTCTGATAATCTACCACATTAGCATTATCAGCAGAGTATAAAACGCAGACTTCCACATCTTCCATTGTTAGTTGTCAACAATATGTCAAAATTGCTTTTATGTTTTTTCGCTGCGCTTGTCGTGAGCGTCACGTTGGGTAAGTTAACCTTTGGGTAATCTAAAAAAGAATTGATTCTTGTACTTTAACTATTACATGTATTGTTCGCTTCAGGTTGAGGGAATTATTAGAATTGTACATAGGATATATATAACACGCATGTATATAGAGAATAACCTAGGGTTGCTTTGTTTCCAATATATTTTAGACACACGATAATGTGACAAACGACTTCCGGGATTGCACCGTGTCATGATTGAGATCGAAGAACTCAACGTTTCGCTCACTTTCGTAAGGGGCTTCATCAGGAGGATGGCGTGGTTAACACGTTGAGTTACCGTGCTCTTTTTCTTTCTTCCTCCTGATGAAGCCCCTTACGAAAGTGGGCGAAACGTTGAGTTCTTCGATCTCAATCATGACACGGTCCAATCCCGGAAGTCGTTTTTTATTTAATGACAATCGCCGTGGAAGCCTCAGAAATCACACGATAATGTGCTAATTATACTTTCCCTGCAGGCAAAGACTGTAACTACAGAGGAATGTTTATAATAGATGGAGGATCAGCTCCAGCCATTGGTGAATGCGCTCTTGTCGAGTGCGTCGATGGCTTTACGTCAGCTATTGGGTAAGATTTTGAGACAACAATCAATTGCTTTGGATATTTAAATCGTTTTGCATTTCCAGCTGTCCTGCAATCTTACCTGCTCCTGAGTGTTATCTCACTGACGCAGATCTCACTGTAAAACACCCAAATTGTTGTCCCCAATTAATGTGCCCCTGAAGTTTACAAGAATCGCTTATGCTTATCATCAGATAAAATGTGTCATAAAAATAAAGATTGCCGAACATGACATTGCCGTTTTAACTTTCTCCTCCTACTATCGTTTCAGCAAAATTATCATGATGATTGACATCACCTTCTGCACCCATAGGCTCCTCTACATACGTAGAACAGGTGTAATATTTATCATAGTATTTTTGTTTTCAATACTATTTTATATTTTGATATCCTAAAATTAAATTAAATTCGAACTTTTAAATAAACCAATGAAAAATCGTCAAGAAATCTGATTTAATATTTAAAAAAAAGTAGGGTGCACTATAGTAGAATATTGTGGAGAATTTAGGTGCAAATACACCAAACGTTTTCAACTGATTATTTAATTTTAGCCATTAAAAAGCAATTAGAAACTTGCCTGAATAGTTTTCACCAGCTTGTGAACACTTTAATTCATGTGTTTGGAGTTTTCTGACCAGGTAACGGAGTTAGTACAGGAAACTAAAAAATATTTAATGATTTGCTTGTCCTAAGAACAGGTATGCTTACCATATGAAGTGCATTCTCAATGAAAAATAAAATGAAATATGCGAAGGTTAAAAAACAAGATTTAAAGCAACATAAAATGCCTCCATATTTATAACAAGTTGTTGCTACACCCGACATGATAAAGAAATGTCTGAATATATGTAGAAGTTTGTTGAAAGTTGAAATTAAATTTTTGTGCTTCTAAATTATCTCGCGATGAGGACATATTTGACCTACTTGAACGAAGTAAAAAGCAAAGTAACTATCATAACAGACTCACTGTTGACTTAAGTTGCTTCGCTAATTTTGATGTAAACTGTTGAAGATGTTTTAACTGAAAAAGTAAAATAAAAATTATAAAAAGGAAGGCTAAGCACGATTCATATATATCACAGTAATTTTATGCATCACCTTTTACATTTTAGCACTATATAAACTGGCACCTTGCAGGTCTTGTATTTAGATCAAGGTATACTGTACAGCAAAATGTCGAAAGTGTTTAAAGCGTGCTGTTTGGTTGCATTTCTAGTTGGGGTTGTTTTATCTTTTCCGGCAGAACAAAAAGGTAGGTGGTTTTATGGTTGCTACAGAAACAAAATAGTCAACTGTAATGTTTATGAACGTACTTTTTGCCTTTTTTAAAATGTTTCAATTTATAGGTACTATACAGTTCAATCAATTTAAGCAATGCAAATTATTTAAGCTGGTCAAAGGAAATCTAAGTCAGCAAGTATTAGGTTTAATGAGTTTAATAATACCAATATATACAATGAAAGCAACTTATTTATACGTTCTAACCTAACAGAGAAAAAAACTGAGAGTTGCCACTACAAAGGCATTAATGTACCAAGCGGGAAAACGGCCCCAGCTCCAGTGGGCGAATGCAGTCGTTTAAAATGCACCAAAGGGCAGATTTTAGCAGTACCGTAAGTTTAAAACCCATTTTTCTCTTCTTTTTTTTCTAGTGTTATCGTTTCCAGCTGCGGTTTATTTCGACCTCCAGAAGGATGCCAGCCATCAGACATCGATCTGAAGAAGAGATTCCCTGACTGTTGCCCAAGAAGCATTTGCTCTTAATGATGTGGAGGAACATTAACGTTCTTTAATTTGGAGTTTTTACAATGTATGATTTAATTTTTTGTAAAAAAATAAACATGAACAACAACGGTGTGAATCATATGCGTCAAGCAGAAATGTATGTTTTGGCGACGCATATTAGCCTTTTAAAGTTGGTTCATAAACAATAAATACTACAGCACTTTCATTTATTTTGATCCGTAGTTCGGATTGTTCTGAAATACGCAAATCTTCTACCATTTTTACTGGTTTCTATTTTTCATGGTAAATAAGAACGTTACCGTATGGTGTACAGTGAGCAGACAAGCAAATTCATAATAATAACATCGAAAACATACCTGAATATGTATGGGAACAAAAACCAAATCAAATAAATAAACAGTGTGTGTCTTAGCTGTTGCCATGTATGGTGTAGAAACAATGACGCTCACAGTGGAATGGGCCTTGCTCCACAGTTTTCACAGTTAAAAGCTCAAGCCAACTTGTATTTTTTTATATTTATTTTCATACAATGTTAGATTTAATAATGTGTTCTAGAATTGTAACTATTCGCGAAGCCGGTCCTGCGCTAGAAGTGTATTGTGAGATTTTAATTTACGCGAGTGCAGCAAAAAACACACGCTGCGCCCGGGCTGATGGGAGTTATAAGCAAGCGAATTGTAGAAGAATCAGACGTAGCTGGCAGCCAATGGCCCAAGCTAGATCTGCGTGTCTGTGTGCCAACGGCGAAGCGCTCAAAAGAGCCTTGCAGTTAACAACTACTGCATACCAGTAAAATTTCAGCGTTTGGAATTGAGCCAACGCATTTTCCGAGGGTACATTTAAGTACACCAATTTTGATATACCCAAAGTATATTCAAAGCGTCCGTTGGAAGACGACAATTTACGCCGCCAACAAAAAGAAGCACCTACTTTGTTACGAGCTGTGACGTCACTCCGACGAGCGGCTCGGAAGCTATCAATCGGGGGTTCCCCAGCGTCATGACAGCTAGGAATGGTTGATGCAATCGAATACGTGCCGTTCTCAAGGGTACGGCGAAGAGCTCAAGGGTACGGCGAGAAGTTCCAGAAGTGTTTTCGGATCAACGTGATAAGGCTGCGTTCAACTGCGAGATTTTTCAAACGCGAAGAAATGTGTTTTAATGTGTGTAGACTGCACGTCAATTTAAACAGGATCAGCTTCAAATAAGTATCGACTACAGGCAATTTTGACATTGCGTGTTTGTTAGACATTTTGACTTTTGTTTTTAAAAGAATTATTATTCCAACGCTATTTTGATACGTTTTTTATGAAAGTTTTATAGGTGTTTAATATGTTTAAAAGTATACGTGAGATTTTACTTGGAGTGATTTCTAGTTTTGATTTGATTTGTGTTTTTTACCTGTTTTTATATGTTTTTATTTGTGTTTTGAAATTAATAGATTGATGTAAGCAAATTAGCTTTCCTTGTGCATTAATTAAGTCAGTTTTAGTTCGACAACACCCCGAGAGGAACCAGATTCTTGTTTTGGTACATAGTGATCTCTCATAAGCTACTAACTGAGAAACTAAGAAAGCTTTATGTTCACTAAGCTAGCTAAGGGCTAAAAAAGGGTAAATAATTGTGTAAATATTAGAGCATATGAGACACCTTGTTCAACCTTAACGCAACTACGGGAGGGGTAAACAACTGCAGCATTTCAGTGAAGTACCCAAGGAGGGGTGAACAGAAGTACCATTTCCGTTTTGTGCCCAACGAAGCTACCATTACAACAGTAAAAAAATAGATTGAGAACAGCACAAAGATCAATGGAACAGGCCTTGCTTGGTACCACATTATAAGATAGGATTAAAAATGCTGATATTCGCAAAAGATCAAAAATATCTGGCATAATATGACGTAATAACCAAATCCAAGAAGTTGAACACGAAATTGTACACTGGCCTCCAATAACGTCCAAAAGGAACAAAAAAAAGACCGCAAAAGAAGTGGCTGAATGACATTAAAAGCACCAGGAAAAGATTGGCCCAAAAAGGTAACAGCAGACCATGGAAAATAATGGGGGAGGCTTACATTGAAGAGTGAATGGACAAATTCTGAAGAAGAAGAGAGAAGCACACGACCATAACTAAATTAAAATATAATTGATTTCAAAATATGTAATGGTTACAAATTTGGAATAGCTTCTGTATATGTTAAGAAAAGAGGACAAGAAGAGGCATCAATTTTGTACTTAATTTTTCAAAAATTAATATTCGATCTAGCCTGTTGTTGCAATTCAAATATTTGCATTTTTTCAAATATTTGCATTTATTCAAATATAGAAGAAACGGGTTTTGCAGTTGCTTTAAAAGTACTATTTGCAATATATTATCAGCCGTATATTGACCAATAGTGATATTTTGCACACACTGCAAAAATGCTAACTTGACCGTAGTGATATCAATAGTCTTCAGTTTCTATTGCAGCGCTGTTTATTTTAATACAAAATGTCTATGTCTAATTTTGCTGCAAAAATACTTTTGGAATTTGTATTTTCACTAGCTATCTTTAAAATCATAAAATTTAAAAAAGCCGTGCAGCTGTGGACGACAAACATAAAAAGGAGATTTCTAAAGTGCATTAATATATTCAGATAAAAAGGGATAGTCTACAAAATGCAATTAAGCTTTTATAAATGCCATTTCTCATTGTTCCGTGTTGGGGTTTTACTATATTCTTACGACACGCACTGGAAGATTATGTCTAGACATGAAACCGCAAAAAAGCAACCACAGAGACAGGACATCACGACCACTTCAACAAAGGGGAGATCGGCAGATTACTCCAATTTAAGCAACTACAAGAATCGGCAGCTTCGAATCAAGGTAAAATTCATGCTCTGATAAACTTGTTTAACATACCCAAATAAAAAATTTAGAATGGTAGGTACTACTTTTAACTTTAGATAGTTCTAAAACGAATGCTAATTATTTAGTCGCAATACAAAAAAAAAAAAACATACCGAAACTGATCCAATCGCGCAGCGCTGCCATTGCTTGAGTAGAATACTTGCAGATTCGATAGTATTCACATCTTCGGCTTCTATTTATTAAAAATATGATATTCATAACGCTATTACTTTTACATCTGTAATGTACAAGATTACAGCTGCTTGATATCAATTTCACCTTAACATTTGAACTTATAATCGCATCATAAATATAACCCATGTCCTGTATAATAACTTTAGTACCTACGTTTCCCCACCAAGAAAATGAACTACTAACAAAGCACCGTTCCTCTAGTTCATTTTCTACATAAAATTATATTAATTAAGACAAAACTTGCTTAATTGATGCCATAATTTATTAATTATAAACAAATACCAAACACATTTATTTATGGTAAAATTGTCTAATCTCTATAAGCATTGAAATGTCAACAGGTTCTCATTCGAAGTATCCCAGTCGTAAACCAAGAACTTGCCATGACCACGGTCACAGTATCAAAAGGTAATGCAATCACTGCTCCCACTGGAATATGGGAAAAGTAACTTGCCATGAACACCCATGGGCTAATTTACGCCACATGATGAAATCTACCCAACTATTTTCATATTTCAATTTTTAAAATATGCTAAATATACTTAAACTCCTTTTTTCTTGTAACTGATGCTTAAGCGTCCTTTTTATTGTTAATAAACAACCTGATTTGTTATATGGCGAGCTTCCATATATTGCACACTATTAACAATCCAAACCAAATGTGCACTATAGAGAAGAAAAAGAAAAACTACGACGGCCAAAAGATAACCGCTTTGATACATTGAAGACTCTAAAATTAGTACCACTTGGTTTACTGCATACTATAACTTTTGACTTAATGGTAATAATATACAACGCGCTGTGGGCGAACAACCTTCTAGAATATTAGAAAATTATAGCCTCTGACTGCACAACCGAGAATTGTGTACAGAATATACAAAAGTAGATGGTTTCTCTGCAAGTCCTCAATTAGAGCAGGAAGCTATAACGATGTGAAAAAATCAATTAAATTTCATGTAGACATTGCAACACTTGTCAGGACATTTTCAAAGTTTACAAATGTCTGAGTTATTTATAGATTTTTTCAAGATTACGGCCCCGCTTGTATATAGCTTTCTCTAATATTTTTCCGTTAAATTTAAGTGTTTCGAAGTTTTTAATAAACTATTCGCAATTTAACAGTAACTGTATCTAATGTATCATTCATTAAACAATTCTCAAATATTTACGCGTATGTTGTACTTTTGATGTATAAATCCTTCCTTGTACTTTTTAATTGGTAATTAATGTATCCTTTCAAAATAATTTCCTACCTAGAAATACTCTTATAGATAATTATCAGTCTCAAGAAGCTACCACTACAATATCTTCCTGTTTGTTCGATTTCCAGGGGGCGCTGAGTAATTTTTTTCTGAAAAGGAGGCGGTAGGCCAAATAAGTTTGGGAACCACTGTGTTAGACCAATAGATCGGTTTGTTATATGTTGTCTTGTGATTTCCTCGCGCCTGTTGCATACTTATTTTCAGGCTGAGTTATTCGCAGTGCAAAATCAATGAGAGGTGGAGCCTGAAAGAAATTTGTAAGCGTCACAGGTAGGTCAGGGCGCTCGTCGTCGTAGTACGGGGAGTTGCGAGGTTGTACACCGATTCTACTATATCCCGTTTAGCTTTTGTTTTGACAAGGTGAGAAGTTAAAAGGTAGGCTCATTTGCTTCCCGGTTTCTCTGTGGGCTTACTTTTGCATTTTCGTTCATATTGATGGAACTGGGTGGCGCTCAATCTATTTTATGTCGGTTTACCGTCCAATAGGCCGTTGTCCGTAGGTTATCTCGTGTTGAATTACCCCTTGCTTCACTGACTCTAGTCGGCACTTCTTGTTACGGGCAGGGCAGCAGTCTTATGTGAGTCATTGTCCAGATTTTGAGTAATACCGTCCGCGCTGGCCGTCTAGCTTTTTCGTGATTTTTTGTATGAGCTGGCGCGGTGTCGTTAAAGTCGATTTTGGCTTGTAACACACTGTGATATTTAAATGAATGGGAATATAAAATATAAATTCATTTTATTGTGTACTTTTGCAGCACAACAAAACAAAATGCGATTCAATTACTACGATTAAAACGTTTAATTGTTATATCAAGCAGAGTTTCCGTTACATCGAGTCATTTAATTTATTCTGATTTGTAATTTATTCAGTTAGTCAACTGTAAAAATAACTAGGTAGCAATTATAGAAGCCTTAATGGAAGAAGGTATAAAAAAAGAAATTAAAAATTTTAGTATAGGTAATCATTGGCGCCGAATACATAGGGGTAACCAATATCATGGCGTATATACTAAAGTACATAAATATATAGTTAAGGCTGTAAATAAGCTCGTGCTTGGTATATATTATAATTCTGTATGAAAACATACTTTCGCTAGGAACTGCAAATAAGCTAGCCATTACAGTAGCTTCTATTTTGGTTTTTGTACACTAAAAAATAACGGTTCCGCTTCACTTCAACTGCACTTTCTAACAATGAACCCCGTGTTGGTTTAGAAAATCCGGCGCCCATGAAGAAAATGTTACGCTATAGAAAACCATGTATAAAAATATTGCACATGAACAATGTCCAATTTAAGAAAGAGTTATTGAAGAAAATAATTAAATGTTTTATCTCTGCTCTAAGCTCGCTATTATACAACTTACATAATTTAACAGACGAACCAAGTTAATATAAAGCCAAGGATTGTTTGTACTTATTTATTCACATCCAAGCGATCAAAGCAAAATGGTGAAGATTTACAATTGCCTATTTATCGCAGTTTTAGTGGGAGCTATTCTATGTGTTACGGATTCGAAAGAAGGTAGTGGTAAGTGATTGTTTCCTTTTGGCATAAATAACAGAGCTTTAGCTGTTTAAAGTAACTACACTAATTTATAGTTGAATAATAATACTTGACTTCTTAAATAAAATGGTTTTCCGGTTTTCTATAATTAAGAAGACTGTTTGCAAAAGTCGAATAAAATTAAATTATATTTTTCAATGATGTGGATAAGTACGTGTCGCTTACATTTTTAGATCAAGCTTTGAAGTCATTGCATAATTAGTAAATTGGGACCACTTCACATCAGCAAAGGGAATATTTTATATTAAGTTCAGCAAGCACTTGATTATTTATTTTTCTAGGTTACCTCTCACGATCAATCGTAAGACCATCTTTGAAGTTGATATGAATTTAAGCCCGCAGCAAAAAATTACATATAAACATATCAATTCTAAAAACGATTTTATGCGACTATTTAGTTTTGACATTTTGTGTAAATGCGAAATAGTAGATTATGCAATAAGGGAGAGAAATGCGTTATTTTGCTGAGGTGCAATTTCTGACTCGAGGGCGAAGCCCGAGAGTTAGTAATTGCACTGAAGCAAAATAGCATTCTCTCCGAGTTGCATATACTATTTTTTTCACGTTGCAGGATGATTAAAAACGAAAAACCCGTTTTTTTAAACGTCATTGATTGACATTTTAGTTACAATTATTTTAAAATTAGTAACCTATGGTAAATTTTAAAGTTGGTGGCACTGTAAGTCATTATGACAAGAGCTCACAATTATGTCAAATTCGAGGTTAGCAGGTTAGTTTTTGTGTCAGTTTGTGTCAAAACTGACGCAAAACCTAACCTGATGACCTCGAATTTGGCATAATTGTTGTGTCAGTCATAATGAAAACTCCCTAGGGAAATTTTTGTCTTATTTAGTCTCTAGGAAGCAAATGTACTACTTCTGTCACAATTTTGATGCTATAGAAACGGACTTCTACTCCCGGTCGTGGAAAAAAACAATATATTAATTGAATAGTAAGTTCCTGCATTATAACAATCGCTTTATTTCCCAGATTCAAAACCTGGACATTGCCACTACAGAGGTATGTACATAAAGCATGGGGAAACAGTTGCAGCTCCTATCGGATTATGTAAAAAAGTGACTTGTCACATTTCTGAAAATGGAGAAAAACGTCTTAGTGTCTTGACGTAAGTATCCCCCCCGAACTGCCTTCGCATTACTTTAGAGAGATACGGGCGTGACTTAAACTATCATGCCTTAACTAAGTAAAATAAGAACGTCCGGGCCGAGAGTTCGACTCTCGGCCGAGTGTTTGCGTTTTCACTGTGACCTTGGCTGCAGTGGCGGACGCCACTGGCCCACCGAGGCCCCTGTAAAAATGTGCTTAACTGATATTGTTTGTTCCAGTTGTGCTCACTTCATGCCAAAGCCAGGGTGTTACAGAACGGAAAAGGACCTGACCCAACGTTTTCCGTTTTGTTGCCCGCATGCAATATGCCCTGATGAAGACAAATAGCTTTTATTATTATTGCAACTGAAATGTTTTATTATCTTCATTTTCGTTTGCGATGTTTTGCACTGTTTTTTATATGCGCACATTGTGATGGTGTACACATGTATGTTATCCTTAATGGAAGTCATATAAATATATACAGCGACAGAATGTATTGAAACTCACAATTTCCAGGCAATAGTAGGTGTTTCTTTACGACTTTGTTTTACGTATTGGGATCTACATCACAGCATCCTTCTCTTTTTGTTACTTTAACTATGGCAGCGTTATAAATAAATTTAAACAGGAGTATATTTTATGGGCCAAAATTGTTATTATTACAATGCGCTTACGTTTTATAGAGCAGTTTTACAGCATAACAAAATGCAGTTTTATAACTGCGATAAAAATGATTAATGATTCTATCCTTTATTTCCTTTCATAAAATGTTTAGTGTATTACTCTGAAAACACCTAGTTAGCAATAATATTAAACCCAAACAAAAGTATTAAGAAGAAACTGCAATTTTTAATATATTCACAGGAGTCCAATACATAGAAACAACCTCTATATCTTAAGACAAAATATAGGTATGGTTAAAGTGTTTAACATATGCTTGTATTCCAATTTTCAATTAAAAAATGTGGTATCAGTTTTAAGATAATAACTAAATAAGCAAAGCGTAAAAAGCCTTTACAGATAACATTCCACCCTTTTCCACTTTAGCACAACTATAATTTCTAGAAATGAGAGAGTGCGTTTGAAGAAAATATTACGCTATAAAAAATGCTATATAAAACTATTAATTAAATATAAACACAGTTTGGAGGATAATCATTGACGGTTGATAATTAAATTTTTAATATTTGAAATACAGTCATTGTTGTGCAATTTATACGATTTGAAGGGCGTTACGAGTTGATATAAAGGTAAGAATTTCTTGGCACTTGCTTAATTAGTATAAAGTGGTGTAAAGCAAAAATGGTGACGATTTGTGACTGCTTATTTATGTATATTATTTATATAACAGTTTTAGTTGGAGCTGTTCTATGTGTTCAAAAGGAAGATGAAGCTAGGGAAGAAGCTAATGGTATGTAGTATTTTCAAGTCTGTTTTTCCAAGGACAATGTGCAGAAATTATGGTAAATAATGCTTATTCAACCCTTCTCGAACATAGAAAAAAGTTTAATTCGTGCACAACATTTTAGAGTGTTTACAAAGTTATATTTGTGTACAAGCCTACATTTTTTCAACTTCAGTACTTATTCGGTAATAATGTAAAGTTTTATAATCAACTCAACCTAACCTCGAGCTCAAGCTCTCGGGTCTTTATTAAGTTACACATTTATAATCCGCTTTTGTCAGATTTACTGGCCTTATCAATATTTGTTTATCTAAAATTGGGAATGAGAAATAAATATTAAGAAGGAAATTCTTACGTAACAACTCCCTTACTTCCTAGTTTCGACGTCTGAATATTGCCACTACAAAGGTATGCACATAGAGGTAGGTGAAACGGTACCAGCTCCTCTTGGATTATGTAAAAAAATGACTTGTCACATTTCTGAAGATGGCACGAAACACCTTAATGCATTAGGGTAAGTACTTTCAATTTTGTAGAATATGCGCTTAATTTACCCTGTCTATTCCAGTTGTGCTTACTTCAAGCCAAAGCCAGGGTGTTTTAAATCGAAAAACGACCTCCGCAAACGTTACCCCGGTTGTTGCCCCCGCTCATATTGCCCTGAAGACAAATAACTGTGTTTTATGTTAATGTTATACAAATAGGAGTTTTAGTACTTTCAATTTCGTTTATGATGTATTACATTGTTGGTTTTGTATTTTTATCCCGGTGGCAACACCATACCAATATATGTACCTACGTACAGAATTAATCATTATAGAAACTAGAAATATAGGCATTGTTGATTTTCGTTTGATAAAAATTAGTTTGCTTTGATGTAAATACAAATTTACTTAAAAGTTGAATCAATATCAGAAAAATATGTATAGTTGTTATATGCAGTAATAACTTGTGTGTCCTACACACAAAGGACTACTGGCTTAAATATGATATTGCAAGACCGCACATATCTTCTAGGTTAGGTGTTTTAACATCTAATAATGTAGTATACATAATTACCATTACTACATGATACAAGCAAAGATGTTAAAAAGTAGATTATAACTAAATAAAGGTAAAAGATACACAAAGAACCAAGAACGCTTATGAACAACGGCTTACGATATTTACTATGTTGTATGAAACTGTAACATAAACAATACATGCTTTCTAGGACAGTATTTAAATAACCCATTTAGTGACTTCCAATATTGGCGTTATTAACTAAAGGCTTCCGCGCTTGGGCCGTGTCATTATTGGGGTAGAAAAACTCAAAAGTTTCGCTTACTTTCTCAAGAGGCATAAGGAGAGTAGAAGCAAAGAGTTTCGTCTCTGATTAACACGTCGAGATATCTTGCTCGTTCGGGGTGAACTCAGGTGGATACGGGGAGTGTTGAATCACTATGTGACCTGTTATTTAGCCAAAAACTGCGAGACGATCATGGCTGTGTGTGCAGGCGCATTGCCGTGCAGAAGACGCCAACTTCCAGAAGTGCTCAAATCATTCCTGACGCGCCCAGATCATTTCAGAACTTTCAAAGCCTTTAAATAAAACGCCGAATGCACATTTGGCCAGGAGTTAAAATTCGTGGCTAGTCCGATGAGCATTGTCTTCAACCTGTGCTGTCTTCGAATGATTGTCAGCAGTCCTTGTACCAGTCGAAAGGTATCGCACGTGATAGTACATTCTTACCATACGTCGCTTTCATCATTTCGTAGGTTTCCACCGAATTGTTCCAAGCGTGACACAAAATTTGATGCACGCTCGTTTTTCAGTCGAAATTGGAACCGTATTCAAAAAGCATACAAAGCGAAACACGTTTTTACTCGACGATTTGCTTACCTTGCAAGCGCTCGATGTGTTGGAATAACCTTCATTTCCACACTTGGTAGATAAATAACTATCTTCATACGAAAAACTGTAAATTCGAGTATATAAAATTGTAAATGATGTATGATAAATTAGTTGTTTCTTCATATTGTTTACAAAACGCATGTCGAGAATGAGATTACATTAATTAATGGTTATCTACATTCCATTTTTTTGCTTTTTAAATGTTTTTGTCTAATTATTCGACTGCAAAGATAACAAATTGTTGATAAAAATGATAATTTATCGAATTTGAAGTCACTATACATAATTTGTAGTTTATAAGGTGTATTGAATTTTATACAATCACCTATTCGCATTCATTTTAATTGTAATTTAAATCATAGTTTGGCCATAAGATACCTAATACGTTTACGGTAGTAATTATTGAAAAACAACCTCTTTTTTCCGCTGTTATACTTTTCAAAAATCAGCTCAAATCTTATCATATATTCATATAGGAAGTTACTAAACAAGCTAATTAATGTAGTAATATCTAAAATAAACATGTTTTTTCAAAACACTACGATTTTAAAGTTAGAGCAATTATATAAAGCATGCACTATTTGTTTACATTTAAGTAGTGATCAAAGCAACTATGGTGAAGCTGCGTGAGTGCTTGTTTGTTGCAATTTTAGTTGGGGCCGTTCTATGTGTCACAGCTGAGGAAGAAGGTAATGGTTATATGGTTATATTTTAAACGCGGTCTCCTTAGCAATAAACATTAGCATTCTTCCATTATTAGTCATAAAATCAACCTTAATTCAGGACTTAAGTCTGCTTAAATGGAATATATCTTAGGGCATCGTAAATTTCAGTTTTTTTTTAATATACGTACAAACATTCACTAAATTTAAATAAGTATAATGAATAATTCCTGTAAATTAATTTCCATGGCAAAATCTTATTAAAAAATCAAAATTAATCAACAGTAGTTAAATAGAAGTTTTGCTGGCGTGGAAGTGGGCAATATTTATTTTTGTTTATTTTCCTTTGAGATTCTTTACAAATTATACAAAATTATTATAAAATAAAACCAAATGTACGTTTGGCAATGTAATATAACTATTTTTTTATAAAACTATGGAGCAGCAAGAATGGGAAAAAGTATGAAAGATATAATAATATTGTGCTTGTATTTGCGAGAAATTTATGACCGATAAGAAATTTTAATCGATCGAAATTACATATTTATAGATAAAACTAACAGCAGACATTTTTCGGAAAATACGACCTCAAAATGAAATATTATAGGATTCTTATTTAACAATAGAAAATTCAATTAATATAGCTTGAAAATATCGTTCAAAAACTAAAAAAAATGCTTGCTTATTAGATCCCAAACCTGGATATTGCCATGACAGAGGTATAGACATAAAGGTTGGAGAAACAGTTTCAGCTCCGATTGGATGGTGTGAAAAAGTGACTTGTAAAATTTCTGCAGATGGTCTTCACTCACTTTTCGCCTTAACGTAAGTAATTTCAATTTTATTTAAAAATGTACGTAACTGATGTTACTTCTAGATGTCCTGAATTCATACCAAGGCAAGGGTGCCATAAATCTAAACTGGACCTGACCAAACGTTATCCCGATTGTTGTCCTGTTTCAGTATGTTCGGAGGAAGATCATTACACCCTCACTCTCTCTCTCTCTCAGCCTTGATCTATCCATTGGATATAGACTTTTCTCATATTGGACCATTTTTCTCTGTTCTGGGAGACGTGGTACCTATAGGTTATACTAGTGTTATTATTATTATTCATTTTGTCGCAATCGAGTTATATCTGCTCTTGTATTACCGGGCGATCGAAAAACAAAACAATTGGAGCAAGCCCTGATTAGATTGTTGGCAACACTGCTTCTCATATTTGTCAAATTGAAATTCAAATGCCAGATTGACGTTTCGAAAAGAGGTTAAACATAAAAAACGAGTAAACACAGACTTATAACTATTACGCACTCACTTTTATTGAAAAAGCTTTTTAAGCTGAACAAAAGTGAGCCTGATTTTTTTTAAAGCTTGGATATGAACTAGGACTATTTGTTGACCTTTGATAGTTCGTCAATAGCGTGTCTCTACTAACGGTTCTAGATCAACATCACGGACTGCTCTAATTCTTTTTCTTTTTGGTCGCGAGAGGTGTTAATAGTTATAAACCTAGCCATTTCGTCACATCAACGCAGATACTGAAGAAAATGTTAAATAAAGTTTAAAAGATTGATATTGTGTTCACAGTCCATGTCTGAGTGGTTCAAGGAAAGAATACTTGGTCTGCACATAAATACACTCGTTTTAAATAGAAGAAAGTCATTTATGATCACGATCATACACAACAATGGAAAGAAAACAAACTATTAGCAATTTATTGTCGAAACTTTAATAATAAAAACAGAAAGAAAAAATCATAAGCGTCGAATACACAAGGGCTCTCCATGATTAGTTCAGACAATATGTAGCCAATGTAGCCAAGATAAGAGTGCACACTACAGAGCATGGGTACCTCAATAACCGTAAGCTATAGAGATTCGATTAACTTAAAGAAAATGTGTAGCATTACAAGTTCATCTGTATATAATTAAATTTTAAATTTTGCAAAGTTTAGGCAGCCGCAAAATGTAATTTTCATTTATTTTTATATAAGTCGATTATGGATTTAGATTATTTTGACTTTTAACACACCTTTTAAAGAAGAATTCAAATGTAAGACCAAATCTAATTTACTTTGTATATTTTTCGTGGTATTGTAAGTCGAATATTACGGTGAAGTAGCGCACTTTTATGTAAATAGCAACGATTTTAAAGTTTTTTTTTTCAATTGGCATGAATCAGACTAATAGGGACAGTACACTGACATATTGTTCATTTAATGACGCAAAACTAGTAACTTTTTGTTAGAGGTTGACGAAGCAATATTGCCAGATTTTGGTAGGCCATTCATAGGTTATTTTATAGGCCCAGTGTCACGGCCTGGAAGAATATAGACCGCCTTGCTTCAAGTATGTGTTCAACGTCTTTTGTTTAATACACTTTGAGATGTAGCGAAAATGCCTTTTAGTGGAGATCAACTATTATTTACATAATTATCGAAAAATTTATCTTTTATTGAGCTCTCTGTAATAATACAAAATGTATTGTCAATTCAACTGCAATAGGTTCAACTATGTAAACTTTTTTTGAATATGACCAAAAATCAACAGCTTTAATATATTTCAGACATATGCATAAAACTAGGGTTAGTTTACTGAATATTTACGACTTCTTTGGGATATTAATATAACAGCTGAAATGCCAAATGGGGCGAATAACCTTCTAGATTTTAGAATGTTATCGACTAGAGGAACATTCAAGATGGTTTGTACTCTGCGAGTCCGCCAATAAGAGTCGAAAATCAGGTTCAAATTCCAATTAGCAAATAAATATAAACGAAGTCTTACTCATTTTAGTAAATTTAGGATTCTTTAAAATTATATAGTGCCATGCTTGGTTTACGATTTTTTAGTAAGTTAATGTAATAGTAATTTACGATACAAGTGCGTAAAGCTACTCTTTAGGCACGAGTGGGATAGAGTTAAAACGCGAGTGAGCGAGCGTTTTAAGCCCCGCGATGTGACTAAAGATGCTTTACGCATGTGTATCGTACAATATTTTATCTACGATAGAATTTGGAAAACACGGTAAATATTAAAAAAAAAATGTAAATTAGGATTACCAGCAACCGGTCGTAATTCTGCGTGTTTTAAAAATTTTAAAACACGTTGGTCTAACAACGTGCTCAATGAAATCTTAAACACGTTACTACTGGCGACGTAAACTAATGAAAACATGTTATTAAACAGTCGTTTTAAAAACTTAAAACTGCCAACTAAAAGGCAATTTTACACACTATCGTAGATAAACAAATTTATTAAACACAACGCATTGTTTATACAGATCCTAATATTAACAAACTATGATACCTATCATCTGGAGAATATAGACAAAGAATACTAAAAGGTTACACCAAATTGCCTTTGCATATATTTTGTAACGTTTTGGCACATAGTGGAGTGAAAAATGTATAGAATTAACAAAAAGCGATTGCTCCACCAAACCAGCTGTGACATTGCGACAGAATCTAGTGAAACTCACAATTTCCAGGCAACAGTACGTGTTTCTTTAAGACTTTGTTTTACGTATTCGGATCTACTCGTACATCACATCATCTCTCCCTTTTTGTTCTTTAACTATGACAGCGCTATAAATAAATTTAAACAAGAGAACATTTTATGGGCCAAAATTGTTATTATTAAATTGCGGTTACGTTTTATAGAGCAGTTTTAAGGCATAACAAAATGCAGTTTTATATCTGTCATAAAATGATTAACGGTTATATCCATAAATATCGATTTATTTCCTTTCATAAAATGTTTAGTGCATGCAGTTATTACTCTGAAAACACCTAGTTAGCAATAATATAAACCCAAACAAAAGTATTAAGAAGAAACTACAATCTTTAATATATTCACAGGAGTCGAATACATAGAAACAACCTATATCTTAAGACAAAATATATGGTTAAAGTGTTTATAACATATACGTGTATTCTAATTTTCAACTAAAAATGTAGCTATCAATTTTAAGATATCATTTTGTAACTTTACTAAATTTAGCACAGCGTAAAAAGACTTTACAGACAACATTCCCCCCTTTTCCCACTTCAGTACAACTATAATTTCTAGAAATGAGCGAGTGCCTTTGAAGAAAATATTACGCTATGAAAAATGCTATATAAAAGTATTAATTTAATATACACAGTTTGGAGGATACTCATTGACTTGATAATTACATTTTTAATATTTGAAATACAGTCATCGTTGTGCAATTTATACGATTTGAAGGGCGTATCGAGTTGATATAAAGGTAAGAATTTCCTGGCACTCGCTAATTAGTATCAAGTGGTCAAAGCAAGAATGGTGACGATTTCTTGACTGCTTATTTATGTATACACAAATGAACTGGACCATTTGCATATATTGGTGTAATTTTTAAAAATATTTTCCAAAACGGCAGTCATGGCATTTTTGGTAACCTTTCATGATTGTGTCACTATAAAAAGCGTTTTTTTTTCATAATTTGGATTAAAAAAACTAAGTCCATTAATAAAATATTATCATTTTAAAATCTTGAATTTTGCCCAAATGTTGATAGCACATTGCATGCAAAGTATGCCAAATCGTTGCCAAACATTTTTAAACGTTCCGAAGAGACTCAAAGAATTATTAATTAACCTTTTTTTGTGATTCCTCTTTTTTGTGAAATACAGTTTTTTTTATAATATTATTATTTTTTATTTTATTAATATGATTTTGTTAATTCTTCAGTAGATATTTGTGGATAGTGCAATTAAATATGCTTAATATGAGTATACTATAAAACAAAAGCTTTTATATATATATTTTGTGACGTAATGTAATAAATACAATTTTTATGGGTGGTCTAGTTCATTGTGGAGCAGTATATATTATTTATATAACAGTTTTAGTCTGGAGCTGTTCTATGTGTTCAAAAGGAAGATAAATCTAGGAAAGAAGCTAATGGTATGTAGTATTTTCAAGTCTGGTTTTCCAAGGAAATTGAAATATGTGCAGAAATTATAGTAAATAATGCTTATTCAAAACTTCTCGAACATAGAAAAAAGTTTTATTCGTGCACAACATTTTAGTGTGTTTACAAAGTTATAATCACAAGACTACTCTTTTTTCAACTTAAGTACTTATTCGGTAAGAATGTATAATTTTCTAATCAAATCAAACTAACATCGAGCTCAAGCCCCCGGGTCTTTATTAAGTTACAGATTTCTAATCCGCTTTTGCCAAATTTACTGGCCTTATCAATATTTGTTTATGTAAAATTGAGAATGAGAAATACATATTAAAACGTAAATTATTACGTAACAACTCCCTTACTTCCTAGTTTCGACGTCTGAATATTGCCACTACAAAGGTATGCACATAGAGGTGGGTGAAACGGTTCGAGCTCCTATTGGATTATGTAAAAAAATAACTTGGCACATTTCTGAAGATGGCATGAAACACCTTAATGCATTGGGGTAAGTACTATTAATTTTGTAGCAAATGCGCTTAATTAACCCTGTTTGTTCCAGTTGTGCTTACTTCAAGCCAAAGCCAGGGTGTTTTAAATCGAAAAACGATCTGAGCAAACGTTACCCTGGTTGTTGCCCCCGCACATATTGCCCTGAAGACAAATAACTGTGTTTTATATTATTATTATACAAATAGCAGTTTTCGTACTTTCAATTTCGTTTATGATATTTGCATTGTTAGTTTTGTACTTTTATCCCGGTGGCAACACCATACCAATGTATGTACGTACAGAATTAATCATTATAGAAGCTAGAATTATAAGCATTGTTAATTTTCGTTGGATAGAATTAGTTTGCTTTGATGTAATACAAATTTACTTAAAAGTTTAATCAATATCAGGAAAAGACGCATACTTATTATATGCAGTAATAACTTGTATGTCCGACATACAAAGGAATCAATTTGCGTTTACTATGAAAGTAAGCCAATAAGCCAGACTACTGGCTTAAATATGATATTGCAAGACCGCACATATCTTCTAGGTTAGGTGTTTTAACATCTAATAATGTAGTATACATAATTACTATTACTGTATCGTACAATCAAAGATGTTAAAAAGTAATTATAACTAAATATAAAGGTCAAATATACATAAAGAACCAAGAACGTTTATGAACAACGGCTACGATATTTACAATTATTTACTATGTTGTATGAAAATGTAACATAAAGAATACATGCTTCATAGGACAGTTTTTAAATAATCCATTTGGTGACTTCCAATATTGGCGTTACTAACTAACGACTTCCGAGATTGGACCGCATCATTGTTAGGGTAGAAGAACTCAACGTTTAGCTCACTTTCTCAAGAGGCATAAGGAGAGTGGAAGCAAAAGAGTTTTGCCGCTGGTTAACACGTCGAGATATCTTGCTCGTTCGGAGTAAGCACAGGTGGAAACGGGGAGCGATGACCTGTTATTTAACCAAAAACTGCGAGACAATCGTGGCTGTGTGTGCAGGCGCATTGTCGTGCAGAAGACACCAAATTCTAGAAGGGCTCGAATGGTTCCTGACGCGTCCCGATCATTTCAGAAGTTTCAAAGCCTTTAATAAAATGCCAAAAGCACATTTGGCCAGGAAGTAAAAATTCGTTGTCTTCAAATGATTTGTCGGCAGTTCTTGTACCAATCGAAAGTTATCGCACGTGATAGTACATTCTTACCATACGTCGCTTTCATCATTTCGTAGGTTTCCACGGAATATTTCTTAGCTTGACACAAAATTTCAGTCGAAATTGGAACCGCATCCAAAAAGCACGCAAAACGAGAAACGTTTTTACTCGACGATTTGCTGACGTCGCTATCGATCAATCAGCAAACACACTTGGTAGATAAATAGCTATTTCCATACGAAAAACTGTAAATTCGAGTATATAAAATTGCAAATGATGGATGATATAAATTAGTTGTTTTTTGATATTGTTTACAAAACACATGTCGAGAATGAAATTACATAATTAATGGTTATCTACATTCCATTTTATGGCCTTTTAAATATTTTTATCTAATTATTCGACTGCAAAAATAACAAATTGTGTGATAAAAATGATAATTTGTGTTTATCGAATTAGAAGTGATTATACATAATTTGTAGTTTATAAGGTGTATTTCATTTTATAGAATCACCTATTCGCATACATTTTAATTGTAATTTAAATCATAGTTTGGTCATAAGATACCTAATGCGTTTACGGTAGTAATCATTGAAAGGCAACCTTATTTTTCCGCTGTTATACCTTTCAAAAATCAACTCAAGCATACTTTAAAAAATCCGGTAGTTTATGAACAAAATCTTATCATATCTTTCATATGGGAAGTTAATGAACAAGCTAATTGATGTTTTAATATCTAAAATAAACTGCTGTTGTACTTTTCAAAAATCTGTTCAAGCTTACTTTAAAAAATCAGGTGTTTATGAACAAAATCTTATCTTATCTTCATATGGAAAATTACTAAATAAGTTATTTAATATCTAAAATTAACATATTTTTGCAAAAGTGATATGATTTTAAAGTGAGAGCAACTATATAAAGCAAGCATTTTGCATGCACTATTTGTTTACATTTAAGTAGTGATCAAAGCAAAGATGGTGAAGCTGCGTGAGTGCTTGTTTGTTGCAATCTTAGTTGGGGCTGTTCTATGTGTCACAGCTGAGGAAGAAGGTAATGGTTATGTGGTGATTGTTTTAAACGCAGTCTCCTTGACATTAAACATTAGTATTCTCTCACTAGTCATCAAATCAACCTTAATTCAGAACTTAAGTCTGCTTAAGTGGAATATATCTTAGGGCACCGTAAATTTCAGTTATTTTTAATATACGTTCTAAAATACACTAAACTTAAATAAGTATAATGCATAATAATTATTATTCCTGTATTAATATCCATGACAAACTCTAATTAGAAAATAAAAATTAATCAACAATAGTTGGAAATATTTATTTTTGTTTATTTTCCTTAGTCAAATGTATGTTTGGCAATGTAATATAGCTACCTTTTTATAAAACTATGTAGCACCAAGAATGTGAAAATGTATGAAAACATTTAATAATATTGTGCTTGTATTTTAGAGAAATGTATTACAGATTATTTTAACTACATACTAACATTTTTCGGAAACTAACGACCTCAAAATGAAATATTATCGCATTCCTATTTAACAATAGAAAATTCAATTAATAAAGCTTCAAAATCTAAAAAATGCTTGCTTATTAGATTCCAAACCTGGATATTGCTATAGCCGAGGTATATACATAAAGGACGGGGAAACAGTTTCAGCTCCGATTGGATGGTGTGAAAAAGTGACTTGTAAAATTTCTGCAGATGGACTTCAATCACTTTTGGCCTTAACGTAAGTACTTTCAAATTTATTTAAAAATGTACGTAACTGATGTTACTTCTAGATGTCCTGAATTCATGCCAGGGCAAGGGTGCCATAAATCTGAAATGGACCTGACCAAACGTTATCCCGATTGTTGTCCAGATTCAATATGTTCGGAGGAAGATCATTACACCCTCACTCTCTCTCTCTCTCAGCCTTGATCTATCCATTGGATATAGGCCTCCCTCATATTGGACCATTTTTATCTGTTCTGGGAGACCTGGTACCTATAGGTTATACTAGTGTTATAATAATTATTATTATTATTATTCAGTTTGTGGCAATCGAGTTATATCTGCTCTTGTACTACCGGGCGATCGAAAAACAAAACAATTGGAGCAAGCCTTGATTAGATTGTTGGCAACACTGCTTCTCATATTTGTCAAATTCAAATGCCAGATTGACTTTTCGAAAAGAGGTTAAACATAAAAACCAGTAAACACGGACTTATAACTATTAGCTACTCATTTTTGTTGAAAAACCATTTACATCGAACAAAACTGAGCATGATTTTTTAAAGCTTGGATATGAACTAGGGCTATTTGTTGACCTTTGATAGTTCGTCCCTAGCGTGTTTCTACTAACGGTTCTAGATCAACATCACGGACTGCTCTAATTCTTTTTCTTTTCGATCGCGAGGTGTTAATAGTTATAAATCTAGCCATTTCGTCACACCAACGCAGATACTAAAGAAAATAATGTTAAATAAAGTTTAAAAGATTGATATTGTGTTCACAGTCCATGTCTGAGTGGTTCAAGGTAAGAATAATTTGGTCTGCACACAAATACACTCGTTTTAAATAGAAGAAAGCCATTTATGATCACGATCATACACAGCAATGGAACAAAAACAAACTACTACCAATTTTTGTCGAAACTTTGATAATGAAAACTGAAATAAAAAAGGGCTCTCCATAATTATTTAAGAAAATATGTAGTCAATGTAGCCAAGATAAGAGTGAACACTGCACAGCATGGGTACCTCGATAACCGTAAACTATAGAGATTTGATTAACTTAAAGAAAATGTGTAGCATTATAAGATCTACATCCGCATATAATCAAATTTTAAAATTAAAGTTTAGGCCAGGCAGTCGCAAAATGTAATTTTAATTTTTTTGTTATAAGTCGATTATGGATTTACATTATTTTGACTTTTTACGTCACATTTTAAAGAATAATTCAAATCTAAGAGCAATTCTAATTTATTTTTATATTTTTCGTGGTATTGTCAGTCGAATATTACGGTCAAGTAACGCACTACGATGTAAATTGCAAGTTTTTTTTTTCAATTGGCATGAATCAGACTGATAGGGACAGTACACTGACATATTGTTCATTTAATGACCAAAATTAGTATTTTTATATTTTACGTGGTATTGGCATTTATTTTCTTATTTTCAATACACATTTTGACACTATATCTCCATTTCATCAACATCTTCAGAGTAACTTATACTTACTTTTATATTGTTTCGGGTGAGTAGCTTCTTGTATTGTGCGAATTTTTTAATATGTAGTGCGCCACTGCTACTGTCCGATTCAGTCTTCAAAATATGATTGCCAGCAATGTTAAATGGGTTGCCTATATTATGTGGCCACGGGGTCTTCACTCTCTTTCGATGTCTCGTATAAATCAGAATTAGGCAACAAGGCATCAGCTAACTGATGTAACATTTGACAAAAAAAATCAATTCGATAGAACCATAATAGTTCTGCAAACAATTAATACATTTATTTACAACTGTTAAACAATACCGTTGTTATTTTGCGATTATTTGTCAATTATGATATATATTATTAACTAAAATCACAATGCCTGTTGTTTATATTTCATAATTACATCGATACCGCCATAAATGCATGGATACCACCATAATTACATCGCTAATACGGATTTATGTGCATATAATCAAACAGGCCATAAACTGCTTTTTCGAGTTGACAGTTATCAGTCTGTCAGTTTGAAAATAATAATTTACACTTCTTTCGTCCCAAACCTAAAATGTAAAACGATAGCGACAATAGTGCTGTATTCCCCCTGAAGTACGCCAAGCCGGCAAACAAGCTACACAAAATTTACTCCCAGAAAAGTCGAAAAAAACATGATATCGCATACAAAAATTTTCTGGAATGAATGTAAATAAAGTAGTTGTAAATAAAATAGCGTATTTCACTCGCATATAATAGCTATTATTAGTACACTCAGATGGCTTAAAGAACTCGCTCGCTTCGCTCGCTCGTTATTTAAAAGCCATCTTCGTGTAATAATAGCATCCATTATATGCTCGTATAATAATATACTATTATTTACAACTATTAAACAATACCGTTGTTATTTTGCGATTATTTGTCAATTATGATATATATTATTAACTAAAATCACAATGCCTGTTGTTTATATTTCATAATTACATCGATACCGCCATAAATGCATGGATACCACCATAATTACATCGCTAATACGGATTTATGTGCATATAATCAAACAGGCCATAAACTGCTTTTTCGAGTTGACAGTTATCAGTCTGTCAGTTTGAAAATAATAATTTACACTTCTTTCGTCCCAAACCTAAAATGGAAAACGATAGCGACAATAGTGCTGTATTCCTCCTGAAGTACGCCAAGCCGGCAAACAAGCTATACAAAATTTACTCCCAGAAAAGTCGAAGAAAACTTATGATATCGCATACAAAAATTTTCTGGAATGAATGTAAATAAAGTAGTTGTAAATAAAATAGCGTATTTCACTCGCATATAATAGCTATTATTAATACACTCAGATGGCTTAAAGAACTCGCTCGCTTCGCTCGCTCGTTATTTAAAAGCCATCTTCGTGTAATAATAGCATCCATTATATGCTCGTATAATAATATACTATTAAAATACCTACAATCACGTTACCTTTAAATAACAAGCCTTTATTTGAGTTTTCACCCAAAATGTTCTTCGTTATTCTAAAATATTCAGAAAATTATACAACAAGTATACAAGCCCTACACTGCTGACAAGTACTATATCCTGAATTTAATAATTAACGTTGATGATATTTCCACATTATCCAAAACAGACAAAAAACAAAGATTTCCTAAATAAAAGATGTGATTTCAATAATAGATAATTGCATTTACACAAGAAACGCACTTCAAGAATCTGGAGCAGATGCTACACCTCATCAAAGGAGAACGTTATCAATAGATTCTACGTGCTACATACGAGTACGTCAATGAATTATTCTATCGAGCTTATGTAGGTGTAAACCTGCAGAGCAATAAATTTTGTTCTGACGTGAGAACGATAATTCAATTAGTGCCAAACAATGGCATACCTGTGCGAACTAATTTCTACTTGTACGTCATTTAAATCCACTCACACACGAACACCTGCGGAATGCGTTTAAGTTATGCGCGGACATATTTGCCCTAACGAATCGTGAAATTAGAAGTTTCAATTTAATTGCCTTGGCAATTAAGAAAATGCCCGATCAATAGGGCTGGACATTGGCAATGCTTCTTGAGTCCAAATTATGTGTTGGCAAATAAATTGAAAGTATCGCATGCCAAGAAGAATTTCCGTGACCTAACACTAAAAATAATGTTGTTGAGTTTGCTGATGCCCTCTAGCCGTTGTTCAAAAGGTAAAAGCGTGTATATTTTTTTCTTCAAACGTCAGTAAAATGTGCCATTATACTGCGGAATTGATGATACTAAACTGTCACTTTATTGCCATGCGGCAGATAATGTTATCTGCCGCTGACGACTTTATCTGCCGCTCCTCAGCGGCAGATAATATTATCTGCCGTTGACGAGATAGAGTAATTTTATTCGGATTTTGTTATAAACGTTTGAAGAAAAAATGCTATATGTTATTCGGAGCAAAAGTATCTTTATGTGGCTCGGCTCGCAAGCTCGGCAGATAAACCGTCCAGCCACGCCACATAAAATATAACTTTTGCTCCTAATAACATAATATAATATTAACAACCACATCTCGGCTTCAGTCGAACTTAAGTAAAGACCCGCTTTGTGAAAAGAAGTATAGATTTGCAACAGTAAGTTCCAGAAGCCACATATATCCATATTTGTACATACAGGGTGATTCATACGTATAGTCATTACTGGACATCAAACAGAACAACTTTGAATAATAAACTATACGTCAAAATTAATAATAACCCCACAATAAAACATGTTAATTGCTTAAACTGATTGATGGTCACTGGAATAAATTTCTATGAACTTAAGTTCGCATAGTTGGTTGCGATAGGATCGAATTTAGATAAAATGCATACCAAACCACAGTTGTTTGGGCATTTCAATCACATTTGGTACATTAGATTAATCTACTCTTATTTGATTTAGCCTGTAGTTCCCAAAAGTTTGCACCAGACCCCAGACCCCACCCCGTACTTATGGATCACCCTGCACCCAGAGTGCAAGGTTTTTAATTAGTAAAGTATTTAAGATCTAACATTTTTTATAAACACTTAATGAGATATAATTATCTCAGAATTGAAGGCGTGAGAAGTTTTATAAGTAACAACTTATAGGTGGCGTTGGAAGCAAAACCCAATGACAGACTTTCTACTAGGTAATAAATACCAATCACAGCTCTATAAAATCTATCAAAAGTAAAAAATGCCGCCAAAACAGATTCTTAAGTAACAATCCTAAAATTCTGCCTTTACATTTCTAAGGAAAAATGAAAAGCTGGACTCACCCTGGAGTCCGATCGCTTGCTATCCCGGAGTCCAGGTCTATGTCGGCACCTTCTCCGTAGCACTCGTAGCTTTCCCCGTCCGACAAAGACGAACACTGGCTTTTGTTAGCGTCCGTGGGACGAGGACTGTCCGGAGGACTCAAAACAAATCGAGGCTCCGGGCCGGAGCCATTTCCGGATGCTGGATCTTCCGGTGCTGCCGTTATGGGCGACATCATACTCTCTGAAAATAAAATTATATGTTAAGCTTCTCTGTTGTAGCTACTAAAATAAGTTGACAGAATTGTTGTTATTTTAGGGTTATTATTTTGATCGGGATATCACACTAAAATTGTGTAGAATATTACTAATAAAACCAAGAAAAAAGATTCCATACGAACTAAGCATTAGACACTTTTTAAATTAAAGTACATAGTTGAGTTGTACACTCCACTTCGAAGTTTGGCTTGACATGCGGCACATATGAGCCACTATTTGCGAATCTCAGTCATGTAGTACATCTTGTAGAGCTTGCAACAAACGATATTTTTTATTAGTAGCTGAATCATAATATTGTTAGGACAGAACCTTCGTATATATTTAGAAACTCGAAAAAACCAATCATATTCAAGATCTGTTATGTAAAAAATAGAATGTATACAAGAATCAAATATTCGGGTTAAAAAAACGCTTTACAAATTGAAAGGTATGTCTAAATATGATATCAAAGCCATTGATGTAGGATGTTCTACTGTTCAAAGTATTTAAAAGTTTTTTGCTACTACGAGAGTTGTTCAAAAAAATTTTTTTTTCAATAAGCGATTTTACTACATATTTGAATGTAATTTTTAATTCATAACTTTTTCGTACAAAATTTTTATCTATTTTCAAATATAAAGGTACTTTCCCAAGTAACAGTAATGATTTTAAAATCAGACTCTAAATCTGCAGTTATATAACTTTTACCTTCACAAATTTCTTTGAGTGAAAGCTTGTAATGTTGTTAAAAAAGAATAATAACCATATTTAGACATAAGATTTGTAAAAACTGCCAACTCTCCATCAATCACTAAAATGGAAACGAAACCTAGACAGCTATAGACGTGTTTCTTGACGATTTATCCATTCAAACGACATTTGCTTCAGGTATGTGAATTCTTGATTTTGCTATATAATTTTTCCATTTATTAAAAATTTGTTGCAATCATGAGAAAGTAACTTTATAAAAAATCACCAGCAAGCTGAAGGTTCCTTTTATCCTTTACTTGAAATTTATATTTATATAGAAAGTAATAATATCTTGACTTGCAATCACGTACACGTCTGGTACCACCGTCTGTGACGCTATTACAAAAATTTCTAATTTTAGAAAATCCCGAGTTATTTTATACATTACATATAAACGTTATTAACTATAAACTAAGATAATGTAAAAAAATGCAATACATTCACACAAATTGAAAATCGTGCCGACAGTTTATACTCTTATCATAAAAAATAAGTGTTAAGATAATTATTTTTATTTGTATAGATCCTGTATCCTACATCTTGTTTTCTGTCATAGGTGTTTCTACTATCAGCATATAAAAATCACACAAACTTTAAATTTTCTGTGTTTATTACTTTGGCACAAGGTTTATTGTTGGTAATTGGACATGATAGTTATTTGTAACTTTGTCCTAATTTTTTATAATAATAATAATAATAATAATAATAATACGATACTCACTCCATTTGTGATTCTGAGTAGGCTTTGCATGCCCACTTTCTCAACTGTGTAAGGTACAATTGGCAAAAAATACCAATGTGAAAGCAAAATCTTCATTCGCTAAGCGAATTAAAGTGATTGAAAAGATATCTGATCCCTCCAAACCACACAAAGATGTCAGAAATGAATTTTTGTATATCTGAAGTACTTTTTAGAAGTTGTAAAATGTCAATTCCATTTTGATATCAGTAACTTTTTCAGCTAAATATATGATACACTGGTACAAATATTAATATTCAATTCCTACTCAGAATCACAACTGAAATGGATAGAGTATAAATATGTACTATCGGGAGCAATTAAAAGTAAAATGTATAAATATAATATAGTATGCTTGTCTTTACAATATTTTAGTTGTGTGAATGGAGTTTTTACCTACCACGTGCCTACTTGAAGTAAACCAGTATTTAACCAGTTGAAAATGCTAGACCCAGACCCAGCATTGCCATACAAACCCCTAGATAGCATTTAAAATGTCAGTCGTTCACTTTCAATTGCTCCCGATAGTAATTTCAGTTTCAAATCATTTAATTCGTGGTATTTTGGCAATCAAAGCTGTTTTGTTAAGTTACATCGGCGCCGTGGCTTAGTTGGTTAAAGCGCCTGTCTAGTAAACAGGAGATCGGGGGTTCGAATCCCCCCGGGGCCTCAGTCTGTAACAATAACAGACTGCTTTTTTTAAAATAAACTAAGCAAATGAGTTTGAAATACTGTGGCAGTATTGCAACGTGATAGATCGAAATTATCCTAATTATTATTTAAAACTAATATGTGCAATAACTATAGACTATTTATTCTACTATAGTATAACATGGCGTATCATTGCTATTTCCAAAATATGTATTAGATAGCATTTTTAATTTTTATATTAACCAAACGAAGTATCCATAAAGGTGTCTGTTACTGTTATCATTTCAAAACCCTCATCGGCGCCGTGGCTTAGTTGGTTAAAGCGCCTGTCTAGTAAACAGGAGATCGAGGGTTCGAATCCCTCCGGGGCCTCAGTCCATGCAACCAGCGACTGCATTTTTTAATAAATAAACAATGCAATTTGGAAAGACGAATAATAATTCATGTGGTCTGTAACACACCCTAGTCACTCTGAATGAAAAAAATTAAAGTAGTAATTTTGGTCACTAATACCGGGTGGCCATAAATATCTGATATCACATTACCTTTGGAATCAGCACCGCTTTATTAAAGTGATGAATCCAACTAAACTAAATGTCATTAATGTCATCACAACTAAAATTCCTATCTGTCAAAAATTATTACAGATTGCAATAAGTAATGAAGTTAGAACATGAGATTTTTATAATCGAGTTGTAGGCTAAACTGCAGAATCTGGGGCACATTCCCCTCTTATTATTTGCATTTTATTACATTTCATACCAATACTTATTATAATTGAAATATGTATAATGCTAACCAACATTTATAAGTAGCTAATTCCATGGCTACCGGGATCTCAGATGTTTATGGCCACCCGGTATTTATCAAACATATTAAGCACAATATAGTCTCCTACTTTAAACGTTTCGCAATGATGTAATATACATATAAAAAAAATGCACGTATTTTACAATACACAATAAGTAACACTAATTTACAGATTATAATAAATTGACGCTCTCTAGTTGATTGTCTACACATAGCTGTAGACTGCAATTGTCACCACTTTCATATTGCCTTGAAGCCAGGCCTATAGCCAGAAATGATGGATTTTAGGAGGCGTTCATGAGAATTCGGGGAGGGGGGGTTAATATGTTTCCCGTTTATTATCTAAATACAGCCTTCATATATGCAGGGTGTAGCCTAAATATGTTAAAATAATCCACGGTGATAATTCTTAGTCAATTTTAAGAAACAAGCGTCCTTTGTTTTCGTTGAAGGTTTTCTAAAAAAATCGTATTTTTCGTATAATTTCCATATTAGTGCAGCTATTTAAACTAAATTTGGTACAAGGTAAACTTTGATAGGACTCCTTAAAATATGATATTATGGAGCTCTAAAATTAACCAATGGCGGAGATGTGGATAATCAATGCCACAAATTTAACAAAAAAGCTGTAAAGGGCTTTACTCAAAACTTCCCTCGAAGTGGACGTTGTGACACAAAATTGAGCAAAGCTGTATTTACTCAGAATTAGGGGCGGATGGGACAACCGAGAAACCAAGATGGGCATGGGCCCAGCGGTCCGCTTTCTGCAAGCAAAAGCAATTACCAAGGCGGCATTGTTCTGGGCTAGTTTATAGTTTTATGAGGATACTTTCATAAAGACAAGAAGTGGGCGTTGTGACACTAAATAATTTTAAAAATCGAAGGAAACTGTGGGTAAAAATATCTTCACGTTTCTAATAATACCAAACTCAATTTTTAAATAAAAAAAATACCCTTAATGAGGTTGGAACTAGTGCCTGCAAACAATCCCGAACATTGGATTCTTTTGTTTCACGGTGAACCACCGCTGCGCTGACTGCTCCACTCCCGAGCTTAAAATTTTTGCGCTCCACGTCTATTTAACGTAACACACGTCTTATACAACAATTATCCTCTATTTTTGATTCCCAGTTTTGGCAAAGATAAAGCCAGCACTATATACAAATTAGTACTTTTATGTATTCCTCAGTTCAAGCAAAAATAAACAAAATTTTATTTTTTTAAGGTGCTCACCCTGTTTATATTTGTATAAAATTGTACCGGTTACATGCGAGGTAGATATATAGTATGTATGCAAAATATCGTCTTCCTCCGACAAATAGATTTTGAGCTTTACTGCAAAAGACAGACAGACAGACAGACAGACAAACAGGCGCAATTGAGAAAACCTGTTTTTGTCATCTAGGGACCCTGAAACGTAAATATCTGAAGAAATCTCAGAAGGTGATTTTTTCGTGATTACAATACTTCCTTCGTCTTTCAGACGAGGGAAGTATAAAATTAAAAGCAAACTTATTTTAAGGTAAGTAATTTAATTCTAGATAGAAAACGTATCTTCTAATTTTTGTCGTCTTCCACAATTTCTAGGTAAATATGTTTTTTTTTCTAATTTATTTTACCGATTTGCAAAATTGCCAACCAAAAGTATTTGCTCGATAGAGAGATTGCTGGGCCATGACATCGGCGGATACACCATAAAGTTATAAAGTTATTTATGTACAAAACAGATTTTGGTCTAATAAAAGAGGAAGAAGATAATATCACATTTCAAGGGGTTCTATTCTAGTATACTGTGCAGTTGTGTACGAAATTTCGTTTAAATAACTGCACACTAATAAGGGAATTAGAAGATTTTTTTTATAAAATCGTGACAAAAACTTTTATCAAAGATAAAGAAATTTGAACACTTGTCTATATAAACTTTTTTTCACAAAATTGGCTAAGGATTGCCACCTTGAAATATTTGAACGTACTTAAGCGACACCCTATATTTATCGGAAACATTACAGAACAAAGCAATGTATATCTTTTTTTAAATTGAATATACGTAGGTACAGAACAAAGACATAATACAGTTGCAAGGGCCTGTTATGTTTGTTACTATTTTTTAGGGTGTTGGAAATTTTCCAGGGTGTGCTCAATTTTTTCCTGGAGGTACCAGGCACCTCCACCTACATGCAGCCCTGCTCAAAGCTACTTGCTAATAGATTGGTCTTTGTACTTTTTGTTATCTGTGTCCTTAAAAGCTACGAAACTTGTTTACGTAGATCGTTCCGTGGATAACTTTCTTTTAGTCCACAGCATACGGCGCCGTGGCTTAGTTGGTTAAAGCGCCTGTCTAGTAAACAGGAGATCGGGGGTTCGAATCCCCCCGGGGCCTCAGTTCAAAAACTGTAATTTTTTAACACATACTGGTATACCAGGCAAGTAATTAACCTAACTAAAAATAATTTAAAAAACAATATCTATTCTTAGAATATTAGCACAGTTGTTTCAGCAAGGTAAAAAGTTTTGCAAATTTTTGAAAGTAATTTACATTTATAAATTTTTAATCATATCCACGACTAAGTTCACTGATATGTAATATTTGATATACCTACTTACTTTATAATAAATGTTCTCAAAATTAAACTACTTTGTAGCGAACTTTCGATTCCTGGATACATCTCTTGCAGTCAGTCCAATGCATACAGCGCCGTGCCGTGGTTTAGTTGGTTAAAATGCTTGTCTAATAAACAGCAGATCAGGGGTTCAATATCCACGGGCCCTCGGTTACAGAACTACATTTTTTACAAGCACACACTGGTATACCGGCTCGGTAATTAACTTAATTGAAAATCATTTAAAAATCAATATCTAGGTAGATATTTTCTTTTTATTTCATATATTTTCCCAAATAAGTGATATACTCACGACTAAGAACATTATTCCGAGATATATTTTTTAATACAGTTACTTAACAATAAATGTTCTCAAAATTACACTCGATGTCTATAGCAGTCTTTAGATTCTTGGCTACATTTCTTGTAGTCCAACGTATACCGTGCCGTGGCTTAGTTGGTTAAAGCGCTTGTGTAGTAAAGCAGATCGAGGGTTGGACTTCCCCCTAGACCTTGGTTAACGAGTGATTCTTTTCACAAAACTTAGTAATTTTATTATTGCAATGAACAGCTACAGATGTATGTTTGAACGCATTTGCTTAATAAATAACGTTGCAAATTATTTCATGGAATGTTTGTTTCCTTGTTTATTGTCATTTAGCTGAAAACATTACCTATACTATGTAGATTTAGCATAACGATATCTTCTACATTTTAAAAAAACACATTTATTTAAACGCTGTGTATAGATTGTTACAGGCAACTAAGAAAATTGCAGTATGACACATTTGTCTATCACTATTATCGCTTATCTAGAGACAAAATTAAAGTGATGCAACTGATTGTGTACATGAAGTCACGAGTACTTTAGTGCGATATCAAGATATGGATACAGTCTGAAAAGTGTTGCATTATGTAAGAGATGATGATTGAAATTATTCACATGCGTTAAAATTAATAAAATTCCATTCAAGGATTTTAAGTTCCAAGAATTAAATTGCAATATCAAAGCAATTCATAATTTCAACTATTGCTTGAGAACCTCACAATCACCCACCCCCCAAGTATTAAAAATGTATTGAATATAAATGATTATCTTTTAGCCATCCCATAGCTAAATTCATATATCCAATAACCAATATTTTATGTAATATGAAACTGTGAGCCCACAAAGGCAATACTTTTTAGACTTTAAGAGTGTGTCGAGCACTACCACGGCCACAACCAATTCATCTTGATGGCTGTTGCTTACCGCAATTTGTGTCCTACGTCTATACACATAAATACAATTCAAATCAGAGCGTTACTGGTTTTGAAACCGGTGTGCCCTCTAGTGATTCTAAATCTGATATTGAACTTGTTTGGTAGCTCTCGTGGGTGCACCTTTGGTAAACCATATCACATCGGCGCCGTGGCTTAGTTGGTTAAAGCGCCTGTCTAGTAAACAGGAGATCGGGGGTTCGAATCCCCCCGGGGCCTCAGTTAAAGACTGAACTTTTTAACGCCATAATATACAAGACGTAAAATGTTAAGAAAGTTTATATGTTAACTTGACTGACTCTTATAAGTTATACGCTACAAACAATTATTTTTATTCAGTTTTTCTTATATTGTGCCTATTCAAAATAGTAGACACTACGTATCGTATTTTTTATATTTTCATATACAGTGTTGCGTAATTTAATAAAACGATATGATTTTTGTTTTCGACTTATCTTAAAAACGAATTTTTGGATTTTTAATTCTAATTGTTTCTGGAGTTAATATTAAACAAAACTGACAAAACAATTTTGAATGGATCTAAAATTACGTTATCATTTTTTACCTTTTACACTGGATGTTTTTAATCCTTAATAATCACTATTAACGAGATCTGCATACTGGTCCTGCTTATCTTGGACATACTGTGTACATACTGAGACGAAATGCAGTATACTACACCTGCTGCAATATTCATAGTTTATATGTCTAATAATAATAATTAGTATATAGAAAATTTTACACGTTAGGATTCAATAAAAGGCAAAATTGTTTTATATAAAATAAGTCCCTTTAAACTTCATATGAATTTACCTAATATGTAAAAAATATAAACAGCAGAACAACCGCTGTTATGAAATTTTCATATTGATTTAAAGTAGCGTTTCGTTAATGTGTACTCTCCAGTGTTTGTGTTTCCAATACTGTACTGAATAATTAAACCTGTTCTAATAATTCTGCCGTGGATGCATTTGTTATACCGATGAACACGTCGGCGCCGTGGCTTAGTTGGTTAAAGCGCCTGTCTAGTAAACAGGAGATCGGGGGTTCGAATCCCCCCGGGGCCTCAGTTAATAAACTGAATTTTTTTAAACAATAAACAATTTCAGTTAAAGAGTTGGTCTATTTCGTAAATATCAATAGATACTCATAAAAATCTATATTGGGAAGTAATTATTACTGGAGCAACGTCAAAAGTTCAGCAATATTGTGATCGTTTATAAATTATATACCTATTCCTTCATTCCATCAAACACACAAGGGAAATGGACCTTTGCTCCACTAATTTTTTCTTTGCCTTCCGCTGAGTGGAAATTGACAGTTTTGTTCCTAAAACTAGGGCGCAACAGCCGATTTTCTATACAGTGAATAAAAGAATTCATTAACTGCTATCACTCGTGTTGTTGTCATAAGTTTCTATTATAAGCTGATATAGTGATTGGAAATTCTAAAACTTGCTGTTGTTTTCCATGGCCAACCTTATGTAATTTCTTTTTGAACACATTATATTTACATTTTTCTAAACTTTTAATAAATAGAATTCCCATATTCGCCAAAAATAAGCCATTTTTATTCAACATAATATATGTATTACTGAATAAATAATTATAACCATAAAATTCTCAGATTTAGTTATTTATCTGTACACATATGACAATA
>OW679199.1:78086783-78349338 GCA_940337035.1 Agriotes lineatus
ACAGTCCGAGGTGCTCGGTAAAGTTAAGCGTAGCTTAAGTTACTCGGAACCACTTGGAGAACTGACTATTTGCATATCTTCTGACGATGACTCCCAAACTAGCAAGACCCCCGGTGATGGCCACGGAGCTAAACAAAAAAGTTAATCCTGCCTCAACTACTTGAATACCAGCAATTGCACAACAAGCACGGAGATGCTGAACTAAACTTTCGAAGATCTCGATAGATTTCATCCACATTTTTTACGAGCACCAGAAGCAATATCTGAGTCAATCTCTCAAAATGGGAAAATAAAACCACTCTCTCTATATATCGGATTTTTTAAATATTACCACATTACCCAGCTCAAGTATTTTCAAAATTACAAGATTGAAAAAGAGGCATATATGACTTTATGTACACCAACGAAGAAGAGGCGGCTTAACCTATATCATAATTGCTGCAGACCCACGAAAATTCCTGAATACTAACTTAATTTAATCAATGTAAAATTCATACGTAGCATGCAGCATCTCTGACTTCTTTCTTGCTGGTTTATTTACCTTACATCGAATAAAACCTCGTAACCATTCCGTAAACTTTGCGGCAGTGACTAATAATTGAATTCGTTCGACGATTGGAAAAGTGCGTAGATGAAGAAGGTGATCATTTGGATTATAGGGTATTTCATAAATGACACGCCCTTTTCTGCACATTAAAACGCCATATGGATTACTGTTTTGTATGCATTCAATATTTTAAACAGTGCGATATATGTTAACGCTCACTGTATTAATGATTACTAAGAGCGATTAGTTTTAAGATGCACTATAAAACCTTAAAAGCGGGCATATATAAAACCTGTAAATTATCAAATAGTGCCAGTCACATTTTACTGAGCACATCAACTATGCTACAGGGGTCGTAATTCATTTAATGCTCGTGGTTAATGTAACTTTTAGGGATAGGAGTCGCCAAGTACGCACTGCAAAAAGAAGTTTACAGTACAAGAATCAGCTAATACCACAATGACAAACTAGCTAGAAAACCTTCCGCATCCATTGATTGCCATTTCCACTAACTCTAGTGAACTAATATGAGCTAGATCGTTACTAATGTGGCAATAAAGACACTATTGATGGGCAATTAATTTCCAACATCAGCTCCATCGCGTTACAGCTTCATAAAGCGACCCATGACGAAATAACGAACACATAATCAATCGGACGGTTGCTTCAGGGTGGCCAGTCCATTCCTGCACATTATCCGTAATATATTACGGCCCACCAAGTAATATCGGCCAAATGTCAGCTCGCCCTTCCCTTGCTGCGGTCTAAAAGAAAGCCATTTCCATCTGAAAGCATTTGTGCAGCAGCAGGTGCGCGTTGGAGATAATGTGATGACAAAGGACATGCAGTGCGAGAGCCAAGAGCAAGTGTAATTAGCTAATGCATTTTCTATCATTAGACCCGCATTGCACATGGCTGGCTTAACCTTTGTGTACGCTCAAGATTCACTTTAATCCTCGGATAATTATCGTCACCGCACTATGAATTACAGCTTCTGTATCTTGTAATAAATACTGGTTAAATCCGACTGATACAAGGGCACTGTAAAAATCCAAACTAATAACAAAAGGTCTCCACCTTGAGGCTTAGATGGGATTTGTCGTTGTGGTGGAAGACTTATAGGGACGTCCGATATTTAAACGTTAGAGGGATCAAACTTATCCGATTTTATAATGCTGTCAAAGTGTTCTTAGATATTTATCATGGTATCTACAGTTATGTTGAGCAGCAAAAACCATACTACGAAGACGTGATAGAAGAAACTTACATATTTATAATGTTAGGGATGAAATATTTGATGGTTTTGGAGAGAATTATTTTTAAGTTTTAATTACCACGTTTGCCATTTCTGGAATTTTTGAGTCCTGGAATGTAATATAATCTTGATGAATGTATTATTAGGGGTTGGCTTGCGGTGCGTTGTTTCGGGGACCAGGAGAATACGTGCAACCAATAGACCGAATCAATGGAACTCGGTTAGATATGAAATTAAAAATAGAACAGAACGTTTGGGGTTGTGACAGAGGTGCGACGTATTAATTAAAGTGGTCTATTTTGCGTAGTTATTTCTTGGCGTAAGCGATTATATGCAAACCAATAATTAATTACCAGATGATAAGTTGCATAATGCGAGGCGAAGCGGCGAGCGCGGCTAGGCGTAATCCTAGATAGTGAATTAGTTTAATTAGAGTACTATCGTAGTTAGTGGAATGATGTTTGATAGACTTTTTAGCAATTACAACGTCCGATATACATCAGAGGTTCTTGCTTTGCTAGTCAACTATGTGATAGTCAAAGAGTTGAATCCTGCAGGAGCACGAAGTCCGCACAGTGATTCGCGGAAGCATGGAGTTCCAAATTATAAGCCCCGTTAGAGCCTAGCAAGATTTACGGTAATTACTGTACTGTGAAAGACCAGTATACTACTAGTTATTACCGACTCTGTACGGGTTGTGACAATAGTTAATGTAGTGGATTACTATTGGGCAGTACTAGCGAAAGATACCGACAGCTAACCCAACCAGTGAAGGAAGCGATGAGGAGCCAAAGGGTTGATGCTGTCTCTGCCAGCAGTACAGAGGGGCCAGGGGGCGGCCACCCCCGTACAATTATTGTTGTCGATGAGATTTGCGGGTCAGTAAGTTTACGTTCCTTTACATTTAACTGCCTGCCTCCGCCACTGGGTGAAGGTTGCATCCACCACTTTGACACATTTCAAAAGTATGAGAAATTGAATTTTAATATAACACACATAAAAACGCGTCTAACAATAAGAGTTATTAACTATGCAACTACGTACAAAAACCAAACACAGAAATAGAAAAGGTAAAGTAATACTAAAAAGTTTCCGATATTTATAACTGACGTTTATTAATTAATAAAAGCGTTGGGGTTGGCCATGACTTGAAAATGGTATGTCTCTTAACAAAAACTCGAAAATGACATGACAGAAAACATAACGAATGATAGTCGGTGCACTAATATAAATAGACATAAGTTCAGTAAATCATAGCCAACTGAAAACCGTTTCATTAATTTCCACAAAACACAATCAGAAGACATTTGTAAAAAATTGCTGTTGAATATTTTAACCAACCTTTTTCTTAGAATATTATTTTCGGAATTTGCTACACCTGAAAGTTCAGTTACGACATGTAACAGAATAAAGAATACGCGTCAATTCGGTAGAGAAGTAAAACAAGGTTATTATTATTATTTTTTAGGAGCCACTGGGTTGTTTACTCTAGCCTGAAGATGTTTGCGGAGCTTCTAACTCGGAAACAGTCGTGCCGAAGCGTCGTGAAACTTTGGAGTCATATTTTCCGGATGATTTAACCTTACCTTCATCTCTTTGGTGCTTATTCCAGCTGTACACAAGACTGCATATTTAATTTACAAAGAAAAATACATAGTATGTAAATTGATACGTCGTACTGAACAGACGGTAATACAAAGAACAGATCTCAGTGTCAGTGGATAGCTTTGGGAAGGCCCGTGAACTTCTAATAGTACGAGGGAGTCCGTAAGAACTGACGTCACGGCAATACATTCTAAGGGAAAGTAATTTTGATAGACTGGTTACAATACAGCAGCTTGTCCAAATTGCCTACGTTTAATATAGAATCCTCCTAAGGACGGTCAGACGTCATTCTAACGTTTGTAAGGGTCAAACTGATTAACTGCGTACATCATTATAACAAGTTTCGTGAAAATAGTAAACGTCAATAATTGCGCTAGTCAAAACCACGTCTAATATGTAAAAATCCATAACTTTGAAATTGTTTCATTTTAAATACCTTTTTACATTTTATAACTAGGGTACATAATTTAATGATGTCTCTTCAATCTTTCAGAGACAACGTATTTAAAAATTTATAACTTAGGCAGGCTGTCGATTTTAAGAAAAGTATTGTACAATGTATGGTTTTATCAATATTATTTCATAACCTTTTCGTGCATATAATGGAACCTAAAACTTAAACTTAAACATCTAATCTGTATCACTTAACATATCCCAATCGCTGTTGGAATCATACGTATAACAAGTGGCTCAACATTTTCTATGAACTCATTTTTGTACCACGCTTCAATAGTTTAATGGGTATGTCTTATGCACTTCTTCCAAGATTCAGGGGTAATTTGTTCTAACGCTTTAACTCTCATTTTTAATGCCATTTCATTTGTACATATTTCCATCTTCTCCAATCTGTCTGTTGTAGTACCATCCACTTTTCCCTTTCGAAATACTTAAGAAGTACCAACACCATTGCTTGGCTTTGCGAATTAAGCGGTTGACCCTTCTTCTCATCCAACACCAACAGAAAAATCTGGTATGCACGGCGCCTGTAAAAAGTTGTTGTATCAAATGCAACCGTAAATCCACTTACGTTTTAAGAAACAGCTTTTTTTCAAAAATAAAAGAAGATATTACGAAAATCGAAACCAGAACACCACTCAGCACAGGAAGTAAGGTGGAAACAAGTAAAACTGAGTGGGGGGGGGGGCCTTTTGATCGTTCATCTTTGTCAGGAGCATTGAATTTCACCCTAGACATACAACGAGTCTATATCCTTATTTAGCCTACGCTACTTCCCATAGAAAGCCTTTCGTAATTAGAAAATGATTTGATGATATCAGACTGAAGTTGATAGTGCCCTCCCTGACTAGTAAAAGCTCAAAACTAGTTCCAGTTAGGCGAATGTTGGTGAAATCACACATATGAACAACGTAAATGACATTTACAAACAAAAGCATGGCAAATATATCTAAGATGAAGGAAGGGGTACATGCAGAAATTAAACAAAAAGTAAATGGGTGATTACATATTAATGCGGTCTTTTAACAATATAAAATTCTGAAAACATGGCAACGTCCTCCACATGGAATGGCGATTTCGGTGATCGGGAACTTTGTATGTCAACCTGGATAGTTGATGGGATTACCCACAGTTTAACAACATTGTAAATCAGCTACTGTGAGAATAACCGAAGTCAATGAAAAGATTCAGGGCAATGCGTGAATGGTCCGATGTAAATCCATCTTCGGCGCCCGACGATAATTCAAAGAACGAAATCGGAATGCCAAGGATTTAAGCACTAGAAGTTGCTATTATGCGGAACAATCGAAGAATTTTTACAGTTGCGAGCGCTAATTTGCATTTTGTTTAATAATGTTACGTCTGTTAAAATTGTTTGATATTTTATCCAAGTTTATTCCATTTTTTTCTGTTGGATTTTTACTCGTCCACAACTGCATGTATCCAATTTTCTGAATATCGTCTCGTCAACGTGTTTTCGTTCTTCCTCAATTCCTTTTATCTAGTCTTGGCACCCACTCTGTTACCTTCCTCGTCCGACGATTCTCTTCTATTCGCAGGAGATGACCCGCCCACTTCCATTTTGTCTTGCTATGTGTTCCGTGATGTCAGCTACTTTGGTCTTTTGACTGACCCAACTTTTTGTTTTTCTGTCCTGTAGTCTGATTCCTAGCATGAATCTCTCCATTTTTTTCTATGTGCCACTCTCAGCTTTTGCATGCAACCTTCTCTAAAATCCAGATCTCACTAGCATACGTCATTGTTAGCATGACACATTAGTTAAACACCTTTGTTTTTAAGTGTTCTGGAAAGTTGGATTTAAACACACTTCGCAGTTTTCCGTAAGCGGGCCATCCCAGCTGTATCCTTCTGATCACTTCCTCTTTTTGACAGTCCTTCGAGAACGATTATTTCTGTCCTATAAATTAAATCAATATAATTTCTGATATTACCATAGGGGCTCTTCTACTTCAATTTTCAGCGTCTTGTTTTAGGAAAACTCAATTCTATTGCTTCAGTGTATGCTCTTCTAGGAAGTTAACCAATGTTTGTTCTATATCATTTTAGTTTATTACTCCATACACAATGGCAAGCACAAAAGGCGCGCTCCGACCTTGTAACCCGAATCCGAGGCAAGTTGAGCATTGTACCGCCAGACGCAAGCGTATAAAACATCAGCCTCTACACCGCAAGGTCAAATGAGGTTACCGACAACGCATACATACTCTGTATTTTCCTAACAAGTTTCCCCTCTTTCCTGATTCCCTATCTCCGCATTAAAATCCCCTGTAACTATGATATAGAACGTTTTGTTTTGCTTTGTCTACATCTTCGTAAAACTGCTAAATATATTGGTCGTAGTAGAAACAAGTAATACACTTAAATAATTTTGAGATTTTTATCATTCTGATAGTTTGCATAAAACCTTTGAAGATATTGCTGTCGTAGAGCTAATGTAGTTGATCCGTCTATTATGTATTAGTATTTCAACGCTATTTTTAGTATTGTTTTCTTCACTATTGTGGTATACAAGGGTTGTTTCGGAAATACTACGATTGCCATGATATCTTAAGAATCAAATAAGGCACAGTTAAGTAGTTTTTCTCAATGGCCGTTCGTAGTTTTTTTAACTCAGCCAATAAGTTACACGGCGTAAGTATATTTGAATTTTAAATAATAAAATATTTAAGGTGAAGTTGATTGCAGTACCCAACATGAATATAATTCTCAGAGTTTTGTATATAAGACTCAACAAATAAGCAAGGAAAAGTTGATATAATATCATAAAAACTGCAATAGGATTAAGGTTCATCTTGTGTGTGTGTGTGTGTGTGTGTGTGTATGTGTGGGTGTATTGGTACAAACAAATTAAAAATTGCCACAACAGTGCAATGCAGTGTTTACCCCTCTCATATGTTACTTTAAATTTTAATTTGCCCTTGATTTGCTAGCTGGCTCAGACGTCAATGCATAAAACACGTTTTTTACCTCAGTTGTGGCTATGGGAATGTCAACACAGCTTTGCTGCGAACTTGGCTCGTCTACACCTTTAATACTGCAAATAAACACTCCAACCCCACTGGAAATAAAAGCCAAGGCTGCTTATATAAACGCCATATACGCTATATGATGATATACATGCATATAAATAAACGAAATACAAGACGATAATACACAAATGCTATACGCCGTCAATAATAATCAGTAAAGTTTAGTCAAATTGCTTAGGGGTAAACGCTAACTTCTACTCGTTTTAACACTTTGGCATTAGCATATGCGCTAAATAAACACAAGCTTAAAGTGTAGTTTGTAACGCTACGGACTAAAAAAGGTCTAAGGGCATTTACAGCTTAAGGTCAAAATACCAATAATAAAATGTAAAACATATACGCAAACATATAAATTTTGCAGTTTAGCACTGGGTTGTGGATTTAATCAAATACATTGCTTGTAACTGAACTAACATCATTTCTTCTTTTGCGGGAATCAAAACCTGGATTTGGATTCTTTAATGGCGTCAGTAGTCAAAACGAGCAGCACATTCACTGCTAAACTCAGTTGTCTGCACTCTGAAGTTGCTGTAGCCGCTGAGCTACTGACAATTATATAGACCTCGGGGATGCTTCCTCAGGGTTGCACTACACGTCCGGGGCTCTGATATTAACCACAAGAAAATAAGCGTCGGTTGCAGTCTTCGAAAGCACCCGGTTGCTGGCACAATTCCACTGCAAGTATCAAGCGTGGTCCTCTATCTCGGCGAATGCTCCACTCGCTGCAACAACTCAACTGCTGTATTTCTTCCGCATGAAAGACAGTAAACTCGTGCCCTTCGTTTTTAATTTTAGATACACTCTGCGTTACTTGCCGCTGAGCCCGAAAATTCACATGAGCGCAAGAATTCACACGGGTTCAATTTCAAATACATAATCGTACTTATCCTAATTGATACAATATCGAGAAATACAGATCAGTTTTAGCCTAGCGGGTTATACATTGAAAAAGCTCTGGTATCACGAATCAGGCCCGTTACAAGAGCTCGTCAAAACAAAATTGAATAAATGCCTAAAGCAGATCGTCGTTTAACAATCAAAGAAGTTGCATTGAAATTAGATATTGGTGTTGCAAGAACTCATAATTTATAATACATAAACAGAACAGAAAAGTAGTAGCGACGTGAAACCTCGATTGCTCTCAGATGGACAAAAGGACAAAGGATTTCGATTCGTGAATAATCAATCAATCGTTTAAGAGTTTTAAGACGAGAGACAAACTTCTTGAGCACGTTATCACGTGTGATAAATCATGGTTGCTACATTATGGCCAAAAGTTAAAGTCGGCGAGCCCACGATAGAAATACAAAGAAAGTCCTAGACCAAAAAAGATAAAAGTGCAAGCAAGTACAAGAAAATTGATGCACCTAATCGTTTGCGACAGGAAGGGGATTATTTAAAGAACTGTTAATTCAGACTATTACGTCAAGGTTATCAAGGTAGCATATTCCATCAAAACAATGCGCCTGCTTTGAATTTTGAGTTTTAAAATTCGTCTTCTCTTGTGTTTAGAGGTATATTAGCAGTAAACACCACGCTTGCTAGATGCGGGTTCGCGAGTTTATCTCTGCTCCCAAATTGGGTGCAGACGCTGTAGTGCCTGTTGGTCTGCAGGGGATATTTACTTTCCATCCTCCACCAGTATATAATATACCGAGCATTCTCCTATACGCAACCTGAGACTGCACCCTTTACGTATCATATGCTCTCTCGAAGAGATCAATTATTACTACAATGAAATAATAGAAATCCAAGGAACTATTACCAATATATTATATACTGGAAAATGTATTTGTACCATCGGGAGCATTGTAAAAAGTTAACAACTCCGGTACACATTCTATGCGATATTTCAAAGTGTTTGAGAACCAACAATATACACATTTTTTTCCAGTATTGCTTAATTCAATCTTGGAAATTTTCATGATACATTCAACGCCTAGTACGTTTAAGCTAAATCAAATGGGAAATGAAGTTATGGAAGTTAAATTTGAGACAATTTAGAAGTTATTTTAAAAATGATAGCAATTGAGTATTCAATCATGGTGGTGGAAATTAATATGAAAGATAAGCTAATGTTACATGTGACAAATATGCTTACTATTAGAATATAGAAATGTAGTAGGTATAAATCAGATCATTTAATTTTAAAAGAGTGTAGTAATAATTGTAACTAGCATAAAGTAATTTTGTTTGAATGGTAGTAAAAATAACAAAAACAAAGTATGTAGACATATTTTGGAAAATCTACTTTTGAATTAATAAAAACTTGAAATGCTACCTTTATTTGTATGAATAATTGGGTATAATACAAATAAAAAGGTATTTAAAAAAATCTGCGAGGTGAAAAATAAGTGGAAATATAATTATGAAGTAATACAAGTATACAGTTATTGAAGAGATTGTGGAATATGGTTTAATTAGATACAAGTAAGAAGTAAATAATATTTAAATGGAATTGGATTATTTAACACATACAAGGAATAATTTATATTAATTACTGGATTTGGTGATTGTACGGAGGACGATTCGATCATTTGAAGGGAGTTGCCGATGTAACTGATTCATTTGGATTGTTCTATTTGGTTGATTACTACTCGTACAAAGTAGGAGCTGGGGAAAATAGAAGATTAGTTTGGGTACCATCTGTTAGTGGGAACTTACCAGGAAGCTGTTAGTTAGGTTGACAGTAGCGTGCAAGAGTACAAGGAACAAGACCATATCTGCAAGCAGCCAGGGTTTTGACAGGTTGGTGGAGCGTCGAGGTTGTTGTATCGATGAGCTGAGCTGTGAACGTCGGGAGCAGTAGTGTTTTGAGGTGACGAGCAGTGAAAATAAGAGAAATTCAGGTTGGTTTTAATTAGTTCTATAGAAGAATATTGAATAACAAAACAATTAAATGAGTGAAATAAATATAACACAGTACTTACTTTAGTGAACTGAGTCATTGATTTGTGAGTAGAAAGAATATTTGTCATTTTTTAGTTTGATTATTGTTTGATAGTTGTTTAAAGTCAAACTGACATTTAGCAGCAGTCAATAATTAAGTCATTATAAAATTAGAATATCAAAGAACAGACAATAGATTAATGAACCACCCCTGTTAAGAGTCTCAAATGAATTACATTTATTAAACAGAATAATATATAAATTTTCAAATTAAATCAATCAATTTGAAAAAAAAGAAGAGGTCATATTCATAATTAAATAAAAGGCGTCTCAACGTTATAAGCTTTTACATAATTATGAAGCAACTAACTGTGGGGCTTGTAAAAATACAATAAGCCAAGCAACCATTCCATATTTATGGTCGCCCAACGTGGTGCTGCCATTCCATTACAATATATTACATCCAAAGAAATAGGAGATCTTGCATTGTATAATGCAAGTTGAAGATAAATCCAATGCTGGTATCTAAATGTTTTAACGTTTCAATAAATTTGCAACATAACTCTAATTACAATTAATAAAGTAGTGATAACCTGATAACGACCAGATCGTTAACATTCGTTAACGAATATAGTATGAAAAAAGTATCTAATCTTAGATACATAAAAACCTGTAATGTATTACGATTTTTACTTGGGATGGAATAATGATCATATTCATCTTACCTTCGGATTTTCAGTATAATTTTTCAGCAATCGGCATTTCATAAAGTTAACTAACTGGGATAAATCTTCCAACCGAATTTCTCTTAAATCTGGTTTATCCTGCAGGCCGTTTGCTGCATAAGCCAATAAATCTTTAATTTGCTCCACTCAGCAAATTCCAAACTCAATTATAACGCATTTTCAGCTCGCAACAGTAAGGCGAGGAATAATAATCAGATTGCAAGGGACTGAAACCGCAGGACATCTTTGATAGTCCATATCAGATTTGCCCTAACGACGTCACCCTTGCACACTTGGAGGAACTTGACAGGAAAAACGGACCGCTGGACGGATATAGGAAATGAAGCGCGCCCTTTCTCACAATATTTGCGGATTTGGCGACCGCTCAGTTCCGTATTTACGTGTAACCTGGCAGAAATGTTTTTCTGATTTTTCAGCCGGTTGTGGTCGGACGGGAGGGTTATAAATTCAAATTAAACAAATTCTAAACAGATGCGGTTCGGGAAGCGTTTTTAATATGACTAATGTATTTTATGAAAGCTCGGCCGAGCTTTTATCGCTCATCCCTACGAACAGGTGTAAATAAATCCGCCATAATGGGATCCCACTGTAACACACACGCTGAATGAACAACTTCTATTCAGACTGATATTTTTTGATTAAAGGAATATTACCCCGCTCTGCCGTATTGGTTCCCGGTTCGTAATTTCGTGGCGCTTTCATCCTTCTCTGGGGGACACATCTGCACTGATCTCATAAACTGAAGAGACGACTTTATTACCATCCGAAATATCTCAGTGTATTAAGATTCACAATCCGCGATCCGACAAACGCAAACCAAGCTCGCTTCATCAAAACAAAAATAAACAAGACAAAGCTTCTTTCGATCTGCCTCATTTTCCGAATCAACGCCGTGCTGCAGTTCCCACCAGGATGTAGACAGGGACGGCTCGTTGAAATGTATCACTATGAAGGACATTACACCAAAACAATCAAGCTTGTTGTGATAGACGTTGTAATTTTTATGTATGCGTCGTCGGCATCTTATGGTAATTTCCAGAGGTTTCAAATTCCAATTATTCACAATCAACCTCGTTACTACCACTAAATTGATTTTAAGTTTATTGTCACCGCTCTTTCCCAGTTTAACCCCGCTTTTAAATCTAAAATAGTGACAATGACCTAAAAAATTACGTTTACAGTTGGTCTGAGACGTTATTTCGGTTCATTCCGGATGTGTTTCGATTGACTACTTACGCATTACGTTTTGATGTCGTTGATTTTAAGTGTATTTTAGACAGGCGGTTAATGTTAAAAAACGTTGACATAACGTTCATAAAAACCTGAAAGTTATACCCTCCTTTAGCTCGTGTTCATCTCGCATATCACGCATAAGATTATTGCTCACATGATAGTGCCGACCAATTGAAACGTGTTATGCTACCACACCACAGTAGAATGTTACAGTATGCTGACAAGCCATTGGATTCACTGTTTAGATCGCCATTGGTGTCAGAACGTTGTGTGTTTATTATTCCAGTTTGACATAAGGCTAGCAGAATTGCGTTAGAAGAATACATGTTCCACTAAGCTTAATTATTTTCCCATTTGAGGTACAACAGCTGTCGGATTTGAATGAAACAACATAGTGTTGAAGCAGTTATTCGATCTGTTTGGGATTTAGCTTATCCAATAAAGTCGCCGCTTTATTCAGTTAGGCTAGGCACAATAAATATTATTCAGAAGAAAAGTGTCGTTCTTCTGTAGTTAACACTTGACCTAAATAAACTGTAATTTTGTTAAAAGTTGAAGTTGTGGCTGAAACGTAATGTGCTGAATGAATAACATTAACAGTTAACTGAACAATAACGTTAATAAAACGTCGTTTTTCTGTTAAGAAGGCAGTGATGTTACAACGTTAACATATCGGTGAAAATTATGCAATATCATGATGTTCAAAAGACGTCAACTTGACAACCAAACATAAAAACCACGTTAAATGGTCGGTAACATAACGGTCTTGTTTGGTCATAACTTCAACGTTAAAAGCCCGTCATAGGCTGCCGTAGAATCAATCACATAACGTTGAAAATCTGGTTTTGATTACCGCGACACTTCGACGTTAATATAACGCCTGCTCCAAAATTATGTTTCAACGTTAGTTCAACGTGTTTGTGCACACTGGATCTAGCAGCTTGACGACAAAAATAAAATAAAGGGCTTGTAAAATAAAGAATAGGCAGCTCATTTTAGAGCATCGGTATGTGGGCGACGTAAAGAAATGTTTTTCGAGGCTGCGTATGCTCAGGACGTCGCTCTACATGGCGATTGCTGAAAGTACTATGGCGAGAAAATAGAGTTCTTCCAAATATTTCATCAATAGCCAATATTCAGTTCTACGACGCACCCTATTGCAATTCAGTGCTGCGCTAGGATTAGGCAAACTTCACACCCCCTACTGCAGACACTTTTTAAACTGAACGAACAACGCGTACATTGGGTGACCTGGATATGGATCTACAAACTAGATCAATTATCCTGGGACTTGCATAATCTGTATATGAAAGATCCCTGTGTTAACCTTTGCTAAATGCTAAAAAATGTGCTATAAACCATTTGTAGGCAAAATGGTATATTAAAATTACAACAAGCTAATATTTAGCCGATGTTTAGAAGCGTGTCTTTCTCTGAGAAGCTGGAGATATTTCAATCTCACGAATAGATTAGAGTAAATTTATGCAGGGTTTAATTCGGAAGCCGAAATATTGGCCGAAGATATATGGCTAGTAGGCGGTCAGAAGTGCAACCGTTGCAACTCGATCATAAAAATTACGTGCCGGCGGGAGCAAATTCTTTCAGTAGAATTATAAAACTTTATTAGTGATAATTTGCGAGGGGTCGAGCTTGACAAATTTTAGTGTATGAAAGCTTCAAATTGATCAAATTCATAGAACTATTATGAACTGTCACGTTCGTATGTACGTGCCAAAAGTCCAAAATTTAGACCTGTTCTGATAGGCTTATTTGGAAATTTGTACACGCCTACTGAGTTTTCTTGGTCAGACTGGACTTTAGTAGTTAATAAGAAGATGTTAATAAGTAAAGTTAAGACGCAACAGTATTAAATTTAAGTGTTCTGTAAACGGCAGAAAAATAAATGCAAGTATTTGTACTGAAGTGTTCTTATTAATCTCGCAACAGTAGCTTTAGTCTTCGTGTCCACGTGTATTTTAACTAAAAGGATTGCCAGTTACCCCGACTTTAGGCGTAACGCGACAAACCTAAGAACTCACTGTTAAAACACATGCACGGTAGTGTTTAATTTGAACGAGTACCCTTTTATATTATTCTGTAGAATTAAGAATTAATAAAAGTTAGTTTAGTGTTATAAGCAAATCAGAGCAACTGCTTGCCTTTTTGTAATATAATTATGCTGTGACTTCTTTCGCAAATCGTGACCTTGTCTATAGATGTTTAATCTCAGGGTTATTATACAATAAGAAAACCCCATCACTTACCTGTTGCGCAATCTTAATAGCATGCACAAAGATTAACAATATTAACCTGACTCTGTCTCTCGGGTAACTGTCAGTAACGTACAAATTTAGGGCTAAAGAGCATCACTATTCCTAAAAAAGATTCCTACAACTATAGGGGAATAACGTTGCTAATCTCTGCAATGAAACTTTTCACCAGTATATTAGCAAAAGAAATAAGAGACAACATACCAAAGAATGAAGAACAGCAGGGGTTTCGGAAAAACAGATCAACAGTCGACGCCATCTTCATACTTCGTCAAATAGCAGAAAAGTCACTAGAATACGACACTCCAGCATATATCTGCTTCATCGACCTAACAAAAGCGTTTGACCTTGTACAACTATCAGATGTCATAAATATACTGAAAGAGAAAGCAACGCCACACGAATACCTAGGAATCATAAAAAGCTTGAACACAAACAACCCTACCAAAATACGAGTAAAGAACGGCCTTACAAGAGAAATACCGACAACAATTGGTATCCGTCAGGGAGACAGCCTCAGCCCCCTGCTTTTTAACCTCATAATGGACAAAAATATAGATGCAGTAAAAGCAAAACCGTATGGCTACAGACTAGGGAACCGCCTGATAAAAATATTATGCTAAGCGAATGATGCCGCTCTGGTTGCCGAATCGGAAGACGAATTACAACGGCTGCCACAGGCTTTTAAATTGGAAGCCGAAAAATACAACATGCTGATATCTATAAATAAAACCAAAAGCATGACCATAGCGAAAGAACCACTGCGCTGTAAGGTGGTCATAGATAATAGCAGCATAGAACAAGTTATGTCCTTTAACTACCTAGGGACACGAATTTCAAGCTACGGAGACCTCACGAGTGACGCAAAACAACAAGTCAATAAAGCAGCAGTCGTATCTGGACATCTCAAGGACACGATATGGAAGAACATTAACTTAACAGAAGAATGTAAAACTAGAATATTCAAGACATGCGTGAGACCAATTATGACATACGCAGGAGAGACTAGAGCGGACACAGCAATAACCAAAATACTTATAAGAACCACTGAGATGAAAACTCTAAGTATGATAACAGGAAATACACTCCTCGGTAGAAAAAGAAACTCACACATAAGAGAACAGTGTAAAATAGAAGATGTAGTACGATAGCTCAGGCAGCGGAGAAGGCAATGGAACGAGCACATTAACAGAATGGACAACAACAGGATGGCAAAAGTCGCAAGAAACGAAAAACCCCACGCCAAAAGATCCCCAGGACGACCCCATAAACGATGGCGCAACAGCTGGCAGTCTACGTCGCAAGAGCAAAACTAACTAGCTCGGAATCCAGTAACAAACAAGCGTATCGCTTACAAAAAGAAGAAGAAGAAATTTAGGGCAAAAATAAATATAATTTTAATTATGGGCTTAATGGCATGTAAATTGACAAATAGAAATGAACGTTACATTGCAATTGACACAAATGGGTTGATATTATAATCAAGTTAGAAATATCTGTAAAATATCTCTGTCACCATGGATACGTGTGGCATACAAATAAACAAACAAATACATGATTTTAAATGGGCAGTTTTTACTTTTTAATTTTTAAACTAAAACCTACCAAGCCTTTATTACGCAATTATAGTCGTTTTGACTTCGACTTTTTATATTTTTGTTTTATTCTGTACAGAGTGTAATAATTATTCGTACTCACATAAACTTTGGGTGTACTACCGGATTCTCGGGCGTTGGACGCTGTTCTGCACTGCCACTCGATGTGTGTACAATTTTCTCGCTCCTGCTCTACTTACAAAATCTCCGAATGCTGCACTACACCATTACGTTGCTCGACCTTGATTTTGCTTTCTTGTGTGGTTCAAAAAATAATGGCGATGTGCTACACAGCTTGGGAAACACCTAGCTAATTATTCACTTTAAAATCGCATTTATGTTCACTTTACAGCTTGTGGCACTAATTTTCAACAATTGTTACTAATTACTATACAATAGGCAATAAATTATGCCAAAAATACAGGTTAGAAATAGATTTTGTTGGAGTTGAAATTTTACCGACACTTTTTTAACAGGAGAGAAATACTGTTCTTGTTTATAAATAAACAATTGACTTAAGATTGCCTTGGCAACCAACAAATTGTAAGTAATGCGTGATCTGTAAGTAAGTAAGTAAGTAAGTATAGTTTATTGCCAACAGATCAACTACAAGAGTGACATGGACATTGTCAGATAAAGGTAATACCTAATGTAATACAATATTGTTATAGTCATAGAAACATTTTTTAATTAAAATGGATTTAAGTGTAGTCTTAAATTTATCGATTTTATATGATTTCATTTGTATTGGTAGCGAGTTGTAGATTTTAATACAATTATACATGGGAGACTTCTGAAATTTAGCAGTCCGATGCCTAGGTATGGCTAACAGGTCACCATGTCTGGTGGGATATTGATGAGAATTGTTACTCGTTGTAAAGTAGTGCATATGTTGATGCGCAAATACTGCTAATTTGAAAAGCATTATAGATGGAAATGTTAGTAAGTTGTTCTCCAAAAAAAAGGACTTGCACGACTGGCGTGGTTTAATGTTAAAAATCAGGCGAATTAGACGCTTTTGGAGAACAAATACTCGCTTCCATTCGGTAGCCATACCCCATAACAAAACATTATAAGTCATGTGGCTGAAAGCCAAGGCATAATATACCTGTATTAAGTCGGACGTGTCAAGTACAGGCTTTAGTTTTAAAATAGCATAGTAAGCACAATTCAGTTTTTTACATACTAAGTCAATCTGTTTCTTCCAGTCGAGATTAGAATCGATATGTATGCCTAGATAAGCGCACAATTGGGAATTATATGTAATGCCCTTGATATTCTGCAAGGCATTAAAGTTCACGCAAACAGTTTTGTTCATGTTGAGTACAAGTTGATTTTGTATGCACCAGTTTTTAAACTCCTGGTGACAAATTTCAATTTTATAAGTGAGTTCCTTTACCGTATCGGCAGATACAGTGAAGGCTGTGTCGTCAGCGAAGCTAACGATTTGCGCGCATGTAACATGTAAGGGCAAATCAGTAACATACAACAGATACAGCAAGGGGCCCAATACCGAACCCTGAACAACACCTAAGTTTATACGGACAGTGGTGGACGTTACATCATTAATTCTAACAAACAGTTTTCTATTAGTAAGAAAAGATATCAGCCACATAAGAAGTGGGCCCCGAATACCTAAGCAACATAACTTTTTTCGAATGCATTCCACATTCACAGTGTCGAATGCACGCGATATGTCAAAAAATATTGATGCAACAAATTTACCGTTATCCAGTTGCTGATAGACATAGCGGAGCAGGCTAAAACTAGCAGTTTCTGTAGATCTGAGCTGTCTGAAGCCGTGTTGTGAATCAGAGAACAGATGGTATTTATTCAGGAATGATACCATTCGATTTGCCACAACTTTTTCGCACACTTTGGAAAAGACACTCAGAACTGATATCGGTCGGTAGTTCACTGCACTTTTATTGTCACCTTTTTTAAATACCGGGATGACAGATGCTAATTTTAAGCTGTTTGGAAATTTACCTTGGGTTAAAGACATATTGATAATATGGAGCAAACCTTCAGCAATAGCCAGAAAAACGTGTTTAAATATTCCAGCTGAAATACCGTCAGCACCTGAGCTGCAGGTGTTATTTAGGTCGTTCACAACAGAGGAAAGTTCTTCCAGTGTCACTGGGTGTAAATATAATGATTCGGCGTGTGTGTCACAAGTGGTCACATCGGTAGCAGAATTTGAACCGAAATGTTGTACTGATAGCTCCTCGGCGACAGAGGAAAAATATTGTGTGTCATACTATTGTAGAGTTTTTAACACCTTTATTATTTTCTGGGATTTGTTGATTGCTTTTCGAAAGAGTGTGTATGTGTGTTGACCTTAAATCACTCCTGCAGGTTGTTCAGCCATAGAGTTATTTTCTTCCAGGATCACGTTTGCCTTCTATTTTTGCTGGTAAGATATTCTGCAATCAACTGTATTTATTGTATATACCATTAGATGGTCAAACTAGTTAGTTTTTCATAGCAAATGTTATTTCTGTAGGTTCTATAAATCATACAAATGCGAGAATACATAGCAACGAAGTAAACGGCATTGAGAATTAGATCTTCATTACATGCGGTTATTAATTGCTTGAATGAAATTTGGGCTTATTTCAACTTTACTATTTATCAGCAACAATATTTGTCTTCTTTCTGATTCCTGTTAGCATAGTCCTTTTAATGTTTAATGTCCAGTCAGCCTTTTTGCATCTTTCAAATACACAGTCGGGAATGTGATAATCCTGGAGGTGCAATATTCCAAAGGGCGGTCGAAATTATTTATTCCTCTGATAACATTCCGGTTGCACGAAGAAATTGAATTGCCAAAGCGTGTGACCGACTTGCAAAGTGCTTGCGCCAGCAGTCGGCAGGTAGTGGGTTCGAGCCCCACACCCGGACATTGGTAACATCGAACGCTCTCCGGCCATCATACGAACATCTTTGGTGGTCGTGACCCCCGTGAGGGCATTCTTTCCTAATTCAAGAGGTTAGGCTAGCCACCTACCCCAGCCACGGCTTAAGATGGCTTATAAAACCGCACCCAGTGTGTAGAAGTCACAGGCTCTCAGCCTATATTAAGAGGAAGAAGATGACCTTGCTAACACAAGTTAGTGATTAATTATTACATTTGGTGTAATATATAACCCACGTCTTAACTCAAGTTCTTGCACTTGAAACATGCTGTATATGTCTCTATATTATTTTATCGCTCATGTAAAAGTTAATTTTCATTAGACTAGTATTAGAAAAATTTACATAACGTACATTTAAAAAATACAAAATGAAATGCGTACTTTCGAATAAAATTATGATCGTAGATAAAACGTTGTAAGACACACTTGCAAAAGTCTCTTCATTGCACTCACAGCTTTTAAAAAACTTGCTCGTACCTCGCTCGTGTTCTAAATCAGTTCGTGCAATAAAGCAGGACTTTTTACACTTGTATCTTAAATAACCATTATATGCGTTTTAGAACATGCTTTTTTAAACTGATATTCAATACAGTTGTTAATTATTCTTTCAGTATTTATTGAGCATTTAGTTTTTGTCTCGGCTAGTTAACATTCCATCCCGAGTCATTTAGTACACACTGATCTACTTATCAATATTTTAACAGGTATTATAGCCTGTTAATTTACAAATTATTAATTATAGTATTGTGGACATCTACCGATAGTGCGTTACAGGGAAAACCTCGTGTACGACGTGTAACAATCTTAAACGGTACGGAGATAAATTTTCATTCATTTAGGGCGCCACCATGGATTTTTTTTATTTCTGTGATAGAGTGAGGGCTCTACCAAAGAAAACCTCCTCGGCGATGGCAAACAGTGTGCGGTACTCAGCTACGAAATTTGGACCTTACCTTGCTTCTAAATTTCTAAAAATGCTTACTTGACTTCAAAATACGCAGAACTGCAAAGATCTTTACAAAAGCTTACTTACTAAAACTAGATAACTTACCAGTACAAAGTATTATTCTAGTTCATTTTAAATTAAGGGTCAATTACCCATGCAACATAAAATAATAGAAACATTAATCAAACTTAGTTGAAATGGAATCAATCAGCGGTAAAATACTAAAGCCAAGAGAAGTGACAGACCTCGATCATCATACAAAATCCTGACCGAACGTACTTAATCGCTGGCCACCAAAGTTGAACTACGAAGGTGGGCTCACAACTAGAGGGAAGCAAAACTAACAGATTACCAGAGGTTTTACGGGAAACAAAAGAGTTGCTAGATGACAAATTGTAGACAGGGTGTCGATGGCACTACTGCTATACATATTCTACCTTTGAATGTACCTATCTCACAATCAGTCGATACTAAACAACACCAAACCCAAAAGCAAGACCGGATTTGCAATTTCAAATGTAAAGACTGGGCTTTGGGAGCTGGATATTCGAGAATCGTTTTAATTTGCGTAAAATTTACTCGGTAAGGCTTTCCCACGCGGAAAAAATAACACTCCTCACGTAACCTATTTGCTCGATTGTACCTACTTTTGTTCCGCGCTAACTTCACTATTCCAGGCCCAACTAAACGAAAATGATAAACTTTTCTTTCGACGGCAACTGCTGGCAGTCGATGAATACACAACTTAAAGAAAATCGAAAGAAAAAAACAGAAAAATCTAGGTAATCTGCTAAAAAAGACACAAAAAAATAGAAAAGAACGCTTGAAACTAATTTGACCGAGAAATAGCCGACGTAGAACTAATAACGAACAAAACCTACCTCTGATTTTGGGCGGCCAAAAAATATTTTACTACGAAAGGTAACTACAATATCTCGAAATAGTCGGCTGCTGTGGCGATCCAACTACAGGACCAAAGCTGTCTCTATGGTGATAGTTCCAACGGAATAATTCCGGACGAACACTTCGAATAATTTTTTAAAAATTAGAAAAATGCCGAAAGAAAGGAACGTGACAGTCAAAAAATATGTCGCCCATATCTAAGATACGTATTCGAAATAGCAATCTAACACTTTATAAATTGCACTGCCTTTATTACAGTTGCCGCTCACAAGATTTTTATAATAAAGACATATTTTCGAAATTTATAAAAATACTATTTAAAACTTACACGGAAAAATGAATAAATTAAAAGAAAACGGTTGTTTAATTCTACCATTGTAACGAACCACTGAAATGAATTCCAATTCAAAGTTTAGCAAAACCAGCTAGAATACGTAAAATCACACAAAAACATAATTTCTACTTATTTTTACCTCCCTTACCTAAAACGAAGAAAATATTGTGATCGTGAAAAAATCACCTTCGCATCTTCATATTTCAGGGTTCATAGATAACGGCAAACAAGTTTTCTCAATTCCGGCTGTCTGTCTATCTGTCTGTCCGTCTGTTTGTCTGTTCGTCTGTTTGTCTGTCCCCCTGTTGGCGGTATAACTCAAAAACTACTTGCTGGAGGAAGACAATATTTTGCATGCGTATTAGATGTCTGCTTGGTACGAAACCTAAAACAGTTCCAGTTAAATATATACAGGGTGAACACCTTAAAAATAACATTCTGTATGTTTTTCTTTTAACCCAAAAACTACCAGCGAAGCAAATGTAATTTTTGCATATAGCTCAAGTTTTTACCCTTGACAAAAATAGACATATATTTAACCCAACATATACAGGGTGTATACATTAAAGGTAACTCATTTCGTTTTTTCTTTGATATTTTCAAAATATTTAGTTTCAAACCTTTCACTTTCAAGGTTCAAAGTCTATTTTTTTATTATACATAGCAACTAATTGGTGTAAAGTGTTATCAACAAAAAAAGGGAAATTTTGTAAAAAAATTGCAATTTATTTACATTAATAAAAATGTTAAAAACAGTAGACACTCTTATAATGTGCGCACTTCAGTTATAGATAAATGAAACAGTGTCAAGAAGTAAAAAGGAAATATATAGGGTGACCGAAAATTCTGAATTATGCTATATATTTTGGTAAATATTCACTTGATCAACAAATATTTCAAAAAGAAATTGTTTACTATTTAATATTCTATCACACGTCAATGTTTAATTATAACTTTTTTGAAGACTAAAAGACATATTAATTTTTTGTGTCCATTTAATAGATATTTCTTTTCGCTTTTCAACTATGTAAAACTTTAATACACTTCGGTACTTAAGTCGATTTTCGAAAGGAAACGCGAAAAGGTGCTCTTAAGTTTATTTTAACAGTCAGTATATTAATCTAGACACATCACACAATAAATTTATAAGTTGTTAATTAAATTGCAAATTCCTCCTTCTCATCACAGCATCGCTAAAAGGCCAATACGTTTTTAGTTAAATAAGCTATTTCAATTTCTCTTGGTCTAAAAGCGTATGGCACTTAAATAAATCGAAATTGATTAAATTAAAGGAGTCTCTTTTCACTAGTTCAGTTACTTATGTTCTAACTTATGTTTGTTATCAAAAAATTACTGAACTAAGTGTAATGCAGTTTTACATTATTGAAAAGGAAAAATAATCTCTATCGAATGAGCAGAATATCAGGGTACCTTGCAATTTGAAAATTGTTATTCGGTATGGTTTTCTTTAAAATAACTCAAATTAAATACTTTCTTGTGACGAAACGCGAAATACTACTTACTGAGGTATATATACAATATTCCAAACATATCGGACACACTGTATATAACCTAATCAAAATGTGACCTGAGTGCAATTACCACAAACCATATCTTAGATTAGAATCACAATAAAAGCACAGTTAATATAATATAACGTAGTTTATCTTGCTACCCTAAGCAAACAGCTTCATTGTAACCACCGGAAAAGTGCAGGCCGCTCTAGCCAGATTCAAGTTCTTTATTCGGTGTAGTTTTCTTTTAGCGGTTAATCCCGTTCCGGCCACCCCAGATTGAAACTGCATCAGATAAAGAACTCGTGGCCGAGGCAGCACTAAACTGGCCCAGATAAGTAGATTTTGTAACGCAAGTCTCATCAAAGAGGCACGTAAGTTTCCTATAAATAAAGATTAAATTTCTACCGGTTTTGGCAAAAATAAATCCGAACCGGGGAATAACCTAATAAAATTTCGCCATTAACGCTTCAGCCGTAAACTGCCTGCATGAAGGGAATTGGCTGGAGCGCCGAGATTTTGTTGTTAGGACGACTTGGAGTTTGAGGGTAAATATTGATTTGCAGAACGAAATTATTAAATTTGGTGGCGACGCGGAATTGGTTTTTATTAAAAATAGGATACTGTTCGAATGTAATATAAAACGCCGAACTCAGTCGGTGTGCGGTTTAGTTAAATAATGTGGTCGTTTCCAAATACAATTAATGTCTGCAGTTCAATAAAGGCAGACAATACAGCGGTATGAAACCGATTCACTGAGGCACAAGCTCACTCCGCAAACATATTGTAATTCTCATCAATTACTATTGTGCAAATAGTTTTCGTTTATTTACCGTAATTCTCTTTGTGGGTAAATAAAGAAGAGTCGTGCATGTTAGGTACAAAATAACTGTGCCTTTTGCTAATTAATACTATTCTGCTTGTTTAATTACTTACTGCAATTGGTTTTTATTTAAACAAATAGTTATGTAGGATTGGTCATTTTTGAACACTAAATTTACTTGGACTTTTCCAAACTGTTTAGCCAACTTAAGAAAACCCATTAAAACATGTATATGCAACGCAACTACTGGAAATTCGATAACTGTAAACGTCATCGTGTATTTCAGGTTGCCTATACATATTTCTATATTACGATTTCACATAAATATAAATAAAAGTTGAAAAGCTTACTCCCTGGAGAATTTGTAATGATCTTGTATTGGCCTCTTATTAGAAAAGAAAATCAGAAACACAGTATTTTAACGTCATCTATTAAAAACATTGATTTAAAAGAATTTAGCTACGCAAATTTTGAGATAACGTTTTGGTTTTAACATAAAGTTACACGATCAAGCTTTATTGATCTACTAAAATTAATAGATTTGTTTAATAAGCTCTGTTGTATGCTAATAATGCAATGCCATGTGTTGAATTACACTCAGAATTTGGATTAATTGAAAATAGTCTTTTACTTACCTGAGTTAGGATGGCATATAGCAATCTGGAGTAATGTGGAATTTCAAAAGATGTCTTATTAGAAAAGTCGGCCATAACCTAAAAATAGCAGATTTGAACGGTTACGTTGACAACAGTTTTTATCAATTGCATCAAAGAAAGCTGTTACTTACAAGCAATTGTTCGCTATTGCGATAGCGACGATTCATGGTTGTTGATACAAAGAGGAAGCGTAAACTTTTCAGCAAGACTGGTTTGCTTAAAGTCTTAGCTCCTTCGAATTTAATTGTTTGACGGTTGTTACACATTACATACGCATATATTGTGGGAGTATTAATTTAGAGCGTTGTATTGTTAATTACCCCGCACTGTAGAGTGATTTCAAATCGCGAAAAATAAAATAAAAGAGTATTTGAAAGAGTCGTCAAACTGATTGCGTAGAAGAACAATTTAAAAGCAGTTTTCCGAACAACAAAGGTCAAAATCAGGACAGTAGAATAGAATTCAGCCCACCAAGCCATCTGCAAGCAGTACAGAAGAATTTGAGTATCAAATCGTTAGTGCGTTTAAGTTAATTTCTGTACAGAAACTACATTAAACGGTAGAGCTCAGATATATTAAGATGGTATTAGGCCCACAACTTGGCTCTGTTTGCAGTGCAGGATAATTGCAAAGCATAGTGAAAATTGTGAGGACTCTGAAAGGTGAATTAAGCAAGATGAAGGATAACAGAACAATGCAAAGAGAAATTCGAGAAGCAGTCAACAGGAAAGGAAGGAAACGAAGGAAAATGGTGGAACTCTAATATGCCAGTGCGTCAATAATTAATAAAAATAATGCAAAGCAGAGCAATGACAAAATAATAAAAAATCGTTTGCGTGTGTGACGCAATAGAACCATTTTAGTTATAAGAAAAAGACAATAATCTAGATTTTAAGAAAAACGTTAATTCTAATTTAGGTACTCACATTTATTTCCTTTTATGTCCATTAATTATCAAACCTGATTTCCATCAACATAAGCATAACACTATATCCTAGCAACTAGATGCGATATTGTTTAAGGACAGAGGAGAACAATTAAATTAAAAATTATTACATGTTTGTCAGTTTTGTGCTCCACCTTGAAATACATTTTTTGACTAGTAAACAAGCATTTTACCAGTTAAAAAGTATTGCCTTTTATTGTGCCCATCACAGTGTTTATGTGGTATCGTTGGTGGAAGTTCCCGCCACACAAAAATTTAAAATTCTCCGATCATATCTATGACAACATCGGAAGCGAACACTTCAAAATTTCGAGGCCCATCTACGAGCAAATAAAACAGTGGAAACCACAAGACAACAGCCCAGGGAATAGTACGAGGCTGCAAGAACGTCTCAACCACCTTCTGCAGCCAGACGAGCATCTCCAGCAGGAAACCCGAGCAGCATTGCCGCAAGCAGCTCCGAAGCCATCAAACGAGGTAGGGTTATGCCTACGATTTAAGTGTTAAAGTTTGTGGAAAAGCAGCAAAATACGAAATCAAACCTTGTTGAAGAGGATTGGCTTGTTTCCAAGGCTCCAGCTACGCCGTAATTTGCGTAATAAGCAAGGCGTCATCAAATTTTGCAAATTTAGCGAGAATTCCAAGCGACCAGAACAATTGAGCAGACGACGTCTGTCCTACGTCATTACTAAAACAAAACAGTGTTAATTGTTGTCAAGCGCGAAAATATGAATAATTAGGTAGGTACCTGATGTTTTCTCATATTTTCACGTTTAAACGTTCAAAAATCGCTATTGCACTGGGCGGACATTTTGTGTAATTTGACAGATTGTGAAGATTTGGACTAACGTCGCGTATTTGAACTACTGATTTAGAATTGCTGGCTATACGAACCTGAGAAAGAGCTTATGTTTTCCCATTGAGCTAGCGTAATAAATAATTGCAATTGAATAAAATAGAAAGAGGGGCATGCGACCATTTATTTGAGTAATTGAGTGTTACAATTCATTTTTAACCAGCCTAAATTTACTCACAGAAAAGCTTTAAGCAGGGCATAAAATATTAACTTATTGAATACTACAATTATTGGCATCCGAAACGTAGAACTTAGAGAGCTTCCTTTGCAATATTTAGTTAAAGAAAAATATATTTTTGTAAATCCGTATAATTCTTCTAAAATGTTCCATGTAGCAATTGTTTTATTGATTTGTAAGCGTCGGTAACTAAGAGTAACAGCTAATTTCCAAGGAGTTATTAACATTATTATGGTTTAGTAAGAGCCTGATTAATGCAGTTAATTTTAAAAAATGCTCAAAAGTATATTGAGAGATGTTACAGATTCATTAAATAAATATAAGAGGATTCTGAGATTAGGTTTTTATTAATTAACAAGCTATTATATTATACCGAGATCATAGCAAGTGTTAGTGACCTATGGCGTAAGCGTAGTTGATATTCAAGTAAAACTTAAACACAGCAATACAGAGTTTCAATATTTTTGAATTCGCAATTACCATTCCTTTCCTTCTAATACTTTCCTTCTGCAGCTTCAAAATAGAAGCAAAATTATCTAAAGAAATCGTAGATATTTGTTTGTGAAATGCTGCACCAGTCTGATTAATTCAGGATTTGTTAGTATTTTAGAAGTAAAACACCTGTTGGCCGCCCAAAATCTCAAGTATGAAATTGCTATCTCTATCTTCACGTGATCTGACTTTGTCGAATTAATTTTCAGGGTTCTTTGTTTCGCTCTTGTTTTCTTTCCTTCGCCGCTCTTTCTGCGAGTACTCTTAAGATTCCTCATACTGCCTGCAGTAAATATCCGGATGTCAAAGTAACTACTCGTTGCTGTTTCTCCCATCAGTTGCTCCTCATATTCGGCGCTGAGTAACACCAAAACACCTGTAACCACGGGTTCATCTACAATACAATATAACAATTTATAAAGATCGTTGCAATAGAAATTCGGGAACAACTGTCTACAAAACGTTTTACTTTCGCACTCGAGACTCTGTTTAAAATATTGAACTGAGATGAGAAGGGTGTACTGTACATGTTGACGAGAAATATTTGAACCAAGTTCCATATGCCGCCGGTATAGTACTTACGAGCTCCAATGCTGAAAAGCTGCAAAAAATGTTAACTTAACTCGATGAATACTCCAAGCGAATGAGCTTAAAATGTGTTTAAATAAAACGAAGATCTTACCTAACAGTAACAGACAATTTGCAATACAACAATCGGCCACAAAGACTGTAAATGAATACGTTTACCTGGACGACATATGGGAAAAGAGCACCAAACGCGCATTCGTTTAGGATGGGCATCTTTTGAAAGACACAATGAAACTATGAAAAACCCTGCTATATTGTTCTGCCTTAAGTAACAAGTGTTTGACATGTGTATACTACCAGTGTTAACTTACGGCCTAGAGACTGAAACGTTAAGATAAAATATTGTAGGAAGGCTAAAGGTGGCTTAGAGGGCAATAGAACGAGTAAAATTAGAAATACCGAAATACGACGTAGAACTGCTGTAACGAATGTGATTTATAGAGTCGCATGCTTTAAGTGGAGTTGGTTTGGCCACGTTGCTCGCAAAATTAAAAATGACCGGCCTAATAGAATCGTAAAATGGCGTCCAGTAATGGAAAGAAAAGTATAGACAGACCACAGAAACGATATTAGAGGAATTTCCGGAAAACTTGTCACCGAACTGCGCAAAACAGAATAGTTTTGAAGCAATTAGAGCAAGCCTACATTCATCAGTGGGCAACAAGGAAATGTAAGTACTACATTACTGGTTATTTTATGTATTTGTTACTATTTGGCAATTATATACATTAGCTAATGTTGTTTATTTGTCTTATTTTGTCACTGCGACCCTCTAACTTTGGCCCTATATAACTCATTTTTCAGATGATCTTGCGATCGATTGCGTCTTTTAAGTTTGTGTTCTCGCTTCTATTTGGGCACACTTATCGTAATTAAAGACTTGTTGGCGCCCTTAGAAACTATAATTGACTTAATGTTTCGTATCAGAACGAAACCGTCTTCACTGCAGTTAACCAGAAAATGTAATTTGGTTCTGAGGCATTTTTATATATGAGAAAACAAGCAACAGATTTGAGGTATTACGTATAACGGAATACTACGTACTAATATGGTCTTGTTTTTTATCTCTAAAGTAATTAAAAAGCTATACAAGTAATTTTATATTATACTTATTATACGTAAATTTAAATGTTCAACAATTAATTCTGCTATTACTGGTTTGAATTATGTATAGATATTGTAATGTATTTTCAATACAGTGAATGCAAATTAAATTTAAAATTACGTTTTCCTACGTTATGTAAATGCATCGTTTAATAAGCTAATGCGTTCAGTGCTGCAGAACAAAATGTTTCTTTTCCAATTTAATTTCAAGCAAATGACGTGATATATATTGCATTCAAATTTAAAATTGCACCCTGTAAGACCCCTCCGTATGTAGTAATTCCCGAGTCTTTAATTTCCATTCCTAAAGCCGCACGAGAAGGAAATGAAGCTATTGCGCGAAACAATTTCCAGCAAAATTAGATTTTTAGAGAGACACTTCAAGCTGAACTGTTTTGGTGTACAGACGAGGACACTTCAGACTTCCTGATCCTGATCATTTTGGCGCTCTTCGGAAGGACATTGAGGTGTTCCAAATTTGTAATTACTTTTCCAACGTTCGACCTTAACGAATCTAGTGCGGAGAAAGCAAACGTTCCCTCCGTGGGCCATAAATGCTCGATCTCATCAGCATTTTCTTGCAACAACAAAGGGCAGCAAAGATCCATCAGTAAAATTCTTGCCCACACGTGCTTTTTCCAAGTTCGCCGTGTCCCCTCGCATTGCCTCCACCCTTATCTTTCCGAGAAAGTTGACATTGATTCTAAGTGACCGACATCAGTGTCAGCGTACGTTATCTGGGGGAACCTTAAAAAATATGAAGGCTTTAAAAAGAAATGCCTGTTTGCCTAGCTGTTACGTGTTTATAGTTTAGATAAAGTGCGAGCAGGGAAAATAAGCGACCCCTCTACGTTTTCCTGTCGATTCCCTGCTTAGAATGGATACTGAAGACCTGCAAGCTAATTGCAAGTAGAAAACTCATTAACAAATTTCTGGAGAATATCTTTGTCAGCCTATTGGTTACATCACTTTTCAGCCCCTAGTATAATCTCGCATAAATTTGCTGTGCTCTGTAGAAGTTTAAAAGCTTTTCACTTTCACACAGGTATTCCGGGTGTATATCTCCGATATATCTCTCTTAGAGTTCACAATATTACTGCTGGGGAACTGCTGATGTTGGCTTATCTGCATACGAATTTTAACTTTAAATGGATCAGCAATTTCTATATCGCCGTTAAAGATCCTTTCAAACTAAAACTTTGACACGTACGCACAGCAGGTGCGTTTTATGGATTTTCTGAGACCTTTCACCGAGGGCTGCTTCGTTCTTTACTTTAATAGGCTGAAGTGCCTATGCAGGCAGCCCTTGGTGTTCTGTAAAATTTGGAATGGATTGGAACTAGCCAAGTATTGAAACCCCGTGACACGTTTCGCCGGCTTGACTACAGTCACTTAATCGATTGCTTTTTAAAACCGGCGTGTACTAAAATAATAGCTTTTAACTAGCACGAGGAAATTGCCAAAATCTAACTTTAAATCTACGAAATATTTTACAACTTTCCATTGTAGCCTAATAGGTCAAACATATATATTTTTATATGTCATATGATTGTGTTCACTTGTGCTGCTAATAAACAATGTACGTTGCGTTGGTAAAGCATAGCAAGCTGTCGCTACAAGTGCATATATTTATTTACATATAATTTTCTTATGGCACATGCTAGTGCTCAGTTGTTGTTCATTCAAGCCGACGACCAAAAAATAAAACTTTAGTTTGTAATATTACTGGTTATTATAATGAACATAATAATCGTCATGGGAATAATATATTCTTCTGAAGAAAATTAAACCCTCTGGCATACCACCCATCAGGTTCAATAGGCTCTGGCCACGTATGTCATCCAAAGATCAGCTGGCTATGCAGCCCTAGCCAGCTCGACCGTCTGTTAGGACAACTTAACGATTTGGATTGCTTTTCGAAACTACCGCACTTTCTTTTCAAATATTCACGCTTTCCCGCTCGTTTAGTACATTTTGGTCAGCGTTTAATGCAAATCCAAGTAGCTAGCGACATCTGTTGTGCTCAATTTGCAAGTCTGCAGTTTTTCATTAAAGGACTCCTTGTTCTGCTACCTTGCAAACACTTTCCGTAGCCTCTCATAGACGAGCTCAGCTTGCTGCTTTTAGGGGCGTCTTATCTTAACGAGCCGTATGGCGATTCGTTGTCCCGCTCTCGCGAACAAGTATGGACATGTTGATCCCAGCGGACCGTTTAGGCGCATAAAGTTCTTGCGCCACATGGCGCAACTAAGACACTCCATATGAGTTAGATAGCGAGAGCTAGCGACGCACTCTTACGTTCCTTCCTTTCCACCCGCATCGTGACAGAGCGTAACAAAGAGGTTGAACTGTGTTCGATTCCACGGAAGCTTCGGCTACCCTGAAGTCCCGTCCGAAGTTAGCATGACGCCGTTGTTTTTGGCTTGGGGACCTCTGACTCCCGTTGAATTTAATTTATGGATTGTGGTGCGTTGCAGTTACCTCGTTATGATTACACTGGTCCGCATGAAAATCGGCCCTGTCACCATTTCTGTTGATTCTTATGTAAAATGACCTCCTGAATCCGAATATGACCTCCGTTTTTCCCCATCACCCGCCGTTTTCGGGGGAAGTCCCTCCACCAATTTTTATCACTTTTCGATAGTTTTGAGGGATGAAAAGGATTATTTCAGCCTTTAGATTTCTTCTGAGGAGCTAGAGAGGTGAACAGTTCTAGAACATGAACAATTGTAGTAAGGAGGTAGATTTGGGGAGGATTTGCCCCCTTAAATTGTAAAAAAAATCATTAAAAGTGATCGATTTTTTCGTTTTTTTTTCGCAATTTTGTTCACTTATTTTCTACATATTCCAGCTTTACACAATTTAAACAACTTGGAAACACAGAATCCCCGCCCAGAACACCTAAAAGTTGACTCTACAATCGCTACAGATGTACTGAGCGAAAATTCCTGTGCGAATCTGCGCGCGCGCGAGGTATTGAGAGCGCCAGCGTGGTACAGTGAATCTTCCAACCTGTTGCTATATATTTTTGTTAGTGTTGCTATACCGGGTGCTGACTTGCGCGACGCACCATAGGAATTTGCATAGTAAATTCTTTATGTTTAATTATTTGCTCCCCTAATTATTTTAGAGCTTAAGTGTAAATACATTTTTTGTAGAGACAAAAATACTGCACCCATTCATACTGTTGCTAACAATTTTTTATTTTCCGGAACTGAAGGAATGCAAAAAACAAACTAGCATTTTCACAAAAATCAGTGATGCCATGGAATTATTGAAACAAGCCAATGCCAACGCAAATGCGTGCGGAGCGACCCTATGTGTTGTTTGTTTGTTTGTCATTGATGTTTCATTATTAATTATGTTCTGCTTAATGTCTCTAAGGTACCGAGACCTTGTCCATAACAAAAATGGTTTTACGAGTATGGTGGACGTTCGTTAACTAAGCTCCTTGTTTATTGTAAAATATCCGTATCGGCAAATTCCAAACAGTACAACCATTAATAGACTGATTCATTTTAAGTTTAAACTACAGGCACGTTAATAAATAATTGTAGGTGTAATAATGAGGTTCAGCATTTACACCAAAACGAGAAAAACGACAATAAATTCAATCTTTTGGCGGCAGTGACTGGATGATCGCCCCGCACGCACTTGCGTTGGCATTGGCTTGTTTCAATAATTCCATGGCATCACTGATTCTTGTAAAAATGCTAGTTTGATTTTTTGCATTCCTTCGGTTATGGAAAATGAAAAATTGTTAGCAACAGTATGAATGGATGCAGTATTTTTGTCTCTACAAAAAATGTATTTACACTTTAGCTCTAAAATAATTAGGGGAGCAAATAATTGAACATAAAGAATTTACTATGCAAATTCCTATGGTGCGTCGCGCAAGTCAGCACCCGGTATATTGTTGCTATATATTTTTATTACTTGGGGATGTTTTGGGGAGGATGAGGGGGGCTTAAAGCTGGAATATGTAGATTTACTGTACCCCGCTGGCGCTCTCAATACCTCGCCAGCGCGCAGGTTCGCACAGGAATTTTCCCTCAGTACATCTGTAGCGATCGTAGAGTCAACTTGTTGGTGTTCTAGGCGGGGTTTCTGTGTTTAAAAGTAGTTTAAATTGTGTAAAGCTCGAATATGTAGAAAATAAGTGAACAAAATTGTAAAAAAACCGAAAAAAATTATCACTTTTAATGATTTTTTTACAATTTAATTGCAAATCTACCTCCTTGCTACAAATGTTCATGTTCTAGAACTTTTCACCTCTCTAGCCCCTCAGAAGAAATGTAAAGGCTAAAATAATCCTTTTCATCCCTTCAACCTATCGAAAAGTGATAAAAATAGGTGGGGGGCTTCCCTCGAAAACGGCGGGTGATGGGGGAAACAGGTGTTATATTCGGATTCAGGAAGTCATTTTACATAAGAATCTGCCGCTATCACGAACAAATGGTAAAAGCAAGTGGTTGGTAAATCTTCCCTTAAGTTCAAAGGGGTGGGTTACAGTTTGTGTTTAGGAAATATATAATGTGCCAGCAGATCTACTCCGTTGTGTCGATGCATTTTGCAATCAACGCCTTCGGCGGATTTCTACGAGAGAGGTTTTGAGGTTCCAACCCTAAAAAGCAGCGGTAATTAGTCGTCTATTGAGGGGAAGCTCGCCTATGATGCAACCTTTTTTTCAACACCTAATATCTTTTTGGTTCAAAGGTTTTAACCCATTCAATCATGTCAAAATATGTGTTACTGCTTAAATATTAATTATAAAACTTAAAGAAATATATAAAAATTATTTTCTTGATAAAAAATAGGAAAGAAAAAATCACCAAGTATGCCATCATAGGCAACTGCGTTGGCTATGATGGCACACACCAGTAAAATGCAAAAATCTGAAGGACGCGAAAACCGGAAGTGTCACGTGACTGAAATTCGGTTTCTGAGCTGACATGACCATTCCAAACATATAACTTTCATAACTTTTTTCTCTATCTCTTACGGTTTGGCTGCTGAAACAGCGTCCCGGACGGACGGACAGACAAGTCTATTAGATAAAGGATTAAAGCCACAACTTAGATTCAAAATAATCACAACAAAATAACGTCTATATCCCATAGATATCGGAAAAAAATCTTGCATTCTAATTTAATAAAAGTAACATAATAAATTTTTTATTTAAAAGTTCAATAATCTTACTTCGACATTTGCCCAATTCTATCTTATTAAATAACTTCACATAAAAAGATCCGTCACTGCTGAAATTCGACCCACAACTGTCGGTCGATATCGTGCGCTCGCGTAACTCCGCGGGTTGGCGCGAAAACCGATTTATTCCGAAAATACCTGTGGTATGCCATCATGGGAAGTACGCCATCAAGGGCGACCTTCCCCTACCCTCTTCAAATACTTGCTTCGGCGAGGACCCTCGTGATGTGCCCATCATTTTAGAATTTATCCCCTATCGTCGCTCTAACCGCCAGCGAATTAAGCTGTCTATTTTCATCTGCAATCTTCCTTATTCAAGCGAAACGTTCCAACTGCATCAATCAACCGCTTCGCCAGACATTATTGTAAAATAGATAATACAGTGAATTTTAAATCATACAATGATACGCCCGTTTCCGACATTGTGTGATGCAATTAGATTTTTGCGACAGCTAAATTTAAAATGGTTAGGCGTGACCTATATTAATTGTAAGCGTGGTTGTTTTCAGCCGCCCTGTTTAGATTAATGGCCTGTTTGCCGTCGAGTTATTCATATTTATTGTCTGTTCATCACTGCTAATCTCAACATAGCAGACGGATCTTCTTTGTGACATTGTTGATACAATATTAAGTAATATTAGCCCTTTGATATTGTTTGTGACAAGTATATACATGCATTTTCGATTCTAATAGATTTCGATTTCGATTCTAACTCCAGTGCCTATTATTTATAACATTTGTATGTGCTTGTTTATTTACGTGTGTTATTATTTTCTTTGGTGTATGCTAATTGTAAAGTGTCTCGGCGACTGCAAGGAGACCATAAAAGATAGTTACTACAAGGGCAGTTCACTTAGTCTATACCCAAAAAATCCGTGACGTCTATTTCCCTCCTTTTATTTTGATTACAACCATCACCATTGTGACAACATCTCGCCTTAAGTTACGTCGTGTCAAAGTGAACCCCCACCCCACTCCCACTGAGTTTTAGCTGGTCAACTCGGTGTTACAGAACTGTTGATGATAAATTTAGACTACTTCCGATTAACTGTCTATCCCGAAGTGTGGTCTTTAAGGTCGTAAGTATTGTTTTATACTGTAACACGTCTCTGTGATTTGGGATTGTAAGTTGTATTAACGAAATGGTGTTTCCTAACTACTAAACATATGAGTGCCAGTTGTCGTACAGCAACAAAACCAAATTCAATTAAAATTATTAGACTTGAGAGAAACAACTCTTAAAAACAGCAAAGGCTCAGGTAATTCATGTGAATACTTTCAAAATGACCGGTAATGTATAAAATTCAAATTATTATTAAATAAATCATTACAAAAGATTGAATAAACACACAGTATACAGAATTGGGCAAGCGCAAAATAATTTTAATAAGAAACTAAGAAAACCAAGAAAATTTAAGTTGTTAGTGCAATTCCAAAGAGAGAACTATTACTGACAATTGGCGATTTTAACGCCAAGATTATCCACATCATAAATGACGATTATACCAGAGTGATAAATATGGCATGGAAATAAGGAATGAACGAGAAGAACGCCTAATACAGTTTTGTATGGAAAATCATTTCACAATAACGAACCCACTCTACCAGCACCACATAAGAAGATTATATACATGGCAACATCCAGACTCAAAGCACCGCAATCAAATAGACTACATACTTATTAACTCTAGGTAGACAACAATAATCAAAAATGTTAAAACGTACCCTGGACCAGCATGCGAGTCACATCATTAACTAATAGCTAAAATGCAGCTGAAACTTAGATGTAACAAAATAAATAAGGCAACTATAAAAATAAACATTACACATAAATAAAAATTTAAAAACAACATTAGTACAACTTTAACAACACAAGAACTAAAAAATTACGATCCACATGTAGCATGGAGAAAAATAAAAATGGCTATGGCGATGGCGCAGGTTGTGTAGTTCAAATAAAAGGATGAATCAAAATATGTAAAGGCGCTATGACTACACTTAAAAAAATTTAGAAAGATCACCAAATTACTAAAAACACAAAACTACAACTAGTAAAAGCTGTAGTATTTCCACTTCTACTATATGGGGCCGAAATATAGACGTTAAAGGAAAGTGAACGAAGAAGGATAGATGCATATGAAATGTTGTGCTGGCGCCGAATACTAAGAATACCGTGGACAGATAGAAGAAGGGATATCTCTATTTTAGCAAAACTAAACGTGAAGCATCTTCAACTACACATAAATACATACTAAAGTACTCTGGTGACATCTGAAGAAGGGACAGCAGAAGTCTCAAAAAATTAATAATACAAGGACGGGTGGAAGGATTTAGACCTCGTGGTATATCTCCAAAGAGATGGCTGGATCAAGTAAATACCATCATCGGAAAACCTCTTCAACAAATTCGCACATCAGTGGATTCTATATAATCAGGATGTTCATAACGACGCTTCTGTCAAGAACCGAACGACCGAGGAGAAGAGACCATTAAAAAGAAAGACGCAATAAAATTATTCGCGGGTTCCTTTATACAATTTAAAATCTATAATTGTTAAATTCCATAACGAACGTGATTCGGTAAAACTATGCATTTCAATCGCAGCAAAAAACGTAGGGGTGATGGCTGGTACGTCAGGTACGCGAAGGGTTGTGTAAATACCCCACATATGCATTGCTGACCATTTGCATCGAAAAACAGAAAAAGTTGACCATAACGGATCAAAGCTCCCAGGTGGTATATTTTTCCCAGTGTATGATGTAAGCTCAACAGATTGGGAACACCAATGGACGGCTCCTTGAAGCTTCAAAAACTTGCGGCATGTAATGTGACAAATGTAAGAGTCTTAATAAAAAAAGGAAATTCCTAATATTTTGGGTGATTTTACTTCCAAAATAGCATGTAAATTCTGATTCAATCAAACAGGTGCAGCAATTTACTAATCCACAACACCCAATTACTGACGCTTTTCGGGATAAATTGGTTTTTACTAAACCATGAAAAGAAGCCCCGAAAATACGTCTACACTATCTAAAAGTTAAGACTCAAAAATATTCAAAATTGTGCACCGAAGATAGGTCTACTCTGAAGTTGTATACGAAATTCTTTAAGAAGGAATGCCAATTGCAAATACCAAAAATTACCAAAAACTATATAAAAAGCCTGATATACATAACGACGTGGAAAGTGGCGAAAAGTACTGTAAAAATAGATGAAAATTAGATATATTATTTGAGACCAGTTACACTCTTCCCTTCCATGGAAGGCTGAATTTGTTAAAGAAATAAACAACCAAAAAGTAACTAAAAATAATACGGAAAAGACTTCAAAACACGTACGAAGCAACAGACGAAAAGTACGGGATAATTCCCAGGACACAAGCCCTAAAAACCTACAACTCACATTTAGGTGAAACGGAAAGAAACCAGAAAGAACGACCACAAGAATGCCTCCTCAAGCTAGGTATCAAGAGCGGTATTTGCTGCTAGATGGAAAAGGAGCACCAGCGATTAGCCTGGCGTAAAGCCTTAACAAAAGACAAAATTCCTACAAGGCCAAAACACTCAACCCCACTGCCCAAAGTAAAAACACTAAAGACCCAAACCATATCACAAAAAGTGACGTAAAATAGCAAATATATACATAGTAGGTAGTGTAGTGAGCCACTGCGAGTGTACGTCAAACAGTACTTAGCCCTTCACCCAACTTAATTCAAAATGAGCCTGCAGAAGCCAAATATTTGAATACAAGCAGATTATTGACATTTAATACAGAAGTAGAAAGATACATGAAACGGTTTTTCGCCCACAGGTATGCAAAGTATTTTACTTAATCAGTTAATACGCTCTAGCTTAGCTTTTGTGGGTTTGGTTTATTATTCAGTACACTGAAGAGGTGATTCTGCAAGGTTTCTCTCATTATCTTCCTACGGACTAACTCAAATAGACTAAATTAAATGAAGCAATGTGACGTCCCTCTGTATTTGTGTGTAAAATATTCTAGCGGTAACAAATGACCAAAAGTTCTTCTGGGATACACTGGACGGACGCATCTACAACAGCTGTCAGCATATCTGGGGATCGCCTCTACTTCCGTCTTAAGAAGTGTCCTGTTTTACAGACTCAAAGACGGTGGCATCTAAAGCATTACACCCCCTTTTAAGTTACCAACCCATTGTCCGGTGTAAGGAATATCGAAATAACTTACGATCTTTCCCATGAGTCAGCTGGCAAACTTTGTTACGTCAATCCCGTTACCTTCCAGGCGAGAGGTGCTTGTAATTACCGAATCATTGTCGATCTAGGGCCTCAGGCCTGCTCTCGTAACCAACTAGTTCATTTGTCGAAATCACGTTTTGTGGTGTAACAACTTAACTTATAAGCATAAGCGGTAAGTAATTCAATTTTACCGTCGAAGTCCAGCAATTACACGGTGTATTTCAGGTTCTGCACATTCTAAAGGGGGCCAAGCAACGATGAGCATCCACCGACGAGCTGCAAGGCAACGGTTAGTTCCATAAAGTTAGTTTAGGCTTTTCCTCCAGGTGTGACGTACAGCCAAACTAAGGAGAAACACAACAAAGCAGCTTCAGTTTCTTGGTGAAGATTACAGTGCCTCAACAATCATTCGGAATTCACCTGCATGACTGATAACTTGCAGATTCACCGACGATATACTTCAAAATAATTCGATTCCATTTCATGGTAACTGAGCCAAAAATGAGTCTAAAATAAATCAGAAATACGCCATTCAACGTGCAAGGTGGACGAAGATGGTGACATACTTAAGATGGCAGGGGACCACAAGTGTTGCTTCTTAAATACTGTTAGATCCTAGGTTAACCAGTCAGATTTCAGCAAATTACGAAATCATCACACAAATGCTAACTTCGATTATCGACGACTTTGAAGGCTAAATTACACTCTTGAAGTAATCACTCAAGAACCCTTCGAAAATTCTGTCGCACAGCACCAGAAGCAACGTGATAAAGAAATCCCCGAGATGGAAACAGGAAATTGCTTCCCCTATATACTGCCAATTTCCAAAAATCAGATATCAAAAGTTAGCAAAAACTGCTACGTCAAGGAATTTTGAAAATTTAAAGTAAAGACGAGACAACGTAGGCAACTCAGCGCACGGCATTAAAGTAGCGATGGATAAGCAACCTAACATACGCCATGACTGTTAAACAAGGAATATCACAAAAACTAACATTTCAATATTAATAAAAAAAAAATGTACACGTAACAACGTTTCTATATTACTGTTCAAGATATGTTACATGTTTGAGACCTGCTTATGTAAAATATATAAACATTTGCTACGTAATTGAGACTACACTTCTCTTTTCTCCGCAAATATCGTCTTTATATATTCCCCGTTCTTATACCAAGACAATAAACCCCTATTCTGTACAATTTGTTTGTTTTTCATACTTCTACAGATTCTGGTTAGGAATGTGGCTGCATCAAACATTTCATATAAATATATGTTACTACGTGTTATAATAATTATAAAGTTAGTGCGTCTAAGATATTTTATAATAATAATGGCTGAAATTACGCTAAAACATGGGTAACAACCTGTAGTTCAGATCACATAGTCGTACTGCATCTGACGGGCTTTGTACCGGGTGCTAAATTTAAGCAAAACCACGTAAGGGTTTTGACTATGTGGTTAAGACTGCACTTGATCAGAAAGGTTAATTCGACCGTTTGATGGGGGTAATTAGTGCTGCGCCCTCAAGGTTCCAGAGCTTTAGTTCAAACGTCCGCGATGCTGTCGCGGATACGAAATAAATTTTCCGCTTAGCCTTTAGTTAAATGGACTTGCAGCTTGCACTTACTTTATTTGACTTTGTGCAGCTGCGTTTGTGGATCTAATTTGCCAAATGGAATTTATATAAATGGAGTCCGATCCTGGGAACTAAGCTCGTTACAAAAATTCTATTCATTACAGTCATGAACAAAGGCACTGTATTACTGACGACTAGGTCGAGATATGGAAGTGCATTTAGCAGCTTTACGTTTTCATATGTTTTACAAAAGTACTTTTTGACATCGCATCGGGGTGATAATTAAAAGGTTTAAAGATATTTGACTGTAGGAATACTAACATATCTTGTAAGATATATTATCATGAAATGAAGCGGATAGAGTAATGTATAGAACACTATATATTGTAATGATACACCCCTATATGTGTCTTAGAATCAAAATTAGAAAAGATTAAGGGATCAAAATAGTTGAAAATAATTTGGATCTATTCAGGTATAAGGTGGGAATGTGAATGGTTATTAGGTAATTATAAAGTGAAACAGAATTTTTAATTGAAGGAAAACAGATGGATTCCAAAATAATATAATAATTTAAAGATTGCAGTTTGAAACGAATGACAAATACTTAATTGAAATAAAATAGAAATTTAGTAGGTTTAAATCAAATTTATTAAGACTAGATTGTATAAAAACGGATTTGATATCGTTAGATAATTTTAGTTTCAATTATTTAAAAATAACAAATTATTCCCGTGAGGGGAATTGCCAGTTACCTCCATCGGGTGCGTTCCATGGGAATTGGGGGAAGCTCGTCGGCATTGCAATCTAGCAGTGTCGGATGATAGTGAGGAAATTAAATACTCGCCGTGAAAAAAACTGGACTCTTTCTCCAGGTTGGGGGTTGGAACGTAGTGGCCAGCTCCCCTGCTTCTGTAAAAACTGTATATTGATTAAAAAAAACTAGGATTCATCCTCGGAACCAAACGGATGGTCTTGGTAAACGACAAGAAATTTGAAAATGTAGAAAAAGTATTTGGTGTAATTAAAAATATTAAAAATAACCCTGTTTTATTAAGAAAATGTGTTGAATAATAAAAAGAACAGTAATTAAAATCTACGCGGTGAAGACAAATGGAAATTTAAAATAACAATAATAAGTAAAGACAACAACTAATGAAAATTACAAGTATATGGTAAAAACTAATGGATAGCAGAATTAATCTACAAAAGTGAATCATTGGAGAAATATAATGAGTCAAGTTTATTGGAAACGTCCATTTGATATATTACATTAATCAAATTGGATTACGTCAAGCTGTTTGGTGCTAAGGGATATTTCCAGAGAGGGATCATCGGTTAAAGAAGCACATTCCAGGAGGTTAGAAGGTGCGGTGTAGCGGGTAGACGTCTGCAGGTTTGATCTGTTGGCAGCGTACTGTGGCAAAAAGTGGAGTTGCTGATGTTGGACGGTTAGGACGTCTTGTCTGTCCTTAGACTATGCATTGCGGGAAGATGTTTAAAAGGTCATTAGTAGGCAGAGAGGGGCAGTTTGGTTGGCGTCTGGAACGTCATAACTAGAAAACGAATTAAAAACAATAAAAAGATAAACTATTTAGGAAAGAATTACTTACTGTTTTAATATTGTTGTGTACATTGTAATGATTGGGTAGCTGTCATTTGAATTTCAAATCTGTTTTGACATTTGGTTGACATAAGTTATTGTGACTTATGCGATTGAGATTAAAAATATTAGAACATCAATTTTTCAGAAATCAGTTAACTAGATAAAGGAATCCACCCCTGATTTTCAGGAGCTATCTCGAATAAGAGTTATATACATAAAAGGGCAAAATTTTAATTTAAAAAGAGTTTAATATAACTATACTTGGAGGTTATAGCATATTAAAGGCGCTGCAACAAAGACTTTAACAAATTTATGACTGTCCAATGTGTTGAAAATTAATAATCAGAAATAATAGCTTATTAAAAATTAAATAAATACAACGCATTAGTGAATGCAGTTCAATATATACTGATGACAAATGTAAAACAACTAAAGCTCGAACTGAATGAAATTTAACACACCTCCTTCGTCTTACAATTGAAACCTAATTCAGTTTCACAACTTCTATGTTTAGTTCTAGCCTTTGTGAAGCCATCGGTAGGATCCTTTTTGTAGTTCTCTGAATTATGTCATTTTGGGCAGTGGTCTATTATGATGTTTTATCGGACTTTTTCCACTGTCTCGGGTGTTTATCATACGACGTTTCGGGAGTTTTTTATCTACTCCCGTCCTTAGGTGTTCCTGATTAGTCCTGAAAAGGACTGATTTTTGGCCGTCTTTTCAAGTACACTCGTTCCTACCGATAAAACATATCATTCTTTGTGTATATAATTATCTACATCACTATTTATTTTATCTCGCTCTCTCTCTCCTTTCTGTCCACAACCCTTAAAAGGAACTGGTGGCATCATGTTAAAAGTGTGTTCGTGGTACATTGCCAAGCCTTCTACCATAGTAGTTGCATCGAATCTCTTCTTTTCGCTAAGTGCTTGTAACGAGCTAGTTCCTATCATCTTGGTATTTAACAATCATCTTGCTAGATTTAAATCAAACTGTATCCTTTACATTCTAATAGTTATGTTAAAACGTATTATGCATTTGAAGCATGCATCAGGTATTTCGCGAGCCAGGTCGTGCGATGCAAACCAGTTAACGCAGTCATTAAGTGCGGTTATTATTAGAACAAAGCAAATTGTGAGAGAACGATAAAGCGCGGGGAGGCAGTCGCTTGCTAACAAGCGACCGGTGCGTTGGTCCAAATAAAAGGGATGCCACGCAAAGTACTAAAAAAGTGCGATTGAGAGTTTCTGTTAAGAGCAATCAACACCGACGTACCGATAATTCTTCATCGTAGAAAGCCGCTATTCTAGCTTCAAAGGATCAGTCCATCTGGTTAATGTACGAAATTATTTGGAGCAACTATAAAGCAACTTTAGTTATTATAAATAAAACCCACGCTTGAATGCCCGGTCCAGGAAACTGGGAGCAGAACAATAACGACGAATTATGAATGGATTGCAACAAATTGTGAAATAGCTGCAACGAGCCATTACACTCCCGAAAGCAACGGGCGCGTACCTGCTGAATTAGCGCGTTAGAACAAAGCGCCTGCATCATCCTGTTGGCACAGCGCCTCAGATAATTTCGTGTGCTAGGATACGCCTTGTTCGCAAGATTTGTTTTTGACTTAGCGTTGCGCATTGACAATCACACCCATATTTAAGGTATATCTAAGCACGTAGATTCAGCATGAAGTCGTGAACATTTCTTAGCTATTGTTGATAGAGTACTTAACATTATTATATTACCATTGTGTACCTTTTTATGTATTTTCATGCATGTATGTTGTTTTCCAGAGTATATGTATTTTCATGTAAACTGCTTTGTTTTTATTTCTCGTAGGATTTCCATGTATGATACGGGCAGAAATCCTGACGATCGCTAGGCGACGTTTTATGCCATTTTCGCAGCTTCTTTGTTGCTTATTATTCAATGTTGAACAAATATTAAACGGGATCAAACACTGAGCATGTGACGGTTCTACCTTACAGGGGAAAGTACTCCTAGCGAAATAATCTCTCTCAGCTTCTATGCACCGTTGACATCGACGATATAAGTCCGGGATATAGTGCTTAACCTTGCATCAAATAAGGTGAGTACGCTGAAGGAAAATCCAGCAAATAGGAGGATGTTCCAAGACTACAACACGTTTCTCCAAAAACGACTTTGCAATCAACGCAGTTATTGAGTAACGGCATTATCGCATAAAAATGCCAAATGCGGCCACGCACAATGAATGCGCTTCCATAACGCTTTATGACATTCTTGTAGCACGGACTAGTGACGGTGATATCGTAGGCCGTTGGAATGTTGTCGTGAAAGATATTTACTCTATGCGCATTTTGCTCAGGGATCAAGTTGTGTGGCATACACCTTTCTTTTCCGCAAACCTTTCTTCAGGGCAATCATCATCAGCTTCCAGGTTTAAACCTATAAAGTTTCTTCCGGTCTCATAAAAATTGATTTTTGGGTCGCCTTATTCTCCTCTTCCCAATTGGTCTATACTACAGGATTTATTGAGAGGCAGTGGTAATAGTTTCACAGCTGATTTCCAATTTCTTTTCCATCATTTTCAATGTCAGTCGTCGGTGAGCAGCCACATTTCAAATGTCTCCTTGACTATTTTCCCAATTTGAAGAAAAACCTGATGTTCGCTCTCTGCTCCATTTCTGCCTAGTATCACACGTAACATTTACACTAACTTATTTACCTACATGCATAGCCTACCGCACAAGCTCTGGCAGGACACCGCATTATGTATGTGCGAGACAATATCATATCATTCGGGAACATGCAGCTTCTTACAGCTTTTGCAGTGGTGCCAGTCCCGTTTCAAATTTGTTCTACTTGGTACATACCAGGTAGACTAATTTGTTCATCACTTGAAATTCAACTGTTTGCTACTGTTTGATAAATATAATTTAAAAATGTGTTAGTGTTTTCTATTCTTTACTGGTTGCCGGGGTTTCTCGTCTGAGTTTTCATAGTCTGCGAATTTAGCAGCTTCTTCATCATTTTCTTTTCGACAAGTAAACCGTTTAAGTCTTCTTCAGCTTGTGAAGTACTGCGGTGGATCTGAAAGAATTTGTTCTGGTTCGGTTCTGGTTCCGGCTTGGTTAATGGTTGCCATCAACAATTGTCGTTCAACCCATAGTTTGGCATCTGGCCGAAGATCAAGCAAATATTTTTTCGTATTTCCCTTTTATATGTTAAAAAATATTGCATCCCCAAAGCATATAAATGTTTTAAACTTTGACATGTATTTCTTATTCTTACATAATGTCTGCATATTTCATTCAATTATTTGATATGATTTATATATTGCATTGCCAATTGCTTTCTTAAAATTGCATATCAAAAAAATTTAAAACTAATTTACACGATACATTTCGTACTATTGTATATACAAATACTAAAATCACAATACGAAAGACATTCGCTGTTTGGATTGAAAATATCAAATACGAAGATATAAATCATTTTTCAAATAAGAACATTTTAGTCGAAAAGTCACTGCCAAAATGTAATATAGTCAGTCATCAGTTAACTGAATTATTGAAAAATTTGCTAAAGTTGTAAAAATGTACAAGACACCTTGTAGTGGCCCACTAAAAAAATATCTCAATTCCAGACGATGCTGTATAGCGGAGAATCAGCTACGCTTGCTTGGCGTAGTCCTAATGTGGATGAAATAATGTACTAAGTGTGTGCAAACAAAGAATATAGGGCAATAAAAATTTACTAATTTCTAGGAAACAGATAAACATCGGTACTGGACCACCAAACAGCAACAGAATGTGTTAATGTGTGTTTTTTTAACTAATAAGCGTTCAACGTCTGTTATAGTTAAAGGTTGCTTATAGGCAAGTTGGTCCATGTCTCTTTTCCGAAATATAAGTCAACATATTAGATCATTCTAGGATTAATCATACTCCTGGTCATACAGTAAAAGTTGTCAAATGTTGAATGACGATCAATAAACTCAACAAAATGGAGTGACAACCTGAGATCTGAATACGACCGTCGTACATAGGACAAAGGATATCAAATATTGTATCCAACAGAAAACCGATAGGAAACATAGAGTATAGAATTGAATCTCTGAGTAATGTCTAGTTTTGCAATATTTTTAAGGATGACTGGCCACGTAACGACACAGCTGGTATTATTTTTTCTGATAAACTACATGTTGTTGCATGAAGTCATCTTTGATTGTTTACATAAATAAAATTATGCAAAAAAGATCAATTGTGGAGTAAACTTGAGTCCAGCGACTTTCGCGGCAAGGTCCACCTGGATGAACCAGCAGTCCTTCCTAGGTCTTCGGCCCGGTCGCTGCAGCCAAAAGATGCTTTCCCTTCGAGCCCGAAGCTGTCACCAAGTTCTCCCAATACTGCAAAGCAGGTTTTCTGCAGATGCGACACCTGGAGCTCCGTTCCCCTAGCGACACTAGCACGGCAAACCGATCCGAGGGTTGCCGTATCCTTCAAGGCGAGTCGCCGCCGGTACGAAGCACTTCATCCCATAGCCCATCCAGAAGTCAACCAGAGGTCTAATTACCCTCCTCAGGTCTCAAAACTACCGCTCAGATCGCCGCTTTCGGTAGCGGGAGATATTCCACCCTCTCCTGCAACCCGCTAGCTCAAGGCTCCTTAATTACGCCGTTACAAAAAGACTTGCAGGCGCCCAAAGGTATTTCCTTAGTTAACCTGATCGTACCGATATAGGCACGTTTCGAACACAACCTTCACTTTAGTTTATTAAAGGCCTAGCTTACGTGGCCACCTGGAAGTTTCTACGATGTCTACTGGCGTTATTGTAGCTCCTAGGAGGAGCCCGGAAAATGGCCCTGCTCTTACGCTATACCTACGTTTTAGACTTTAGTATATTACAAAACTAAGATGTAATACTAGAAACAATATACGTAATTTATACAAGGTGTTCTGACTCTAATCAATCGAAGCAACCAACAAGACTTGTCTACTGAGCCACCAAACGAGGCGCATACAGGCAAAAAGTCAATTAGATACAGCCTGTTGAGCCGCATATTACAGAGTTGCCAATCAGTCCAACTTATCTGCGCCCCTCCCCCTCCCCCCCATTCCAATATTGTAGTAATTAGAAGAAATGACAAGATGGAGAACCACAATTTTTGAGACAATATCACTTCACCATATTACGTGGTTATTGTCTTTCCATTGATAGACAATAACATCGTCATGTAAGCCTATCTCGCTTTTCTCAGACAAATATTTTTATCCGGTAGTGAACCATTTTCTATTCATCGCCCCCAGTTAGACCGAAGAAGCCTTCTCTTACGATACTTCTTTTTTAAGTACCATATTCACTTAAAGAATGCTACGTCCGGTTTCTTCTGCATCCTTTGCAGGAATTTCAACATTACTGACTCGGTCGGTCCAACTTACTTTTATAATCCTTCGCTAAGACCAAATTTTGAACGTCTCTATCTTCTTCCACAAATTTTCAGTGAGAGTCAACTCCTCCATTCCAAAAAAATATAACTAGAATATTAGCGCTTGCAATGCGAACCTTGATCTTAAGGTTTAAGTTGTGACTACATAATACAGGACTCATGCATTGGAAGGTGTCGCAAGCTCTTACAATCCTGCGCTTTATTTTAGCTAAGTAGTCCCAATTCTTATTTAAGGTGCAACGTAAACTTTTTTGTAAATCTATATTTTTCACTCTCAAACCATGATTATTTATTTGCCCTTGTTGGCGTTCAAGTTGAGGCCGTAGTTTTTGCTATTTTCGACAACGATATCGTGTATACATTGAAGAATACCGGAGACTAGATTCAGCCCTGTTGTACGTCACGAAGGATCAACACTTCCTCAGTAAGGCTATTATCTGTTCTCACAGCCGCTGTTAATCCCAGTAAAGATTGGTTATTGTTTAAATGTCTCCATTATCTAGTTTGATGCACCAAAAATGTCATTTTTGTATATTTTATCATGTCAGGGTAACTAAATTAAAGTTTCTTATTAGTAAATACCTAATTCAAATTCGTATGTTAACTCATAAAATAAACGCTCTAATCTATTGATTTCATTGGTAACTATGGAAGTGACCTGTATGATTAAATGCTGGCATAGAAACGAAACTGCTATGTTAACCATTAAAATAAATTCACTGTATATAACAAAACTGAGATAACATGAACAAGAAAATACCACGTATTGCTTGAGTAAGAAAGAGATAAACATAGTAGTAAATATTCAAGTAGGCGTGACGCGTATTTTAATTATGACATAAGTCAACTCAACATGCCTGCTAAAATAATTTTATCGTATAATGATCTCTTTCTTACTCAAGCATTCTATTTTGTTGTTCATGTTATCTTATTGCTGTTATATATTACATACATATAATTATGGTCCCTTCCGTATAGTTTAATTTATGTTTGTATTTCGTTATATTTGGCATCATTCTTGTCACATTTCCCACGTTGTTCCGGGTTTGTCAAATTCTCTTTAGTCATTCATCGCTAGTATTTGGTTTGTTTTTAGCATTGCTTTTGCCACGTTTGCGTCTGTCGAAACTCCATCCACCTCAGTGCCGTTATTACACACTTGTTTCAACTTCGTTTCTAGATATTGACTTACTTCGTTCTTAACATGTACATCTTTTAGCCCACGGATATCCAGCTATTGAGGTTTTATTTTTTATATTTCTTTTTGTTAAAATTTCATCGTTGCCATCAGCAGATTATGATCTAATAGTACGTCTTTCTCGAGAGATGTTTTACAGGAGGTCACACCGTATTTAATTATGTATGGTATATTGGTCCGTATCGTTCTCTTTTAACAAAGTCTATTTCCTTAGATATAGGAGTTGTTACGAATCATAGCTTTCGAATATGATAAACAATAGACGTTATTGAAAATGGACGTTAGTTGATTAATATTTAATCTTAGTTTGGCGTCTAAATAAAATATTTTTATGTAAGGACTGCCTGGCCAAGTCGTTTGTTGAAAATGAAGGGAACTCAATTTCTGTGTTGAATTCCAGCTTCTCACAACGGGCTAAATCAAGATGAGATTGTCGGTTGTGGGTATCCGGTGTCGAACCTAGTGGGGGATTCATTCTCCTACAGGCTCAACCTAATAATCAACCAGCTGCTGCCCCGCAAGGTATTGCAACTTGCATCATCAGAGTCAAAGTTGCTAATGAACTGTAACCGAAAGATAATAACAAACTTAATGTCCCTTTAAAGGGACACTATGTACTAGTGAGTCTTTCCTCAATATTTATGACCTCTTAACTTTACTCTAGGTATCGAGTTCTTTTGTAATGATGAGCGTTAGTTATTTTTCTTTGCGCAATTAATTAGTCGGGAGTCGGGAATCTCAAAAGACACTTCTGAAAGGTAATGTTTTAAAAAAATGTACACCATCTGGAAATACCTTGTTTCAGAATGTTTTAATTACTGATAATTGATTAATTTTATGTTTAAACCACTTTTACAAGCTTATTCTTCAATAGTTCTCAATGACTTTTAAACTAATGGAAAGCTCATTCTTTTTAGATCCAGAGAATGTCAAATTAATAGAAATTATTTTTAACAAATAGTACAGAAATATTTTAAACAAATCGCACTGGGAAAACGGAGATATACATTTCAGCATCGACCTATTTTGAAAACTATTGCGCATAAATGCATACTTCCCGTGTATGAAATGTGTAGAAAAGAATGAAAAGTGGGAGAATTGTGCCGGCATTACCTTATTTATGTAAAAATACGTTTTCCTTTCTGCTGCGTATTTTAAGTTATACGCGTGTCGCGCGTCGCCGATCACTCATTTGCACCACGTAATCCAAAACATAAAGGGAAAGCCTAGGGAACAATTAGGAAAAATCTAAATTTTGACCAGTTGTTAGACCACTACAAGAAATACAGTTATGCAAATTTTCCCGGCCCTCCCGCTCAGCACCTCATTGAACTTCGCATTCGCAGATTTTAGAAAACTGCCTTGTATATCGATAACAAATGGTCGTAAAGATATAATTATTTTGTCTTTATCCTAAAAGAAAAATAATTTTATTTAAGTTTACGTTAGTGTTCACAGATTTGTACTAAATCGAAAAAAACAGTATTTTGATTTTAAAATTCAAAGTTTTGTTTTATTCTTCTAGTTTGCTTAAAAAATACAATATAAGTTACAATACAATACAATTATTTACAGTATATACAGTTAAAATCTGCAATAAATACAGAGTCAGTTGGCAGAAGGGGTCTAATTTTCTTCTAGAAAAACAGATGAGTGGTATTCCCTTTTAGTCAAACAATATTATTTTATCATTTTCATTATTATTTTAATGCTAAAATGTATGGATAACCATTTTTCCTTTCTGTTGTTTCTATTTTTCCTGATAAAATGTAATAAAATGCGACATTTCCACTATTTACGTAACCCTAACATTATTTTTGTCAGAGAGTGTACATCTGACCAGCAGTCGATCTTAACAGAATCAATCAGATCGGAATTTTATCGTGTCAGCAAGCAATCGCAGCATCCATTAGAGTTATGATAACAGCATTTTGACAGCTAAACCCCGCTAATCTACTTGCAAGCCGCAATACGAATCGGCACGATTTATCGGTCCTAGTAATTTATTCCGACATACATATTTTCTCCCGTGTAAAGTCGGTGTTTGCAGTCTACTCCACCAGACTTGTTTAATTTTGTTACGGCCACAAAATTAAAGTAGCTATTTGGGCTAGGAAATTAAAATTGCTGCAAAGTCAACACTGTAAACTCGTTAGGGGCTGTTATGTGCCCCTCGTAAGTAGCAGTACGGGAAATAAATTGAATCACCCGGAAAATGGTTTAGAAGCCCCTCTAAAATTGCGACCTGGAACGCCAATAATTCTGAAACAGCAGTGGTAGCTGACGATTGCAATTTCTTTGAATTTAAAAGTCATTCCTTGCGAGTCAGGATTATTTGTTGGTGTTTTCATGTTTCCTCCTAGGCTGGAGAAAGCACAAATGGCCGTGTGCGGTAAGCCTTGGAGGTTTCTGTGATTAAAAGGGATTATCTCCATGGGTATCTTTGCCCATTGTTTTTACTTCGAGAGCATCTTTTTACGGCTTTCTTTGATTGCCTTTGTCGTATAAACTGCTTCCAGACCGGATGGAAAGCGTCGATAACTCCGCGACGAGACTCCTAAGAAGCTCAACATTGACGCTACTTTCAAGCAAGCACTTTGAGTAACTGTATAAAAATGAATTCGAACGATTTACATCTAATTTATATAACTGATGATCTTCAGAGACTGAACGAGTCATTCGCGAGACTACCAAGCACTTAATTGTAATTAAAGTGGAAATAAAAACGGAATTGAAGTAAATAAAAATGTAAATTAGAAATCCTTTCATTTTGTCAGATTATTTTAAATTAAAACTGGAAGTATATTGTCTTAAAGTTTATTTGCATAAAATAAGTTGTTCCTAACTTACAAGGTAAGTTTATTATTTTGCATTTCGGATTCAACGTAACTTGGGAGAAATTTCTTGCAAAAGTCCATTTGGTTTCACAGTTCGTAATGTAAGAGAGTTTATGCATGAAGCTTTTCAGTCTATTAAAATACTAAAGTTGTATGATGGCAAAGTTGGATAGTTAATAAGTTTCAAACTTAAACTACTGTTCTCAGCATTCACTCTTGAAAATTCTGTTAAAAAATATTGGTTGTTCTTGTTCTGATAAATATAAACGACTGTGCTTTTAAGTACCTACTCTATGATTTGACCTGCTAAATGACGAGCAATGTAGGTTTACCCAAAATATTTTCTTTTTCAACAACAAAATACTTGCAAATCTTTAAAAACCTTCTTTTATACACATGAGATTTGAACCAAATTTATCTTTCTTAAAAAATTTCTTGGAAAATCTGAAAACATTACAGGTTAATTTAAACAATCTATACAAGCTAAATTATTGTTACGTCTAGTTTACTTGCAGGGGTACAATAAATAACGCATTATTACATTATGTTTGCCGTCAAAAATTATGTTTCAGACTAAATTCTCGCTCTCTTGATTATCCCTTTTATCTTGGTGTAGCTTAAGGAAATACTAGAATTCTAGAATGCTTGTCACCCATTTAGTGATATTTTGATGTTATAATGACGTATTTTGCCTTGAGACATTACACTATATCTACGAACACACCTATACTAGTTTTTCTAGATACCATTGGACATTTTTATTACTAATTCAGCAATCGTGGCCGTTCCTGTGCAGAATTTACTGCAACGCGTTCTTTCTGTTCACAATTGTACTTTGGATAAAAGTCTGAAGTACCATGGTGCCAATTCTGAAGAGTACAATGGATATGAACGCAATGTTTACCCTACAAATACTGCTGTTTTAGAAGTATCAACAGACAGGTATCGTTGTCATATTCAAATTTGCCATAAAATGATTTACATGGAACCGTACGAAATGTTCAAATTCTAATAAATCACTCAAACCTGTTTGACTAAATCATATAGGTAACTGTCTCTAACATGGTCGTCAGTTTCTTAAGTTAAAGCACATCCTGACCTTTCCTCATCTTCGACCTAGTCAAAAACGTTGCGAAATCCTACTAACCACTTCATCAATTGCTATTAACATAGCGTGGGTTTCGCTGGCACTTCTCTAAATTTGGAAAAAACCATCGTTGGCTTCATTTCACAAGTTTAGAAACATATCTTTCCAAGTTTGTAACTGTAGCTGCCTAAACAGGACAACTTGAAGCTTGTTAAATGTTGTCTCTTTATACACACAATTAGATTTCCATATGAAAACTGTCCTTTTCGAATAAATCGTGAGCTGTAGAGGCGCTCACCGTATTTTTTAATCCCCCTTCAAATTTTCTTAAAAAATGTTATAATCTTTTCGCTTTCTGGTCCACAATCTTACAAATATTTGATAAGAATATAAGGTAAAATCTTCAAAAACTAACAATATGAAAGTGGGGATGACGCAAGTCTCGCAAATTCCGACTTGCGCTCCTCAGTCGAGATTGAGATCTGAAGGTGGCATATCGTTTATGCGCTGCTTCTCCACCTTACTCTCGCGTAAAGGTAGGGGCTTTCAATTGAAGGAAGCAGACGTATCACGCGATATACTGACGTTCTCGCATAAGGGTAGTCATATGCAAGAAGAAAAAATCGGTCAGTGCCAGGAATACTGAATTATTTCCACGTTGTATGACGAGTCACTGTGGGTCGTTTGACATTTGCATATATCTCAACGAACACCAGGCCACTAGGTAAAGTTTTACTATTCTAGACTCCAATACTCTTTCGACTCTGTGCGTGCGGCGTTGGTGAAAATATCTCGGTTGCTCACCAGTCGTCTTTCCCGAGTAACTAGTCGCTGCTGAACGCCCTCGTCTTCAGGTGTTTGGGAGGTAAACAAGCAGATAACGGACGTCTTCCATCTATTGTATGAACTGCAAGCTGCTCACCTGGTTAGAATTGTACTTACTTCGCATAAAATAACAGTGCGTAGTTATAAAGTGTTTCATAGAATTTCAAAGGACAGAATTAGAATAGTGTGACATACTTTCTAGCCAAACGTCAATAATAATCAATGAGCTATAAGCTGGGTGAATAATTAAGCTGGAGCTTGCTGATATCAAAAATGAATACAAAAAGTTTTGGATGAGACTGTGTACGGTGACGTTACTTGGGGTGCTGATAAATTTGTATTTTTATGTGTACAATCGGCGCCGCACTAGATTATACAACCAAAATTACCAATTAGAATGCTGCCTGGATTAGTATTTTAATAACAATTAACATAAGATAAGAGGTACCAGTAATTCTGACAAATAATTGTTTCCTGTCAAGTTTAACATTTTCCTGCGTATTTGAGCTTGACAGTTTGTAATTTGTAACCATATGTATTCGTTTTAGTTAGCTGTTATTATTGTACCTGCTACTTCATTTCACAAAATTCTATGCACAATATTTACAATTACAAGTGCACACGTTGCATGCTTTTTGAGTTAATCGAAGTTTTTGTTTTGTTAATGTCAGTTGAAATTATGTCTAATTGTAAAAACCGCTTTAGTGATTATTATTAAAATACTGATCCATCTAGCTTTGTAACATGTTAATTGAGTTGCACACTCTACTCTATTTGTTCACTGCGCCTAGTATAGTAGCGCTGGTTTTACTATATTCTGTGTGCGTTTAATAGATCAACTTAGAATGATTTTACTGGAACCGACCCTTTGTCCCGACTGCAGTAAACCGGAGCAATTTGTTGTTGAAGTGGTGTTGATTTTGCGGGTTAATGCTTGTTCATCAGGGCCATAGTATTGGCTCATTAATTAACGTCGTAATCTCGTAATTACCGCTACGAATAGATTACTGGCCGCTCACGCGTGGTCTTGTTCCTTTGGTGATGTAATTGCCGTGTTACTAGGTAACAGTGTTTAGAATAACATTTTAGTATACAGCTGATTTATACTTGTACGTTCTTTATTGTTTATTGGTAGATGTAGACAATTGTCGATACCGTGCCAATATGCATATACGCATACTGTGATGCAGTGCCGAAAGAGATCGGGTTTTACAAAGTTTATTTGGAGCTCGCTTGATTTCACCGAGCGAGTGTGTGCTTTTGTTCAGGGGCACAAGAGTGCTTTCAGGCGATGTGGTTTTAAAGGTGCGACCTAGCACCAGATGAAAGCAAGCGTTCATGCATTGACTGGGAACTCCATGTGCAAAGAAGTGTTGAAATAGTTGATAGTTAGCTTTGGAGAAGTTTCTACAGTCCTTCCAACATCATGGTGATGAAGCATTTACGTCATTAGATGACATAATAGTGAGGTCACCGCCAAGAAAATCTGCGAATGTCAAATCCAGGTGGTTAAGCAGCTGTCATTCATCACTCAAGGTGAATAATTCAGATCAGATTAGATTATTTGCAAACGGTCATTGCCGCAGGAGCAAAAACTGAGTAATTTATTGCTCGCCAACGTACATCCGCTCAAGCTTTCTTGTGTTGGATGCACACTGTGCTTGAGCATATGCGCAGTAGACTGTTAGCACAAGTGTATCGTTTGAAGCAGCTATCTGCGAGTGATTTAAATTATGGTTCTGTGCGCAATGCGCTTGAACGCCCACGTAGTAGAAACAACTGTCGAAGGTAAGCGTTAAGCATCTTTAATGTAAATACGTAGTAGAAACTGTTTTTTGGCGGGCGATTTAATATTATTATGTGTATACATGTGGGGTAGAAATGGCCATCTATTTCATGGGCAAGTATTTAACACTAGTATTAGTTAGTCTTGTCTTTTACAGGAAATGTAGATATTTGTTATTAATTTCGGTGTAATCAAATTAACTTTTTATTTTACTAGAAATATAGAGCTAATATTTTCAGCTTAGTACGAGTCCAGGTCAACTTTTGGAGTCATTACAAGGGACCTTCTCTAATCATGAACTGAGCTAAAGAAAACAAAAAATATCTCATTGCTATTGGGCTAGCCGACAAAAAGAGAGGTAAAAATTAATTAATGAAAGCGGAACGGCGTAAAAGACATTTAGTATTTACATTTTTGAGGAAATAGCTTTTTGATACTAACCGAAGCTCTTCAAAACACTTTTACTGCATTTCTTTCAATCTCCAAGTCACTGCATTTGAATTAGCAACGTATTCAATGCCAGTTATTAGTACCTGCAGAGGCATGGAAGCGCTTTTGAACATTTAAAAACATGGTTGTAGTAGTGTCTGCTACTGGGTTAAACAAATTATACATAAGATATAAAAATGCTGGCTGGTTTAACCTAAACACTTCTTCATTTAAAAAGGAGATATATAAAACATCCTATATATTCTAGAAAAATAATATGTACGAAACAATAAGACTTTTCATTAGGAAGATATCCAACCTTCAACTGACAAGTCTTCCAAGGCTCCATAAATTAAACTGTAAACTGCAAGTACGGACTGTTTTTGGTACCTCACAAAGTGAACAACATTAGCTGTAATGGAACAATAAGAAACGCCGAGTGCGACATGTTTAGAGAGACTATAAATTTGTTTCACGCTTCCCACTTTCCAGCCAGTGAATCAGATAAAAAGGACGACAAAACTTCTTTGTGTCGCAGCATTTCCCGTAAATTTACTGGCAAACCGCTTTAAATTAGCTGACTGGCTTGCATTTTTTCCGAACCCGAAATAGAATAGTGGAGTGGCTGACGTGAATTGTATACTCCATACATTCACGCAAATGTATGACATAAAGGTGTCATTCAGGATGTCTCACGCGTAAAATCAGGTGAACATTTTTCACCGCCGTTGCTACAGCACACGCAATTTATGGGCCATTGTTATTTACTAAACAACCAAGTACATTTAAATTTCATTCTGAAATTTAAAGCGATTATTTGTTCATTAAACCAGCTCCAGTAGACTATTGCATCTAAATACAATTAAGGATTAAGGAAATAGAATAATAAATACGAAACAAGATTTTCAAACTGTTTCAAATCGCTCATCACAAAGTGCAAACAGATTATTGACTTTCTGATTTTCAAAATCACGCTTCCTTTTGCGTTTTATATTTGGCCGTGCCATCTAAAATGTTTCCACTTCATCGACTGTTACTTGGTTTTGTGGTCATAAGAGCAGATCTACTGTCAGAATTTTATCTAAAAATCCGCTCGTGGAAAAGGTTCTCTGCAATACATTTCAGTGCAATTCGGCGGTGTGCCAATATCATACGAATAAAATCGATAATTTTCAGACGTCGTCGCCAAAATTCTTCTTTTAAACGTTACCAGATAATTGTCATTGACCCTGAGATGAGGATGCATTTCCAAAGTATTCAGTCATTAATCATCTAGTTTTTATGCCTTTTCATGAATATGTGCTGGGCAGTAATTAATAACTTTGTAATTAAATTACTAATTAAATTCCTTTTTGTTTATTTGCCTTGGAATTGAATTACTTTTCAAAATGCGGTAATTGTAATTGGAAATTGCCATTTTTGTTAAAAAGTACTTGAAAATTATTTTTTGAAAGTAATTAATTACTACACTCAATTACTCAATTACTTTTGTGTAATTAATAGTTATTTAACCAACAAGTGTGTTAATGAAGGTCATTAATAATCGAAACTGTTTAATAGGTAAGATTATTAAGCGCCCATTAACAAACGAGTTGATTACAAAATTTTGATTAATACAACTAACATCCATGCAAAATATCATCAAAACGTCAAAATCACAAAAACAGTTAATTAATGAAAAAGAGTGTATTAGTCAAAAATAGTGTATTAATGACATCTATTAATTCAACCTTTTTTAGGAAAAATTACAAAAACAGTTAATTAATGAAAAAGGGTGTATTAATCAAAAATAGTGTATTAATGACATCTATTAATCCATCCTTTTTTAGGAAAAATAACTCATTAATATTGAAATTAACAAACGGTCAACGAAAAATTACTATAAAGTATTTAAATTACTTTACAAGTATTTGAATTACCTGTGATAATTGAAATTATTCGAGGTAATTCAATTATTTTGTGGTATTTAAATTACTGAATTACTGAATTACTGACCTCGATAGGGTGCCAAATCTCCAGAACACAAAATATAAGATACGGTCTTATTAAGTTACATATTATGCAAATCACAATAGGGTTTTCTCGGAACAATATAAGCCTAATTTATTATTTCTTCTGACGAGTCGAATAACAGCAACTTTTGCATTTTGTACAACGCGTCACGGGAATTGGTGTGTGTATTTAGATTCTAGATGTGATCTGTAGCTTGCAATAGTGACATTAATATTTATTGTGCAAGACGCTAAAACTGTATTTGCGGTAAGTACATTACAGATTGTAATACCTACTGTAAAATATAATTTAAAATAGCTTCATTAGGCGATATTGGTTCATAATAATTATGTATTCATTTCAATTTGCTTGTTTTAAATGATTTACTAGCATAGGGTTATACTGCCGTACAAGTGTAACAGGCATTAAGTCCAGAAAATTACGTTTTTGAGTGAGGAATTAAACTACACGGCCAAAATCCGATAACAACATTTAAACAGCGTAAAACACATAAATAAAATGTCCCGAGTGGTGTAGCTTGAACAAGCGTCCACGTTCGATCAGCAGAGTTAAGCAACGCTGTCTCTGGTCAGAACTTGGATGGGAGTTCCACGGCTGCATCTCTCGGCGCCTCGTGGTACGGTTATCACGGAAAAAAGTTGGTCCCGGCGGTCATACAACATCATGACAGTCGTTAGTGGGGTTGGAAGTCCTCATAACTGCACAGAGACGCCTATAATTGGCCTAACGGCTGTTGGCTGAGTTCGAATTAAATAAATAAATCAATTAATTAATTAATTGCGAAATTCCTTGCCTGGTTGACTCAAAAATTCAGTATGCGGTAAGGTATTAATACAATTTAAAAACACCGCATAAGTTTACAGCATTCTTGCATTGAACATTTTGTAAATTATCTATTCTTTACATAATATAAAGGGTGTTCATTTGAATTTGTGGTCTAGTCGGCTTTGGAACTGATGAAGTCATGTCGTGCATTAAATCATATGGCTGATAACTGACACTGGCGACACTGTCAGTCAATGTCAAATGCGAGGTTAGCAGGTTAGGATTTGCGTCAGTCTGTGTCAAAACTGACGCAAAACCTAACCCGCTAACATCGAATTTCACATAGACTTACAGTGTCACCAGTGTCAGTTATCAGCCATATGATTTAATGCACGACATGACTTCATCAGTTCCAAAGCCGACTACACCACAAATTGTAATGAACACTCTAACTATTTCCACAACCGAGAGTAGAAATCAGTTTCTAGATTACAAAAATTGTGACAGAAATACACATTATCTGCCTATGGAGGCAATATGAATACAATTAGTACCTCGGTAGAGTGAATACTCGATTAAATCAACAATTCTTTTACATGAACAACAAAAATGTAACATTATAGGTTCTAAAGAGGGAACAATAATATGTTTGTTTAGATCATTTTATACAAACCTAACATTAATTTTAATTTTTAATGTTACAAATGGATACTTAAAAGATGCTAGTGCAGCAAGACCCTTATGCGACGTGAAATGTTAAATAAAGATCACCGTAATAGTATTCTTTAAATAAATTTTATGCATTTGAGTAGAAACAATCTGGTGTGATTCACGAACACAACTTCCTTTTACAGTGATCTTATAATTAGCCAAAAATTTGATTTTTAATTTTTAAGCATTTGTCAAAAAGTTTCAAAACTTACAAATTCTACAGAAACCGTACAAAATAGAGCGTTTGTTGAAGAAACAAATTTTCTCTAAAATTTTAAGCTGAATTCAAAATTGTAAACATAAAAGAACAAATTCTTATGTCATTAATGTCATTAATTGATTTATCAGTGTTTTTTACTAGATGACCATTGTTTTTGTTATCATGGCTACTTAATAATTGCACGTCTTAATGACAACCCAATACCTTTGATATGCATTTTAAACGGTTGCTTTTACGCTTATGAACTAAGAGCATCCTATTTTTAATTCCCTTTCAGATAATAACCTAAAATTTAAAAAAAATGTTACCGATAACAAAAATTAGAGCTACAAAAAGTTTTCAGATATATGCAAAGTGCCTCTAGTTTATGAAAATAATTCCATTAGTGCATTACATAATAGTAAGGAAGTGCACCAAAATACTAATCGATATCTTTACATTTGTGCAAATTAATATAAAAATAAAATAAAAATTGAACTTCAAGTCCCTATACCTTCTTACTGAAGGGACTTTGTACTACGGTATATTAAGTTTAATCGGTTTATTATAACCTAAGGAATCTATGACCAATCGGTGTCCTATTTTTTTGGGACATCTTGTATAATATTTATCCTTAACTTTATCTATTTACTTACATCTTACATCAAAACAAACTAAAAACTTTTGGTTGTGGTGAGCGGTACATGTAGCTACAAGATTTAATTATCAAATAACCTTCAAACGTGCTAAAGTATATAGTTTACTATCTATAGTTAACAAAACATAAAAGTTAAGCATTTTAAGATTACGAAAACGAATTGACACGACACCAATGATAGTTGCAACTTGCAAGAAAGTTCTACGAAATACAACTACATATATGACAATCATTTCTATTGAAAGTAATTGATATTGTACAATTACAGTTACTAAGTAATTGGTAATTGAATTACTATTTTATGTGAGTAATTGTACACTCTGGTAATTCAATTACTTGATTGGGCGGTAATTAATAATTAGTAATTAATTCCTTTTTTAAAGTAATTTGCCCAGCTCGGAATGTGAGGGCAATTGTTTCAACTCATACTAAATTTCCATTAGCCAAATATCAACACCCTTAGCAAAGTGTTCTGTCAGATTTCAATCGACCGAGTTTGAACATTAAATCTGTGCCATTACGCACGTATCAGATAGATTTGAAACCAAACGAATAATTCTTCTAGCATTTTGCGTTATTACGCAAAAACATAATTAAATTAAGAAGCCCCTTCGTGGCTCTAAACTTGTTGACTTCTGATGTACTCAGGAATTTTGAGTGAGACTATACAGTAACGTCACTTAGGATTGCCTTTTATCACTACATTTTGTGTGTCTTCAATATATTGACTTAAATAACTAAACTGATGTGTTTCCTTTGTATTTTCTGTAAAGCAACTTCCAGAAAGTGTTCAAACGAGAGCAATATCAGAGTTATCAGGTATTTCAGGTGACGTGTTAAAGATTTAAGTTTTGTGGTCTAAGTGAATCAACAGCGGCCCTAGTATTTATTTAACATCAATCAACTCTTATTTTGAGCTAGTGCATACCCACCTACTGCAAGTGAGCCCGAGCAATTTATTGTCACATAATTGTTTGATTTTGTAAGCTAATGATTGTTGAGCGGAGTCGTAGTATTGGTTCGTTAATTATTGTCTTAATTACTATTTTAATCCATAACAAAGACTCGACCAAAAAAAAAAGGTTTCTGCTTTTGAAAGCATGTATGCTCAATAAATTCATGTAGCGATCACAAAAGATCAGTTATTTAGGCATATTTAAACACTTTAGTCAAAGCTAACCAGTTTGTATCTTAAAATGCGTTCAATACCCTAATTTACAAAAATGGAGACAAAGAAAACAGAATTATTTCTCTATAAGTCTTCACTTACAAATAAGAATCGGTATAAATGCTATTTCTAAAAAAATTGACAAACTGATTACATAACTCACAAATTGGATATGTACCAACCAAAAGAAGCTACCTAGCGTTAGGCAAAATTTGTCAAAAAAGATTACCTGGAAAATGTAAGCATTTCAATCTCAAGTTCACGAAATATTAGAAGATATGATAAAAGAATATGGACAATTAAAGAAAATTGATTTCAACAAAACCAAGTAGCCTATAGGTATGATAAAAAAGAAATAGATACACAAAATATACAAATATAGAGTAAAAAAAATAAGTACATATTTTTGTATACAACACTAAGGAGTACGAAAAAACAAGTAGACGTAGAGAGAGTAATGCAGTATAAAATGAGCTGCCTACAAATGACAACTAAGAAGGATGACACAAATTTATATTTCTTAAATTACTGCAATTAATAGTCAAATTACTTAGGCACATTACGTGCTTGAAGACTTTAATCTTGCTGCGAAAAGAGAAGAAAAAGGTACCTACAACAATACAATGTATCTACTAGTTCTATTATTTATTTAATCTTCAACAATACGTTTTACCTAAGCTTGCTGGCTTGTTACATTGTCATGTATTTTGATCCTCCCATCTAGCTAGCTCTTCGCCATCCAAAATTTCTTCTTCCATTTTTTGAGGTGTTCGTTCCATCTGCATCTGTATTTTATTATTTCCTCATTCATTATATGTTGGCTGAATCAGAGCAACATCAACAAATCCTTAGCCATGATAGACGGGATGAAAAGAAGTGTTTTGAGACAGGGATGTCGAAAACTTCCTCCCATCGATGCTACAAAGCATCTTCAGCTAACTATGCAATACCTACTAGATAGTTTATCTACCTAATTTATCAAATAAATTTTCTAGTGGTAGGTTCTGTATCTCAAAACATTATTTTGGCCCCGTTGGGTCTTGGCTTCATCCAGAATTTTCCCCCATCGGTTTCGGTCCCTGGCATTTGTTCTCCAGTTTGGTACTTTTGTAGTTATAATTAAGACCACGATGGAATAACTGCTGGACACGCAGGTTTGGTCGAGAACCTTAAATAGGCCTGCATAAAGAGATTAAAAGGATTTCCTTACCCGATCATCCCTCAAGAAAACATGGATTCAGGTGGGTAGTTCTGATGGTACAAAAACTGCTGTCTGTCCATGGTGCGATGTTGTGAGACTATCTTCCGGTGTTTCTGGAAGTAATGTTGGATTTAATTCATTGACTGGCTGGTCAACGAAAAATTCGCCTGGAATCCGTACGGCTGTACCATAGACCAACTTAGCGGGAAAACAACCTAAATCCTCTTTGTATGTGGTCCGAAGTCCTAACAAAATTATTGGTAACATTTCTGGCCATCTTTGAGTTTGGTAGCACATTAGTGCAGTTTTCAATGTCTGATACCATCGCTCAAGAATACCGTTGATTTGGGGTCTGTATGAAGTGCAGCGTGCACGCTCGGTGCCAATTAATTTGGTTAGCCAGCTCATGAGTGCAGACAAAGAGGTATATATTATCTTTGGTGCAGATTCAAACTTCCTTCCCTGATCGGTGGTAATTGCACATGGCGCGCCAAAATTAAAGACCAAATGCACATAAAATGCCTCCGCTACACCTTCACTGGTGATATTGACGAGGATACTACCTCGGGCCATCTGGTAAACCTGTCGATCATTGTTAAGGAATAGTGGAAACTCTGCGATGCTGAAATCTTTCATTTGTAACTGGGAATGTGATGTGTGGGCTAGTGGTGTGTCGTTCCGGTTGGACTCGGTACAAAGGAACGAATCCGAGTCAGGATCGATTTGGATTGAATTCAAGTTTCTAGTCCGGATTCGTTCCGAAGATCGAAAAGATCGTAAAGTTGTCAATTCTCGCGGACATTCATTGCTTTGGCTTTGCGTTATTTAATCCAATACAATACAATGTTTTGTGAAGGTTGATGGGGAACAGCAAACGATGATGGTGTTTGTTTTATTGGAGCCTCGAGGCCTCGACACATGACACGGCTGGAGTTGCATCAGTTATCAGTGATTTATGGCTTTTGTCGTCTTTGTAGGTTCCCATTTGAAGTTTGAAACATAACAACATACCAAATTACCGACTACATGACTACTAACCAAAACAAAGATACTATGCAGTATCAAATGTTTGATATCAGATCAACTGCATCTTTATCATGTTTTTATTCTATGCAATTTGTAACACAATGCCTTTTTGATTTACAATTTTTGCCCTTCAAATCGGGGCTGTAACTCTGTATTCTGGAAGCAAGAACTAGAAAAGGAAAACAAGTAATAAAACCAGAGTGTGTTCTCGCTTACATTAAGTACATGTCCGGGATAGATCAGATCAGAGATGATAGAATACTACTCATCGCCAAGTAAAACCATAAGATGGTAGAGAAAAGTGTTCTTTTATCTCATAGATATTGCAATGTGGAATGCTTACTACATATATAAGAAGGAAAGCGATTCAACCAAAACTGACCTCTTGAGGTTCAGAGAAGAAGTTATAAAGGATATGCTACTGGTCAATGATAGATACTCTAAGCCAACCATAGGCCAACAATCAGACTTCCACTATCTGGAACCAGTTCCCTTCACACCGAAAGATAAATAGATGATGAAGAGGTGTAGTCACTGTAGCAAAAGTGGACTTTACAAGAAATTCAGGTACCACTTCCCGATATGTCCAGAAAACCCTGGTTTATGCGTACATCCGTCATCCATGCTTCAGAATATGACACAGTGCACAATAATTATATTTTGGTAGTATCTTAGGGTAGCCGTAGTATTCATTTTGGTTTGTGTAGCACATTACGTTGTATTTAGAAAAATAAAATGAAGAGCTTGAAAAAATTCAGGTATGTCCAGCTACCTGGACGTTGGTACAGAATGTAGAAATTCAAAGTCCAGTACTGACGTCCAATAAACTGAACTAGCTTTTACAAAAACGCCTTGTACAATATTCCAACATGTAAATACCACAAACGTAAATCCAGAAATCCAAGAAACTACGAATGGTACACGGGGAAAACTACTTCTTAAGGCGCGGTAGCGAACGTGTTAATTGACTTTTGGCTCAGTGTAAAAAATTAATAATCTGTTGTTTTGTTAGAAAACGCCATTAAAGTTGCATTATCCTTTTGTACAACATATCTGTGTGAGAAAGGATTTTCAACATACAATTACCTGAAAAGTAAATACAGAAACTGGTTAAATGCAGAACCTGACAGAGTCAATCTTGCAGACATCAAACCAAATTTTGAATTTTGTTGTTCCACCAAACAGACACAAATATCCCATTGAGGCTTTTTTCAAGTTTGAATTAGTTTAGCTAAGAGCCAGTTGGTATTCATTGATATTAAAGATAATTCCGTTTTGTTTTCAGCTTAACTAGGATGAATGATCTGTTTTATTGTAGAATTCTTTTTTTTGTAGCTATCGCTTTAGTTTTATTAATGTTTGTAAATGTTTTTTCATTATGTTTAAGTTTTTTGTTATGAACTACTAATCAATATGGAAAATAAATTTTAATAACCACCCAATTTTATTGTTTTATTTACTATATCATAATGACTACACAGGAAGTTTGCTAATGTATTCCGGTTTTTAGAAGGGGTTCACAAAAAAAAAAGGTTAGGAATCACTGATCTAAGGCTTCTAAGAAGTGGGGGCTCCATATCAACTTAAATAAAACAGAATATCTGGTGTTGAACTCTGACACCAAATTCCAAATAATCGTGGATGATAATGCAACTATCAACCAAGTTGATAAATCTAAATACCTAGAAGCCATTATCAACAAGGAAGGATTCGGCAACAGATAAAAAAGAGCAAAAAAATTCTCGGGAGTCTCAACTCATATCTGGTGAGATAGAACATTTCCAACAAAACCAAACTTAAGATAGGAAAACGTATTGTGGAATTAGTCCTGACATATGGGTATGGAATGTAGATGATGAAGCCAGAAATGAGGGAAAAGCTAAATACCATAGAGGTGGTTATCTTAGAAGAAATGCCTGATTATCCACAATAGATAGGGTGAGAAACGAACACAAATGGAATATAATGAAGACACGAGCAACAGTACTCCATAGAATTGAGAAAATAAGACTGAAGCGGTTAGGGCATGTGCTCCGAATGGACGAACAAAGGTGGCCGAGTTGAGTATACCTACCAATGAAAACCGAGAGGGAAAAAGAAAAGAAGCCATCCAAGATCTTGGAATGAAGAAATGAGAAAAGCCATGGAAGATCGACAAGTGGAAGAGGAAGATGCCCATGACAGAAAAAGGTGGAATTTAGGCATGGGAATGCAGATTTAGGGGTCTATTTTGCATTGTAGCACAATAGAGCATTTAAATAAAAAATCTACCTACCTTCGCTCTAGCTCCACCAAAACTTCTAACAAGTTATTAGGCCTATCCATTATCAGTTATTTTTACGATTTGACCAATAATAATCAGGGAATGGATAAATAAAGCTATTTGCCAAAATAGACAATTACAGTTTCGTAACGACTGTCAGCAGAAGTGCTCGTGGCGGCACCTTTGATGTCCGAGTAGCCGATTTCAGCTGTAGCAGCCATATTGAAAGAGAGTAAATCAAGAATAATATGTTGGTAACACTGTAAGTTTATGTCAAATTCGAGGTTAGCAGGTTAGGTTTTGCGTCCGTCTGTATCAAAACTAAAATAACACCCAGTGGTTTTTTTTGCAATTTTTAAACTTGTTTAGGATGAAACAACTAAAAACAATGTTTTTTTCACTTGAGGGTTTTGCGAAAATGAAGCGTTTTTGGACATATGTTTATAAAGCAAAAAATATTTGTTTTGATGTCCCCTACCACCCTTAAAAGTTTGTCGGTATATCACATAAGTGATTATATTTAAACATATATGTTAGACTCACATGCCGGATTTGCTCAATTGCCAAAATCAATTTAGATTTGACAGTTCCCGAACGGAGCATTGCATTTCGGCAATTGAGCGAAATTACCTTGAGCCTGTGGTAACAATCATTTAAAAGACGGCACTGCTCCTGATCGTGTAGTTACGTCATGTAGAATGATTAGACTTGTTTACAGAATATTAACGAGTGTACCAGTGTAAATGGTGAGCAGTGTATATTTATTCAAGTTTTAGGCTTTTATTGTTGAAATAATTTTAATATATATATATAATAGCTCTACGAGCCTATAATGCTCAAAGCTTGTTTGACGATTTCTCGCCATTTCTTTTTGTCTGCTGCTTTTGTTTTCCAGTCGGTGATGATGTTCATCTTCCTTATGTCTCCTTCCACTTCCTCTTTCCATCTCTTTCTTGGCCTCCCTTGGCGTCTCTTACCCCCGATACTACACATCAATAGTTTTATTGGCAACCTAGGTTCCGCCATTCTCATTGCGTGCCCCATCCATCTTATTCTTTGGGTTTTTATTACTCCTATGATGTTTGGTTCCTTATACAGTTCCTTAAGTTCCTGATTTGTCCTCCTTTCCCAGCTGTTGTCAACTTTCTTGCCACAAAAAATCTTTCGAAGCACTTTGCGCTCCCACACTCCTAACATTTCTATTTCTTTGGTTCTTAGAGTCCAGACCTCACTCGCAAACCCAGCAATCGGCCATATTACTGTGTTGTATACCCGCACTTTTAACTTCCTCGATACCACTTTATTTTTAAGAAGATGATTGAGCGCGTTGATGCATCTATTTCCAGCCATTATTCTTGCCTGTATTTCTTCACTACTTCATGGTGTCCTTGCTTTAATTGTTCCCAGATATTTGAATTGCTCCACTTCTTCTAATTGTAAGTTTTTCCTGAATTACTCGTTATCGTTAGGTGTCTATCCTCCGTAAAAATATCGTCTGTCCAGCTCATACACTTTGTCTTATTTTCGTTTACTTCCAGACCATATTTCTTGCCAGTTGTTCCAGTCTCTTAAATATTTCTTGTAGATCGCCTTTACTCCTTGCTGATATTATAATATCGTCAGCGTACGCCAGCACTTGGTGTTTCTTGTGATATAATAATCCTGTTCTATTGATGTTTGTTTCTCTCAGGATTTTTTCTAGCACGAAATTAAACAGTACTGATGACAGAGGGTCGCCTTGTCGTAATCCTACTTTAACCTCAAAATTATTTGATGTTTTCCCCATTACTCTTACTTTGTCTTCTGTTTGCGTCATTTTTATAAGATTTACTAGCTTTTTACTGATCCCTAGTTCTAATAGTGCCTTGTACAGTTCAGATCTTACTATCTTGCCATATGCTTGTCTGAAGTCTAGGTATAATATATTGGTTTCTTTCTGGTGTTCATAGCTTTCTGCCTGGATTTCTTTCAGTATAAATATTTGATCGACCACCCCTCTTCCTGCTCTGAAACCGCATTGGTATTCGCCTATTATCTCATCCATCTTTGTCACGAGCTTCTTTTTTATGGCTGTTGCTAATATCTTATAAGAAACATTGAGGAGTGCTATGCCCCTATAGTTCTCACAGTGTTGTTTGTTGCCTTTTTTATAAATAGGACATAGTATTGCTTCTGTCCATTCTCGAGGTATCCTTTCTTCTGACCAAATTTGTTTTATTAGCTCTTGACTTTTCCGCATTAGTTCATTACCTCCAAACTGCCGTAATCATGTCACTTCCCGGGTTCTTATTTTGTTTAAGGTTTCTTAAGATTTTTCTAATCTCTAGAATAGTAAGTGGTTCATCTTCGTCCTCATTTCTATGGTCTTCTTCTTCTATCCCAGAGTCCTCTATCTCCACATTATCTCCATTTAACAACTGCTCAAAATATTCTTTCCATCTTTCTAACACCTTCCCTTCCTCTGCTATTAAATTTCCATTTTTATTTTTGTAGAAAATTGAATTCGGCTGGTACCCTTGGTTTTCTTTTCTTATACCGCTGTATTCTTACAGTTGTCTTCAAGCCTACTCATTACTTCTTCATTATACTTCCTTTTCTTTTCTCTTAATATATGTTTACAACGCTTCCTCTGTTCCTTGTACTCGCGTTTCATTTCTTCTGTTCCCCTTGAAATCATTTTTATTCTCGCTCTGTTTCTTTTTTCTATTTCTTTTGTACATTCTTCGTCAAACCACCGTTTCTGTACATTCTTAGAGCTGCCCACACACTTTTTGGCACTTTCTTTTATATTGTTCTTGATAGCTTCTCTATATTGTTCGTTTCTTTTATATTGCTTATTTTTTCGGTCAAAATCTAGTCAATTCTCTATTTCCTCTTTGCCTATTTCTTTGATTTTTCTTCGTTGGTATGACTGGGCACATTCTAACTCCTACTATAAAGTGTGCAGACTCCATATTTGGACCTCTGTAGCTTTTTATTTTCTTAATATTTCTTACTTCGCCTTTTTCTATAAGTACATGATCCACCTGGTTTACGTAGCGGCCATCTGGTGATCTCCATGTGCCTTTATGGATATTTTTCCTCTCAAAACATGTACTTGTAACTATCAGGCCATTTGTTTTCGCAAAGTCTACTAGTAGTTGTCCGTTTCATTAGTTTCTGTGTGCTTACTGTGTCTTCCTAAAGCAGGCATATATATTTCTTCTCTACCTATTTTTGCATTCATGTCACCAAGAACTATCTTCATGTCATACCTAGGGATGTTGTTATACTCTCTGTCTTCTATACTTTTCTCTTCAGTTGGCGCATGAATGTTGAGTAAACCTATCTTCTGAAATTTTCGTTTCAACCTTAAATAACACATTTTGCTAGTTAAAGGCTTGTACTCTAGTATTGCTGTTTGCAGATTCTTGCTAACTAATCATCCTGTTTCAAATACCCTATTCTTTCCTCCACTATTAAAATATATATAGTTTTCTAGTTCTAGTATTTCATTGTCAAGTTGTTTTGTTTCTTGCATTGCTGCAATATCAAATTTAAATTTCTTACATTCATCGTTTAACTGTTTCACGGCTCCTTCTTCGTTAAGACCTCTCACGTTCCAAGTTCCTATCAAGATGCTTTCCTGAATTTTTCTTTTTAATGTTTTAATTAAATTTCTTCCTTTTTTACCTCCACTATTGTCCTTGTGTATTGCAGTGTTCGTCATTGTTGTTACTCTCCTATTTTCATTTAGTATTACTTTTTTGCCCCATCTTTCTCCGTTTGCCTCGTCATTTTTGACAGTTTTCCTTCTGTTTCGTTCCATTTCCATAATTGCCCATTAGTTGTAAGTTTCTGGTTACATTTTTCCCAGCTATCTTTTCCTCATCTGCAAGTTTTTTAATTTTCTTTTGTATTTCTCTTTCGTTTCTCATTAAGTCGCAGTTTATATACACATTTGCTTGGTCCTCTGAACGCTTTAACATGCTCTTCTTTTTTTAGGACACCAATTTTTTGCTCCATGTTTTCCATTTTGATTATGTATCGTTTTTCATCAATTTTGTAGGCTGTTTCCAAATTAACTTCAAAATTATATTTTTCTCTTATATAGGTTCCTATTGCCCCTTTCAGTTCATCTTTACTATTTGTATTGATATTTAATCCAGTTATCATGAGGTTTTTCTTACGCTTTTCCCTCTCCATGCGTTCATGACTTCGCTCTATTTGTTCTATGCTTTCGCACTTCTTACATAGCTCATCCACTCTCGTTTTTAAGTCTGTGTTCTCCTTCTGCAGCGAGGTTACTTGGCTGTAGTATGTTTGTTGTTCTTCTTTTCATCCACGTAGTTCGTCTCTTAATTTCTGCACTTCTTCTTTTTGTTCTCGTTGCTCTCGGCAAAATTCTTTAAAATCCTTCATTCTACCTCTTAGTCCTTTCCAGTCCTCGTCTTTATGGCCAATGTAATTATTTTCTGGCTTATTAACTTTTTCCGGTGATCTAGCGACTTTTTTGCTTTTATTAAAAATCTCTGTATCTTCATTCCTTCTTCTTTTACCATCCTCAGTTGAGGAACCATCGCTGTCGTAGTTATATCTCATAATTTTTCCAGCAATTTTGAAAAACTCTGCAGCCAAAAGTACTAAAAACTGTACAATGTGTTGCCTATCCAAATAATTTAAACTTCCCTTCCAATTCTACACTTTTTTATCAATCTTATCTGCTGTTTAGGTTATGTTGTAAAATTAGTAGTTGCTATTCTGACCTGCTTCGTTTACTTGATAAATTTCCTTAGCTACACCACCATATCTTCCACAAACTTTGGTGAAATAAAACACTAGATACGATCCAAAAGTATGAATTTAGTTTCGTGGTGTTATCTCACACATTCACTTCACTTGACCTTCCAAGGATGTCTTGAAATACAGTTAAAAATAAGTACAGGCAGACCTTGCTATTCGCGGATTTGATTTTACGCGTGGCACTTATGTGCTCCCTTTTCTTTGATGTTCGCGGATTGGATTGCCAACGTTAACTGTTTCAACTTTCACATACTAAGTAAATAAAGTAGACGTATGCTGTTTATGTCATGAACACCTAAATAACATTATTTATTACGAACTTGTAAAGACACTTCTCGAGCCTATTCCTTTGAATCTCTTATTACCAAATTGGAACTGAAATAAATTGTAAAATTATATCTTGGATAAATAAATGGACATTCGAGCTCTAGATTCAAGTGGCAGACTCAGTTACGTATGGAATTTTAGTTTGTATACGCACGTTATGTATTTTTGAATTTTTTGGGGTTGCATAGTATAAATAAATCTATTTTATGGAATCTAACCCCGTTTTTATCATTTATGTTTACTTGCGCATCGCGGTATTGTTCTTGAACGTAAACCCCGCGAACGGAGAGGTCTGCCTGTACTAAAATGATTTCGTATTCCAGAAAACAACTGTAATAGGTTTCTTTTGTTTTTTTTCTATTTTTTTATTAACTCCTATTTTAAATAGAACACCCGGTAGATTACAGAAAGCAACTGTAATAGTTATTTGTATACTAGACCGCAAAATGACTGGTGCACCGAGGAATTATGTATGGAAGCCAAACATTTCGCGGATGCGGTATACACAACATTTATTGTACAACTGTACTGAGAAGTTTACAGCTGTTGTTATTAGTAACAGCCGTGAAAACACATTTTGCATCCTAATTGAGTCTGTAAAAATCAACTTTTTGGCATAATTGCACAAAATAGTATATTATACATCAAGGTAGCGAAGTGCAGTATTATAACCTGAGCGCATATTAGATACTGAGCGCGCAGCGCGAAGTATCTAAAGCGCGAAGGTTATAAGACGATTCGCTACCGTGGTGTATATACTTTTTTTTGCACTACCAAACGACTTAATACCTAAATTCCCAACAAATTTCGAAAATATGTTAACTGTCAACCTGACAATGCAGCTCTTTAAAACGTCAAAATTAAAATAGTCATATTTGGTAACTTAGCAATTTATCAGTTACCACGGTGAAAATTGTTTATTTTACTTTCTCTCCCTTGGTGGAGAAAATCAAATTCACGACCTAAAGATAGACCAATAACGGTGCGTTCTGAGACTAGTAGTGCAAAAAATTTATTATCAGTAGTAATTAGGGTTGCCATATTTGAAAATAACAATTTCGGGACAAGATTACGAAAGGGTGGGGGGCGTTCGTCAAGGCCGTAACTAGGTATAGGCCGAGTAGGCCCCCGCCTACAGGCGCATGCGGTAAGGGGCGCCAAAATAGCACTGAAAAAATAATTCCTCTCATACTAATAAAAGATAATAAATAAACAAATCGGCAATTTTACAAACAAATTCATTTTTGTAATATTAACGATTATTGCCTAAATAATGCGAATTGCGACCAATCTGGTCGATACATGACATTGCCTTGTGCAGTTTGCATAGGACATTTGTTTTACAATTTTCACATATATCAATCAACGCATTAGAATTATTAGCTTTTTAGCCCACTGCATGGGTGGCCTCATTCTAACTATAAAATGTTCTGCATTGTTAAAACTGACTGTAATACAGCAGTGGCGACAAACTAACTTAAATTTTAAACAACTGTTGGAACGGGTTTACTGATTGCACATATTACATATAAATTACATTTACTGCTCTGGGTTCATCGCTGGTACAGTGGCCCATTGCAACAATCAGCAGAACACTACAGACCGATTTCGAGAGTTTACTTGTTCCACTAATATAGCTTTTTTCGCTATAATCACATCCCGAGAATTTGTCCAATTTAAGACACTTCTGCGACCCTATACGATGGCAGCTTTTATTAAAAAAAGGGATGATCGAAATCGGCATGATGGAAGGCTCATACCAGGTGCCGACAGAAAAAGCTTCAGGTTTTAAATATTATATTGATTACTACAAAACGGTGCGGTGTGGAAGTGTGGCGGCGAGTAGAGAACCTTATTTTACGTTCATATGTTACTACGCATAATAATATGCAATTATTTGTTCATATTGTATTATTATAACATATTGACATGCGTCTTTACTAGCTTTTGAGCACACCACATAGGTAGTCTTATTCCAATTAAAATAATTTTTGCATTTTTAAAATTAACTTGTAGATAGAAAAGGTACCAAAGAAAATGTTTTCAACGTCTTTAATACCGAAAACATACTGCAAGGAAAAAACTTTTGCTAAATCGAATTATGGTTGAAGAGTCTTCAAAATTATCTAGAAAATAAGTAAAAAATAGCTTAATGCTGCTAATAATATTGAAACACTTACAATGCGAATTATATTAATTTGGAAATTTTAAAAAAACATTGCAGCCAGTGGGATTCCAACACGTGTTCACTGATACATACGTATGGTTATCGTTGTGTTATAAATGACGCAGCGGCGTTTCGATTTTAGACGAAATGCGCCCGACCGGTGCCGATGAAATGGTGACACAGAGACGCAGATAAACTACATGTTTATATATAGGGATTTATAAAATGTTCTACTGACTACATAATAATATGTACATTTTACTTCCCTCTTCTAAAAGACGAAGGAAGTACTGTAATCGCGAAAAAATCACTTTCCAAGGTTTTTCAGATCTTCACGTTTCAGGGTCCCTAGATGACGATAAACAGGTTTTCTCAATTTCGTCTGTCTGCCTGTTAGCAGTATAACTCAAAAACTTAATTGTTGGAAGAATGATATATATGCCTTCCTGGTACGAAACCGAGAATTTTGGTAAAATATATACACGTTAAAAAATTAGATTATTTCAATTTTTGTTTTAACTCCAGAACTATTATTACTTAAATGATAGTAATATTATGCACATAACTCAGGTTTTTACCCTTGACGAAAAAGGGCATATTGTGGACCCAACATATGGTGAGCACCTTAAAAAATACATTTTTATTTATTTTAGCTTTACATTAGAAATAGATAAAAGTAATAATTTACACGTAGTTTAGGCTTAACACTTGACGAAAATAAGACCCAACAGTTACAGGGTAAATGTAAAGAGTAAAAAATGGGCAAGAGTAGGTGTTTCCAGTGAGTCAGACGGATAGAAACGAAATAGCATTCGCATGCACTACAGTTCGAATCCCACTACCGTTATGTTTTTTTTTTAAATTGATATAATTTGTATTAGGAAGTGTTTTATTGTTTCAGTATTATTTTCCTTTACTTTTTAAAATTGTTTAGTGTCACAACGTCCACTTGCAAGGGAAGTTCTTAGTAAAGCCTTTTACAGATTTCTTTATTAGAATTGTGTTTTATAATCTTGTGTTCTGTTCCTATTCTTTTTGTGTTATATATTATTATGTTAACATTTAGTTATTTATTTTTAAAGCTTTTGAATTAAAAATGTTGGATTTATTTTTGAATACATACCTGTGTGTTTTATTTATTTATTTATTTTGGTACTCAGCCAACAGCCGTTAGGCCAATTATATATCGGGAAATAAACGTAGAAGCTAACAACTTTAGTATTTTCGTTATCTCTATCGTTAGTGTATTGAGGGGCGCAAAAATGTTGGCTTGTCTACAATAAAAGTTTGTCTAGTTACGGCCCTGGCGTTCTTGTGGAAAAACTACTTCTTACTTTATTTTTTCATTTTTTTTTTATTTTATTGTAGCTAATTTTACAAATACTAGAAACTGAATGCTAAAGAAATACACTAAACTATTATACGCAAAGAAAACTAATAATAAAATAAATTTAACAGGAACACTAATACAAAGCTCTAATAAAAATTTTAATTTTACAATATGTGGTGTTGTTAGTAGGTATATTAGACACTATCTCTACCATCACTTCTTATTTACATCTGTTTCTGCTGCAGCAGCAGTACTTTCATTTGGATTCTTTTATCAATCATATTTCTTGGAACCTTGTATTTCTTTTAATTTTTACTTATATTAAATGTGAATCAAGGTGTTATTCACATAAAGCCACAATTAACACGTTGATCGCCCAAATGGAACCCAAAATTGTTATCCCCCAAGCCCAAACTGTAATTTGCTCTATAAAGTTCAAAATAGGTAGTAGAGGTATGCCTAGTAATGAAAAAATGTAGTTTAAGCAATTATGGCCCAAAAATTGTATTTTGAAAATCAGACCATTTTTTTGTTTATTGACCGATTCTCGTGTAAAAAGAAAAAATTTCTAAGCTCAAAATTTTTTCTGGCTCCCCAGGCACCACATTTCAATTCCCCATAAGCGGTAACGCATTGCGAGAACTGTAAGCCGATTCACAGGCTATGATGTGTAAGAAAAGACTGAAGCCCACAAGTCGGGTCTCAGTACCTAAAGGTAAGTCTCATCTGAGAAGCAAATGCCGGTTCTCATGGCGATCAACGTGTTAATCGTCTTAAAAAAAAACATTTGAAATCCAGATTCTAAAGTAGTTAATAACTAGAAATTGGTTACATCATTTTTGGCAAACAACTCGTAAATTATATTTGAGGTATTGAACCAGAATTTGCAGAAATGGCTCGAAATCGGTAAAATGTAATATTTTCTTGGAAAATCGGGACAACTACCTCCAAATCGGTACAATCCTGAAAAATCGGGACGTATGGCCACCCTAGTAGTAATACTGTAAGTACTTCGATATTATCGTGATATATGTCGATAACTTGTTGCACAATAATAAAAGAATGTCAGTTTGACAGGTTAAATAGTTCGACCACGCAGCGGGAGGATTATTTTGTCAAACTGATACGATTTGATATTGTGCAGGAAGTTTGAGACGTATAACCTGTTCGAAGTACGCATTGTATTCGACTTCAATATTTTTTGAGTAAGTTTCAATATTAGGAACAAATAAATATTTTATTGGCAGCTTGATTTGTTTGTAGTAACCTAGCTGAAAGTCACCTCCATGACAACAACATTAAGTTGACAAAAATTATATAATGCATTGTCTAGTGAAGTTACTCTAGTATAATCGATTTTGTATAATCAGCCATAATACCACAAGTGGTATGATTATCATCGGTGATATTTTCGGTTTCAATGAGAAATATCACCGATTACTAATCATACCGCGAGTTGTAATTAGTGAGAGAATACAATGAATTATGTTGGTGGCACTGTAAGTCTATGTCAAATTCGAGGTTAGCAGGTTAGGTTTTGCGTCAGTTTGTGTCAAAACTGACGCAAAACCTAACCTGCTAACCAGTTTTGACACAAACTGACGCAAAACCTAACCTGCTAACCTCGAATTTGACATAGACTTACAGTGCCACCAACATAATTCATTGTATTCTCTCACTAAATACAACTCGCGGTATGATTATCATCGGTGATATTTTCGGTTTCAATGAGAAATATCACCGATTACTAATCATACCGCGAGTTGTATTTAGTGAGAGAATACAATGAATTATGTTGGTGGCACTGTAAGTCTATGTCAAATTCGAGGTTAGCAGGTTAGGTTTTGCGTCAGTTTGTGTCAAAACTGACGCAAAACCTAACCTGCTAACCAGTTTTGACACAAACTGACGCAAAACCTAACCTGCTAACCACACTTTTGCATAGCAACAGACCACAATAAGGTGATACGAATTTTTTTTTTGTATCACCGCTGTGGTGCACATGTATCCAAGGGTTTTTATGGTTCCAAATGGATTAAAAAGGGTCACGTGATTATTGAATAATTGTATTCTCAAAATTATACAAGATAAATGAACTAAATTCAGCCTTCTGATTGGTTGAGATCGCTACGAAAAAATAATCAACAGTAATTACATTAGTGGTGATAATTTTTTTAATAATTTTAACTAGATTCACGAATCTTTGCTGCTATTAAGAAATCTCAGAAGTCCATGAGTGGGATTTCTTAATAGCAATAAAGACGAGTGCTAATCTAGTTAAAATTATTTTAAAAAATTATTACCACGAATGTAATTCAGCGTGATTATTTTTTAAACAGTCCTGTTGTAGATAGGGTTTAATGGAGCTTCCAGATGAGTGTCCTGTTATTTTTAACAACTGCTGCTCACCTACTCCACTTTTAGCTAGTTGTGTTACAGCAGAGGAACGATTTAAATGGTTCGTGAGAAAATAGTCGCTGTAATCAGCTGCTAGCAAATAATTAGTGTAATTTTGATGCTATTAGTCGATTTGAAATGTTTTCTCATTACTATTGGCTGATAGGACTGTTTAAAAAATAATCTACTAAATAAACACAATTTCAAGATAAAATTTTATTAAAATATTGGACAGAAATTTTTGGTCAACTAAATATCGATTCGATACAGAATATAGGTACATATAACAAAATTATACTAAAAATAACAATATAAAATAGAGTTAATAATTACAATAAGGACTGATCACAATATAACACAATACATAATGATAATTATATGTATTCCTATTAATAGCGTTTAAAAATCAGATAGTGCTTAACCTCCAGTATTCTACTAATAAATCAATCACACCCTTGCAGCCTTTTCAGATAGAAAAGTTATGTTAAGCTCCCATACTTGCGCCCTGGAGGCCAAACCGTAGGCTCAGAAGACCCTGGAGTGGGGGCCCTCATGAAAGCATTCGCTATTGAATCTCGTAATCTCTCTCGAAACGTTTTATACTCTAAATCGCTACACTGTTGACCAAAATTAAAATCGGCCACTTCCACTGTAAACCTAATTAAAACAGATTATCACCGTCCAATTATCTGCTTAAAAAGATACATACCTCGATTTATTTTGCACGTAATATGCAACACCAAAAACAATAAGTACCACAGCAGCAATACTGGAAACAACAGGAACTACTATGACAGAGAGTTGAGCTTGTTTCGTATCTATAAACAGAAATAAAGTTACATTCGTTTTGATAAAAGAAATAAGAGTCGAACCTTCATATACTGTTACAGTCACAGGTGATACGACCTTTCCCACATCGTTATATATAACAATTGCAATAGTATATTTTTGGGGTTTGCGCCAAAAATGCCTAAGGGGAAATTCGCACTTGTCGGAGAAATCTGGTGCGGGATATGTACACGTCTCATTTCCAGTAACGTTGTATATACCCTCGAAGAAGTGTGCGCAATAGTGGAACTGCGGTGTTCCGTGACACTTAACCATTAGTTCAAGAACATCGCCTTTGTGCAGCCAATAGTTGCCCGTTACAGAGATATTTGCAACTGGAGCTGCAATAATTGTTTTATTAATATAAAATTATAAGGGATACAGAGACAAAATGTGCATAACGAGGTGGCTAATATGAAGATGCTTAGTAAATATTGTCAATGTAGGTACAAGCAGACCTCGCCGTTCGCGGCTTTGCGGTTCGCTGATTTAATTTTACGCGGAGCACCTTTGTGCTCTCTTTTCTTTGCCGTTCGCGGATATTTGCTTTGCCGTTCGCGGATGGAATTGCTAACTGTTTCAACTTTCACACACTAACTGCCAGTCTTATAAAGGCCAATAATCTGACGTTAACTTTAATTCGCTGTTAAAATAAACAAAAGCACATAAAAATTTGTTTACTAATGAATAACATGTCATAAGCGGCAACGTTTTGATGAGCTTTTGTTTATTTTTACAGCGATTTAAAGTTAACGTCAGAGTAGTGACCTTTATAAAACCGGCCGTAAGTAAATAAAGCAGACGTATACGGTTTATGTCATGAACACCTAAATAAGATTATTTATCACGAACTTGTAAACACACTTATCGCGCCTATTCCTTTGAATCTCTTATTACCAAATTGGACCTGAAATAACTTATAAAATTGCGCATCGCGGTTTTGTGCTTCGCGGCATTCTTCTGGAACGTAACCCCCGCGAACGACGAAGTCTGCCTGTGTATACTATACATTTTTGTTGTAATAAGCGCATTTTTGTTTAATGAATAAACATTCACATATGTTCATAGTCTATTTGAAAATTTAAAAAAAAACAGCAGGCCACGGATAGGGTTAAAGAGGAAAGTGGAACAGAGAACAAGAAAGTATGATTTGCTGGGGATTCTGAGTGGATGCTAGAAGAGACGCGGCAAAGGGAGGAGATGCTAAAGTAATGAACGTTAAACGCAAGGGTGAAATATAAAGAAGGAAGGAGAGAAGCTAAAAGAGTGAGCAGGCAGAAGAAGTTTCATGAAATAGAGAAACTAGATAATATTGAACAAGTGCACAACCGGACAGAAATGAGGCCATACCTTAAAGAGGTTAATAATACAAGGAAAGATAGAAAAAGTGTGTAAGAAACAATGAAGATGATCAGCAGAAAAGCAAAAAAGAGGTTTAGAAATAAGAGGAAGAGGAAACCAAATATATTGTAACGATCCTGCTGCCGGTCATTGCCCCGGAATCATGACCCAGTGCCCCGATTGTTCTAGAACCTCGAGAAACGACCTTGCAACCTTGGAACCCAGGTGCCAAGGATGACTCACGCTTTCTGGAACGCGCTCGAGATCAACACTCGCGAATATGCGTCATGCGCAAAGCGCGTAGAGCTCCCATATAAATAAACCGTGTGTATATAACCCTAGTGAAATAAATAACAGATAAATAACCATATAAATCGTTAGTGTTTAAGTCGTAAATGGCCAAATAAATAATTGATATTTAATCCAGCGCATATAAATAAATAAATGTATCGTTGTTAGAAATAGTGCCTGTAGTTTGTTAGTTTAAGTAATTTGTGTTCTACCTTGTTAATTCGTGTGTTTGCAAATAATAATAATTAATAGTTGTAAATAAATGTTTAATACAAGAAGCGTCGTATAATTTCTAAATAGCCCGAATGTAAAAACGTAACAATATGAAAATAACAAGAAACGGGGAAAGAGACAATAATAGAGTAATAAAAATAGGAAAATATAACATAGAGGAAGTAAAAAGTTATAAATACTAAGGGACAATAATTATAAATAGGAAGAACAGCAGAAATGGGAAGATAGAACAGAATATACAGTCGGGTTATAAAAAATACTACGGACATAAAACGATAATGAATAGCAAAAAGATAAGTAAGAAGTCGAAATTAGGGGTATACAGACAGGTGATAACACACAAAAAAAGATGAAGAGACACTGAAGGTCTTCAACAGGAAAATAATAAGAAAGATATCTGAAGAAAAAAAATTAAACAAGGAACAATATGTAAGGCTAACAAATGGTGAGGTGGAAGAAATATTAGAAAACGAGAATATAGTCAAGAGTAATAAAATCTAAAAGAATAAGTTGGTATGGGCATATAAACTGGATGAGTGAGGAGAGAGCAGTAAAAAGGATGACAAAATGGAAACGACAGATTCGACCAAGGGGGAGACCTAAAGTACGATGGGAAGAGCAAGTAGAAGAAGATATAAAAAGAATGAAAATCACAAAATGGCGGGAGAAGATGAGGAATAGAAAAGTATGGGAAAATTTTTTGAAAGAAGCAACAAGACAACAACCTATAAAGACAGACAGGAAATAAAGTGAAGAAAACAGTAGTGAATATAGTGTGACGAACCCACAGCCAACACTAAAACAATCAAGAGCCCTTAGGGACGGCTCTAATTCCTATTATAGGCATGTACAGCCTTCTATATAAACAAGAAAAGGGATAGGCTCCAATGTGCAAACTATACGGGCATATAAAGTTCAGACGAGGCTGGTACCAAAAAACCAAAAACAAATTGAAACCGTACTCTCAGCAAATACTTGGTGATTATCAAAGGGGTTATTGGCAGAATCGAGGCATAACAGATCAAATCTCCATGTCCATGATTAAACAGATAATGAAGAAGTCATGTGAAAGAAGGGAACATATGATATTTATAGACTAAAAGCACCTAATAGAATACATAAAGCTGGATACAACCTCCACTTCCGGTTAGCAGAGTGTAACGGACCAAATCGTGCCACCTGTACATATAAATTTTTTATTATATACTGCTAGCAATGAAGCTTAACCGTATTCCTTATATGACCCAGTATGTAGTAAGTGGTTACACATTTGTAAGTGTATTGGACGTGCGTGGGTGGAATTTGTGAATCTGCAAGCCTGCTAAATTATAAATAGAAAAAGCCCATAATGCGCGGGGCGCCAGACCACTGAGACAGCTTCACCTAGTTTATTTGTGCACGGAATTCACATACATTTCGTGCTATCGGATTTTGAATTTACGTCGACAGTTGAACATTAGCACACTATTTAAGATGCTTTCATGCATTTTTATATGAATATTGTGTAGCCTTACATGTATTTTTATGTAATAACGCGAGTAGAAACAGCTTTCGCCCGTAGATATATAAAATATTGTTGACAGCTTCACTGTATGTTTGGACGTAGTTCATTCTTGTCGTTTTATGTACATGTATTCTCTGGTATGTGTGTTTTTCTTACAGATTATATATCTTTTTATGTAAACTGTTGGGTTGTTATTACTGGCAATGTTTGCATGCATAATTTCAGCATTCCAGGTGACGAGCAAATCCAGAACAATATTAGCTTTCCCTTAGCCGCACTGACGATGTTAATAGAGTCTTATATCTCTAGACTGATTAAGCTAACGAACCCAGGACAATATAAATTAATAGTACAGTAGAGTATAGGGCTAAGTAGAAGTACCATTACAATATGGCCCCCACCGTAAGGGCAGTTTAAAAGTGCCATTACAAAAGAACTGAAGCAGAGTGACCCCCTGTCAAAGGTGCTACTCAACCTAGTGTTAAAGCTGCAAAATAAATAAAAATGGATCAATATTTAGCTATTTCCATCAGGGTATCGCTTATATGGATGACGTGGTGTTCATATGCAGAATGAGGTAGAAGCGAAAAAGTTTAGTGCAGAAGTTAGCCGAAGTATCTAGCAAGTATGGCCTTCGAATTAATGAGGGTAAAACAAAATACATGGAATAATAAAATGCTCCAATGGCACAGAACAAATCTTCGAAAAAGTGAGCCACTTTGTATACGTTGGAAGCAAGTTGAGCAAGAGTAGTACTATTAAGGAACAGGTGGATTTACATAGAGTGCTAAGAGCTAACAGTATGTCGAACAAGAATAAATAATATACCACTCATTCCAAATCCAATACAAAATATGTGAAAAGGCAAGAGAGAAGGTGAAAGGTGATAGGATAAAAATTGGGTAAAAAAGCTAGTTTTTTACGAACGGCTTAGTGTCAAAACAGGGCCCAAGAGAAGGAGTCCCGTACAACCAATGATAGAAAAGAGAGTAACAGAAAATGAAATAAAACCAGTTTGAGGTGCTCAATTGACAGAATTTCACAGCAGCGACGAATACCAGTGGAGATGTCTATCTGAGCAAGCTGACAGAAGGCAAAACGTCTGCCACAGTATTAGAAAAGCTACTTCATCTTCCCATTGCAAGATCACGTTGCCAGACATATTCATCTTGACTATTTTTCGTTACTGAAATAAGTACCCTCAACGAATCGTGCTGTACAAATTATCAAAATCATAGAATCAAAGTTTGACAAAAAACAAACAATCGTCGCAAATGGAAGGAATTTGCTTTAAAATTATCTACCGTCCACAATATTCTCCTGACTTGGCCCTTTCGGATTATTACCTATTCCCACAACTCAAGAAAGCTGTAAAAAGACAAAGATGTATGTCAAACGACGTGGTAATCAGATAAAAACAAATTTTTCCAAAGGGTTAAGCTCTCCGTACACTGACCCGACGCGACTGCGATGCGATTACGACGCAACTACGACATACATACGATGCGATCGCGACGGCAACTCGTGTTGTGCACATCAAAGCAACTATTGTTCTCAGTCTGACGCAACATGTTCTCGAGTGACGATGACGATGTGGTTGCGGCTTACTGGTACATACACAATAAGAGCAGGAAACAGAAAAGGAAATGTTGGGTACATCCTTATATCAAGAATAATAAAGAGTGCAATACTTTTATGGCAGCGAGAGAGCTCTCCCGACATGAGCAAAGATTCCAGTCATTCTACCGAATGTCAAAAGATAGCTTTAAGGTGTTAGTAGAGAAAGTTAAGCCGTTGATTGAAAGGCGCGATACTAATTTCAGAAGATGTGTAAGTGTGGAAGAACGCATATTAATAACATTAAGATAAGTAGTATTAACACCACAATTTTATTTTATTTATTATTATAACAAATTATTCATAGGTTCAAAGTTATACATATACAATACAAAAATAACTCATTTATTTCAAAACTAGATAGTAGTTAATTTATGTCAGTGAATTCAATGTTGAAAGGAGAAGACGGTTGAGATGATGGAATACTTCAAGTCGGCGGGTATAGAACCGTGTAGTTAGCAGACGAAGAATTACTGGTATTGGAAAATAGAGTTGGCGCAATCACGATTTTATCAATAAGCTGAAATACTTTTCGCTTAAACTGGCGCATTTGGGGTTCTATAAAATCATTGACTTCTGGTAACAAGCTGAGAAGAAACATTTTTCGAGCGTCAGTCTCAGTTTCCATGTTTGACTTTACCGGATTTGTCCGAGATTTTACAAAACCCATAAACGACTTGTCAATCTCTGATATGCTCTGCTTTCGCTTTTTTCCTATTTTTGCTTTATATCTATTGACTTCACTGCTTGTATCTGCTTCAGAATGGGCTTTACTGTGCTGTGGTAGAGCGTCTTGATCGTGTTCTGTCATATCATTATTTTCCTCAATTTCTTCATCCTGTGATGGTACATCAGGGTCATGCTCAGTAGGTGGAGGAGATGCTATATTTCCTGGGTCATCCACTTTAGTTGCCGTTTTGACAAACGGTAATATAAACTGCAGCAGTTCATTTAAGTAATACGGTTTTTTGCTTTTTTCGCCGGTACGACCAGGTTTCAGTCGCCTGACAAATACTGTTCGAACGTTTTTCCACCGTTCCTTGCATTCACTCACTAAAACAAACGTTCTTAGTAATAACTAATATATTAGAGGCAGTGACACAGGAGAAAGCGCTGAGAGACAGACTTAAAAAGCTACTTTTATATTTAAAATGTAAAATTGCTCAAGACATGAGATATTCCCCCGACCCTCTCATCCTTCACGTCTCTTCTACTTTGTTGCAGGTACCTGGCAACCGGATGTACGTTTACAGCACTCTCATTTTACTTTTCCCGTGGTGAAAGTACCATTGGGAACATTGTAGCGGATACCACTAATGCTATATGGACATGCCTGCAGCCAGACTATATGCCGTTGCCAGATACTAAGCAATGGAAATCTATTGCAAACAGATTTTATAAGCTTTGGAACCTTCCACATTGTGTAGGAGCCATTGACGGTAAACATATACGAATACAAAAACTTCCAAACTCAAGATCTACCAACTTTAATTACAAATCTTATCGTTCGATAGTACTAATGGCATGTGCTGATGCAGATGGTAATTTTGTTATGATTGAAGTTGGCTATGCCGGAAGAAATAGTGACGGTGGAGTTTTTCGTGCTTCAAGAATAGGGAGCTGGTTAGAAGGGGATGGTTTAAATTTACCTGAAAGCAGTGTTCTGCCACACGATGCAGTCGAAAACCACTTCCCGTATTTTTTTGTGGGAGACGAAGCTTTTCCACTAAAGCCTTATCTTATGAGACCGTATCCTAAAAGAATCCTAGATAATAAGAAACGGGTATTTAACTATCGATTAAGTAGAGGACGGAAATGTGTGGAATGCTCTTTCGGAATGATGACGCAGAAGTTTCAGGTATTAATGACACCCATTCGCTGTACGAATGAAAATACTATTAACAGTATTATTCGATGTGTGTGCGTTCTTCATAACTTCATTCGTAAAAGAAAAGGACGCATTTATACGCCAAATTTTGATATCAGTGAAAGAGAGAGCAACAGTGGGAATGTAAATCCAAATACTGACAAAGAATTTCAAAATGTTGACTTGAGAGGAAGGCTATCAGAGCAATTATTAAGAGAATATCTGTCTACTTATTTCCTTAAACCAGAAACAGCCTTACCATGGCAATGGAAATATTGCGTCAATGCATGAAGATTAATAATTTATTATTCAATAGAATGAAGTTCATCTACACAAAATAAATAAAAGTACATAAACTTGGTCTATGAGAAAAATTCCGATAAGAGGAATTAAGATGAGTATCTTTAAAATCCGGTGAAATCACTGTTTCATCGAAATTGTTTATTGCATTATGCTTCTTAAAAGTAACATAAGGTGAAGCATAATTGAAGCTAAAATAGCCTGTAACAATTACTTGTTCAAAGCATCCACCAGTTGTAAGGTACTTATCCTAATTGCTCTCCGGAATTTTTTGCTTGGACACAGTTTACCTACCTACTGCTAGTAATTCACAACCTCATTTTTAAATCTATTGCTCAATATCTGTTTGTATTTAATAACAAAATAGTTAAAATGTAAAGATGCCTGTAATATACTTATTACTAACGTGTCTCTGTTACTTCATCTGATACCCTTTGCCAAGCTTGCTCTACAATGTCTCTTCTCGCATATGCCGCTAGCTTATAATTGTACAGGCAAGGGTATTTTTCAACGGCTTGTACCAATTTGACATTCTTTGCGGGATTATCATGCATTTTACAAAGCAACTTTAAACACGACTAATCGCCTCACGATTGACATTGACAGTCGCGAGCAACTACTTTTTTGCAAGTTGCATCGCGTTCGCATCGCAGTTGCCTCAGTGTGCAGTGAAGCACATAAACCCATAGAGCAATCGCCCCGCGATAATCGCTGATGAGTTTCTTGTCAGTTGCGTCGTGATCGCGTCGTTTCAGTGAGTGAACAGCCTTAAAGTTACTTTATGAGTTGCCTGCATTGAATTGAAGGGTAGTTATTTTGAATAGAATTATATTACTTTCCTCGAACAATACTCATTCATTAGCTTGTAAAATACTGAAATTTCTGAACAGCCTATGCTATACGGATCCAAAGCGTTTCTGCACACGTGATCTTAGGCAACAGATTTACTTACTGTGTTTTTTCTAATCACAACAATAAATATTAAATTTACAGTTGTTTGTAAACATCAAGTGCATTAAGAGCAAGCACCAAGAACTCAGATATTAGTCATTCAATTATGCACATTTTGTATCGTTTAATATTTAACAGAAATATTCTTTACTTTAAAAATCTAAAATCAATAACTAGTAATTAATAACTGACCTTTAACAGTAAACCTCCTAGAGAAATAACCATAAGTCTTATTGACGTCTGGAGCAACCGAATTGTTGTTAATGCAAACAAACGGAAAGGAGCCATTGTACGGCACCAAAGTCCCGTTTACATACACCATTATCCCCGTACTATTACTTTCATCGCCAACAGCACGCCTCACTCTATTTTGGTTAACATGTATCGAACTATGTGCTAAGTCCGTTGATTTCGGTGTTGTAACAGGTCCTACAGTACTGGATGGCTTTTTAGTACTACTTTTGGTAGGGGCTGGCGTTGGTGCAGCTGTAGTTGTAACGTTAGCCTTCTTAGTTGTGGTTGTTGGTGCAACCGTTGTGCTTGGAGCTGGCGTCGTGATTGGATCATAACTAGCGACCACTAGTGCTTCCACTTTATGCCGTTTGTTAATATCGGGGTACTTATGTGTAAACCTATAATCACTTGTAATTCCGTAATATATACAGTCGACAAACCAGTAGGTTAATACACTAGTTGCAGACGAGTTTAAATATTCAGCATCTGAGGCATTCAACACAATTTCATGAGTAATCGTTTCGGCGTTAGAGACGTATTTGCCATCCACAACCTTATTCTTTTGTGTCAGTTGCATCTTCCCATTTAGGTGTTCTGTAAACCACTCTTTTATTGCTCGTTCTTATTCGACTAACGGGATTACTAACCTGTGAGTTCAAATCTTAAACGCTGCGATGTAATTGGGTAATAGATGAGAAATGATTTATAAACTGTAATCTGAACTTCATAAGGGCCTGGAGGGAAGTAATCGTTAGCTGGGTACGTCACATTCCATGTATCTATCCCGGACTTAGACTCATGCTAAAAAAAAAAGCAAAAAGTAAAATTGCGTTTTCGTTTTAGCAAAACACTTACGCTTGATACGTGTCTAACAATACTATTATCTTCCCATTCGTATTTGAAAGAGCCCGTTGCTGGATTTCCATCATCGTACAGTGTCGCCACGAAATGAATCGTTCCCCCTCGAACTGTTGGACTATCGCTCGTCAAATTGACGAAATAATCGCTAGCAACTAGTGGAAAAGATAATGATTCACCAATTCTCATGGAAAGTTTAATTTTCCACAGAAACTTACCTAGATTTACGTTAAATATTATTAATAGACCGACATTTAAAGACGTGTACATCGTGCTAAGAAATAAAGTAATCTACGTTTTCAACAAAAATTCCATTTGCACATCTAAACTTTACATAAACTATCAGCTGTAAAAATCACAATAACAAATTTGACACTTAAACCTGAACGTCAGTCAGAATGCAGCAAAAGTCCTACAGTTATTTTAACATCTCGTCAAATGTTCTACAGTGCAGTGTGCCAACAATCAAAACCGCCTGCTTTTTGTTGAATTATTGATGAATTCAAACACCCATAACAAGCAAAAGCTCTGTCTATATTGCAAACTACATAAATTTTTAATCCGGATTCATTGTAATATTTGTTTCTCTTTAATTTTATTATTTTCTATTATTTTAACATTTTATCTTTACCAATTATACTTATCAATAGAGCGCGGATTCTAGGGCAATTGCCTAATTGTCATTTTTTTAGGTCCATGAATGGGACTACGACAGAAATTTATTTCATACAAAAACAAGTTTTTTAATGCATATGTATTAAAGCCTAAATGCCTAAAATGTGAAATAAACGCCTAAGCAACTTTTTATACTGCTTAAAATAGGCTTTGGCTGTTTTTCGAATTTTAGTGGTTCAGAAACCTTGGCCACTTTCGTGAGAGTGCTTTTTGTTTGAGCGATGTGACTTCTTTTTATCTCAAAGCCCTGTCCAAGCATGAAGAATTTTTGTAACAAAGTCCATGAACGTGAGCTTTTAAGTATTTTTTGTTAGAATACGTTTATGAACGGTTTGGGGTGAATCTTTACAAGAGTTTCTACATGACCACAACGCCCGAGCGAAGTTTCTGAACGAACCCTATCGTTATTTGTCAATAATCCCGACATTACCGATCCACCAATCCTGCCGTACGCACTGTATTGGTAAAACCAGTGAACTCAATAGAGTTCACTGGGTAAAACCGGCGCCGCAGAACACTTTTTGCCTTAACCGCTAGAAGACGCCGCAATACACCTGCTTTGTCTAATAAAAAAGGATAGAACGTTTTTAAACGAATTCATAACCATGTGACCATAGTTCCTAACGTCCGGGAAACCTCGAACTACACAAAGACGCTTTCTTTATCTATGCCACCAATCTAAAACCTAACCTCAAATCTGCACAATCCCGAATCTCGCAGCCCGCTTTTTTTGTTTTGGGTTGAGCATTGTCTCGGAGATGTGCTTTGCTTTTCTTGCTGCCAACATACTTTTCAATAAGTTAAAAACGATCATTTAAAAGACTTCCTGGAAAAAAACGCTAAGAAAAAAATGTCCGATGAATCAACATTAAGAAAGAATTATATTCCCAAATGCTACACTAACGTAGGTATTTTAACTCGTGCATTCTATAAAATTACTAACTAAGGTTTCCAAATATTTCTATAGATCCTAGAAAACACCCGAAAGTCGTTTTCAGTTCAGAAAATCAAAACATTATTCTTTGCCTAATTTAGGCCATGCAGCATAAATTGCTTGCTTTAAGTGTTTAGTGCCTGGCATTTTTGGGGCCTGAATAAGGAGCCGATTTTAACTTTTTTAACTGCCTAAAATCGGCGCCCTACTTATCAAGTATTTATTATACAGCTAATAAAACTATTAAAAACTTTATTTGGTCAAAAATATATTCTAACTTATAATTTCTTACTTAAGCATTTATAATTTTATCAGAATTTTAGCCCAATCATAGGTAAAAACAACACCGGTACCTAAAAAATGGTCGTTTTTTCGAAATTTTTTGGCCTCCTGATGTCAAATAGTGCAACGCAGTAAAACCAAAGTCTGGTATTACTGTTTCAAAGCTTCATAAAACATCGCCTTATTTTTTTTTAAATCCACCCCTTACTTTCGCCGCTATGTATGGAACATACATATAGGCACATTAACTGAAATGAATTTTCGCCCGTCAGTCGTCTGGGAAGCCCTCACTTCACTCGGACAATTGTGTTAAAAAAAGCGAAAGGAAAAACAAAACAGATAGAAAACACTACTGAAAAGTATAATGAAATGTGGGAAATTATCGACAAAATAAAAAAGAATAACTGCTGTAGAAATGGCCTTTCTCAGACGGAGCTGTCGAACATCCAGATTGGAACATGTGAGGAATGACAACATTCGAAACCAGATGGTAATGGCAGATACGGCATTAAAAAGAATTGAAATCAAAAGATTGATTTGGTATGGTCATATGAGGAGAATATCATCAGAAAGATGGCCAAACAAAATGTGGGGATGGTTGTTAACAGAAAGAAGGCAGAGAAGTCGCCCATGTAAAACTTGAAAAGTGGGCGTAATGGAGGTCATGGAAAAATGGCATTTGGCTTATGCAGATAACACAAAAACACCCAATATACAAAACCCGGTGCAGTAAACTTAAGACTAATTTCAACTAATTATTTCGCTCTGAAACAAACTACGGAAAGATTTACTTCAAATACGCAAGCCACAGCCAAGAGGGCATTCGAATTCCCTGAAGGGGTTGAATACATAAACTTAGACCGTGACACTTCGAACATAAACCGAAATCTAAACATACAAGCACTTCAAAAAGGACGGTAGATTGGCGATACGAAACACAAAGTGTTTACACCATGCAAAAGTTACTCAAATACTATAATCGAGCGGAAATGCAGAATTCGTTACGAAACCTTAAGCAATGGGGAAAGGGCAGTATCCAGCAGTTTGCCTACCAGTTGTATGATACCGTAAAACAATCGAGAAGAAGACATCATAGCCAGGTCAGCAAGAGATGATCGCCAGTGACGATAGGACACTTGCGGCGGAGAATGCCACACATAGCATCTGGCGGAGGTGGAATGTAGTCAACTAGATGAATGGACTTTGCAACGTGTGGTATTCTGATCCAATACAAAATCTATATTTGGGGCCGGTGGTAAAACAACATACGGTAGAAAAATCACAACAGCGTTATAACCTGCAGCAATTCTTATCCCGACACATTTTTTGTGCAGAGCGCAACAGAAAATATAAATCCTCAAGGCATGTCCACACGTTTGCTGTCTTGACAGAAGCTATTTAGCTGCACGTCAAATCACGCTCACAATCGCATCTTAGCTTATACGTTTAACTGCGAGGACTGATAGTTCGCGATGCGTAGAGATGGGCAATTACAAAAAAGTGTAGTAAAAGTTCTTTATTAATAGAAATAACAAATTAATTATGTTGAGGGTGGCGAACTAGTGAAATATAAAATTATCGCATTTACCTTAAATTGTATCTGTCACTCTCCGTCACTAGCTGTCAAATTGGAGCTTCCTTTATTTGTAAAAGAAAAATTGTGGCGCCTAAGTTCACCAACGCAAAACTCATGGAAATAGTATTAAATTATGGGGAAGTATATCAAAATTCAGTAACTGCAACTCGGCTTTATGCACAAAAGTTTCCTCAAAGATATCATCCGGGTTGAGAAACTTTTCTAAGTGTTGTCCATTCGTACGTGTGGTGCAGCATGGATTCGACACGCTCAGGTCGAAAACAAAGGAAAACACTTTGAATAATTATTATGATACTCCAGTTTAAGTTACATAATTAATTTGTTATCTCACTTAATAAAATACTTTTACTACACTTTTTTTTAAATTACTCATCACTACATATTACGAACTATCATCCCTTGCAATTATGCGTATAAGTCAAGAATCACCCACTATGCTTTAACCATATTGCGATTATTACTACTTCTAACAGACTAATTTTTTCAAAAAAATGTGTGAATGTTAAACGATCTTAAAAAAGATTTGAAATCAAATTCGACCTACCTTGATCATTAGGGTAAGTTTAGAAGAAAACGTATTTTTATCATAATAGGGTGAAATGCACAGTTGGAAATAATCCAAATAGGTAGCTTAAGTCGCTTTAGGATACAAACCACAAAATTCCAAATCGTTATGCTCAAGAATATATAAGATATTTCGGTGTATTCATTTCAAGTGAAGCACACTGTGTGTATGTAGGTTTTCATAGGGTTTTATGTTTGTCTCGGTAAGTATTCCATATTTAGGAATTTAGTTAGTTCAATAAGATATAACCGGATTGTGGAAAACAATAACAATCCTTTTATTTTCATTAAAACATAGGTACAAATTACAAACATATACAAAACGTCTATATGTATACAATACAAATACGAACAGCGAATTACGTAGAAACGAATACCGGAATCTAATTTAGTAATTAGAGGCCAGAATCACACAAGACGAATGGAGAAGCAATGATCTCGAATCCCAGAGTGTCTCTGTTTATATAGGTCGCTTGTGCAAGGTGAAAGAATTCTCTGTTAACTAAATGCAATGGGTTTTGTCCCGCCGGGCACAGGCTGTGGGTTGAAATCTTCACTTTCTCCTAAGAAAATATAATTCCCTGCTCGAAAAACTAATTGTACAAGGAAAGGTCAAGGGTAGAAGACCTAGGGGCAGATCGCCATCAAGATGGCTAGATCAAGTAAAAGAGATCACCGGACATCCACTACAATCGAATCTTCGCATTGCGGAAGATCGACAACAATGGAAAAATACAATCAACAAATGTACATAGCCGTAATGTCACGATTCTTCAGACATGAAGATACGACGAAGGAGAGAGAGCTCGAGTTTATAGTCCTATTGTCCAGCAGGGTTGACTCTCACTTTCCTTTGGCCTATTGCTATTCGATTCGGAAGTCCATTCATTTATTACTCGCTGCAATTGCGTATATTCCATGACGCAAAAGGGGTAAATGGAGATCATGCTGTGATAATCCGGAATGCCTGCTGTTCACAAACTGTAGCGCGACGTTTGAAAGGTTCGTTACATTCATTACGTGACGACATTACTCAAATCTGGTGTTAAATAGTTTTCTTAACTTCAAGCACACAATTGATTTTCACACGTTCATTAGAACCGTCGCACCCCGAATTTTCACTTTTATTAGCGCCTTTCGTAAAGCAATACACGTAATTGACTTTGACACTCGCTGGTTTATGGGCTCCGATATAACATACATCAATCATATCTTTTCTAAGATGTCAAAATGTCCTCAATTAAACCCACCCTAAAAAGAAACAATAATTTAAAAGCAAAGTGTAAATCATTTAGAGCCGATTTCAAAATCAATTTTAAATCTAATTTTAACTAATGTTAGAATGTGCATGATGACATATGTAGCACATGTCACTTAGCACATTCTAATGTCACTTTAGTTAAATGAAGCTCTAAATTTGATTATGAAATCGGCCCTTATTCTATTTCCATTATTATAGTAATTAGTTTTACAGAACCTTCCTATCATTTCAAGAGGATTATACTGACGATGATATAAAATTAATTGAAGGACCTCATACTCATGTTCCTTCAAAATGTCGATTACGTAACGTCTGTTAGCGTCACGTCTAAATAGTTTTATTAACTCCCACAATTTTTGGAGTTTTTTGTCAAATTACGAATAATTTTGATATTATGCTTAACTAACGATTAAAAATTTTTCAATAACACCCTGTATCTTTTTAAGGGAGCATTTTGGTACTAAGGTGTATTAGGTTAATTGCTTTGTTTTCACCTAAAGAAGCATTGGTTACATTTTTTATTGCCAAACAAATCGTTGCAAGTATTTCCTAAATGTGTAATTCAAGAAAGTGCTTGATTTATTAGGTTTACTTGAAGTATTCTGATTATTTTCTTCTCTTTGTTTTAATAATACTTGTTGATCGTCCAATTAAAAATGAAATTACAAATTAATTTGTAGCTAAGAGGAAATAATCATATTTACTACGGTGAAAGCCCCTACCTGGATTGTTATTTTGAATTATATTTAATAAGTCAAATTAGGCCAAATTTGTATCACACACAAATCTCAAATTTAATACTTTTGTACTGTGGTTTTACTTTGCCTGCCCATCAATTACGGCTAGTTAAAATGAAATGGAATATTTAATGCACAAGTAAAACTGGTTGAATGCCCTTCTTTCTATTTTATTTAATTGCAATATTTATTTACACTAGCTCTCGGCAAAACACAAGCTCTATTTTCAGGGTGGGATCAGAATTTAACTATCGCCATAAATGTTTGGTTATTTTACTTGGAGTAGCTCATTTAATTCACAATTTAGTACATTGACAGATGACACAAAATGTCGCCAGTTTAAACAGCGTATCTGAACGTTTAAACTCGTGAAAATACAGTGAAAAACGCGTCAGGTAAATTATTTGAATTTTCCCGCTTGGCAACTAATCAAAACGCATTCCCTTGTTTGTTATTTTAGAATGACGTCACCGCCGTTTGCCGGAAACAATGATCGGAAAACCCAGCTGAACGGCTGCCGATGTCCTCAGAGATGCGATTGGAGAATTTTTATCATTTTTCGTGGCGGAAACTTCCACAAACACTGTCACACTTACACGGAAATAGGCACAATAAAATGAAATACTTTTTATACGGTAATATGCTCGTTTATAAATATAAAAATGTTTTTAAATATGGTGCACAAATTCGACAAACTTCAAATAAAAATTAATTCAATTGTTCTCCCCCTTTTTCAACAAAATAGCATTAGGTTGCTAAGTTACTGTTTATTTTCTTATGTTAATGGAAAATTATTAATTCTGATAATGAAAAGTTACAAATGGAAGTAAATTTGAGTACATAATTAATATTTACAATTTTCTTAAATCTAAATTATTGCCTTTAACCTTATAATTAAAATTGTTCGATAGCGTTGCATACACAAACGTTATTTATTTATTATTGTCACTTATCTGCTCTGCACTATTGCACTTTATTTTTAAATACACTTATTTTTGAGTTCACCATTTTTGCGTCACTATCTTTTCTCCTCTGTTGCCTTCTTCTAGTATTGCTCTTTGCAATCTTCTATATTATATTATGCTTCATCTTGCTTTACCTTTCTGCTTTGCTCACTATTTTCACTATCCTTTGCTTTTACTTAACAACTACGCTCCTTTTAAAATGCAGCTAACAAACCTTTTGTGTCAAATAAATTTTATGTGGTCCGGCTTTACATGTGCACAAACCTTTCCTTTTAAATTATATTAATTTATTTACAAGCCAATTCAAACCCTTTGAAATATGCTTTGCCTTTGCGTGCCTTTTTAAGGCTAATTACTGTTTCTCGCATCTCATTATCAATACATTTAATATTTTATTTTTGTTTGCAATTATACAAAATATCCCAACTCTGTGCTGTATTGAATCGGTTAATTATTTTGCACTGCGAACAGAGCCAAGTTGTGGGCTTAATACCATCTCAATACAAGGTGTCCATTTAGTGCACCGGTCTTCGACTGCGCCTTCACTTTTTTTCCTATAAAAAGTTTGATTGATGTGATGCTAATGGGGTGTTCCAAAAAAGTTTGACTTGAAAGAATGCCCTGTATTTCTTTACGACTATTCAAGCCTCTACAGGTTCTACGTTCAACTTTAAATTTTCTTTTAAATTGCCTGCAGCATTTCCAACTTATGAAAGTTTTTAAGTTTTTTTATGATCAAGCTTTCATTTAAAACGTCACATTTTCCCAACTTTTGAATATTTCTTCCCTGAAAATTGAGGGGGGTCGTCATCTAGGATACAAACATGCTAAAGTTTCATAAGAACGGAATATTTTAATACATGGTATTCAAAATACTCGTTCAAATTTCAATATCATCAATCTTTATTTTCTCATTTTTTTTTTAAATTGAACACCCTATATTTTATTACAGGAATAAAGAAGAAAAAAGAGCCTTAAATCTCCTTTACTTTACCCTAACATATTATACTTTATTCCAAAGAGTGTGAGAAATTAAACATTTAATCAAAAATCACAATGAATGTGTACTATTTGGCGCATGTATTATAATAGTTCTGGTAAAAAAAAACGATTTGACGCTTAACCGGCTTTTGGTTAACCACGGTTGTCTCATAAATCGAACACCGGTAAACCGATTAACCGAAAACCTCGTTTTAAACCGGTTGACGAAACCATTTGGAAACCTTTTTATAAACAGGTTTAAAACCGATTTATAAGCAGATTTAAAAATCGATTTTTAAATTGATATAAAAGTTTGTTCTTAATAATAAAAATGCGACCACATAGCTTCCATATTTTATAAGTATAACCAATTTACATTTGTTAGAGAGGTTTATAAAATCGATTTTATCCGGTGTATAAACAGTTTTTTAAACTGAATAGTAAACCGATTTAGAAACCGTTTATAAGCAGGTTTACAAAGCTGTTTATGGCCCGGTTATATTCAGACTTTCGGTTAACCGGTTTTTGATTTATGAAAAACCCGTGGTCAACCGAGAGCAGATTAACCGTCGAACCGGTTTCTTACCGGCACTATTATAAACCACGCGTCAAATGGTATACGAAAAGAATATTATCGTAATTTTTTATTAAAAGCGTAATTTCTCATATACTCTTTGGAAAAAGTATAACATATTGAGGTCAAAATAAAGAAATTTTAAGGCTCTATATAAAATCAACATTGAAGATATTTAAATTTGAACCGGTATTTTGAACACCATGTATTAAAATATCCCGTTTCTATGAAACCTTAGTATTTTTGTATCCTAGATGACGACTTCCTCAATTTTCAGGAAAGAAATATTCAAAAGTGGAGAAAATGTGAGGTTTTAAATGAAAGCTTGATATCGACAAAAAATACTAAAAACGTTCATAATTTGCAAACGATATAAGAAATTTAAAAAAAGTTAGAGTTGAACGTAGAACTTGTAGAGGCTTAAATGGCCATACAGATATACAGAGTGTTCCATTTTAAAAATTAATGCCTTTTTGAGCCAAACTTGTTTGAGACACCCTGTATATGTCAAAATAATTTTAAAATGTGCCGCTTTCAACCCCATTATGATCGCATTAATCAAACTTTTTATCGGAAACTAACTGAAAGCGTAATCAAAGGTTGGCGCACTAAATGGACACACTGTATAATACCAAAAAATATTTCACATAAACTAGTTACAATTTCTTTCATCGTTGAATAATTTTTGGCTTTCTTTAAATGTTTGTGACACTTTTTCATGTATATTTTAGTTTCGCGAATTGAAAATTTTAATTTTGTTTTAAATAATACATTTCTGATTTATCAGACAACAATTATGTATTTATATTTTGGAAATTATGTACATTATTCTGAATAGGGTAAAAGGAGATTGATTATGTGTGTATGTATGTAAACCATATTTAGACAACAACATTTTCAATTAGATAAAACCTAAATAGAATATATGCACACAGATTATTTTGATTTAGATAATTCCATAAACAATGACATCGAAATTGTGATTATTTGACTTTAACAAAACAAAACTAAAAACACTCATAAACACAAGTTGCTACTTTTGACATCTTGTATATAGCATATTCAGTTATTCTGTAGAATATAGTACATACACATATAAAATAAACAATTGTTCTATATATAGTATAAGAAGACTAGACACAATTCTTCGTTGTTTATATTAGATTATAATCATAGTCAGATAATATGCTTACATTATTTTGCACAACAGAAAAATGGGTACCTAACTGAAACAATACTGGTTAAGCAGACACGTATTTCTTTGTTTTATAAAGAAGCACCATTAGTATAAGAACTAAAGCACTCATCAGTAACAATTGAAGTAAAAATAGACTACATTTGTTTGAAATGATTAACACAATATACATATGATTGGGTCATATTATTATTAAAACCAATTCATTAACGTTATAAATCTATAACCTTTTTTACTTGTTCTGGAAATTGTAATCTTTGCCGTTTATTATATTAATGCAGTCAAATTCAATGGAATTTACTAATAAATGAGTACAATAGTAGGAAACCCATTGTAATAACTTCATTGTGTATTCTCTTTCTTATTGCTCGATTGATTCTAATAGCAAATGCAACTCTTTGATCATTTTTTACCGTAGGTAACAACATAATAACCATTTATTAAATTTAAATTATTGGTAGTTAAATCATCCTTATTATTTCAGTTCCTCTTTATGGCCACTCACGGCTTAAATTTTCTTCCAGTTGAAATGATAATTCTAACTTAGTCAGGATGAAGCAGATTTTACTTTTCGTTATCATTCTAATAGTGGAAGCTAATTGTTTACTAAATTTTAATAGCACTATTAGCTTCATATCAAACGTTTTGGTGCAGAAAAACATTAAATTTGCTGCATTTTACACATGTTTTCGAGGACAAGGTAAATTAAAACTGCACACCCTCTAGTTTGTTTCGTTTTTCATAAGATTTAAAAATTTCACTTTTTCAGATAGCATAACAATACATAAAGCTCTTAGTGAGCTCGATGTCCGTTCAATTTTTATTAATCCACAGACAGCTAGAGGACGAGATTATGAATCCTTTACACAACAACTAAATTTAGGTATAATTTTAGACCTTTCTTGTGAGGGATATGACACAGTTTTGAATCTGGTAAGATCTTTTTTTAATAAAATTAGAATAAAAATTTGAGGAAACCCAAATTACTTTGTGTAAAACATTTTTGAATTATTTAAAACAAAATAATATACGATATCATACGGATTTGTAACTATTAACTAATACTTAAGTACCTATATTGAAAATAATAATCGACGAGCTTGTTTTTTATAGTCTAAAGTGGATATTATGTATGGAAACTTTATATTTTCAAATGCCCAACTAAAAGTGTAATTTAATCATTCAAAATTAAATAATACATATTACTTTTCAAAACATATATTTTCCTAGCATTTGCATAATCATTTGCTTTGATATCTTTAGTACCAAGCTCTTTGATTTGTGTTTTAAATTGTAGCACATTTACAAAATTAAGACACTAACGATAAAAAGTACCTACACCAAGTTGTTAGTACAAGGGAATCCCCGTTTACGATCTGTAACAACCTTAAAGGCTGCTCAATAGCTCAGGAGTAGGGATGTTCCGAATATACAAAAATTCGTATTCGCGAATACGAATACCGAATACAAATACTCTTATGAATATTCGCGAATACGAATACGAATACGAATACATGACCTTGAGTGAATAATATCAACATCGAGTGAATAATATCAACATCAACATCGTTTTTGTAGGCGCTGCAAATTTTAGAAATAGTATGGAAAATAGTTTTGTCTTTTATTTAATGTTATAGAATGGTTAATATTTAAAAAAAAATGTTTTATTTAATGTATGAATACCTGTTTTATATTTTTATTAAAATTCTTATCTATATTTCTATAATTTTAATGTCAAATACTCGTATAATATTCGTGTTAATTTTGGCGAATACGATTACGAATACAAATATTGAAAATATAGCGAATACTCGCGAATACGAATACGAATACGAGTATTCGGAACATCCCTACTCAGGAGAATGGAGGGGTCGTAGATTGAAATAAGAGGGGGCTCGCTTGCGATATTCACTTATAATACCATGAGCAAAGACTATCATTGCCATCAGTAGTCAACGCTATGTCGAATATTTTTGCGGTGATATCATAAATGTCCATTGCGGTTCGATACGATTAGGATGAGTGCAACAGCACGAATCCTAATCCCAAGCACAATGGACATGACACCGCCTTAAAAATAATCTACGTAACTTTGACTAAGAATGGTATTCGAATAAACCAAACTATTTTTTCAAATTAGCTTTCGGTAAAACTCCTCGGTGAAAGAATACTACAGGAGAAAGCAATGTTGATACACTAGTGCAGAGCGCTGAGCACTCCAAAACGTATTTTACAACATGCAGCTTAGTCGCTAAAACGCCTACCACAACTGACAATAATTTACACGTGCAACTCTCATTCTAGTGGGTTTTAAATTCGCGGTAAATTACACATGCAACATTAAATAATAAAATCATAAACTAGACTTAGTTGAAATGCAATTCAATCAGCGGCGAAATGCTAAAACCAAGAGAAGTCACAAAATGTTGGCCGGGCTGACCGCCAAAATTGAACGATGAAGGCAGGCTCGCAATTGATGCCCGTGTCTGAGAACGAAAGCAAAAATAACAGCTCTCAGAATAGCCACAGCGAAACTAGCGTCAATACTACACACGATGTGGGTGATTTCTTTCTACAGGACTGTGTTAGAAGAATGGACAACGGTAGTTCAAAGATTTTCTACGAGAAATCAACGTAAATCCACATGCAATGTACGGAAGGTTTCTTCAGGAATACGTCGATATGTGGGTATGACTGTAATACAAGGCGATAATGGTTCCTTTAAATCCGATCAGAGATCGCTATGAAATTTTCATGATACGATACGAGATTCTAAATTTCAAAATATAGTTCTGGTTCTTATCCCATAATAATTTTATAATAAATAATATTACCGCGGTGGAAATTCAAGACAAGGACAAAAACTGTAACAAATTAATGAATATATGTTGTAGGTTGTATAATTTCAGCAGTCATGATTTTAAAAAGCTTGATTTTATTGTTATAGAGAAATACATTTCATGATCTGCTACCTTTCAACAAAAGAGTGGTTGTGTAAGTCACATATAATTTGTGTATTTCATATTCCAGTATAGCCAGAAATGTTCTTCAAGTCACGAGAAACGTTTCATCTTAAAAAAAATGAGTTTATTGTTTAGAAATTAGAAATTTCATTAAATATTAACTAATCATACTGCTAGCAATTTGTAGCAAAATTACAGCATAATTTGTTATTTACATTTTTTTAAATTTCACAAATATCTAATATGGACCTTACAATGGAAACTAGTTGTTTTCAGGACCATAACTTATGACAACATTTGTGTGAGCATCAGCTGGAATTTCTTACGACATTGGAATTTTTGCGTTATGATTGATTGTTACTTTTTGTATTTAAATTTGTCATTTAGCCGTGCTCAGTAGTAGTGTAGCTAGGGGCGTTCTGGGACACATTTGACCTTGAACTTTTTTCAAGGTCACGGGCCTAGCCGAGGTCAAGGTCACAGGCCTAGTCGGGGTCATTGACCTCGGCCACTTCCGAGATTTTTTTCTAGGTCACGGATCTAGTCTAGGTCAAGGTCGGAGTCATTGGCCTAGTCGGGGTCATTGACCTCGGCCACTTCCGGGAATTTTTTATGTTAAAAGTGTAGTTTTTGAAATTTTCCCACGCTCGAGCATCTGGGATGCAGACATGTTCATTCTTGCAGGATGTTATCAGTAGAACACTCAGGCTCGACCGGATGTGAGTCATCGTCTATTCTTGCAGGATGTTATTGAACAATGGCATCCCTTGTTTTAAAATCAGCACGAAATTCGAGAACAATGAAGCTATTGTTGTCTGGAGATTAAAATGTGCAAAGCTGGTAAAAATAGAACAATGACATCCATTGTTTGAGAAATCTGCACGACATTGGACAATGAAGCCATTGTTGTCTGGAGATTAAAATGTGCAAAGCTGGTAAAAATTCAACAATGAAAGCCATTGTTTGAGAAATCTGCATGATAATTGAACAATGAAGTCTTTGTTGTCTGGAGGAATTTTTGCAGACCACCATTATCAGATAAACAAGCTTCAGACATGTCCAGACATGTTTGAGAAATGTGCAAAGCTGTTAAAAATTGAACAAAGGAACCCATTGTTTGAGGAAAATCTGCACAACAGCTAAATTGAATGCTGCCTTTGTTTGAATTTTTGCTGACGCAGGCCTCCATTATCAGCTGCGACGGTGAATAAATAGAGCGGCTCGGCTGTCTGCAATAGTTAGTATTACAACTGCACGCGCGCGAACATGTCTGCAACAGACAGCGTTACCGAATTAAGTTCGAACTCAATAAAAGCCATCAGAGACGCGATAGCGATTGTAAAATATAGTGATGAAGCTGAGACATTGATTAAACATGTAAATAAAACCATTTTAATTGTTAGTAGATTTATACGTAAGCATAGTTTTAAAAATGATAATCCATTCAGGCTAGAGGCAAATTTAAGTTTGTTAAAGGGGCAACGACAATTATTGCGAAATTTAAAAACAAAATTAGCAAAGAAGGGAGCGGGTGTAGGGAGTGGTCAGCAGCAGCAGCAGCAAAAGAACAAGTTGGTATGGGAAGATGTAGAATCTTGTTTTAACAGTAGAATAAGAACAGGTATGATTGTAAATTTAGGTTATAAGGAACCACAAGAATTTCTTGCAAAAGCATACAGAAGTTTCTCAATAAAAGTGAAACAAATTATAAAAGATAAGTTAATGCTTAAAGCTAACGTAATATTTAGTGCATATTTTATAAAACCTAGTAGTGGCGAGATAGATTTAAAAACTTTTGGTACTAAAAATGAAAAAATTGATTCTGGCACCAATTTAAAAGAGTGGTATGCTACTAATGTTGAGAATAAGTTGTTGACGAAATTAGAAGATTTTCAAGAACGCGATTCAGGTTGGAGTTTGCTTGAGATATTACATTTAAAAGTAAATTTAAATCATTACACTCCGTTAACAGTAGGTAAATATATTGAGTTACCTAAAGATATTAAAAATAAAAAGGCCGTCATTAACGTAAAAAATGATGATGAATATTGTTTTTTGTGGTCGGTAGTGTCAGCATTACGTTCTGCAAATGGAAATTCCTCTAGAACATCTTCATATCCACATTTCAGTAAAGTTTTAAAGTACTCGGGACTAGAATTTCCAATGAAATTAAAAGATATATCAAAATTTGAGACAATGAATGATTTACGTATAAATGTATATACGCTAGAAAGAAAAAACAAATTTGGTAAAAATTCAGTATTGCCCATCTATATTAGTAAAAATACTCAAATTAATAAAGATGCTATACATTTACTAATGATATCCAACGATGAGGGGCAGTTCCATTTCTGTTGGATAAGAAACTTATCGAGATTGGTTACAACTCAAATGCATAAGAAACACGCTCAAACTTTAGTATGCGATACATGCTTAAATCATTTCGTAACTAAAGAATCATATTTAAGACATATTACAAATTGTAATGGTGTAAATGAAACCAAAATTAAAATGCCCGAAGAAGGTACAACAATAGAATTTAAAGATTATAAATACCAGGAAAAAGTACCATTTTCAATATACGCGGACGTGGAGTGTGTTTTAGAAAAAGAACAGAACGTTGCAGGGGTTTATCAAAAACATGTTCCATTTAGTGTTGCCTATTATTTAAAATGTTCATATGACGATAGTTTATCTCGATTTAATATATATCGTGGTGCCGACTGTATGGAATGGTTTGTAAAAGAATTACAATCTATAGCATATCAAGTAAATAGTATACTGTCAAATATAGAGCCTATGGATATTAGCCAGCAGGAAAACGATTCATTTCAAAAATCGGTATGCTGTTACATTTGTAAACAACCTTTCACCGATAAAGACGTGCGTGTACGTGATCACAATCATCAGACAGGTGAGTATAGAGGTAGTGCTCATCAACACTGTAATCTTAACTATAAAGATGCACATTATATTCCCGTTCTCTTTCATAATCTCAGCGGTTATGACTCTCATTTTATTATAAAACCATTGGCAAAACTGATTATGGGAGATATTAAATTGTTGCCTATAAATAAGGAAAAATTTATATCTTTTACAAAACATGTGGATGGTACAAATATTGATTTCAGATTTTTAGACTCATTTCGGTTTATGGCTAGCAGTTTAGAACAATTGTCATTAAATTTACCGAACAATTTAAAAATCATTACACGTAAATTTTGCAAGAGCCAAGAAGAATTTGAATTACTATTACGTAAGGGTATCTTTCCATACGACTACCTAGACAATTTTGAAAAGTTGAATGATAAAAGTCTTCCTGACAAAACACAATTTTTTAGTCAGCTGCATGGAACAGCCATTTCAGATGAAAATTATGAACATGCACTGCGTGTTTGGAACACATTTAATATGCAAACTCTAGGTCAGTATGCTGATATGTACCTTACAGTTGATGTTCTACTCTTAGCTGACGTGTTTGAGAATTTTAGAGAGAATTGTATGAAAACGTATGGATTAGATGCTCTACATTTTTACACAGCACCAGGATTGGCATTTCAGGCAATGTTAAAAACTACTAAAGTTAAACTTGAGCTGCTGACAGATGTAGATCAACTGTTGTTCATAGAGAGGGGTATTAGAGGAGGGCTAGCACAGTGTTCGAATCGATACGCTAAAGCTAATAATCGATATATGGGTGAAAAATTCGTAGAAGCCGATCTTGAATCGTATATCCTATATTTAGATATTAATAACATGTACGGAGCCGGGATGTCTGAATATCTACCGTATGGAGGGTTTGAATGGGTAAATGATTTAGATATTCCTAAAATTGATCATTTAAATACTCCGGCAGATTCTGAAACAGGCTATATTTATGAAGTCGATTTAGAATATCCTCAAAATTTATTTGAACTTCACAAAGATTTGCCTCTATGCCCTGACCATTATACACCACCAACATCCAAACAATCAAAATTGACAACCACTTTATTTAAAAAAGAAAACTACGTAATACATTACCGCAATCTGCAGCAAGCTGTAAGTTTAGGGCTAAAAATTGTAAAAATTCACAGAATATTAAAATTTAAGCAATCAGCTTGGCTTAAACCATACATAGATTTAAATACAAAATTAAGACAAGCCGCCAAAAATAATTTTGAAAAGGATTTTTATAAACTTATGAATAATGCTGTATTTGGCAAAACTATGGAAAATGTTAGAAAATACAAAACAATAAAGTTAATTTCTAAATGGGAAGGTAGGTACGGAGCCAGTGCATACATATCAAAACCAAATTTTCACAGCTGTACTATTTTAGATAAAGACTTGGTACTTATAGAATTAAATCAGTTGGAAATAGTTTTTAATAAGCCAATATTCGTTGGATTTTCAATCCTAGATATTTCAAAAATTTTAATATACGATTTTCATTACAATTATATTAAACAGAAGATGGGTAATCAAGCAAAACTGCTGTACACAGACACTGATAGTCTCATATATCACTTTACCCTTCCAGATATATACGATTTTATACGGGAAGATATTCACAAATTTGATACAAGCGATTATCCTCCGAACAATCCATATAACCTTCCACAAGTTAATAAAAAAGTAATAGGTCTAATGAAAGACGAAATGAGTGGTAAAATAATTACTGAATTTGTTGGTCTACGTGCAAAATTGTATGCTTTCAAAACATTAGAGGATGCTGAAAATGGAGAATTTAAAATTTCAAAGAAAGCTAAAGGTATTACCAGAGCTGCTTTAAATAGAATTACATTTGAGGATTACAAAGACTGCCTGTTTAATAACGAAACAGTATTTTGCGATCAGAGAACAATTAGATCAAAAACCCACAACGTATTTTCTTTAAAACAAAGAAAAAAAGCTTTAGATCCACATGATGACAAAAGAATAGTAAACTGTATGTATACTGACACTTTGCCTTGGGGTTACTGCCCACCAACCACATTATAAACACCAGCTCTCTCTAAGATATCTCAGTCTGCAAAATGTTACCGTCAAATTCATATATACTGTGGTTGAACAAAGATTTGTATGTTAAAAATAGAGAAATCTATAATTTCCATTTACGTAATGCTATAGGACGTAACGACTTGCAAACTTTGAAGTATATATTGCACAAAATTGGTATTGCTATACCGAGCAAAACTCTTATTTGGGCTACGCACTTTAAAAGTGTTGAAACCGCTATCGTAAATGAAATGTTAAAAACTATGTTAGCTGCCTTTGATGTTATTAGAGAAATTATTAACGAAGTAAGAAGAGGAGAGTTGAAAATTAATACTGAAACAGATCTTAATTTAATCCTTTCAAAATTATCGTTACAGAGCATTACTTCCTACGAGCAGCATTTTCTTATTGAAACAATATCATCTGGCTCTCGAATCGAATTTGCAACTGACGAGCAACAGCAATATCCATATTTTCTTCATGATGCTGTCTTTGAGGCTGCTTATTATGCCCACAGCAAGTTTATAGAAGACGTGTTCGAATATTTAAATACTAACCATATAACTTATATATTTCAGCCTAGCGTTGTACGTCACCACACAGATATTTTTAAATGGCTTCAGGAAAATATCAGAAAAGCTGAAAATGGTGAAGCTGTTGGTTGGAGAAGCGGTCCATGTTCCGGTCCCTGGCCTTCAACAACACCTCAAGATTATATCGATACTTACACATTGTTAAGTTCTGTTTCCCTTATGTATAAATAATATGTATATTAATTGAATAAAGCATATATTTAAGTGTACATTTATTCTCCCTCTCCTTGTCAAGTTTTGCTTTTTTGCATATGAGATAAATACGGTGTATATATTAATGAAATAAAACACATATTAAAAATAAAATGTCTTTTATTTTAATCTTTAATAATTACATGTATAAGTTTATTACCTAACCTAATTTCTATCTTTATGGGATTTAAATCTAGAGGCAGTGTTGGTTCAGGAAGTGTAAAACTATATGTTGCTTGAAACGAAGGAGGTGGTGACGTGGGTTGTGGTGGTGGTGACACCTGTTCCAGTTCAGATTGCTGTAGTGGTGCGCACCCCTCAAAATTTTGTGTTGGGCTTACCCACCCCTGAATGTTGGCGCAATTTATACAGCTGCAGCCCTCCACCTTTGACCAGGAGTGTGGTTGTCCCATTGGAGGAGGTGGAGGAGGAGTATTTTCTTCAGTCTCACTCCAGAGTATAACCTCCTCCTCTTCCTGGCTCCACGACTCGTCAGCCCATGAGTCAAAACCCCAACTATGATTTGAGAAGCAGTCTTCGGTCATTGTTATCGTAAAACTAATATTTCTATGATTAGTATTCTTATATATATAATATTTTCCCCTACCTTACACCGGCTGCAGGAAGTGTTTGCGTAAGCTATAACAGGTCTGGACAAGTCTGAACATGTCTGGACAAGTTTGAACATGTCTGAACAAGTAGACAGCAGACTGCGATTAATGGTTTTGATTATACCACTTGTGCAAAATGTGAACATTTTGTATGGCACATTGAACCCGTGTACCAATATGATGAGAACAAAAATTAATATAATTATACAAGATCTTTAATTGTTTTATATTTGGGCAAGCTGGTAAATCGATAAATTTTACATTATCACTTTGTTCTTCGATCAGCATTTTTTTAAACCATCTTCTTTTATCTAACCCTTTGAGAAATATGGAATCACCGCTTTGTATGATCTCTCCTATGTACAGAGACAATTTTTCGTATGGTATTGTGTCATGCTGATTATTATTGCTCCATTCTAACCCGTGCAAATTAGTTGTAAGCCAAATCACTTGATCTTTTAGAGAATTTGAAAGGTGTTCGTACGGTATCGGTGGTTCTACTATCCGGTGGATTGTAACATTTGTATCACTATCATATACAGCTATTTCTTTGCAAATAAAGTTGCTATTTTTATATTGAAAGCCTTGAATATCTATAAATTTCATCGCTAATGTTGTCGAAAGAACAATCAATCTGCAACTAGTCGAACTAGTATCTAGCTAACTATTTTTATGTCACTGGTAAAAGGATTATATTTCACTTTTCGATCGAATAAAATCAATGCGTAAGCTGAAGTATTTTTCGGTATATCAGTATTGGTTTCGAATTCCAGTCGAATATCTACAGCACCGCCTTTTAATGACTCATTTTGTCTAGAACAATCTATTACGGCTAGCGGAGCTATACTTTTGAATTGTGCGGGCGTAAGAACAGGCTGATTGTCATGCTCATAGTAAGATGATTGAAAACCTGCAAACATTTCATACAATTGCGCATATCGATTGCTGGCAAATTCCAGATTTAAATTATCATAGGGATATCTTTCGGAATTGAGATAAAGTGTAATATTTCTTAAATCGCAAGAATCAAATTGGGCCATATTTTTAACAGTTTTATTTTTTCGGTCTGTTTGGAAGCCTACGATAATGTGACGCGGAGTTTCTACTTGATTAACATTTTTTATTGCCCAAGTGTGTCGTTTTGTCTGTTGTAATGCTGGATACTCGTGTAATTCCCAACTTCTAAAATTGATTTCCAACTGACTACTTTGCTCAATGTATTTTAGTAATTTTAAACGATTTACATCAGCTACCGAAATGTGCGGTACTCTCCAATAGACTTTTGTTAATTCTACTTTAAGTTTTTCATCGACCGTATTAATAACAGCATTTAAATCTTGATTGCTTCTAATAAGTACTAATTCTTGTCGAACGTTTAGTAAAATTTTTCTAAAGTCTTCAAAAACTCCCATCAACATTTCGCAGGGGACAAATATCTGAAAATTACCTTTTGAATCGACCAATCCGTCAATAGATGTTTTGGTAGGTGTCCAACCTGCATTCTCCAAGCGAATACTTTGGGTCGAATTATATGACACGTAGGCTTTCATAGTTGCAGTTATACCAACATTTCTTACACGATCAACCACTACACCATTAAGTTCATATCTAATTTCATCTAGTAGGTGAGATATGCCTAAATTTGTAAATGATCCCGTTGCAGTAGCTTTACTATCTGCATCCTTTAACAATTTACCTTCGAAACATATAACACTCTTGCACGGTAAAGTGTACACATCTTGATGTAAAATAGGTATTCGTATTTCATCGTTATTATTAAATGTTGTAGAAGAATAGGGCTGATGTGTATGTTTCTCCGCATAGACAATCGAGTTATCTTGAAAAGCTGTTTCAGTAACGTTTAGTATTTCAGAAGTCGTCATTTTTATTTGATGTAAAACAAGCGCTCTTAATATTACAGAATATTAAAATTTTTCGAATATTAACAGTAAAATTTAATTTAATAACAGTCCAGATGTTTTTTCTTTTTGATTTCCCCCTCGCCGTCACTTCTAGTAGCAGTTAGCTTCAAACCTAAAGATTTTAGAAACAGTTTATTGGCAGATGTTAATCTATCGACTGCAGGCAGCCTACTGATGTTCGAAACAAACTGATCATCCCTAATATATGTTTGTTGCGGCTGCTGCTGCTGCTGAGAGTTGTATCTAACCACCATTTTGTTTCTTGAGATGCAACCTTACCGTGATGGCTTCTCCGCAGAAATTGACCAATTTACCGTTTTGATCCAGTATTTGTATGACAATGTTATCAATAATTCTCGTATTGATTGGTAGATATATAACGTTAGAGGGATTTTCTACAATCTTAAATCCTGGCGGATCTGTAGGGAAAAATTGATGAACTCTGTGTACAGCATTGCTGTTGTGATAAGTACCAGTTACGATATTGCAATCAATACATATAGTATTAACTTTAAATATATCTACAGGATTATCGGAAATATATCTACCATAAGCTTTCAATTTCTTAGGTTTGAACCCTAATAACTGTCCAATACTATCTTTAGCAGTAAAATCGATTGCTAAGGACGATTTAATTTCACTCCTGAGCGTGTTATTATTAGGCTTAATATGTAGCACAGGTTCTGCTTGGTGCTGCACAATATTTTTTTTTCTAGTATATCATTAGCACTACCTGCTTGAGGGGAGGGCGACTTTGTTACACCTATACCCAGTTCATGTCTAATATATTGACTTATATCGGCAACTTCATATGAACCGTAAGGTATTTCAATTACAGCTTGTTTACCATCAATATCAGTATAATGAAATTTATTATTATTCGAATCAATATTAGGTATAGTATTATAAGCTTCAAAACTGATTAATCCTATAACGTATTCAGATTCCGGATCCAGATGTATGGATGGATACTGAGCTGTGAGAACAGATTCATTTCCAGATAAGGTAAACGTCCAGGACATGTTTAATAGTAGACGGCTTAACTAGAACTGAAACAAAACATCTAGAGACCTTTAATTTTAATTACATTCTCCTCCTTCTCTAAGAATCTTACTGGAAATAAAACAACTTTTATTAAACAATAGGTTTTATTTTTCCTTTTACATCCTTATTCAGTATACATTGCAATTGTTTATTTAAGATAGGTTCTAACAATAGAGACATTTTATCTATTCTATTCTTAAACCTCATCCTGTCGAGTGCACACAACTGCCAGTAATTGTATGGAAGTTCATCATCCTCCTCTTCTTCTTCTTTCTGGCGAATTTCAACAATCGGGTCAAAGTGAACCTGCTTGTTGATTTTACTTCTGGCGATCTTTGTCGTACAACACCAAGTCATGTTTAAACTGGGTTATTAACAAGTTCAGGTCTGGCTGCCGCTCGCTTAATTTCAAACAAGAAAGTTCCTTTGAAATATCTTTTAATTTACAATATATTTCAATATCTCTGTTCAATTTCTCCAGATTTTTAGTAAAGCGGTTGAACTGCATTCGATATTTATAGTATCGTTGCTGCTGCTTCATAATGCCAATGTGTACAATTCAGAATTCCCACACTATAAGTACATCCTCAGACGATGACGTCATCCCCCCCACATCTGCAAGTCTTGACAAGTCTGGACAGGTCTGGACAGGTTTTTCTCGCAGTAAACTGGTAGGAAGCTAACACATGGCATCGTGCAAAAATTGTAAACATAAATGCCCGCAATTTACAGAATCATAAGTTTGAAATGCCTGGTGATTATATTTAATAGGATGACAGCTGCCATTTTTGCCACTTGTCAAATATTTCACAATTTCTATTGGAGGTTTTAAGTCTCCAAAACTGTCAAAGTAAATTGCATCTTTCCCCCGTTTTATGTAAGCCACCCAATGTGTACCAAGATTGGTTTTATCATCCAAATTTACAATACCGCATTCTATATTTCGAACCTGTTTTGGTAAATCATCTCTCATAAAAATGCCGCGAAAGTTAGGAATTTTTAAACGTTTAGCGTATGATTGTAAATCGATATTTGACAAGGCTCGGTTTGGCAGCTGCATTACAAGTTTTTTGTCGTGAACAATCCGTATCCTTTTTTATAAGGTTTTAGATATAAGCCTTTACCTAAAGCTATTGCCTCCATCGTTTTATTATGTCTTTCAGACTCTGCTAATTGTTTTTTTGCCGACTGAGCATCTTTAACCACCTTTGCAATTCCTGCAGCTCCACCGCTAAGAGCTCCTAACGCGCTAAGTCCTGCAAAGATTGGAATCAAGGGTAACATTCCACCTGTTTTTGGCACACGTATTACTCGAGGAGTTTTAATAATCTTGTTTCTCTTTATTTTATTAATTGTCTTAACAGCAATATTTGTAGCATCGCTTAAGTCTCGCAGCAGTCCTCCTCCTCCTAATTCAGTTCGTGCTTTTTTCACTACCTGATTGAAAGTAAGCGTATCTCCAGGTGTTCTCTTTCTCTTTTTACCAGTTTTATTTTTAGCAAAGATTGGAATCAAGGGTAACATTCCACCTGTTTTTGGCACACGTATTACTCGAGGAGTTTTAATAATCTTGTTTCTCTTTATTTTATTAATTGTCTTAACAGCAATATTTGTAGCATCGCTTAAGTCTCGCAGCAGTCCTCCTCCTCCTAATTCAGTTCGTGCTTTTTTCACTACCTGATTGAAAGTAAGCGTATCTCCAGGTGTTCTCTTTCTCTTTTTACCAGTTTTATTTTTAGCAAAGATTGGAATCAAGGGTAACATTCCACCTGTTTTTGGCACACGTATTACTCGAGGAGTTTTAATAATCTTGTTTCTCTTTATTTTATTAATTGTCTTAACAGCAATATTTGTAGCATCGCTTAAGTCTCGCAGCAGTCCTCCTCCTCCTAATTCAGTTCGTGCTTTTTTCACTACCTGATTGAAAGTAAGCGTATCTCCAGGTGTTCTCTTTCTCTTTTTACCAGTTTTATTTTTAGCTCCCAACCCCATTTTTACTTTTGCCGTCATAGCTGTAGCTACTCCTGCAGCCGAGACACGTTCACCTAAGCTAGCGTCTGAAGCTCTAATACGTCCAATAGCATTTTTAGCTAAAATTCTGTCAGCTTTATGTCGTTCCTCCATATTATCAGAATGTTTTGCATAAGCCAAATCGTGCTCACGACACGCTTGATCTAATTTGTTAATTCCAGGATCTCCTCGTGCAATTCTTTTCTCAAGTTTTGTGCCAGGCCCGCAATATTGATATCCTGGTATGTGCAATTCAAAAGGCAATTTATTAATGAGCGTATTGAGTACACCAGCACCTCGTCGGCGATGGACTGATTTGTTGTTTCGACCTCGAACCATTATATAGAACTGAGAACTGATCGATTAGGATCTTAATATATATAGATATGCGTAGCAGTTTTAGTATGAGTTTTCAAGTAGACGTCATGAGGGTAGTTAAACTAAAAAATAGTTTGCCAATAAAAAATCATGATAATCATACTGCATCTCTAAGCAGGAGACACGGACCGTTGTTACCTTCCACGATACGATGTCTTATTCTAGGTCCATCGAATTGCGGTAAAACAAACATCATTATATCGCTAATAAAAGATGTTAATGGAGTACGATTCGAAAATATTTATATATATTCAAAATCGCTGTTTCAAGCAAAGTTTGAATATCTAAGTATGTTGTTTCAATTAATTCCTGAGGTTGGCTACTATACATACAGCGATGGTGTGAACATTGTACCACCCGATCAAGCTAAATCTAACAGCATTTTTATTTTTGATGACATTGCTTGCGACAAACAGGACGTTATGAGAGAATATTTTAGCATGGGTCGACATAAAAATATAGACTGTTTCTATCTTTGTCAAACATATGCATGTATTCCTAAACATCTTATTCGCGATAATGCTAACATGCTGGTGCTGTTTAAGCAGGACGATATGAATTTACAGAAGGTCTACCGAGATCATGTTAATACCGACATGACTTACGAACAATTTAAAGAAATGTGCGCATATTGCTGGAATAGTCATAAACACGGATTTTTGGTAATAGACAAAGATAGTGATTTAAATAATGGGCGCTATCGTTATGAATTTGATTCGTATATATACATTTAACAATTCTGATGTCTATTATTTGATAGAAAGCTGTTGACGTGTGAACTAGTTTGAATCTGTCAGTCTGTCTAACTGGCTGTTTACTTGTTTACCTGTCTAGCTGTCTACCTGTCTAGCTGTCTACCTGTCTACCTGTCTAGCTGTCTACCTGTCTAGCTGTCTACCTGTCTACCCGTCTACCGCTTACATACTTGCGCTGATAATGAAATCGAATGTAGCGACAGAACTTATTAAAACTAAAAATATTATAAGACAGAAAGTTCGAGCTCTTAAGGAGGGTAAGTTGGTGGAACAACAGCTCCTCGGTAAATTTTTTAAACCTGTTACCGAACAAATGCAAAGTGTTGCAAAAGTGATAAATAAAAAAGAGAATCTCCCATCTTCAAAACTAGAATTATTTACACCAAAACCGGTTGATGAAGTATTGTGCGAAACCGCCGAAGATGATTCTAATACGACTATAGCAAACAAATTTCAACCGTCTACCAACATAGAACCGCAAGCTATAAGTTCTTTCTTAGAACAGTATGATAAACTTCCTAGGAAATATGTAAGCAATTATCTTATAGAAAGACCAAATCTAGGGAGGTATGGAATTAGATATGATTTTGACAAAAACCAATTTTATTTTGGTGGAGATGAGCTAGATATAAAGGGTTCTGATATAATTGTAAAAAATGTTCGCTATGAAGGTACGCCTGGTTTGTACGAATTACTATTTAAAAACGATCCTCAAATAACTCCAACGTCGACAGATAGAGCAAATTATAATGATATCATAAACAGAACAGGTGCGGCGCATAGAAATTTTGATAAAAATGTGCAGAAGGTAGGTTTCAACCAAACGAAATACAAGAAATTTATAAAATCTAACCTGTCATCATCACCCTCGTCTTCATCAGTGCCATTAAGAGCTAAAAAGCGTTCTGGTAAAGGTATGCAGCAAATGTATAAACAAGTTAGCAATAAACCGATGGATTATGTTTACTGGGATGATCCGAACGAGTTAGTCGATCGATTAAAGTTACTGTATGCCTCTCAAGCATCTGGCCATACAAACCATATAAATGAAATTGTTAGTATAATAGAAGAGTTAAAAGAGGCGGGAATCATTGAATAAAGTCAGTTCGACAATGTCGAGAGATAAGTTCGGTCGTCACATTCAGCACAAAAATCTATACTTTTACGACTATTTTAATCTTCAGCATAAACGATTAGTCAATCTTCTATTGGAAGAGGATTCTGTCAACAAGACCCAATGACCCGGAAGAAAATAAACAGTTCGATTAAGGCTCAAATAGTAGATGAGTTGCATAAGCCTGCACGAATAAATTTTCGAAGGCGTCGTGTAATAGTAAAAGGATTGGATGATCTTCATCAGGCTGATTTAGTAGAAATGATACCATACTCTAAAGTAAATAAAGGTTATCGATATATTTTAGTAATTATAGATGTATTTTCAAAATATGTTTGGTTAGAGCCTATAAAAACCAAAACCTCTAAGGAAGTTACTAGTGCAACTGAAAAAATACTATCTGAAAGCGGTAGAATTCCGAAGAACTTGCAGACAGATCAGGGTAAAGAGTTTTTCAATAAAGATTTTCAAACACTAATGAATAAATATAAAATTAACCATTTCTCAACATTTAGTTCAAAAAAAGCGTGTGTCGTTGAAAGAGTAAATCGTACACTTAAATCTATTATGTGGAAGATGTTTAGTTTGCAAGGTTCATACAAATGGCTTTCTCTATTATCTCAAGTCAGTCACATCTACAATCACAAAAAACATAGTACAATTGGTAAAAGACCGGTTGATGTGAATAAGAGTAATGAGAAGGAAATTCTCAATCAAGCCTATAATCATATAAAAATGACAGATTTAAGTAATGTAAAATTTAAGGTTGGCGATCCTGTGCGAATTAGCAAATATCGAACAATATTCGATAAAGGATATACGCCCAACTGGACTAATGAAATATTCACAATCGATCAAGTTAAATTAACTAATCCTATTACCTATCTACTAAAAGATGCTTCCCATCGGTCTATTCAAGGATGTTTCTACGATCTTGAGCTTCAAAAAGTTAAATATCCAGACATACATCTCGTTGAACGTGTAATAAAACGAAAACGTAACAAAGTATTTGTAAAATGGCTTGGATTTTCAAATCAGCACAATAGCTGGATTGATGCTAAAAATATTGTCTAAATTACCACGTTGTGATGACTCATCACTTAATTTTCATCGGTGCTATATAAACCTGATGTGCTGTAGTATTTTTATCATTCTCCTGCACACGTTCCTTCCAAAAACATGGCAGATTTCAACCAGAAACTTTGCAACTTAAATGAGGTTAAAGAGTGGAGAAATGTACGAGATTTGAAGATTGACGAAAAATATCTAATAATAAATGTGTATCGATGTCCGACTAAATATGGCAATAAAGTGGCGGTGGAATTGGACAACTTCAGATTCATTCTACCAGCACGCTACGATTGCCTAACAGATGCTGACTTGCAACAATTAGGAGAACGTCGCTACAATATCATCTCGGGTGGCAAGTGTGGGAGCAGCACGAAACTTGTCTTCGAGGAAATCGTTCAGACAGAGATGACATCCGTAGCACAATAATTAGCTGATATGTATTTATAATAATTTTTATACATGTATGTTTTAGGTAAATAAATACAAATATATTTACATTGTTGTTTTATTACACCATTGTGCCCGATTACAGGAACATGCCAGGTTGGCCGAGTGGTCTAAGGCGCCAGATTTAAGCTCTGGTTCCCTAAGGGAAGCGTGGGTTCGAACCCCACACCTGGTAATTCTTTTTTGTTTGTCTAACAAACATCAGTACTTGACAAATTTATTTCAAGATCATTTTTGCAGATCAGCACATTTTAATCTCTAGACTCATCAACTGTATTAGCAAAAACTTCCAACTGTGTTGATTTTTCTAAAACAATGGGTTTCTTTGTTTGAATTTTTTGCAGATCAACACATTTTTTTAATCTCCAGACAACAATAGCTTCATTGTTCTCGAATTTCGTGCTGATTTTAAAACAAGGGATGCCATTGTTCAATAACATCCTGCAAGAATAGACGATGACTCACATCCGGTCGAGCCTGAGTGTTCTACTGATAACATCCTGCAAGAATGAACATGTCTGCATCCCAGATGCTCGAGCGTGGGAAAATTTCAAAAACTACACTTTTAACATAAAAAAATCCCGGAAGTGGCCGAGGTCAATGACCCCGACTAGGCCAATGACTCCGACCTTGACCTAGGCTAGATCCGTGACCTAGAAAAAAATCTCGGAAGTGGCCGAGGTCAATGACCCCGACTAGGCCACGCCCACTGACCTTGACCTCGGCTAGGCCCGTGACCTTGAAAAAAGTTCAAGGTCAAATGTGTCCCAGAACGCCCCTAGCTACACTACTCTCAGTAGCTCAGTGATTAAGTATTCTAACTACTGATCCAGGGGTCTCGTGTTCGATCCCCAGTCCTGGTGAGGTTTCTAAAAATTAAACAATACGGATTAAAACCTCTACAGAATGCATCATTCGGAAGTAATATAAAGCCGTGAGTCCCATATTACTAAGATGTGTAGCATGTATAAGATCCCTTGCCAGGTTGGAACTCCTTAGTCTGCAAAATGCTAAGTGAGTTGGTGGTAGTGAGCTCGATTTGCAAAAATGTTCTTCATTTTATTATTATCAAAGGAGCAGTGATATCTAATATCATAGGTAGAATAGGATTATTAAAAGTACCAGAATAGAAGAATGTGTAAAAATGTAATTAATAAACTGACAATGAAATGTTGACACATTAGTTGAATATACTTACGTTCACTTCGAGCTTCGACTGTGATTGCGCGAGCAAATGTTGCGATGACATGATCCAGTTACAAGTTGTCAATTAGAACCACAAGCAGCTTAGTTGCCATTTTAAACCCAGTTTAAATAGATTGCAAGGTGTAGAGAGCAAATCTTTATTCGCCAATAGTGGGGTTTTCGAAAATACTGTAAGCAATGATACAACATTCAAAACCTCGTATATTTTTAGGGAAAATCCTTTTAACTAAAAAGATGTTAAGTCATACCATCGCTATAAGATGAGAATGTATTTAAATGTATTCAAATTGCAATAAAAATATTGTTCGTATATTTTAAATTTTTAAGCTACCTTGGTGGAATTTTGTATTTTAAGGTCAACGTGGTTGACTTTCATCCCGGTTGCTTATATTTGAGCTATACCTTAAGACCAAGGGCTGGAATCATTTTTAATCGAAGTTGTAACATCGGAGCGAACGCATCGTTAAACGCTGCCCTCCCCGGCTCAAACGTAAAAGACGTGCCGTTAACCAGAGCCAGAATGTGTCATGAACCATATTTTGATAGGGTCGCTATCCCTGATTAAGGGCGTTATCCGACTTTCGGTTGATGTCGAATATAACCGTTGACTCCTCTTCGTATTTTTAAAGTAATGAGTAGCTATGTTCTCTTTTGCTGACGTGTGCGTTTTGCGAACACTTGTTCCATTCTGTGTATATAGACTTTACTTGAATTCCTTTCCGTTTTTGGTCGAAAGCGTGGTTGTTTCATTACCAACTAACCACCTGCTGAATACGACGTGGACGCCTCCTGCGAGCGATCTGTCCATCTTTATTCAAGTGCTAAGCAGAGGTACTCATTAGTCACGAATACCTCCACTGCGTTTCTACTCTCTACGAGTTACGACTGTCAAGTCCAACATGTCAAGAATCCATCAGTTTTGCGTGCTAAGTTCTATTTTAACTAAATTTAAAAACCTCCTTCATGTCTCCTGCTCATTGAATAAAATTTAAGCCAGCACTTGCTGGTAGAAATTTTAATTTTCCAGTTAGACTGTACACATAGTAACGTCACTGTGGCGTCAGTAAATGTGGCAGCGCTGGTTATATTATAAGCCAGTACTAATAACAGTGGATATGTTTAAATTATTCCCGTTTATGTTTTATTCTATTCATTTTTTTTGTACCGTAAAATGATTCTCAAAAAGAATTTAGAATATACAAACCCAGGTTGAATAAGTATCACAAAGGGCGTAAATATGGGCAGATTTCATTTCATAGTTTAAAAAATTCGCCAGTTATAAAAAGCGCAGACCACGTGGCGCCTCGCGTACTTTTATTGTGAGCTATTTAAAACACCCACAATTCTATCTTTGATGAACTTGCCCATTTTTTGACTGCACCTAGCTGGAGCACATCATTATTGCAGGACAAATTAGTGTTGTGAGTCACTAAACGTTGCTATTTCGAATATTGTATTACCACCGTGGACAAACTAGCTTCCCTCGTGAAGCCTTGACTACTATTTAAAGTAAATTAAGTCATGTGATAACAGGGCGCTGCAACGCAAAGCAGTTGCCTGTAGTACAATTGCCGTTTTGCCCTGTAATAATATGGCCGCCAAAAGCACTAGACACTAGACTAAAGAAATATGAGATCGTATAGTTCTATCAGTACTGTATATGTTTCTATAAAGTGAAAAAGTTTATCATAAAGGTCCAGTGTCATAAGAAATTCCAGCTGACGTTTACATATAATATACTTTAAAATTGTTCTAGAGTGCAAAATACAATCTATTTCAATCGCACTACAAATGGATACTAATAGACACCCAAAAAATAAGATTAGTAAATATTAAGTCAGTGCAATATATTTTTGCTAACGTTACCTTACGTATGGACTCAGATGTATTGGCTGCAATTTCCGATTGTACTAATGCCACTATAACACTTTATGATGTTTATAATTCAAATTGCCACCAGTCAGAAGTAACAGTGACGCCCCTTGGCTTTTGGGTTCTTCCAACATATGATACATTTAACGGTATTGTTCTAACATACCGTTTATCGAAATACGAGCAGAGAAAGGATATGACTGGTCGTCTTTTAAAGACCGCTATTGTTGTAAGTATTTAAAAGATGCTCCTTCAAAATTCATCTGCAGCTTTTACAGAACGCACATTCAAGTCCGATTACATCAATTGACGCCTACTACCGAGATTTATCATATAAAAATTATGATACCATAAATAAACTAAGTTATGCTCTTTTCCAGCATTTACATGACATTCATAACTTTACGTAAGTAATAAATATAGTACAGTAAGACCCCGGTTAACGCCACGTTGCTCAAAGCCTTCAAACAAGTAAACTGAAATAGCCAACGCACTACAAAAAACTGAATGTTAAATTTACCAGAAAAAAGGGTCAGAGTAGGTACCCAGTGCTTAGAAACATGTACTTTTCTGCCAATTTAGACGAATTTAAAACAGAGGACAAGGATACACTGCTGTTACCAACATTGAAAATACTAAACAGAAAGATACAAAAATACTATTGCCGCTGTTTTTTGTTGCTACTACCCGCTGAAAAATAAGGATGTCTGTGATATTGACAAACTAACGCATTTAATAATAAAATTCGAAACACCTTTCGCAAAATGTGCAATATCGCAATGCATAAAATGCCAGAAATTATGCCATACAAAATATTTCTGTAATAGAAATTCTCGAGGTGTGTAAAATTGTACCAGCAACCATCTAAGCCTATTCCAGGGCAAGAAAAAAGTAAAGATGTTGCTTGTGTAAATTGCAATATGTTACGGTAAAAAAGTCGCGTATTCGTAAAGCTCGTCTATTGGTCCATTATTGACTTTTGGTCACCCGCGATTTATTGTTCCGCGCAGTTTTTGTGGTGGGATTTGAGATAACGGAAAGTTTCTTACATGGGCGCTGGCTTGAGAACGCCTCTTCTTCTTCCGCCTATCACTGTTAGCTGTCTCCAACGTACCTGCTTTGGTCGAATAATTCAGTTGCCTCGTGCACACTCGATTGTAGGGGTGCTTTTGGCACTGATTTGCCTGGGGAATGACTTAGCCCTCGTCGTTGACGAATTTTTGAACTAATGTTGCCCGTCAAATTAATATTAGTAAATGTATCTTATTTTGCTTCCCATTTCTGCTTGAACTACGTAGTGCAATTACGGTCTGATCTTGCAGCAACTCCGGTATAATAAAACTTCAGCTTAGTAAAACCGTGGCCTAGAGCTCTCGTACTCTTATCAGAGCATCTTTCCGCCCATCCAGTGATAACATAACCTTGCAAGTGGATGCTCGCTGTAACGTTGGTTGCCCCCTGTCCTTTTGACATTGGTTGAGAGCAACCCATGTGCCCCGGCGTCAAAAGAGTAGATTATATGGTACCTGTCTGGCTAGAATTTTGAGCTAAGTAGCGAACTGCTTTTTGAGCTGAAATTTCTCTTCGGGGGGTCCAGTGAGTATTACTTTTGGCTTCAACATAATGATAATCATTTAAAAGTGTGTCTAGCTGTTTTACGCCATCAAATTCTTTGGCGTTAGACTGCTGCTACAGTTTATTTATGATTTGTGATAGCGGAAAAAGTAGGGCCATCGTGCCATTAGATGGAAAATTTAATTACCAATCTAACGATATACATCATCCGCCACTTTATCTTTATATAAAACGGAAAAATGTTTAATTAATAAATTTTTTAAATATATTTTGGAATTTTTTTTTGTGATGCACTAACACCCCATGAAGGAGCTTGGCCTATAAGGCGGAAGGTCAGAGCTTCCGTATTCTCGCTTTCACACCCGGCTGACGCGTGTTAAATTCATGACACGTGGTGATACCTAAACAAATTTGGCAATACTGCTGTATGTAATTTGAGTCGTAGATTCCGAAAAACATAAAATATACCGAACAACCAATTTAAAAAATCAAAGTTAATGACATTTCCGGTGAAACCATGTTGATTATATCTGTCTCTCAATTCGAAATTATGTATATTATCCTTCTAACAAGTTTCATTCAAATCCGTTGATAAGTAAAGGAGATAGAGACATGGCGCTGATCTCATTGTTACCCGGTATATCTTGACAAAATATTTGTTATCGGTTACAGGATATTAATCCCTTGTTTACATATACAAAAGTAGGCTGGTAACTAAATCATAACTGATCTGTACGGCAATAGTCCATTACCTTACATGGCAACCATTACCGTACATGGCAACCGATAAACTATTGAACAAACCAGGGATGTTATGAATCATAACATTCCTAGATATGTTAATAGCTATTTCACTACCTTCTTTGCAAATGATCCTTACACTGTCAGATTTGAAGGATGTAAAAACATTTACAAATTTTTTAGTTTTGCATGACCATGTGCAAATTATTTACATCCCGCATTTATTATAACTGACAAGATGCCATGTATATCATTTGGTTATTTATTATCCATTTTTAATCAGAATACAATCACAAAACAGCACTTGCAATCGTATTCACGCATTTTTTCCACGAATTTTTCACAGTGTGTTTATAACTGTCAAACAAAATGTCACAACACTATAGCCCCAAGCTTCCGAAATAGGCTACTATAATTTAGAAAAATGTAATAATTTTACGCTATTACCATTTATTTACATACGGAAATATTGGTAGTGAAAAAAATTATATATAGTCATATTTATACCCATTCGGAGTAACCTGATAATCTAGTGACTTTATGTATGTCGATTCTTAAAATTGCCATTTTAGAGTAATAAATGACATTTCGTTTTGTAGGTTATCATAACATCTGCAAATTTCTAAAACAAGATTGCTACGAGTTTTTTTCTCCTATACGAAATTAAACGGATTTTACATGTTAAAGAAAACATAAATATAATAAAGATACGTCGGCTGAAAATTTTAAGTTAATTTGCCAATTTTTGTTCATGAATATTCTGCTATAGAACCTATTGCTTCATTTTTGCCATTTGAAGCCTTATCTAAAACCTATTTAGCCCCTATAATATATACCGAGTGTTTTTTACTTAATTAGAAAATGGAGTTTTTCGAAATTGTCAAAATCCTAACTGTTATTTTTCGGAAATTAAGTAAGATTTCAATGACATTTTTTTAGAGTGTGTTATCTTTAGCTAACTGAACAATCACAAGGCCAGAAAACACCTATTTTTTGTAACTTTAGCTAAAAATTAGTTTTTCAAGTTTTTAAACATTTTTCAAAATTTCACTTACCAAGACTTAATATTAAAATTCAATTTTTTTTTTATGTCAAGAGTTTAAAGATTTATAATTGGAAAAAATAATATAAAATTTTAACTACTTCTTTAGATTTTTCATTATTTACCGAAAAGTAGTATGTTTACATAATTTTTACGTTTTTTATGCAAGGCACTTTTTAGGAGAAATATTTTTCAATTCTAATTAATATATATTTAAATGGCTTCTAGAAACTCGATCACTGGTTAAAATATTTGCACTCATTTCCATAACACCCTGTATAATCACCGACTTACACGTTTTGTTACTAAGGCCGTATCACTGACTTACATGATCAGTAGCGGGAAAATGTACTATTGCTTGCTCTAACTTAAATTTCGTGAAATACACGATTCAATTTTTTCCCCCCTTTTTCACTTTCTGTCGAAAATGTCCCGTATTTCGAGAAATTTCACTCTGTTTAGCACCATTGGTCCGATTTGAAGAGTGAGAAATGTAAACAATAGCTATTTATGCAACAAATGCTAAAGTACGTTTTTTTTCCTATAAAAATTTTCAAGGTCAAGATAAAATTAGCAAAACTGCTTTTTTTAAATTATTAGAAAATTTATTTTTGTCAGGTTTTTCTGTAAACGACTTTTTTCATTTTTTGACATTTAAAATTAAATTGTCAGCTTTCCTTTTTTGAAAATGAATATGCGTAAAAAACTTAATCTTTTAAAATTAAATGCAAAAAAATCAATTCTGAAGTGTGCAGAGGAACTGTTGGATCTGCAGCCTAACATGCCAGAAGAAGAAGTTTACGAAAGATTATCTAAAAACGAAAAAACTCCTTTAATGTTAGATTTTAGATATTCCACCAATTTTTAGTTCTAAAAAGTTACTAAAACAAATTCTACCAACATATACTTTTTAAAGAAAACCAAGCAATGCCAACATAAACCCTAAATTCTTTGACCTTCAAAATTTTTATAGGTAAAAAACGTACTTTAAAAGTTGATGTTTATGCACGAGACATGAAAATTATGAAACGAAGCCGAAGGCTGAGTTTCACAACATGTCGAGTGCAATAACACTTTTAGCAGGACCTTGCATACAATTTTTTCTACGACCTTAAATTTTCTGTTATTAATCCATAAATGTCGATTTAACAAAGTTTGCATTTATGACAGTTATAATTTATGTCATAATAAAGAGATGGCCTTGACGCGCAGGTGAATGTTTGTGGAGCCAGTATTGTCAGTCAGTTACCAAAGGTAATTATCATATATAATGCAACTAGTGGGTTCTTGATTATCAAATAATCATTTCTGTTTACACGAGACGAGCGTGATTGCCTAAAACATTTATCGAGTGGAAACAGAAATGATTTGATAATCAAGAAGACACGAGTTGCATTCGGCTAGATTATATCACGGGTCAATAAACAACGTTTGAATAGTGTATTTTAAATATTAAAAGTACAGTTACTGTGGTTGTTATGACAATTGTACTGACAGCAGGTAAGTTGATGTTTATGAAGGCGTGTGATTATCGCCTATTAATCAAGAAGGTATGTGATTATCAGTTCCTATGTACATTATCAAGAGCTAGTACATGCGTAACTATGCATTTTGTCGTTTTTCATTGCTTGATGTTAGAAGGAGTGGTATAATCATAGTACACATCCGACTTTATTCATTACATAACGCTTTATAGCTATTTTAAGGCAACTAGTGTTTTACAGAGATTTTTAAACTGTAAAACACGAGTTGGCTTCAAATATGTTTTCTACAGTCGAGGAGTTTGTTAGCTTAAATGCCCTCGGGGCTTCGCCCCTCTCCAAAGCGCCCTCGTGGCTCCACCCCTATTCAAGGGGGCCCTCGGGATTCCGCCCCTCTCCAAGGGAGCCCTCGGGCTCCGCCCCTTCCAAGAGGGCCCTCAGGGCTCGACCCCTCTCCAAGGGAGCTTTTGGAGCTCCACCCCTCTCCAAGGGTGTCCTCGGGGCTCCGCCCCTCTCCAAGGGGACCATCGGGCTCCGCCCCTCTCCAATCGGGCACTCGGGGCTCCGCATACAAATCGGTCCGATATGGCTCCGCCCCTCTCCAATCGGGCACTCGGGGCTCCGCATACAAATCGGTCCGATATAATAACTGTACTTTTAATCTTCACAAATAAGGTTCTATAAACTCTTAAAGTACTCCGTGCTTTAAATGGAGTGGCGTGTTTTATAGACAATATAAAGCACGCCGCATATGACCCTTGGAAACAGTTTAAAATCAACGGCTCTAGAAATAGCTATTTATGCAACAAGTGCTAAAAGTCGACTTTTATGCGCGAGACATGAAAATTATGAAACGAAGCCGAAGGCTGAGTTTCATAACATGTCTCGCGCATAAACGACTTTTAGCACGCGTTGCATACAATATTTTATCTACGACCTTAATTTTACCGTTATTAATCCATAAATATCGATTTAAGAAAGGTTGGCATCTGCGACGCTGCGTCATCATAATGAATAGTAGCCTACGCCGCCGGCGATTGTTTAGCCACGCCCGTGCTGTCAAGGAGTTACGAAATGTAATTATTGATACTCCACATATGACTGTATTCATTACATAACGCTTTAATTATTTCAAAAACGCTTTACCTGTAACGCAAGAAGCAACTAGAATAGCTTTACAACTTCACGTGCAGTTCGAAATTGTAGTTTTGAACTTCGCTTCACTTTTAGCACATGTGCTAAAAGTAAACAGCTGATTTCTTTAAACACGGTAAACTATAAAACGTCACTTTTAGTGAAACAAGCTAGCGCTAAAAGGCCTACTTTTAGTAGTGGTCGTAGACAAAATTATTTAAAAAACACTTTACCTCTGACGCAAGAAGTAACTACAATAACTTTACAACCTCACTTCCAGGTCGAAATTGTAGTTTATAACCTCACTTCACTTTATAACACATGTGCTAAAAGTAAACAGCTGATCTCATTTTAAACACGCTAAATTATAATCGTCACTTTTAGTGAAAAAAGCTAGCGCTAAAAGGCCTACTTTTAGTGGTGGTCATTAGAAAAAATAAGTAAATAGAACAATTGCAATATGTAATAACTAATAAAGAAGCCCGCCCTTGAATAGATAAACAAGAACGACCTGAAAAAAAACAAGAGCTATAAAATATCTACATTTGCAAATTATACATAACACCTGGTTTTTATTGCCACGCGTTTGGTGGAAACCAGGTTTCAAAAATTTCTTGTATATTACCTATATAACACAAAAACACACGCTATAGTCATCTTAATTGTTAATTATATTTATTTGGTATTATTATTTAATATCCGAGTGGTAAAGTAAGAGCCATCTATGCATATTTGTGGTAACGCGTACTTACTACTTGAAATGGCTGCCAACCATGTTAAGCCTGTATGACACGACGCTAAATTTTGTGCAAAATTTACTTGTAAATTTTCAAATAAATTTACTGATAATTTCCTGTTTGCAACGTGTGCTAAATTTGATGTTAAATTTGGCATGCTCACATGCGTAGTAGCAAATATTTTAAGTGGAAACAGTACCCTCTAGAGGGTATTGGTTGAAGTATGCGTTTGTTTTCAAGTTATTTGTCGTTTGTTAGCTATTTTCTGAGGTTGGGTTAAGGCACTTATCTTAGAGACCCTTATATGTATCTTAGATAGGAGCCCCAACATTAAACATGTGGTTAAACAATGCTAATAAAATGCAGGTTATGTTTATGTTTACATTCCGCGTCATGCGCTGCAGTTTAGTCTGATAACGATACTTCTGCGCATTTGTACACGCATATTTACCAGGAAATTTAGAACAAGTTCTAAATAATTTACATGAAAATTCAGCGCAAAATTTAGCAGCCAATTTTCTGTATGCAACGGTGCTTAATATTTTTATGAAAATTTACAAGTAAATTTTGCATAAAATTTAGCGTCGTGTCATACAGGCTTTTTATTAGTGTTGCCCATATATATAATACACATATATTGCTAGTAGGGCCTGGAAACGTCAGAAAACATTACGGCGCCGACATAGTCTCACTTAGAGTATAACGGGTCTCGTGCGCATGCGTGAGAATTCGAACTCCGCCTTTAGAAGCGAATTTTAAACTTGCCCACTTCCCCGTTGGCCGGACGACCGACGCCGCCGCGCTTGCACACAGCTCACCATTATACATTGAACAGTTGGTTGTCTGTCTCACTTCCTTGGTGAGTTTCCCACTCATAGCCGCTAGCAATATAGTAAGTATTAGATATAGGCCATTCAGTAAACACAAAAACATTTACATTTTTTTGAAGTTGGCATATACGTAAAATTTGTCTGCTAGGGATTCTGTATTTTGTTTTACAAAGGTTTCCATACCTGCATAAAGGTGACTGAATTTAAAAATGACAATTAATATATATCATTAATTCAGTGTCAAAGTACATACTCTTCTGGAAATTCTTGCCTGAACTTTTATAAAATGTAATAAAAATACTTATTAATAAATGCTACATCAATAGCATCCATTTGTTAAAAATTCTTAAAAGTAGTTATGACAGATGCTAATTAAATGTCACACTCTTAACCTATTTGTTTTAGTAACTTTTTGTAGTACATTCCTAGACAAAAGATGCATTTTAGAAGTACACTCATGAAATTTTAAAAATCAAAGGCCACTTTGTGTTTTTATGTTTAGTGAACAGACTATATATGGTGTTGCCACAACTACCTACTATTACTGAAAAAAATTAAATTTAATATGATATAAATATAATAACACTATGCGTTTTACAACAAATTGTAGAAAATTTTAATAGGGCATGCATACTGTGTGTACTTTGCAGTTTTTCATTATCAACTATTGACTTCAAACGTTACCCAACCAGATACACAAATAAGTGTCTACGCTTATTTCTAAACAATAAGTAAGCAGGTATGCTAGTAAATTGAATTGTATTAGTTTGTTTAGAATGTTTAGACATGCATATATTTAAGCATTGCCCAACAACAGTTATATAGAATATAGTACTGAAGTGCCTACAGAATACTGAAAAAACGTTTTAAAACTTGTATTAATGTTCGAAAAATACGGAATATCAACAAAATGAGCAGTTAAGACAATTAGAAAACAATTAAAGAATCTGGCATGTAGATACGATACAATGTTTTAATAATACAAATTTGTCCAATAGTTTTTCAATTCGTTTTACTTTCTTTTGAGAAGTTGTAAAAAGTACCTATAGTAATCATAATTTTTTTAGAACTAAAGGTGTTTGCAAAAATATCAGTTTTCGTGTCTCCTGAATCTGAGAAAATCTTTTTCGAAGTGATGTCTGTCAGTCTATCTACTGTCTAAAGCTCAGATAGTTTAATCCAGGGGTTACTAACCTTGGGTCGCGACTCAACTATGAGTCGAAATACAGGTTACAGAAAGTAGATTTGGACGCGGTGAAAATCGGAACTAATGTTAGAATCTAGTAATTTTCAAGTTTCGTATTGGTAACATTTTTACATCTATCATATTGGCATTAAATTGTTCACCTTACTTAAGCTAGATGACACAATAAATCAGAGGCGTACGCAACATTGCGGTATGGTATATTATCAGTCCTTGAATGTTAATAGGATTGCGGAAATAATGATGTACGTTGAACAACCAGGCTCTACTAAACCTTCTATCCCAGCAACAGCAAATTCCACACTTTAAAACACAAAGAATCTGTCACATGACGTTAGTCACTGCGCAAACGAAATCCCTCTACCCACCGTTGCTGTTTACTTGTCATTTAAAATATAACCTAACTTTGTATGTTTTTGACAACTTTCCACATGTTGCCAATTCATCAAATATGATCACAGCGCCTTTGATGACCTACCTCGACACCCAATCTACTTTCTGTGACCTGTATGTAAACTGTTTTTTTTTACGATAACCTTATTTTTTCATTTTATTAAGAATATCAATTGACAATAAATTTAAATTTGCTCGCGTAGTTTATGACATGTGACGCAATTATTTAAACAAATTACAAGTGCTGTCAAAGAAACATCCTGATAACTATTTTGCTCACGAGGAAACCCAAAACGCTCGCTCTGCGGCGAATGTCAACTTTCTGTTGTCAAATAACAGTTAGAAAGATCTACTTTCGATATTAGTAGTCGAAAAAATGTATTTGGCCATGCCTCTTTTATCTGTTACTTATGTTATGAATGAATTTGGATGAAATTTGATACAAGGATACTAGACTTCCGGGTTCACCGGAAATAACACTAACTTTTATTTTTTTTATGAATCATCCTATATATTTTATGTGTTTCGGAATCTACTACTCAAATTACATACAACAGTGCTTCCCAGAATTTGTGTAGGTATTACACAGAAGTATTTAAAAAATTAATTAATTAATTATTCTTCAATTTTAGATAAATTAGTGCATGATGCATATCGTTAGATTAGTAATTACATTTTCTATTTAGTGGCAAGATGGCCCTTGGTAGGTGCCATTTAAAAAAAGTGACTTTTTCTTTAAAAACGCGTTTAGCAAATTTTGTTCTTTTATTAAGAGTTTGTTATTGACTTCATTGATAAAATAGCAATTATTATTAATTGCTAGAGTCAATTAGAACACATTTTTCAACACAGCCTCCTATCGTAAAAAATAAAAGTTGAAACAAAAAATGTATTTAAAAAAATTAAAAATTGGGGAGACTAGTTTATATAATTTCACTTGTATATTCCGAAAAACATAAAATATACAGTGTGATCCATTTAAAAAATCAAAGTTGGTATGATTTCCGGTGAAACCGGAAGTTGGCTATTTTTACTATATTTATCAGTCAATCAGAAATTATATCTAGTATCTTCATATAAAATTTTATCTAAATCGATTCATAAATACAGAAGATATAAGCATGGCCCTGTTCTTATTGTCACCTGGTATACCCATTGAATCAAATGAACTGCCATAAGTCCGAGAGAACTAAATTACATCTTGATCTTGAACCATTTTCCTAAAAATATACAAAACCTTGACAAAAACCATTTTTATTGACCGTTACGATTATTACACTCGTTGGTGTGTACATACCATCTTATTTTCCTGTTTTGCTTAATACAGTTAAACTTAATGCAGTGTAAACTTTTACCTGTCACCCTAAATTAGTTTTTTTTTGTAACACACTATATAATCTGCTGTGGAAATTCTCAAGTTTGTTGTCTCTAAAGCTTGCTGTTGACATTAGTTTTGCTTTCCATGGTCAACCGTTATGTAATTTATTTTTGAACACATGGTATATTCAGGTATTACAACTTGAGTAAGGCGAGCTTTTAAAACACAAAAACTACAGTTTAGTACTTTATTAGAGTATAATAGCATGCCAACTATTTATTTGTATAAAAATACTTCATAAAAAAATTATTATTACTTAAAGAAAACAGTATAAGAAAAACTTAAAAGAAAACAGTATAAGAAAAAACAATCTAAATTAACTGCGAATCATATTAACGAAACCTTCAAAACCTTTTTGGTCCACCGCATCTTCTTCTAAACAGGGAAGTGCCTGCATACGTTTGAGCCAATTAATTATGTTAGGATACGTTGCCGGGTCGATCTTAACGTGGACATTTAGGGACATGACGGTAGGATAAATACTGAAGTCTGCTATGGCGACCCTGTCCAAAACAATCCACTGCTTGCCTTCTAAAAACTTTTCCAAAAACGCGTAACCTTCTTTGACTTGTTCGATCATTTTTGGTGTGAGCTCTTTGATTTCTTTCCTCATATAAGCATACTAAAATATTTAATAAAATGAAGTTTTGTTATTTTTGTGTCGATTGTCATCTTACATTGATAGTTCTCGAAATTGAATATAGCACTGCTGAATTGAAGTGAAGCCTTTGGTCAACCAGAGCGCGTTTGTATAAGTCCTTGGGGTACAAGGAATCGTCTTTGCCGTATTTTCCAACTAGGTAGGCATTGATGGCGTGACTATCCCAGATTACGTTCCCATTATCATCCAGGGTAGGGACAGTGTGTTGAGGGTTGATCTAAAACGATTGTTATCATAGCGCGTATTGGTGATGTTAAGCATTTTTATCTACTCCAGTGGGATAAGTAACTCATTACGTCACTCATTTGACACTATTTCCGTTAGGTAATGATGTTCATTACACCACTCCGTTATGTAATGGATTCATTACCTAACTGAGTGGTGTAATGGCTTCACTACCTAACTGAAATAGTGTCAAATAAATGACATAATGACATTTGCCTACTAAAATATTTTTGAAAATGGCAGATCTGACATTTCTCTTAATGCACTTTGCTCAATTTTAGGCAGTCGTAGATAAACTTTTGTACAATACATGTGTGATAACGCATCATTAATATACTTGTGTGCGTACATAACTCGTGCTACGCACTGCACTCGTTTGTAACTTAACACACGTACAGTGTTGAATTCAGACTGATTACTCCGGGGGAGGGAAATGAAACGTCCGTTCTTTTATAGACACTATATGAATATGAAGTGGTAATGTTTCCGGGAGGGAATTTTGTACTGCCCGGGGGAGAATTTTCCCCCCGGTCACCACCCTGGATTCAACACTGCACACCACGTATATTAATGATGCTCTTATCCCACTTGTATAGTAAATAACTATTACCTTCAGGTATGCTGGAGTTAAGTGCTCAGAGTTTAGCAGATCAACTTCTTTGAGTTCCAGCTCGAGTCCTAAAGCTTTGGCTGTAATCAAAACTCCTCTAACTCCAGGGCTTCCACGAACCAGGTACAATTTGGGAGCCATTGCTGAAAATTGAAGCACAAACACTCTGCGTCTCTACGTCTCTAGCGAAGTTCCCGCCCAACCACAAAACAATAACTAATCAGTAATCACTCAACTGTGAGATTCATAACATAGGTAACCAAGGTTACACAAACACTCGTTACGCAGTGGCGTAGCTTGGTACCCGCCAGTGATTTTGAAGGATATAGATACAAACACAAGGTTCATCTAATGATCCAACATATCCAAGACATACTTTTTTGCTATCATCTCTTTCTCAAGCAAAAGAATGTGTATGTATTTATCTTTGTTGCAGTTACTTTACCAACCCTGAAGCAAAAGCACCAAAATTGAAATTGTCAAGATGTTATAGTTGTGACAGATATGTCAAACAGACACCAATGAGTCATGTATTTTTCAATTAATTTCAAAATAATGAGCACCCCATATGTACTGCAGAAAGTTTCTATGCGAATAGATTGAAAATTTTACATGACAGAGAGAGGGCAACATTATAGCTACAATTATTCGTAGTGAGGTTATGGGCACTGTTATTGGTTTTATGCAAAGTTTTACGTTATTCTGTTAATTTGAGACTTGTGGAATTTTGTGGAGCAATGTGTGCACAAAAAGGACAAATTCATGAAGACATGGCAAACGTTTTGGGAACATCTTGTCCTCCATACACAATGGTCAAAAAGTGGGCAGCCGAATTGAAACAGGGGAAGAAACGGCATTGAAGATGATTCTCGCAGTGGAGGACCTGCTTCTGCTACCACTGAAGAAAACATCGATTTGATTCACGATACGGGCATGGCAGATCTGCGAATCAAGGTTCGAGAAATATAGCAGAGGCTGTGGGCATATCCTATGAACGGGTTCAAAACATTTTAAGTAATGAGTTAGGAAAGTCGAAAGTTGTTGCGAGGTGGGCTTTTTGGCTTCTGATAATTGATTAGAAACGTGTTCGTTTTCAAACGTCGCTGCTCTGTTATGAGGCTGATCCTAATAATTTTATTTAAAGATTTGTTATCTACCACCAATGACACATAGATTCACTATTATCAGCCTAACTCAAAGCAGCAGTCGAAACAGTGGAAGCATAAGGGCTCACCACCTCCCAAAAAACCAATGGTGGTGCCGTCCTTTAGTAAAGTGATGGCTTTGGTTTTAGGGACGGGATGGGAATATTGCTGGTGGATTCCTTTCTTAAGGATCAAACCATAACAGGACAATACTACTCTAACTTTTTACATCAACTTCGTGAAGAAATTCAAAGAAAGCAAACTGAAATGCTAACGAAACGTATCCTACACCATCAAAATAAAGCTTTGGCGTAAACATCAACAGTTGCGATGGGTGAAATTCATCGGTACGGTTTTGAATTGGTACTTCAATGTTCCCTCAGACTTCCATCTATTTCTGAAGCTCAAAAACACCTAGAAGGGCAAAGATTTTTGTCCACGGAAGAAGCTGTAGCAGCCATAACGGGGTATTTTAAAAACCAGGACGAAGCTTTATCAGACTGGGATCACAGCATAAAAAGGGATTATATTGAAAAATAAATAAATAAATAAACTCCTGTATTAGGCTGTGAAGTTTTCAATCTCTCTTGAATTTTTCAAGTTTTTCCGAGTTAGATTTTATAACGTTTTTCATTGAAAGGTTGTTGTGTCACACTAAAAAATTAAAAATAGTAATATGGCAATGCTTCAAATTAAAATATTTCTCAACGTTGCAATGAAATTAAAGATACTTAAGTAATGCTTATCGTGAATATATTTTGTACATGATACATAATATGTGGATATGCATATAATAAAGCACAAAGCTGCTATTTAAATATCAAATTTATTTGAAATATGTTTTTGTTTATAAAAATAACAGGGATTTACTACATATACTTACAAACTATTCTAATTAAAACAAGTTTTGTATTTTTATAATTGGATAATATCAACTGAAGCATATTAATACAATTAAAAAAGGGGTCAAATATAATGTACACCAAATTAAATCATACATCCCTAGCGCTGTTCACCAAAAAATTTAATAAACATCAAAAAATCTTAATGGAACCCGAATTATTATACTCCGGGAAATGGGAACAGCACCACTAAAATAGCTATGTTGCGTATTGTTTTACCATTGCTTACATTTTAAATTCCATGTCTATCGATTTTACTACGGGAAGTGGCATCCACAATTGTAGGAGCACCATTTAGGTATTTGATTGTTTTATTAGTAACCCCTTCCTTATTAAACCGCTCAATTTTAGCCTTATTTTTTTTAAAGTAATCCGTTTGCGCTAGAGTCTGATCAGATTTAATTTGCACATTAGGCACTGCAATTTTATTCTTGTTTCTTAAAATATTTTTTGCTTCTTCACAAGAATTCAGAATAACTTCTAAACGATGTAGGTATTATACTATATCAAATTTTTCTAACCTAAAAAGTTTCAAGTTATTAAGTATCCACTTCCATATCTCAACAGTTCTTTGACTGAGTTTTTGTCTACGTGGCCTTTTTCTGAATAGGAGTTACCATGAGGTTGTTGAACGTTGAAAAGTATAACATTTTTAGCTCGCTGTTGACGTTAAAACATTTCTGAGATCAAAGCCTCGTTGTGATCCATATCCAGCTTATTTGCACATTCATGACATATTGTCACCATTGATCAAATTTACTCTCAAGTAGCTGCTGCAGTTCCTTAATTAACTCTGGTACACGAAAAACACCAACCTTACATGGTTCACAAAAGATTAGCAGTTTTCTCTTACGTAACTTTAAGCATCTTATTTCGGTTTCGGATATTTCTCCACACTTTTTGCACAGCTCTCTTTTACAGCCATCACATGGAAATAGTTGATCATCTTCTTTATCGCATTTAAAGCATAATTTAGTCATACTGAAATTAGTAAACAGCCGACTTTAAGGTTATGTGTTTACACCTAAAATGTGAGTTTGACATTTCTTGTTCATAACAAGGTGCAATAACCAACATACGTTTTTGAAAAACAAAAATAAGCATGCTGTGTTCTATATCTAGGGTGCTGTGCTAGTAACTGCAAGAAAGATAGAGTATATTCATATTCTGTATTACAGAAGAAGATAGCACGAAAAAGGGATGTTACACATCTTGGCACATAAACGTATGTAATTTTAAATGCTATACTTGTATCTATGTCATTCAAAATCACTGGTACCCGCAGACCACGCGGCCGCGGGGGCCTCAAACCAGAGGGGGCCCGCAAGTGCCCTCTAATTTTCTTTTTCTTTCATTCAATAAACGCAATGTGTCGATTATTGTTTACATTTGTGCATTATAACTTGGTGAATAGTGAAGTTTTATTTTTTTTAGTAGAAATTAGACATTCACCAAAGAGCATATAATGATATGCTCTTTGCATTCACGTTCATTACGCTGCGCACAACCTCAACTTGGTTAAATACAGTTAAAGGTGTACGAGAAATTGAATCTTTTTTGCTACTGTTCAAAATATCTACACGTTTTGTGGATTAAGCATAAATCGGTGGGATCTTTTAAGTTCCATTATGAACGCATCATCTATAAAAAAATAAACTTAACCCTATACGATGGTCTTCCAGAGCCCAAACTCTCACAGCAATTAAATTACGTTTTAAATATATTACTGCTGTTCTTAACAAACAAATATTAACATAAAAATCTGGTGTGATACACTCACACAACTTCCTTTTACAGTGATCTTATAATTAGTCAAAAATTTCATTTTTAATTTTTAACCATTTGTTAAAAATTTTCAAAAATTACAAATTCTACAAAAACGGTACAAAATCGAGTGTTAGTTGAAGAGACAAATTTTCTCTAGAATTTTAAGGTGAATTCAAAAATGTAATAATATACCGGGTGTTTTATTTAAAATATGAGTTAATAAAAAAAATAGAAAAAAAAAACAAAAGAGACCCACTTTAGAAGTATTCAACTGGAAAATCACCTATCTCACATCAATACACATTAAAAATGTAAGAAAAATGTAAAGTTTAAAAAAAATCGTTAGAGCCGTTTTTGAAAAAATCGAAAAAAACTAAAAAATCACAAGAGTAAACACCTACTTCCGGTTATGCGATTTTCTTCAAAAGCTTGCTGTCTCATCTACATAGTACACAAAACTTATATATGAAGTTTCAACGCCATACCTCTTTTCGTTTTTGAGATATTCTGTTCACAGACAGACACACAGATAGACAGACAGACACACAGACAGACAGACAGACCAATGAAAAAAAATATGTTTTTTGGGATCAGGGGACTCTAAAACGTGAAGATCCGTTGAAAACTCAATTTCGAATTTTTGGGGTGAATCCAATACTTCCTTTATTGTAAAAGGAAGTAAAAAAGGGAGAATGTGATGAGGAGAGAAGAATCCTAACCAGCATCCATAATTTTGAATGGCAACAAATTAAGTGCACTGTATTTTATTAAACCATCAAGTACAATTGCGCGGTAGAAATAATAAGCGTCAAGTAAAACTAATATATGTTTTGTAAGATAATAAATGTTCAATAAAAGTAATAAATGCACAGTAAAAATGGTAAACGTTCAGTAACAATTATAAATGTTTAGTAAAATAATAGATGATTAGTAAAATAATAATCTGTTCGTAAAAATAGTAGACGATCAGTAAAAAAACAATAAGCGCCCAGTAAAATAATAAATCTTCAGTAAAAATTATAGATGTCCAGGAAAAATATAGTGTTTAGTACAAATAATAAATGTTTCATTCAAAAAATCAAAGCAACAGTAGGAAGTTTAATTTTCAATAAAGCAAGGCAACAAATTAAATGCGCATTATTATATTAAAACCATAAGTAATTAAAACTGTTTGTGAAGTTGAAGTGACAACACGTACATATTTGTGTCCCTGTTTAAACTGTTGTTAAAATTAAGCAACTCATTACACCATTTGTTGGAGCTGTTACCTCTGTTCCAGTTAGTGCAAGGGTTGCACTCATCTCTTTATCTGAGTCGCAATTTGCGTACAATTGTAAAAATATTGAGATTTAAATCTGAGCTGGGAATCCTAACCTCAATTTTGAGCAGACCACCTGTAATTTGAGGACTGCCCCATCCAGGCCCGAGACTACCTGAAGGATACTGGCGACCAAAATCAACACCAGGAATAATTTTGACCTCGAACTGGCCCAGCAGGAACCCAGGTGGCCATAGCTGAAAAGTTCAAATTGTCGTCAGGGGTGTCCAAACCCACGATTTTATTTTCTCTAACTCGATCCCTCACGAAAATTTTGTAACTGATAGTGATAGCAGATGGACAAACAGCATGAATCTGTTTGCACATACTGTAAAAAAGTAGCAGTCGGGACATTTGTTAGCTGCCCCAACTGCAATTTGGTGTACCACAACAGTTGCGGCAAAAGAATGAATAAAAATACAACGTCTGATGTCTCACTGTTTTACTGCTGTTCTGATCCTAGAGAAAACGAGAACTTGATCGCCGATTCACCACTACCCGCTGAAATGGATGAAAGCAACCCTAGTTCTGCCCTCATGAGTTTAATTAAAACTGAACTAGCGCAACTACGCAAGGATCTGAAGGCTGATTTCATGAAGGAAGTGGCTGGAGTCACGGAGAAAATCAACTCTCTCTCCACAGATCTGAAGAAATGTGACAGAAACATCACCTCACTTGCACAGAAATTGAAAACCATTGAGAACGCTAACGCTGAAATTTCCGAGCGGCTTGCCAAAGTTGAAGATGAACAGAAAAGCCTCGATGCTAGAGTTGCCCGAGAAATCCTTGATAAAACCAGAGAACCAGCCTGTCCTTCAGAAGTAACTCGTGCCACTATTGAGGAAATCGAGGAACGTGCTCGCCGAGCCAAGAATGTTATACTGTACGGTGTCACAGAGAGCACAAATGTGGATGCTGATGCCAGAAAGAAGGATGATCGTGAGAAAGTTACTTCATTACTGCGACACAGTGACATGAATCTTACCTCCTTCCCTTCCTTACCAGTTCAGCTCGAAAACGCACATTATTCCCGTCTCGGCAAACGTAATCCGTCAACAAACAGACCTCTCAAAGTCTCGTTCAACTCCCCAGATCTACCACGTGAAATACTCCGTAACAGTAAGAACGTGGCACCTCCAATTCTTATAAAATGTGATCAAACCCCACTACAACGCGAAACCCTCAACCAGCTTAGGAGAGAGTTGATTGAAGTCCAAGCAACTGACAAGAACGCAGCCATCAAGTATGTGAGAGGAATCCCCAAAATTATACCTGGAGAGCTACGTCAATCTCGCCCGGGAAACTACACAAGGCAGCAGTAGAAACCCCATACAAACTAATGTACACAAACGTTGCTAGTCTCTTGGCAAAATTTGATCAATTCCAGGTTGAGGTTCTCCGACATGACCCAAACATCGTCATACTGTCTGAGACATGGCTAAATCCCGACATTCCCGACTGCATGGTAGACCTGACTGGATACTCACTATATCGCAAGGACAGACAAGATGGAAGAGGGGGGGGGGCGTAGCTATATATGTGAAGAATGGCCCGAATGATGATATTCTCTCCGTTACTCACATTGACGAGCTGTTCGACGCTAGATCTGAGACGTTATGGTTGGATATCCGTATAAGACAATTAACGCTGGAGGTTGGTGTCGTATATCGTCCCCCTACAACTACTACAACTGAAGCGGACATCGCTATTATGGAACAAATTATGAAAGCTAGCGATCGCGAAACAACATCAATCATCTTCGGGGATTTTAACCTTCCATCATTATCCTGGCCACACCCCACTACAGCAAATGCCACCCCCATAGCTCGGGAATATCTCAGTACTTTCAATAATACGCCATTTACACAACTAGTCAAGGATCCAACCAGACATAGGAACAACCAGAGACCTTCCACTCTTGATCTAATATTTACAAATGATAAAAACGCCTTATCGCCGCCCACCCTTCTAGCGCCAATTGGTAACAGTGACCACTCCTTAATTATTACCGAACTCCAAGTATGTCAAATGAATACAGTTTCTCCGCACGCAGAAAAACGAAAGAACTACTGGCGAGCGGACTTTGTCAGCATAAAAAATAGTCTTACTCTATCTCTGCAGGAAAATATCAACATAAACCTAAGTTTGAACGATTCCTGGAATTTGCTCAAAAACTTATCTTTGGACACTCTCAACCGTCACTCGCCAGCGCAATCAAAACCACCAAATCGGACCAAACCATGGATCACGCAATACACTCTACGCAAAATACGTAAAAAACATAAAATCTGGACACTCTACCGCAGAACGAAACTCCCATTCTACTATGAAAAGTATAAAGCCCTCCGAAATGAAATAAATAACACCCTGCAAACGAATCGAAAGCGCTACGAGCAAAATATAGCACAAGCCAGTGGGAAACAGCTATATGCTTATATTCGACGTCAAATGGCCTCTACTGCTGAATACCCAACTGCTCTTCGCTCTGCCAACCATGAGATCATCACTGACTTAGCAAAAATCGCTGATTCCTTCGCTAACGAGTTTGAAAAATTTTACGTTATAGAACCGGATGGCCCGCTACCCCCTGTAGATTCAGTCCCTGCAACACACTTTCTTGAAGACATCTCCTTTCAGATTGCTGATATAATTAAAATTTTGAAATCGTTAAATGCAAATTCTAGCTCTGGCCCAGACTTGATACCAACTATCTTGCTGAAAAATTGTGCGAACGAATTAGCACCAGCACTCCTTACAATTTTCCGAAATTCCCTGGACACGGGCGAACTTCCCTCTGACTGGAAAACGGCTGTGATTAGGCCAATCTTCAAGAAGGGTAACAAACTCGATCCGACGAACTATAGACCTATCAGCTTAACTAGTGCGGTGTGCAAGGTTATGGAAAGACTTATTGCTAACAGGTTACTTGAGTTTGCTAGCCGAACACGTCGCATTCCTCCTCAACAGCACGGCTTCATCCCCAGAAGATCCACCGTAACTAATCTACTCAACACCACACAAAGATGGATAAGAGATCTGGACAATGGTAAACCGACAGATGCGATCTACTTAGACTTTGCAAAAGCCTTCGATAGAGTGCCCCACAAACGCCTATTGCACAAACTTCATCACTTTGGTATTCGAGGTAAACTGTTATTGTGGCTTGAATCTTTCCTTACAGGCCGAACATTTCGAGTTAAGATTGGTAGACACGCCTCCACCGCCCGAGCTGCTACGAGTGGCGTCCCTCAAGGATCTGTCCTGGGTCCAATATTGTTCATCCTATATACGAGTGATATAACCTGCGACACGAGAACTAACTTCTCCTTATATGCAGACGACACTAAAATATTTTCCAACCCCCTCGTAAGCCATCGTGAGTTGCAACAGGACCTAGACAACGTCGTCGATTGGACACGGAAATGGTTGATTCCACTCAACGAATCAAAATGTGCTGTTCTTCACATAGGAAAAAACAATCCGCATCACCAATATTCCATCAACGGACAACTGCTGCAACAAACTAATAGCATTACGGATTTGGGTATATTAATACAGGACAATCTGAAATGGGAGGGACATGTAACTTGTACAATTAAAAAGGCAAATAGAGCTCTGTTTTTGCTGAGCAAAGCGTTCAAATCCCTGGATAATGCCTCATTCACCAAATTGTATCAGACCTATGTCCTACCACTCCTAGAATACGGTTCCTGCGTTTGGAGTCCTTACTATGCAAAAGACATCTCAGCGCTGGAACGAGTCCAACGAAAAGCTACAAGACTTGTGCGAAATATCAGAAACCTGCCTTATGAAGATCGACTTAGACAACTAAACATTGCTACACTATCCACGAGAAGACAACGTACTGACATCGTCGAAACTTACAAGATCCTTAAAGGTTCTTACGACTCCCCAGAACTTCTTGGTTTCTTCAACATGTCCCTCCCCCGGAACTTGAGAGGACATGACATGAAAATCAAGAAGTCCAAGTTTAAACATGACAACCACAAAAACATTCTAGTTAACCGGGTCGTGGAACACTGGAATAGCCTTCCAAGGGAAATGGTTTCAGCGCCCTCTTTATTGCGATTTAAAAATCTATACAATCATTATTTATCTCAAATATAACTGTGATGGCTACTGTGATATTGGTTGGGATTGTTGCAACAAACTATAAATCTACGAAACGAAATTATATATATACACATTGTTACACTTATTTTACATAATTATATTTAAACACAAATTTGTACGAGATTCGGGCATTATCAGTTTTCTACTGCTGCCTGTACATTAAATAAATAAATAAATAAATAAATAATTTTGTTCAGTAGAAAAACCGTATTTCTAGTAAACAAAATAAAGAGATCACAATATAAAATGTTTGGTAAAATAATAGCTATTTATGCAACAAGTGCCAAAAGTTGACGTTTATGCACGAGACATGAAAATTATGGCTGAGTTTCATAACATGTCTCGTGCATAAACGACTTTTAGCAGGCGTTGCATACAATATTTCATCTACGACCTTAATTTTACTGTTATTAATCCATAAATATCGATTTAACAAAGGTTTGCATCTACGACACTTCTAATTTATGTCATAATAAACAGTAGGCCTTGGCGCGCGGGCGAATGTTTGCGAAGCCAGTACTGTCAATGTCAGTTACGAAAGGTAATTATTAATACTCCACATCTGACTGTATTCATTACATAATGCTTTAATTATTTAAAAAACACTTTACCTCTAACGCAAGAAGTGACTAGAATAACTTTACAACCTCACTTCCAGTTCGAAATTGTAGTTTTATAACCTCACTTCACTTTATACCACACATGCGCTAAAAGTAAACAACTGATTTCTTTAACCACGCTAAACTATAAAACGTCACTTTTAGTGAAACAAGCTAGTGCTAAAAGGCCTACTTTTAGTAGTGGTCGTAGATAAAATATATTCAGTAACAGTAATTTACGCTACAAGTGCATAAAGCCACTCTTTAGTCACGAGTGGGGCAGAGTTAAAACGCGAGTGAGCGAGCGTTTTAAGCCCCTCGAGTGACTAAAGATGCTTTACGCATGTGTATCGTACAATATTTTATCTACGATAGAATCTAGAAAACACGGTAAATATAAAAAATAAATAAAATTTAAATTAGGATTACCAGCAACCGGTCGTAACTTTGCGTGTTTTAAAAATTTTAAAACACGTTGCTACTGACAACGTGTTTAATGAAATTTTTTAAACACGTTACTGCTAACGACGCAAACTAATGAAAACATGTTATTAAACAGTCGTTTTACAAACTTAAAACTGCCAACTAAAAGGCAATTTTACACACTGTCATAGATAAAAATAATATATGATACATAAAATAAATGGTCAACAGAATAATATTGAAATGAATATTATTTATATATTATTGCGTAGGTATTTACCAAAACACTCGCCAGAATGTTACTACAGAGAACCTGGATTGCATAGAATATGTCTACAGTGTTTCTCACCAACTATCAGACATAGCCAAATTAACATTGGCAAATTATTGGGCGATCAATTATTGCTATGTATCGAGGTACGTGATTGGTCAAAAATGACAAACGTCAAATTAATTTCAAATTGTTTGCATTTCTGACCAATCGTGTACCTCGATGCACACGCAGTAATAGTTGATCTTTTCACAATTTTTTCAATGTTAATTGCCCTATGTCTGATACTCTCCGAGACACACTGTATATATACCGTGTGACCATAAATGGTTGTGATTTTTTTTCTTACGTTGGCACTGTTTTTGTTGGTGGCACTGTAAGTCTATGTCAAATTCAAATTTAAACTACTATATTGCTAGTGGTTATGAGTGGGGAGGTCACAACGTAAGTTAGACAAACAACCAACTCTTCGATGTATTTGGTGAGCTGTGGGCAAGCGCGTCGTCCGCGCGGTGGGGAAGTGAACCTTAAGATCACTAAATACATAAAGGTAGCGCCATTCAATTCCAAGATTTTGTTCCCCCAAATTAAAAAGGACAGAACATTGTAAGAAAGTGAGAGTGAGAGTGAGACACTAATGGCAAGAACTCCAAATTAAAAGAGACAAAAGATATATGTTTGCACAGTTGGCAGTACCTTTATGATTTAGTCACCTTAGTGAACCTCATAGTCAAGTATAAAATTCGCTGGAGTTCGAATTCTCAGGCATGCGCACGAGACACGTAGTAGGACGAGTGAGACTATGTCGGCGCCGTAAACTTTTCGCGGGTTCCTAGGCCCTACTAGCAATATAGTAGTATAAATATATGGTTTTGACACCATTTTTTTCTTAGATTGGCACTGTTTATGTCAATACTGACGCAAAACCTAACCTGCTAACCTCGAATTTGACATAGACTTACAGTGCCGCCAACATAAACAGTGCCAACCTAAGAAAAAAATTACAACCATTTATAGTCACTCGGTACTTCCAATGAAGTCATTATAAAAAGAAGAAAAAACGACAAATACGATACAAACGTGTATATTTGTATAAAAAAGTAACAAAAATAAAATACTCTCTTAAATACAAGAATAAACATTTAAATATTTCCCGCTAGTACGTAAATATATAACATATATTATTAGAGCAGCAAAACTCTCTTGGCTTTTGCTGGACGACCTCTGCATCGTTTGTGTCCTATTGGGATGGTTTTTGCTTCTGAAGTTGCGCTTACTGTTTTCAGTCTTATTGCTAGTATGTACAATGATGTGCTTGCGCATCATTTTTTTAGGAATGCTGGACAGTCATAATGGCCATCAAGCCGTTAACTTTTATCTTTGGGTAAAACTGTTCTCCAAATTTTGAACATCACAGATTTAAACTTATGAAATGAAGAGAAATCTAGTCTATCCTTTTATGTCGCATCAAATTCTTCTACATGAGTCTCATTACCAGTCAGAAACAGTATTCATTGGAAAACCTTTTTTATTGGCCATTGAATCGGAGATAGCTGATAAAATGGAATTGCAAGACGTTATTACAGATTTTTTAACTATTTTAATTAAGACATTGTTTTGTAGTGCCTGATCTTATTATTATTGATTATATGTGTTATTATTATTATTAATGATGTGTTTGGCAGGGGGGGGGGCGGAATCTGAAGTTACGCCACTATCGTTACGTAACAATTGACTCGGCTTATTTGGTAGTCGAAATGTTTATTTGAGAGACCCGTTCAACAGTACTATTTGCAAGGTTATACAGTGACTGGCACCACAAAACAATACCTAGCACCACACAACAATACCTAATACTAACACATTCGGGGCCACATTCATATTTATTAAGTGCTGATCAATCACAACATTCATAACAGTAATAGCTAAGTAAGCCTGATAAGCAGTAGGTATATTTTAAATATTAGTTTTGTTAATTAACGTCTGAAGTTAAAATTGTAAGTATTTTGCAATAGATCTAGCATTCCATTCTCCAGAAACCAAATTGTTTTCAAAATTCAGGGGACGGCAATGATTTGGGAGTAGAATATATTTCTGAAAGTATGAGAAACAAATAAATTGAGCACCCTGTACATGTACAAAGCAATGCAAAAAAACTAAGGACCTACCTACTGCAGAATAAACATTTTTGTTTTTATCTTCACTTACTAAGTTATTTATTTTCCTTAATTATGGTATGATCTCAATAACGAAATTACTACATTAAAATTTCAACGCGATAACGCTGTAACGTTTTGACCCTCCGAATTTAACTTTAGTCCTGGTAATTAATTCTGGTCATGTAACGTTTTAAATTTGGTGTGATATGACTTCCATTCATTTCGGAAAGGCTCAAACGTTTATTAATTTCTACCTCGGTTAGCTCAATCGGAGAAAAGGGTTCACTCTAACTCAATTATATGCGGTCAGGAAAACACAAGATATTTAACAACAGTATAATGTTTTTAACTAGATATACAACTTATGAATTACTCGCTACATTAATAAATTAACGGTTTCCTCTGGAGCTGCGTTTCTTGATTTCTGGTCGGTCCGCAACTCAATAATCAGCAGGCAGGTACGGGTGGCAGCGGTCTTCGGCGAGGAGCTGAGTATAGATTTAAGCCATATATGCCAAATGTCCCCGACGCGGCCTTCAGATAACTGCCTTCTGTAAACATTTAGTGCTCTGCAATTATACGCAGAAATTAAGGAGATTTAGAAGATACCTGCGACTCCGGGGGTGCGAAGGGGTTAGTGCGGGATGTTCTGGTGCCTAAGGATGGCCAGGCGTTGTTCCCGGAGTGAAGGTGTCGCTCGGACTCCAAGGGCGGGCTTGGACTTCAGGCTTCTGGATAAGGTCTTTAAACGTCCAGGGCGGACCTTCCAGGTAAGTTAATGAATGCGGCTATAGGGCTCGAGCCGCATTCAGGTGGAACGTATAATACGATTCCTATAGATACATTTATTAATAGATTTCGAATATCTTTGCTGCGTATGGTTATGGAGCTTTGAATTTATAGGAAAATACATTAGGATACGGGCAGATACCGCCTCAATCTATCGTGCAGGTCAGAATTCAGGTGGATACGTTAGGAGACGGGCAGACACGACCTCAATCCAACGTCAGGTTAAGGTTCAGGTGGACACGCTAGGAGACGGGCAGACACCACCTCAGTCTAACGTCAGGGAAGAAGTTTGGAATAAGGGAAGTCCAAAGACTCAAGTCGGGCTGATTAGGATCGGTGGACTAAAGTGAAGTAAACTGGTTGCGGAGGCTTCTTATATATATTCTCCGGGCGGATTTATCGGTACAGCGGCTCTCGGGAACATTGAGTGGGAGGCGGTGCCGTCGTTTATTCACTTTGCGCATAGCGGGCGCCTTCGCGTTATCGTAAAATCGAGCGCTGGATAGATGTAACGCTGGATTACGCGATGTAGAAATTTAATACATTTTATGTATTGTTAAAATTTGCTACAGGAGCTACCGTTACAACGCTACAAAAGAAAATATTAAATAATTAAGAATGCAAGTAACTTTAACGTCGATGGCACATGTTGAACTGGAGTGTACTTTTTACCCCATTTGTACAGCACCTGCTGCGCGACGTACAACTCTTTCTCTTTACTGGCTGCGTTTAGTGTACCTATATTAAATATCCTTGAATTAATGCTGGTTATTGTTCAATTTCCATTTGTACTTTCACTATATTTACCTATTTGTGGCATATTAAAATGGCTTCCTTTAGAGCTATACATCATACGAACATATCCTGAGCGTTATCTGTGGTCTTACTGCAAAAGATAGATATTAGAAGTAGGTATATTTTAAAGTACTAATAGCTTCCAGCTAATATTAACAAATAAATGGTTTGGAGATATTGTGGGAGGAATGGATGACGGTTTAGCTAAGTTACTGTACCAAAAAACAGTGGACTTTGGAGCAAGTCCAGGCTTATTAAGAGTTGATCGCATTCATTTATACGACTTTTTTGCTCCTGTTTATCCATTTAGGTAAGTTATAAAAGCATTTCAGCTACTTCTACAAACATCTGCTTTTCAGAACATGCTTTATATTTAGAAATCCCGGAACTTCAGGCAAGATACAAAATGAATTTCTTAAACCTTTTGATTATTCGATATGGTGGTATATGATAGGCTATGTTGTGCTATTTTGTGTTTTTTTGAAAACAGCTTTCTTCATTGAAGAACGACTCTTTAAAAGTAATGAAGAAAACTCATGGACTACAGCTTACTTGCTAACATGGGCAGTTTTTTGTCAACAGGGTAGGTATTCTGTGTACTCCGCATAATCGTTATAATAATTTGATCAAATTTTAGGGGCCACCTTTATACCAAAACCTATTTCAGGGCGATGCACTATTCTTAGTATGTTGTTGATGTCCCTATTGCTGTATAACTACTACACTTCAAGCATAGTTTCTTCTCTTTTAAGCGGATTGCCTCCTCCATTTGAAACCATTGAAGAACTAACAGAGAGTAATCTGGACGTTGGAATAGAAGATATCGTTTACATGAGAACTCTATTTCAAGTATGCATCTTATGCAATTTTATCTGTTAAATTAATCCAGTTTATGCGCAGGTAACGAATGATTCGCGCATAAAGCGTCTTTACAATCACAAAGTGTTGGCGCACAAGAATCCGTCATATGAGAAAGTGGAAGAAGGAATTAAAAAAGTCAAAAGTGGTGGTTACGCTTACCACACCGAGCCTACTACAGGATATCCAATAATTAAAACGACATTTGAACCATATGAGATTTGTGACTTGGCAGAAATCAATCTCTTTAAGCCTTCAGTTTTGTGGGTTTATGCGCAAAAGCAAAGCCAATACTCGAAATTACTTGCTATAGGGTAGGTACCTATCACTATTTCGATTGTTTTTGTAAAAATTATTAATTTATTTACAGCTATTACAAAATGTTGGAAGTAGGTATTATTTCTCGAGAGCGATCAGTCTGGATTACCTCTAAACCAGATTGCCTAGCAAGTACGCATTTGGTTCAAGTGGGAATACAGCATCTTTCTCCTGCTTTTATTATGCTCGGTTTTGGCTTCATCATTAGCTTACTACTTCTAATTTTGGAACAAATTTGGTGCAGAAATAGAAAAAGACTTTTGTTTAGGTTGAAAAAGATGTTAATGTGAATTTTACTGTAATTTTGGCAATTTTACCAAACTTTCTATTGATAGTAAGCATTGATATATAGTTAGCCTACCACAGAAAAACTAAAAACTTATTACTAGTGCTGGTCAACAAACCAAGATTCCACAATATTTATTATCAACTTATTTGAGAAAAATGTTGTAACATCTCATTTTTTTCAATAAAGATAACTTTGAACTTGTGTCATGGATACAAAGATTCTTCTTGTTTAATCTGTCAATAGATTCTACAAATATGAATTAATAAATGAAATTCCTGTTACGCTTCTAGGGAATCTACAAATTCTCTTTTAGCTGTCAGTTACACTCAGAAACTGCAGAAAAAATAAATATGTCGTGCATAACAACACCACTTCAATAAAATTTAATATAATTTCCACCTAATATAAATCAATGCAAAAATACCTATGGTGCACTATTAATAACAGTCAAAAATCTCAACAATGCCGAGTAGAGAATGCCTGGTTTCCTGCCCCTGATCATGTTTATATTTACTCTGTTCGTTTGCCCCCTGACTCGTCTATTTTCCTGGGTTAGATATGTCCTGTCATCAAAAGTGCTAACCGCCATTGTGTCTCCGAGGGTTTTGCTTCAGCGAAGGAATTTATGGTCTTATGACTCGTCCACCTGGGTATTTCGGCCTTGCTTCACTCTTATAATTGTGCCAACGGAGGCTTTGTGTGTTCCGAGGGTTTTATGGCATTGACCCTTTCTAGGTAAACATCCGTCTTTGAGTTGGAAATCACTGTAACGTGTTTCCAACGCCCCTGCGTTGTGAGGATGCTGCAAGACATGTTAATTTGTCGTGCTTGCGTTGATAATCATGCGTACTGGCATTGCGTTATCATGCCTCCTGCCAATTTCGAAGCGGACCTCCTGTTGGTATAAGAAGCTCGGCAAATCTACTGGAAGTTTCTCCTCCCGGATTTATGTGCTGCATCCTTCAACCGGAAATTTATTGCTGCAGTGCATGCTATGTGTGTCCAGTACACTCTCTATACAAGCCTGATGCCAGCTAGCGCTTTTGTTTCAGTAACGCCAGGAAATGTATCTGGTTGTTAGTTTATCAGTATGGTGAAAGTCCGGTGCTTTTATTTATTTATTTAGAGAAAATAAGGTTCAGCTTATACAAGGTTGTATAGAGCATAAGATGGCAAGAAGTTCTCCATTTTTATTAAGCAATGTTAACTCCTTCTTTGTTTTTCGTTGTTGCTTCCAACTGACACATTTAAGTCCCCCATTAATATGACCTAATTCCCATTAGGTGTTGTAGTAAAAATTGATAAAAGCGCATAGTAGAGGAATTCTTTTTTTCATTGGGGGTAGTCCTGTGGATGCATAGCCTAGATGATTGTGACTTTCCTCATGGTTTTATTAAATCCTGCCGCAATTAACATATATGTAATGTATTAAGTTTCATGATGGCTACTTTCAGCAGTGTTTTTGAGGTTTTCGGCGTACAGATAAAGTTGCTTTTAATTAGTAAAACGGGATTTACCACACAAAAATAGGCCACAGCCTTAGTTTGATAATTGTAAGACGACAACTTTGTAAAGTGCAAGTGCCATTCACCCCAACGAAGTTACGGTGTTTATGTAACAAAAGTTACCCAGCCTAGCTCGCCGGGAGGGTCGTGATTCAATTCAATACTCATTAATTAGGACAATGGGCTCATTAGTTAGAAAGCTGTTAATAGATTTGAACACCACCGACTTCGGTTTGTTTTTTCTCACAAGAAAAAGAATTGCCCCTGAAGTCGCAAGTAAGACAATGTTTTAGGTTTGCTAACAGCATTTGCCTTCACGGACTTACCTTAGGATTAATCTCTGGTAGTCGCTAAAATTCTTTACATAAATAACAAAAAAGAAAGGGTCGGATGCAAACACCATAAAATAAAAACAAGGGCTAGTTTAATCTAATTATATTGAATTTTAAAATGGGCAGGTAGGTACACTATCCACAACTAAACTTTAAGCAATTATTGTCCCTATATCTATATGACGTTATAGAGGAATTATATACTGTGCAATTACTGACTCTCGTCAAATATTTAAATTTAGATTACTTATTGCTCGACAAGAATTAGCTTATGACTTGCTGCCGGCGCCATACGGAGTTCTTAATATTCACCACTACTTGGTTATCTAACCGCTACACTTTTCACAGTAAAATCGGGATGAAGCAGTGAACTACTACAGCACAATACCTTCTAAAAATTCTAGTGACTTCTCACTCGCTGTCCATCGACAAGCGTGGCTGTCGCACCCGTCACTCGCCGTCAACAACCTCCAACCTCTGCGAAGCGACTCAAGGGAAATCTCGTAGATGCGGAAATGGAAAAACCTCACGCATCGAGGTTATGTTGACTAGGAGCGGACGCTGTTGAAACCCACCTGAAGGGTACAGAAGGCGTACTACGTGAACTGGAAGTTCTGGCAAGCGCACTTCCTTAACAATCTTTCGCGCACTGGATTCCTGCTAACTCCACATTAAATGTCTTCCAATATGGAACCTCATGACCACAGTGTAAGCCTTAGATAACACCCCGACACGGAAAAGTTTACGTAATTACTTCAGCAAGATGTTTCCATGCCAAGGTATTTTTGTCAACTGCTTACAACTAGCTGCGCTCTGTCTTGTCAGGCCATTTTTATATTTTACCGATATGCCACCTGTTGGAGCAGTTGTGGTACAAAGTTTACGTTCTTGCTTGTACATAGGCTCCTTGTCAGTCATATTTTTTCATATAATACTTCAGCTAATTGCATCTAAAATTCTAAATATTTCTCACGCGCGCAACTTTCTCTAGTAGGTTTGTTCTAGTCTCTATGCAGTCGTATTTGCAGCTGCATTCGTCTCGCCACGTTAAGAGCGCTTGGTTACAGCAATTTCAAAACGTAGCCCATTGGAGTGAGCGAGATATCTTCCTAAATAATTTAAACTTCCGTCGCACTCTTTCGTCTGCGGGTCGCCGCGCCCGTTGGGACATGCGATTTCATTGGCTACAACTGTTGGCGCGATAGCGCGTTTGGCGCGAAAAAAGCTTGGCGTGGCGTCTCTTTTGGCATTAGTCAGTTTCCGGCCGCCACACAGTACAGTCGATATAGCGTGATTTTTGCCGCCTTCGCGCTTCGTGTGCGGAAGCGGCCGGTGTTTTCCTGCTGTTACAGCGAGATTTGACATTGTTTATTGTTAGACTTCTTCACGGACCGCTAAAGCGAGCGGTGGTGTTCGTTTGTGGAGTGAGCTCGGGTGCCCTGTGTTGTTAGTATGACCGCCAGCTTTAGAAAATTTCGTTGGGCCGTAAAGGGGCCTTCTTCCCGTAGCTGTGGGGATCAAAACTGCAGAGCTGTACAAGCTTTCGGTCTCGTCCGTTCCGATTTTCCCGAGTGGGACTTTCGTAATTCAGACCCTGTCAATTTGGGGAATTACTCTCAAGGGGCGCTCGACTCCCACGCCTCCGCCGACAGCACGTTCGTTGCACTGGTGAGCTCGCCAGCCGTCGTGACGCAATCGTTTGGCTGACCCATTCAGGTAGCGTGTGTATTTAGTATTAACCTAATTCATTCAACTGTTCAGCCCTAATTTATGTTATTTACTAACTGACGCAGTGCCGCTTAGCCGAGGTCGTTTAATAATCAAATTCATTCAACTGTTCAGGCCTAACTTCTAAGATTATTTTCTGATTCATAACTGCCTACAAAGGCCTCTTGTAAAACTAAATTAATTCAGTTGTTTGCGCATAATTTGTGTGTTATTTGTTGAAACATTACCAGCGTCGCTGAGGCCGCGGTGAACTAATTTCATTTGCTTGTTTAATCATAATTAGAGTTAAAGCGTCTCCCAGCTGAGTTATAGATTTAGCTCATTCTTTGTGTTTACATTGTGTGTACCAATCTTCATTACATGTTTTTTAGACCAATAGATCGGTTCATCACTATGTAAAGATAAATATACAGCGAAGCCTGAGTGTTTAAGTGTGACAGGTAAGTTGGCGATGCTTGCCGCTGCAGCGTCGAGAGCGTATCAAGCCGTAGCCTTTTAGCCTGTTTGGTGAGATTCCTAGGGTAAGTGTTGACGTCTCCTGGATTTGATTAAGCATTTGGCACTCACTCACTCAGGAGTGTCGTTAAAACAGTTTGATACTGTAACAGTCTCCTTTCGATTCGAAAGAGTAGAAACCATCAGATGACTTCACCCGATTAGTTAACTATGACATGCTACTCATTTCATAATGCTTGATAGTGAACCCCTCAAGGAGTATATCGATCGAGTTCTAGAAGCTTCCAGGCCAGAATGCTGATTGAGTTGTTTTGCACGTGTGTATTCATGGCTCTTAATCAGATGCACAATGACATTAAAGTCCTTTTGAATTACTTTTTGCGCGACTCCTTGGCACCAACAAGAATATGGTCTTTACTAGCTAAGAAAATGTGGATGTATCGTCGAATGTGCCGTATATCCTAGACCTCAAGAGCTATAAACGAAGTCCTGAGAATATTGGGGAAAGAGTTATAATCAAAAATAAAACTCCTCCTTTGGTCGCTGGATGGTTTAGATTCACAATTGGACCCGGTAGGTGGCGCTGCAATCGGGTTCTAGGAATTTTTTTTTAAATTTTTTGACCAATTTCTTTTTTTTATTTTTTTATATAACCCCAAAATTTCACCCCCCAATATTTTTTAAAATGAAAAAAATCGAAAATTCGAATATCCAAAACGTTTGCTGAACCTGCTAATAGCAGGCAGCGGGTAGGACAATGTCTGTCGGGTCCGCTAGTATTACAATAAAAATTACTCCACTACTGAGTTCATATTTCTTAACTAATCATAAAATCAACAAAATTTTCAATTGCATCTTTGATCCTCTCCATATTCTCGGTATGTGAAAACAATTGTAGTTAATTCATTTATTCATGATCTATAGCCTCTTTTACTTTTCGGTGTCGGGGACCATTCATACCTCGCGGGAAGTGCAACGGAGGTAATGCGCCGCACGCGACTTACACTACGCTCCCCCACATGCAAACATACCACACACACAACAATTTACATCTAACTTAAGTAATGAGTTCAAATCCACTGCCGCTCCGAGTTAATTACTACTCAATTTTAAAAATCAAGTGTGCAGTGATTGTTAGCTTTATATCAATTTGATGTTGGCTATTGTTTAGGTGTATTAACACACAAATAAGAACAACAATAGTATATTACATACCGAGGTGGAAAGTGTTTCATTCCTGTCGAGAGATTAAGTAGTTAAACGAGACACGTAGGCCGAGGTCAACTTTATCTCGAATGAAACTTTTCACCGTGGTTTGTATACTATTTTATTCGCAACAAGTTTATTCTAAACAATAATTTATAAAATTATTATATTATGATAAGACAGGTTGTGACGCGCATGAATGGATGAACGAGATTCCCAGTGTCCCTACCTACACAGCGGTCGGGAATGGATTAATTTTCAACCGCTGCGACGGCAATCATTTTTCCGACCGGTTTGAAAGTTACACGTTGGGAATAGCTCATTTTCCAACTTTTTAAAAGACAGTAATGATCTTATTACATACATGGTTGCAAATAAAACAATTATTTTACTTAAAGCATAGTTGGTCGACCAAAGGCACCATTTAGACCATATTTTAATCTTCACACAAAAAGTAAGAGTCTTGCATGACAATAGCCACTTTATTTTTTAAATCAACAACACTTTTGTATAAAATATATTTAAAGATAAAGGTTGATCACATACTAAATGTCTATCTACTATTATAAAACTTTGGAACTTACAAACGCCTATTTATATTTATCTATCTATGCAAAATTCACATTCCGTTATTATAAGAATATTTTTAATAAAAACTAGAAATAAACATTTTGCTGAGCACATATGGTCCACACGACTATTGTTTCTCACAAATTTTAATGACTCCTGTAAACAAAACCCACTGTAGTAAAGCTATGCAATAACAAGAAACATTCTTACTTTCAACAATTTCATTCAAAGACTTCACTGCAGGCGAATCTGGAATCTCGGTTAAGTAATCCTTGCCCTCGTCGCAACACCTGGCCAACCGTGGATCTAACTGTAAATTGCCCAGAAATGGCACGTTTAAGTCTTGACACATTTTTCTGGCTCCGCCAGTAGTAGCAGGAAATATTTCAGATTGTCGCTAAAAGAAAAATTATTGTTAATGAGATAATTTTAATCAGCAATAGCAACTACTTACATGGCAACATGGGCATACAAATATAGACATATTCTCTACAACACCCAATATATTAATGCCGACTTTATGACAAAAGTCGATTTCTTTACGAACATCCAGAAGGGCTACTTCTTGTGGAGTTGTCACTATTATTGCACCTGTCAAGCCAGCCTTTGCTAGGTAAGTTGCAGCGGAAAGGTGTTCATCTGAAGTACCTGCAATGGTTTTCAGTTATGTAACTATATTTTATTGGTTACAATTCTTTTTATTGTTATTTAAATAAATTATTTAACAACACTTTCTCTAGATTTGTATATCTCTTTTTTAAAATAGTGTACCAAGCTGAATGCTGGATGCAAATTGAGGTGTTTCAAAAATCGTACACGAGTTTGTGAATTATAGTGAAAATAAGGCAAAGAACACTGCAGTGATATTGAAAAATAATAGTTAAGTACTATAAATAATCCATTAAGTGGTACTAAGCAAGTAGAGAAAGTGTATTAAATAGAAGCTTACATGCGAGAACAGACAGACATAGCACATACATGGCTACACAGCGCTGTAAGTGCCAAAACAGCTGAAGGCCAATATTAAAAGTACCTAATAAAATTCAGGTTAGAAAATAAAAATAAAACCATATTTATAAATAATGGCTAAGGAAACAGTAACCTACAAAAAAAAACCTAGAGGAAATAAATAAAAGGAATGGGCAAAAAGAACAAAAGCTTGATACATACACGAAAGATATAATGACACTAAAAAGAATAACAATTGGGATGTAAACAAAATAAAATAACAAAACGTGAGCCAAGCATTAGAAGAAGGTATAACGCAAGAACTTCAGCAAAAGCAAACCCCACTGAATGTACAAATAGAATCGAAATCCAGTGGAACAACATAAAAACTAGTATTCTAAAAACAGCGGAAAAATTTGTGGGTCACAAGGAATATGAAAAAAGTAAAGAATGGTACGACCAAGAGTGCAAGAAGACAAACAAATATACAAAGAAGCAAATTCCCTAGCGAGAGACACACGTAAACGAAAAAAGGGGGATTGGAACGAAAAGAAAATAAAAGATATGCAAGATGAATATAACAATAAAAACATAAGAATGTTTTACCAGAGAATAAAACTAGAAAAGAAGAACTTTAGAATAAAAATTACAAGATATAAAGAAAAGAAGGAAAGACAAGATATGAAACAAAAGAAATACAACAAATATGGAAGAACTATTATGAATAACTATACAGAAAGGAAATGGAAACCAATACAATAGCACAAACAAACAGTACACAAAATAATAAAAAAAATAGAAGAACCAACAATAGAAGAAGTAAAACAAGAAATACGATACCTAAGAAATAATAAGACGCCAGAAAGTGACGGACACAGACGCCATACACATTATACAACAAATACTAGAAAAAGCAAAAGAATATCACATAACTCTTCACATCCTATTCATAGACTTTAAACAGGCTTTCGATAAAGTAATAAGAGAAAAGATAATAAAAGAACTGGAGTACACAAGGACTCCACAAAAAAATAGTAACCTTGTGAAAATAATCCAAAAAGACTCAACCGCAGTAGTGAAAATAGGAAGTGATGCAACTGTAAGTTTTAATATACAACAAGGCGTGAGGCAGGGAGATATGCTGTCAGCTACATTGTTTCATATAGCCTTAGAACGTGCATATAGAAGATTTGAATTGGAAGGGACAATAAATATTAAAAACACACATATTATCGCTTACACAGACGATGTTACAATTATCAGTAGAACAAAAGAGGGGCTAATAAAAAGCTTTGTGAGACTAAAGGAAGAAACAAAAAAATGGGTTTAAGAATCAGTGAAAATAAAACTAAATATTTAAAATATAGACAATAGCAATAAAGAATATCTAAAAATTAAAGGCTATTAATTTGAAGCAATCCAAAAGCTGAAATATTTGGGAATGACAATTTATAATAAAAAATATAGGACAAGTGAAAAAACAAAACAAAAAATACAAATGGGACACAGAGCATATTATGCAAACAAAACTTTATTAAACTCTAAATACCTAAGTAAAGAAGCAAAACTACAACTATATAAAACCATTATTAGACCAGTAGTGATGTACGGAATAGAAGTATGGACCTTAACTAAAAAAGAAGATCTAAAAGTGTTTGAAAGGAAAATATTACGAAGAATAATGGGCGCAGTACAAAGAAGAAGACAAATTCACACCAAGAATAAACTTTGACTGAAGGAGCAAACGAAAAGGGAAGATGGACACCAACCGAAAAAAGCAGAAAAGGTAGTACTAGTCTGAGATGGCTCGATGATGTAGAAATGGACCTTAACTAAAAAAGAAGATCTAAAAGTGTTTGAAAGGAAAATATTTCGAAGAATAATGGGCGCAGTACAAAGAAGAAGACAAATTCAGACCAAGAATAAACTTTGAACTGAGAGAGCAAACGAAAAGGGAAGATGGACACCAACCGAAAAAAGAAGAAGAGGTAGTACTAGTCTGAGATGGCTCGATGATGTAGAAATGGACCTTAACTAAAAAAGAAGATGTAAAAGTGTTTGAAAGGAATATATTTCAAAGAATAACGGGCGCAGTACAAAGAAGAAGACAAATTCAGACCAAGTATGAACATTGAACTGAGGAAGCAAACGAAAAGGGAAGATGGACACCAACCGAAAAAAGAAGAAGAGGTAGTACTAGTCTGAGATGGCTCGATGATGTAGAAATGGACCTTAACTAAAAAAGAAGATCTTAAAGTGTTTGAAAGGAAAATATTTCGAAGAATAATGGGCGCATTACAAAGAAGAAAACAAATTCACACCAAGAATGAACATTGAACTGAGGGAGCAAACGAAAAGGGAAGATGGACACCAACCGAAAAAAGAAGAAGAGGTAGTACTAGTCTGAGATGGCTCGATGATGTAGAAATGGAACTTAACTAAAAAAGAAGATCTTAAAGTGTTTGAAAGGAAAATATTTCGAAGAATAATGGGCGCATTACAAAGAAGAAGACAAATTCAGACCAAGAATGAACTTTGAACTGAGGGAGCAAACGAAAAGGGAAGATGGACACCAACCGAAAAAAGAAGAAGAGGTAGTACTAGTCTGAGATGGCTCGATGATGTAGAAATGGACCTTAACTAAAAAAGAAGATCTTAAAGTGTTTGAAAGGAAAATATTTCGAAGAATAATGGGCGCAGTACAAAGAAGAAGACAAATTCAGACCAAGAATGAACTTTGAACTGAGGGAGCAAACGAAAAGGGAAGATGGACACCAACCGAAAAAAGAAGAAGAGGTAGTACTAGTCTGAGATGGCTCGATGATGTAGAAATGGACCTTAACTAAAAAAGAAGATCTAAAACTGTTTGAAAAGAAAATATTTCGAAGAATAACGGGCGCAGTACAAAGAAGAAGACAAATTCAGACCAAGAATGAACTTTGAACTGAGGGAGCAAACGAAAAGGGGAAATGGACACCAACCGAAAAAAGAAGAAGAGGTAGTACTAGTCTGCGATGGCTCGATGATGTAGAAATGGACCTTAACTAAAAAAGAAGATCTAAAAGTGTTTGAAAGAAAAATATTTCGAAGAATAATGGCCGCAATACAAAGAAGAAGACAAATTCAGACCAAGAATGAACATTGAACTGAGGGAGCAAACGAAAAGGGAAGATGGACACCAACCGAAAAAAGAAGAAGAGGTAGTACTAGTCTGAGATGGATCGATGATGTAGAAATGGACCTTAACTAAAAAAGAAGATCTAAAAGTGTTTGAAAAGAAGATATTTCGAAGAATAATGGGCGCAGTACAAAGAAGAAGACAAATTTAGACCAAGAATGAACTTTGAACTAAGGGAGCAAACGAAAAGGGAAGATGGACACCAACCGAAAAAAGAAGAAGAGGTAGTACTAGTCTGCGATGGCTCGATGATGTAGAAATGGACCTTAACTAAAAAAGAAGATCTAAAAGTGTTTGAAAGAAAAATATTTCGAAGAATAATGGCCGCAATACAAAGAAGAAGACAAATTCAGACCAAGAATGAACATTGAACTGAGGGAGCAAACGAAAAGGGAAGATGGACACCAACCGAAAAAAGAAGAAGAGGTAGTACTAGTCTGAGATGGATCGATGATGTAGAAATGGACCTTAACTAAAAAAGAAGATCTAAAAGTGTTTGAAAAGAAGATATTTCGAAGAATAATGGGCGCAGTACAAAGAAGAAGACAAATTTAGACCAAGAATGAACTTTGAACTAAGGGAGCAAACGAAAAGGGAAGATGGACACCAACCGAAAAAAGAAGAAGAGGTAGTACTAGTCTGCGATGGCTCGATGATGTAGAAATGGACCTTAACTAAAACAGAAGATCTAAAAGTGTTTGAAAGGAAAATATTTCGAAGAATAATGGGCGCAGTACAAAGAAGAAGACAAATTCAGACCAAGAATGAACTTTGAACTGAGGGAGCAAACGAAAAGGGGAGATGGACACCAACCGAAAAAAGAAGAAGAGGTAGTACTAGTCTGCGATGGCTCGATGATGTAGAAATGGACCTTAACTAAAAAAGAAGATCTAAAAGTGTTTGAAAGGAAAATATTTCGAAGAATAATGGGCGCAGTACAAAGAAGAAGACAAATTTAGACCAAGAATGAACTTTGAACTAAGGGAGCAAACGAAAAGGGAAGATGGACACCAACCGAAAAAAGAAGAAGAGGTAGTACTAGTCTGCGATGGCTCGATGATGTAGAATTGGCCTTAACTAAAAAAGAAGATCTAAAAGTGTTTGAAAGGAAAATATTTCGAAGAATAATGGGCGCAGTACAAAGAAGAAGACAAATTCAGACCAAGAATGAACTTTGAACTGAGGGAGCCAACGAAAAGGGAAGATGGACACCAACCGAAAAAAGAAGAAGAGGTAGTACTAGTCTGCGATGGCTCGATGATGTAGAAATGAACCTTAACTAAAAAAGAAGATCTAAAAGTGTTTGAAAGGAAAATATTTCGAAGAATAATGGGCGCAGTACAAAGAAGAAGACAAATTCAGACCAAGAATGAACTTTGAACTGAGGGAGCAAACGAAAAGGGAAGATGGACACCAACCGAAAAAAGAAGAAGAGGTAGTACTAGTCTGCGATGGCTCGATGATGTAGAAATGGACCTTAACTAAAAAAGAAGATCTAAAAGTGTTTGAAAGGAAAATATTTCGAAGAATAATGTTGCGCAGTACAAAGAAGAAGACAAATTCAGACCAAGAATGAACTTTGAACTGAGGGAGCAAACGAAAAGGGAAGATGGACACCAACCGAAAAAAGAAGAAGAGGTAGTCCTAGTCTGAGAAGGCTCGATGATGTAGAAGAAGACCTAAAGAAGCTAGAAATAAAGAACTGGAAAGAGAAGTGTAAAAAGCGGTAGGAATGAGTAAAAATAGCAGAAGAAGCAAGAACGAGCAAAAAACTCGCAGATTAAAATTAAAAAACAGCAGAAGAAATGGGAATTAATCAGGATTAGGAAAACTTTGTAAATAAGTAGACATAGCTGCTTGCGGTTAAAGAGCTGACTATATAATTATATATACCCAGAATTTCATTGGTCGTGAACATAGTTTTGATTGCATTGTTTTAGGACACGTCCTACCTTATTAGTTAAGCCTGTCTACTTTATGTTAAAGACTCGCGCGATAAGGTAGGACGTATCTTGAAATGATGCAATGAAACTTTGGGTAACGGTGTCAGATCAGTAAAAGACAAAATTCCTAGTTTAAAAACCGCTGGCATGTATCAAGGTTTCAAACTCCGCTGCACTTGAACGACCAATCAGCGTTACGTCGCTCTGAGCGGCTGCCACTGAGGACTATCAGTTCTTAGAGCGACAAAGCCAAATTTGCCTAGGTACACGTGTTCTCAAGGTACTCAAACAACACAAGCCATCAAAGAGCTCAATTTCACACGGTGCAAGGCACACTAAGCCAGAAAATGTTGGACGTTCATCTACAAAGACTGTGCGGTCTAAGCCGAAATTCCTTTTTTACAAGAATAATCTGAGACTATTATTTTATGTTAGTTGTGGATTCCAACAATAGTTTATAGATAGTTACCGAAAGTCAAAAATGTTCCATAATAATGGCGAATCTCCTTAATTGGAGGGCATTTGGATAAATTTCCCGGTGGGCCCCCTTGCTAACAATCCAATGCTGATTTCAGAGAACCAATAAGAAATCTAATGAAAATAATAACAACTTAGTTTTGCAACCAACTACCAATAGTAAAAAATTAAAATGCAGTTTGAAGAAATTATGGTGAGATAGAACCATTCCTGAACCGCAGCATGAATTTTACCACAATTTGTAAAAATTAGCTGATAATAATTCGCAGCGTAAAAAGGAAGATGAAGATGTAAGTGAAGAAATGACAAACTAATAACGTGAGTGTTGTTAAATACTTAAGCTAACATGTTTTAGTTGTATAATCACTTCATTTTGTACTAAATATCATAATAAATGCAAAATTGTTTGACGTAGGAAGACTAAGTCGGTTTTATTGATAAAATGTACAGAATTATCGAGGGAAACATAAACGTACCTCATATTTATTTTCTGTAATATGTTTTAAAATTATTGTGTGTAACACAACTTCCCAGAAAATATCAAAGTTTTGAAACAATAAGTACAAGAAAGTTCTACGTATAACTAATTTTCCATAATTTCCTTCGCACATCAATTATCTCAAAACAACTACTTTGTAAACACGGTTGTTTTGTCTAAACCCTCGAATTCAAAGAGTAATGCCCGAGCAATTTTAAAAGAAGTTCTATGGTGTAAAGTGCAAATAACAGAGTCTCCAAAACAACTAACCCACAGAGTGTAAAAATAGATTCATTCCCCATACTAGAAGCACTCCTAAAGATGGAAATTTTGTTATCTTAAACTGTCACTCACATCTGTTTCCGTTCCTATAGAAATTAGAACTTTAGACTTAGTGATAAATGCAGTAAAATATTTGTGATAAGAATAACTGTTGATTCATTATTACAAGTTTATAAATATTTTGAACGAATCTATCAATTCAAAAATGTCTACAAGTTTTACGTCACTACAAACATACCAGGTGGAGTATCCATGAGAAGATAATCCAATTTTCCCCAATCTACTTCGCTCAAAAATTGTCTGATCATGCCGTTCTTCTTGGGGCCTCTCCATATGATTGCATCGTCGACCGACGATAATAAAAAGCCAATGGACATGACGGACAAATTGTCTTCAACGTACTATAATAAATAATACACTATTAGAAGCATTTCAAATTATTTTGTTGAAAAATAACTTACTACTGGTGACCATCCCGATCCTGACTGATGCACTTGTTCTCCAGCAACGCCTAGCACTCTAGGTTGTGACGGACCACAAATGTCGATGTCTAATACAGCTACCTAAAAGCATGAGTATAATTTATAAATAAACTCTTTATTATTACTAAATTCCTACATAGGTTCAATCTGGTATTCGTTTAGTTTATCTTAGAAATTATTAGAACAAATCTGAATACCACTTTTTTTTTTATGTTTATTAGCTGGCTCTATATACAAAATACAATACACGGCTTTGTTACATTAAGTATAATTAAATAACATAAGAGTAGAGCAAGGGTTAAGTTATTTATTCACACCTCAGTCTTAGTATATGTGTTACAGTATATAATTCGTGTTAATTATTTTTAACTCTAGATTAAGTCTTGTGGGAGCTTACGTTTCAAACGTGTATGTATCCCTTTTAGGCCAAGATTTAGTTTTGTAGCATTGTCACAGAGATTTATGTCTTGGAAAAACTTTGTGGTGAGCTTCTTGATAAAAGTCAGTTACTGATGGGATCTGTAGTTCGTTGTGTATTTGTGAATTACGCACGAACCACGGGCACTTGATTGCGAGTCTTAACACTTTATTTTGAATAGTCTGAAGTTTCTTGAGTGAAGTCTTAGATGTATTGGACCATACAGGGCATGCATATGTTAAAATTGGTCGGAGTATCGTTTTATAAAGTAGGACAGCACATTCAGCTCGAAGGAAAGATTGTCGATTAATTAGTGGATAAAGGATGGCTAGTCTGGTGTGGCACTCGTTGAGCTTTTTATTTATATGAAATCCCCAGCTTAGCCTCGAATCCCAATAAACTCCCAGATATTTTACTGCCGAGTATTTAGGGTTCCAACTGATGTCACTGTTATTTACTCTTATTACTAGCAGTACAGTATGACGTTTCAAGGTGAACTTTTTGCTTGGCATTTTTGTGGATTAATTTTGATTCGCCATTTATGGAACCAATTATTCGTAACGTTTACAGCGCTTTGTAGTTGTTCTATGGCGTTTTGGAGTGAATCACTCTGGGCTATTATAGCCGTATCATCAGCATACATGGCCGGGATTGTGTTAATTACGGAGAGAAGGTCATGTACATATATGTTGAACAGGGTTGGTCCCAGTAGACTTCCTTGGGGCACTCCAGCTTTGATAGACTTAGTGCTGGAAAAGGTTGCTTGAATTCTTATCCTGAATGTTCTATTGTTTAGGAAAGAGCTTATTATCTTTATTAGGTAGGTTGGTATGTTTAGTTGTATCATTTTATATAAGAGCCCTTCTTGCCATACCTTATCAAAAGCTCTTTCCAGATCCATGAAGATGATGGCAGTATACTTTTTTTCTTCAAACCCCTTTTCAATTGTCTCGGTGATTCGTAACAGTTGATGCGCTGTTGAATGAGCTTGTCGGAATCCGAATTGATGAGGAGGGATCACGTCTTTTTCAGATATGTCTTCTTGAAGCCGGGAGAGAATTGACTTCTCAAGAAGTTTAGCTAGTGTTGATAGGAAGCTTATTGGTCTATAGCTGTCCGGGTCGTGCTTATTTTTCCCTGTTTTATAAATAGGGAGTATATCTGCTGTTCTGAATACCACTAAGTAGTTCAATAAATAATAAACAGTAAAAAAAAATGTAAAGGGTTTACACGGAACTTCCCTCGTGCCAATTACATCAATTTGCAAATAAAAAAGAACTGTTGTCTGCTGGGATTTGAACTCGTCAAGGATAAAGCATGAACTACTATGTGCAAATTATTACTTTTATCCATTTTTCAGTTAAAGCAAAAATTTACTACCGAGTATGGCGTGATCAAATAAATTTCAGATCGGGTTAGCTGATGTTACATTATGTTTACGTGAAGCAAACTAGATCTGAAATGTATTTCATCACTCGATATATCGTTATTATTTATTTAGTTTGATACAAACAGTGACACTTGTCGGTGGCGTACAATCAAATAGTGTGTGTAATGTGAGAGAGAGGGGTATAGTGGGTGTATTTAGAGGTAGTACCTTTCAGGCAGTATCGACCACACAGCACTGCTGTGGATGCTGGCTACAGGTTCTCAAATTACCTACAATCTCTCACCAGTGGCTCCAAGTAGCTGTTGTACACTCAGCGGCCATACCCCGGTAAACTGACTTGGTCGGCAGGCTAAATCTGGTTGAGGGGGATAAAGAAGTCAAATTCTTTGTCTATTAGTAGCAGTCTCACTACAGTGTACGAAGACTATGGTGGTGCAACGGCGAGCTACGTCGATAGATACCAGCACTCGGCAAATGTGGCACCATAGCAGAGCAACGTCCAATACTTAAAGGGCATCATGCGAGACCTAAAGGCATGATGGCCATGGACTACACCTGAAGACTTCACCAATCGTAGCATTCCTTGTTCTATTGGAAGACTGAAGTTGGATGGCTAAAGAGTGGATCTGTGCTAGGGATGGGCGCGTGACGTGAAAACAGTCGTGTCACGGCGTGTCACGTCGTGAACGTGACTAATATTTGAAAATCGTGACGTGAACGTGCGTGAACGTGAGTGAAAATTTCCAAGACGTGATTCACGTTTCACGTTAATTTCACGTTAAATATTTAGTAACGAATAAAAAACTGCAGGGTGCAGCAACTTTTAAATTAATTAAATCACAAATTGTGCCAAACAAGTTACATTATGTGGCTTTATTTTTGGACCCTAATTATAAATCCTTAAAGTTCATACCTTCACATAAAAGAGAAGATTATAATGCAAATAAAACTATAGATGATAATGATGAAATACATAGCAAACGACTTAAAACTGGCACATCAGCATCAGATTCTTATCTTTCTACACTTAGAGATAGCTCTGACGATCACACATGTAATTAGGATGATGTCGAAATAGAACTAAATTAGTATGCTAAATTAAAATTCGGAATGTAGATGACATTTTAGGATTTTGGAAAAACAGTGTAAATACGCCATTGTTAAAAAACTTGAGAAATTTTAAACATACCGGCAAGTTCCGCTACAAGCGAAAGAGTATTTTCTACAGCTGGGCGAATTTTAGAAGAGCGCAGAATTCGACTTAACGCTGAAAATATTGATTACATATTATTTTTAAATCAACATTTTAATGTGTAGATGTGTAGATGAACTTATTATTCTAATAAAAGTAATGGTTTGTTTTTTATACTCGGCTAACGCTAAAAATGTTAATTACGGTTTTATTATTAAACCAAAAATGTATTGTGTAGATGTGTAGATGAACCTATTTTTAGAAAAGTACCTAATGTTTTGTTTTGTATACTCGACTTAACACTGAAAATGTTGACTACGTTTTATTTTTAAACCAATTTATTGTGTACTTGTGTAGATGAACTTATTATTCTAATAACAGTAATGTTTTTTTGTATACTCGCCTTAACGCTGAAAATGTTGATCATTGTACGTACAAGTACTTGCAAACCTACTAATTAAAAGTGTTCCCTAGGAACATATACCTTCTATACTCATACCGATAAGAGAAACGTCACTGCCAATGACAACTTTGGTATTGAAAGTAATGTCTTTGAAGACAGCTGCAAGAAATATATTTGCGATAAATCAGTATTTATCCCTTGTCCAAGTTATTGTAGTCAATTTTCATTTTTTTCTTTTTATGTCAACTATTCTGATTGCAACATATCACAGAAATTATGTCAGGTGCAAAACATATTTTTAGTTCTCCTTAGGGTTTTTTCATTGGTTTTAAATTTCAATATTCTGTTCTATCTGAATTAAAATTTTGAAATGAAAGCTGCGTGTCACGTCGTGAGCGGCGTGTCACGCCGTGAACGTGAGTGAACGTGAGCGTGAACGTGCGTGAACGTGACTGTTTAAAGCAAGCGTGAAACGTGCGTGACGTGAGCGAAAATTCACTCACGCGCCCATCTCTAATCTGTGCCTACGCAACCGCTTATCCACTTTAATATATTCCCGTGTCTTGGAATTGTCAAGGGTTAAAGCAAAAAAAACCTTTGGTGATGGGCAGATGGCGACGGGGGAAGTGTATGCGACTGAAACCTAGTCAAATGTCTGCACAAAAGCGGTTGTAGGAGAGTGGTCGCCAGCATACCGAGTCAGAGGTAAAAATGTGCTCTCGACAGCACCTACAGCGACAAAGCAGCCCTATTTAGGGAGGCACTGCTTTCCCCAATCAGGGGAGGGGGCCCTAAACACATGCTTACCTCTACCTTCCAATGAACGGCAAACCACGGTCGCTCATGCATAAACAAATAAGTGGTCGTAATCAGAAATATAATTTGCAAACTTTCAAAGAATTTAAAATTGCAGCCTGGAACGTCCGCACATTGCAAGACAATCCCGATAACATATGTCCAGAAAGAAGAACTGCAATTGTTGCCCGAGAACTGGCTAGATACCGGATAGGCATAGCAGCACTGAGTGAAACGAGGCTAGCAGAGCAAGGTCAGCTTACAGAAAATCTTGGAGGCTACACGTTTTTCTGGATTGGACGCCCAAATGAAGATACACGGCTAAATGGTGTGGGTTTTGCTATAAAAACTTGCCTCGTGAAGGGGCTTGATACTCTACCTATGGGTGTTTCTGATAAGACTAATGACCCTAAGAATTCCACTAACCAAGAAGAGTCATCAGTGATCAGTGCCTACGCACCAACTATGAACAATACTGAAGATGCTAAGGACCAATTCTATGAGCAGCTAAACAGTGTACTGTCTAAAATTCCTAGCTCGGATAAAATCATTCTCCTGGGCGATTTTAATGCTCGGGTTGGATCCGATTTTGAAGCATGGCCAGAAGTAATTGGTAGACATGGTTTGGGAAATCAAAATGAAAATGGCACAAGACTATTGACACTTTGTTCTCAATATGGCCTTACCATTACCAATACCCTGTTCCGGCAGAAAAATAAATATAAAACCACCTGGATGCATCCCAGATCTAAAACCTGGCACATATTAGATTATTGCATAGTGAGAAAACGTGACATTGCAGATATAAAACAAACAAGAGTGATGCGTGGAGCAAATTGTTGGTCTGATCACAGACTATTAGTGTCAACGGTTAAACTAAACGTTCAAAGAACAAAATGCCCTGCACGACTTCAACCTAGGAAACTTGACACTGGCAAGCTGAATCATCCAGATAGTATGAGACATATGCGACTTGGCCTAACGCACATATGCGAATCTCATACACTGCTAGCAGATCCGACCATCTTACAACAATAGTCACACTTTGCTACTGATGTATATTCCTTACCTGAGGAAGTATTAGGCTACAAAAAGAAAAAACATCGTGACTGGTTTGATGAAAATAACATCCCTTTGACGAATGCATTAGAACATCATAGAAAAGCCCTACAAAAATGGGAAGCTAACAAAACCTCTACAACATTAAAAGGTGAACTGAAAGAAGCGCATGCTAACCTAAAGAGGATCACAAGAGCTGTAAAGGACCAGTGGTGGAGCGAAAAAGCTGAAGAGCTCCAAATATTGGCTGATACTCATCAAATTGGGCTGTTTTATGAGAAAATGAGAGAAGCATGTGGGCTAAGTCTGCGAAAAATTGCACCCATGGCAGCATTAGACGGTCGACGCCTGTTTGAAAAGAGTGAAATCCTGAAAAGATGGCGTGAACACTTTGAAAGCCTGCTGAATGCAGACAATACTGCTGACATCGAATACCTCGAAAACCTTAGAGATATGGAGCAAATAGAAAACTTGGACCATCAGCCCACAATTTGAGAAATAGAATTGGCAATCAAACAGCCGAAAGGTGGCAAAACCCCGGGGTGTGATGGCCTACCAGCTGAAATATACAAATATGGTGGCGAAGCAGTAATAAACAAGTTACATTAATTCATTACTGTGATGTGGCAGCAGGAAACAATGCCTGAGAAGTTCAAAAGGTCCATCATCAGTGTTCTCTATAAAGAAAAGGGTAGTTGCTCAGATTGCAACTCATATAGAGGTATTTCTCTACTGACCACTGCAGGAAAAATACTAGCACGAGTTCTACTCAACAGTCTACAACCAGCAGCTGAGAAAATTCTTTCTGAAACGCAGTGTGGTTTCCGTCCTGGCCGAGACAGCTACAGAAAAAGAGCAGAGAGCAAAACCAGTTACTTTATCTCTGCTTTGTGGACCTGGAAAAAACTTTTGATCATGTACCTCGAGAAGCTTCATGGATAATTCTTAAAAAAGTAGGCTGCACCCCAAAATGTATATCCATGGTAAGACATTTCCATGATTGCATCAAATGCCAAGTATGCTTTGATGGAGACCACACAGGCGAATTCCCTGTTACTACTGGTGTAAAGCAAGGTTGTGTTCTTGCACCAACTCTTTTTGCACTGTACTTTGCCATGACTATACGTGAGGCTCTGAAAGGCATGTTTGATGCAATACATATCATGTATCGCTATGAGGGAAACCTATTTAACTTACAAAGGCTGAGAGCAGCTAGCAAAACCCAGCTTGTTCGAATTGTCGAAATTCTATTCGCTGATGATGTGTGCCTGGTTGCAAACTCGCGTGAGAGTCTACAGGAATGCGTAACCAGGCTTGCAAATGCATGCTCAAATGAAAATAAATTGCACAAAGACGGAAGTCATGCAACAGGACAATAACTATCAACAGCTGACTCCTCTGAATATAACTATTGGAAATGAAACTCTGAGAGAGGTCCAAAATTTTAAATACCTTGGCAGCACAATAAACTCATGTGCCAATCTTGACAATGAAATCACCATCAGAATAGGAAATGCTGCTACGGTCTTCGGTAAATTACATCACAGACTCTTTAAACACAACGATGTAAAATTCAAAACCAAGATTTCTATCTATAAGGCTGTTGTTATTCCTACGCTACTATATAGCTCAGAGACATGGTGCCTATACAAAAAGCATATAAGGAAACTTGAGCAATTCCATTTAAGATGCTTAAGAAATATTCTAAAAATAAAGTGGCAGCAACGCGTTACAAATACTGAGGTTTTAAGAAGATCAGGCATCCTCAGTATTGAATCAATCGTCGTCTAGAGGAAGATGACACCAAGCGTAGAGAACGAAAAGATCGACCAAATCAAATAAGAATCTACATATATAATGAAAGAAATGAACTTTATTGTGACCAGTGTAACAAATCTTTCACCAACAAGCTACGGTACAATAGCCACCTTAGAGCACACTCAAGACAAGACAACGACAATCAAGCCGTTTTGGCAATTCCACTGTGACCGTTTCGGTCTGGACAACATCATCATCGTAATGTGAGAATTTAGTTGGACATTTTTTTTTCAAGTTGAGATTACTGAAAAATTAAATTATTTCCAAGGCGAATGCACATGCTTACAGGGGAATTGAGCCCTACATTCGTGTTGTAATAAGGGCAATTCATTTTAAAAGGAGGATTTTTTCTAGAAAGGTAACGAGCTTCTGTAAGAGAACCAGCAATGCTTGATAGCGGTAAACGATTGGCCACACGTTTATAAATTACGACCATTAGAAAATATTCTCTTCTACTTTTTAATGACGACCAACCCAAATTCTGAATGACTTGAGAAGAAGAGCTTGAATTTTTTTTTTAAATCCATCTAACTGCACGAGTTGCACCATCTCCAGCTCCCTTATCAGGGCTACCTGATGCGGCTTCGGTTTTCGCTTTTTTAATATTTTGCATGATAAAATTTAATATTTGGTAGCCATTCTCGACTACTTGGTTTGTGTGACTTGCCCAGTTTAGTTTATTGTTTATTTCTAATTCTACATATTTTACACAATTAACAGGAGTAAGAACATTGTTACATAAAACTTAATTAAATTTGTATCAGTAGTAAGCTCCACATGAAATAAATAGACTTTTGCTAACATTTTGCAACATACAGTTATCAAACGCCCATTTCTCAATTGATTATCACTATTAATTGTGACAGCATGATAGCTCTGTAAATTATACGATCATCTGCAGAGTCTGACAGTTGATTCTACGCCTAATATCAAACCGTTAAAAAAAATTAAGAATGCTATCAGACCGACAACGCTACCTTGAAGGACGCCAGATGTAACAACTCTTATGTCCAATAAAGCACTTTCAATGTTGACACATTGTGTACGATAAGTAAAGAAACTTTTCATCCACAAGAATATTCATTTATCAATGTACAGGTTGATTTTGTTTCAGTTAAAGAACTGATCATGTGGTACTACGACGAAGGCCTTTTTATCACTTAGTATTGCATCGATCTGGATACCCTTATCTATGCAATTGATATCTTCGTGAAACGAGCCAAACCAGATTTGCAAGAATGACCAGCCCTGAAACTGTGTTGATTTTTGGAAGAAATTTCTTTTCTCTAATACCATTTTAATGTGCTTAACTATAAGTTGCTCAATTAACTTGCATATGACGCAAGTTAAACTAATAGGTCGATATTGTCATGGATCATTCTTGCTACCTGCCTTGCATATAGGCACAATTTCAGCCTTTTTCCAATCACTAGGAATTGCATTGTTATTAATTGAGATGGAAAAAAAAATTTATGATAGGAAAGTATCACCTCGCGAGCTAAATGAACGAGTTCGATACAAATACAATCTCAGCCCGTGGTCAAGTTACGTTTCAAGTGCCTTATTGGTCACCCAATCACGAAATTTTTCGAACAGATGAGCGTTTAGTAAATTTTATGTATGAGTAATATTTGGTTATTTATACTATTATTTTTATTATTAACATTCATAAAGGAAACCATAAAAAATATTTTAAAAGTGAAAGATACATATAAAAAAGATCTCTGGCGGAAAAAGTAAAAGTGAAATAAAATATTCATAGGAAAAGTTTTTTAAGCAGAAAACGTAAGAAAAGATTTAAAAAACAACATAAAAAAATTACTTCTTTTAAGTGAAAAACCTAAGAAAAAATATTAAAAAAAGCGGATGATTCATATAAAACAGCTTTGTAAGCAGAAAACGTAAGAAAAGATTTAAAAACACAAAAAATAAACATGAAAAATGATTTTTTTTTAAACAGAAAACGTAACAAACATTAAAAAGTAGACGATTCATATAAAACGAGGTTTTTAGGCAGAAAACGTATGAAAAGATTAAAAAACAAAAGATCCATATAAAAAAAGTTTTTAAAATAGAAAACCTAGGAAACGGTATAAAAAAGCAAAAGTTTCATATGAAAATATACAGGGTGTTAATTAAGTACGTAGACAAACTTTAAGAGGTGATTCCTTGCTCAATTCTAAGATAAAAAGTTCCTACAAACATGGGATCTAAACGGCTTCGTTTTCAAAATACAGCGTGTTGAAGTTTAAACAATTTTTTTTTCAAAAATCTGGAAAACGCCTAGAGGTATTCTAATGAAACTTTGCATAGATTAGTATTTCATAAAGTGGCATTGTTTGGTCAAAATAACTTTAATTTATTTACACCAGTGGCGTCCATCGGGGCCACCTCAGTTAACTTATTTTAGAAAAATCGGGTACGCCACTGTTTTTTAGCTTCACCAATTGAAACTATACCAAAGATGTATCTTTTATTTTTTTGGCAGAATAAACCTTTTTCGAGAAAACCGGAAAAATCTATAACAGCAATTTCCTTCATTGGACGTTAATGGGAATTAAAAGGCTTCATTCACAAAATACAGTTTGAAACAGTTTTTAAAAAATATTATTTAATAACAAACAATCTTAAAATAGCTAGAAAACTTTTGGTTGAAACAGTGGCGTACCAGATTTTTCTAAAATAAGGTACCTGAGGTCGCCCCGATGTACGCCACTGGTGGAAATAAATTAAATTTATTTTGACCGAACAATGCTACTTTATTAAATACTAACCTACACCAAGTTTCATTAGAATACCTCTAGCCGTTTTCAAAATATTTGAAAAAAAAAATTTTTGTTTAAACTTCAACACCCTGTATTTTGAAAACGAAGCCGTTTAGGCCTCATGTTTGTAGGAACTATTGATCTTAGAATTGATCAAGGAATCACCCCTTAAAGTTTGTCTACGTACTTAATTAACGCCCTGTATAAAAAAGTGAAAGATACATATGAAAAAAGGGCTTTTAAAGCATTAAACTTAAGAAAAGGTTTAGAAAACAAAAGATTCACATGAAGAAAGGTTTTTATCTACTTTGGTGTTATAATATGGCTATTAAAGCACTGAAAACAGTGCTGCAATGGGGTCTATTAAGGCACCTTTGGTCTCGTTTGACAAACCACGTTGCACCCCTAAAACTCTTCAATTTAGCAACTTGTATTATAAATAGCTATTTAAAGCAGAAAACTTAAGGGGTATAAAAAAAAGACAGATTCATATGAAAAAATAAGCTTTGTAAGCAAAAAATGTAAGAAAAGATTTAAAAACAGAAAAAATACACATGAAAAGTGCTATTTTTTAAACATAAAACGTAAGAAAAGATATAAAAAGTAGAAGATTCATATCAAAAGAGCTTTTTAAGCAGAAAGCATAAGAAAATATATAAAAAAGTGGAAGATACATATGAAAAAAGAACTTTTAAAGCATTAAACTTAAGAAAAGATTTAGAAAACAAAAGATTCACATGAAGAAAGGTTTTTATCTACTTTGGTGTTTTAATATGACTATTAAAGCACTGAAAACAGTGCTTCAATGAGGTCTATTAAGGCACCTTTGGTCTCCTTTGACAAACTGTGTTACACCCCTAAAACTCTTCAATTTAGCAACTTGTATTATAAATAGCTATTTAAAGCAGAAAACGTAAGGGATATAAAAAAAGAAAGATTCATATGAAAAAATGAGCTTTGTAAGCAGCAAATGTAAGAAAAGATTTAAAAACAGAAAAAAAACACAAGAAAAGTCCTTTTTTTAAAACAGAAAACGTAAGAAAATATATAAAAAATAGAAGATTCATATGAAAAAAGCTTTTGAAGCAGAAAGCATAAGAAAATATATAAAAAAGTGGAAGATACATATGAAAAAAAGAACTTTTAAAGCATCAAACTTAAGAAAAGATTTAGAAAACAAAAGATTCACATGAAGAAAGGTTTTTATCTACTTTGGTGTTTTAATATGACTATTAAAGCACTGAAAACAGTGCTTCAATGGGGTCTATTAAGGCACCTTTGGTCTTCTTTGACAAACTGTGTTACACCCCTAAAACTCTTCAATTTAGCAACTTGTATTATAAATAGCTATTTAAAGCAGAAAATGTAAGGGGTATAAAAAACGAAAGATTCATATGAAAAAATGAGCTTTGTAAGCAGAAAATGTAAGAAAATATTTAAAAACAGAAAAAATACACATGAAAAGTGCTATTTTTTAAACAGAAAATGTAATAAAAGATATAAAAAGTAGAAGATTCATATGAAAAGAGCGTTTTAAGCAGAAAGCATAAGAAAATATATAAAAAAGTGGAAGATACATGTGAAAAAAGGGCATTTAAAGCATCAAACTTAAGAAAAGATTTAGAAAACAAAAGATTCACATGAAGATTTTTATCTACTTTGGTGTTTTAATATGGCTATTAAAGCACTGACAGCAGTGCTTCAATGGGGTCTATTAAGGCACCTTTGGTCTCGTTTGACAAACCACGTTGCGTCCCTAAAACTCTTCAATTTAGCAACTTGTATTATAAATAGCTATTTCAAGCAGAAAACGTAAGGAGTATAAAAAAAGAAAGATTCATATGAAAAAATGAGCTTTGTAAGCAGAGAATGTAAGAAAAGATTTAAAAACAGAAAAACTACACATGAAAAGTGCTTTTTTTAAACATAAAACGTAAGAAAAGATATAAAAAGTAGAAGATTCATATGAGAAGAGCTTTTTAAGCAGAAAGCATAAGAAAATATATAAAAAAGTGGAAGATACATATGAAAAAAAGGGCATTTAAAGCATCAAACTTAAGAAAAGATTTAGAAAACAAAAGATTCACACGAAGAAAGATTTTTATCTACTTTGGTGTTTTAATATGACTATTAAAGCACTGAAAACAGTGCTTCAATGGGGTCTATTAAGGCACCTTTGGTCTCCTTTGGCAAACTGTGTTACACCCCTAAAACTCTTCAATTTAGCAACTTGTATTATAAATAGCTATTTAAAGCAGAAAACGTAAGGGGTATAAAAAAGAAAGATTCATATGAAAAAATGAGCTTTGTTAGCAGAAAATGTAAGAAAAGATTTAAAAACAGAAAAACTATACATGAAAAGTGCTTTTTTTAAACATAAAACATAAGAAAAGATATAAAAAGTAGAAGATTCATATGAAAAGAGCTTTTTAAGCAGAAAGCGTAAGAAAATATATAAAAAAGTGGAAGATACATATGAAAAAGGGGCTTTTAAACCATTAAACTTAAGAAAAGATTTAGAAAACAAAAGATTTACATGAAGAAATGTTTTTATCTATAGTCTGTTCACTAAACATAAAAACACAAAGTGGCCTTTGATTTCTAAAATTTCATGAGTGTACTTCCAAAATACATCTTTTGTCTAGGAATGTACTTAAAAAAATTTACTAAAAGAAATCGGTTAAGAGTGTGACATTTAATTAGCATCTGTCATAACTACTTTTAAGGATGTTAAATAAATACTGTGTTTGATATTATTGATGTAGCATTTATTAATAGGTATTTTTACACATGAAGAAATGTTTTTATCTACTTTGGTGTTTTAATATGGCTATTAAGGCACTGACAACAGTGCTTCAATGGGGTCTATTAAGGCACCTTTGGTCTCGTTTGACAAACCACGTTGCGTCCCTAAAACTCTTCAATTTAGCAACTTGTATTATAAATAGCTATTTCAAGCAGAAAACGTAAGGAGTATAAAAAAAGAAAGATTCATATGAAAAAATGAGCTTTGTAAGCAGAGAATGTAAGAAAAGATTTAAAAACAGAAAAACTAAACATGAAAAGTGCTTTTTTTAAACATAAAACGTAATAAAAGATATAAAAAGTAGAAGATTCATATGAGAAGAGCTTTTTAAGCAGAAAGCATAAGAAAATATATAAAAAAGTGGAAGATACATATGAAAAAAGAACATTTAAAGCATCAAACTTAAGAAAAGATTTAGAAAACAAAATATTCACATGAAGAAAGATTTTTATCTACTTTGGTGTTTTAATATGGCTATTAAAAGCACTGAAAACAGTGCTTCAATGGGGTCTTTTAAGGCACCTTTGGTCTCGTTTGACACACCACGTTGCGTCCCTAAAACTCTTCAATTTAGCAACTTGTATCATATATAGCTATTTAAAGCAGAAAACGTAAGGGGTATAAAAAACGAAAGATTCATATGAAAAAATGAGCTTTGTAAGCAGAAAATGTAAGAAAAGATTTAAAAACTGAAAAAATACACATAAAATGTGCTTTTTTTAAAACAGAAAACGTAAGAAATGATATAAAAAGTAGAAGATTCATATGAAAAGAGCTTTTTAAGCAGAAAGCATACGAAAATATATAAAAAAGTGGAAGATACATATGAAAAAAAGGCTTTTAAAGCATTAAACTTAAGAAAAGATTTAGAAAACAAAAGATTCATATTTAAAGCACTGAAAACAGTGCTTCAATGGGGTCTATTAAGACACCTTTGGTCTCGTTTGACAAACCACGTTGCACCCCTAAAACTCTTCAATTTAGCAACTTGTATCATAAATAGCTATTTAAAGCAGAAAACGTAAGGGGTATAAAAAAAGAAAAATTCATATGAAAAAATGAGCTTTTTAAGCAGAAATCGTAAGAAGACTCACTAGCTGACGTTGACAAAATGACACTGGAAGTTCTAATTCCACCACTAAACAAAGAAATGCGGTATTTTTATATAATTGTACGTACAATTTGTGTTCTAAATATAATGCTACCGAACTTTAGCAAACTTTATTAACAAGAAATTGTTTAGCAATTAGCAATCAAAACGTGCCGATTTTTTTAATGAAATAGTTTTTCGCATCATGAATTCTTTGCTTTTCATAATTATATTTATATAGACATATGAATTTTGCTGATTTTTGTAGTGCATTTATTTGTGGGCAATTTTACACTACTTATTTTGTATAATTCTGTAACTTGAATTTTCTCTTTATCCAACTTTTCTCATTGTACAATCAAGGAAATTCGACTGTATTTAGTTATTAGTTATATGCTGAGCGTTGAACTGTAAAATGTGTAATTTTGGCGAATAAAAAAGTAATGACATCCTACAAGCTGAAATTACCCTCAATAGTTATGAAGACTATTTTATTTTGAAAATTACAGAATTTATAACAAGTGTCATCTAAGATTTAATAAATAAAATTGAAATCAAGTGATGTTTGCGATTTTAGAAATTACCAATAAACAGGTAACTAGTTTATGGTAAGAAAATTAAATAATTTTCAAAAAATAACTCAAAAGTAAATTTTCAGACTCTGCAACAAGTTATAAACGATCTTCGACAACCGAAGGTAAAAGAGAATGAATGAATAAATAAACAAATGAAAAATATCTACATTCATTGTCTTAACCCATACTCCATCATATAGTGGAGCGCCCCAAACTTTACTCTAGTTACATTAATTTGTTAATAAAAATTTTTAAATAATTCAAATTTTCAATATTTTGTAGTACCCCTATTTTTTACACTAGATTTTTTGGAAAAAACGTATCAATAGGTCTACTTTAGGGTAGGGGCCTTACAATTTCACAATTTTGTTCTACAAAAATTTGACACCCGATGATGTATTTGTCAATGCACAAACAATTAAACAAAATCAGTAAAGTTCTTCAGACTGTAACTCATGTGCACGCATCCACCTACACATATACGTAGAAAGAAATTTTTTATAAACTAAGAACACAAAAATCTCAACTTCTTTTTATCCCTTCAAATAGTACTTTTAAAATTTTATGCCACTTTTAAAGCAGTAGCGGCTTATGAATGTGGTGAAAAATCGCTATTACCATACAATTTCAGATTTTGACAAAATGAAAAAAATCAGAATCATTTTTTGCAAACTAAAATTTGCAATTCAGAATAATCTTGTCCAATTTATATAAGTCGATTATTGACGTTTAGCTTCTAAAGGAATGCAGGCAAACATGCGAAGCTTGAACCAAATATTTTATTAGGGCAAGGTGCTTGGTACAGCCTGGTACCAAGTCCTAACACAGTTTATTGACTGCGAATTATTGGATTAAAGTTCAGATCAGTTCCTTGAATTCCTTGCAATAAACACAATCACCAGACAGTGACGATAGTAAACAAAAGCAGACTTTGGTTGGAGGTGTGGCAATTATGGTAAATCCTCGATAAACCAAAGTCCTGTTTAGATAAAGAATCCATAACAAAAACACTGGCAGCAAAAGTTAAAACCTCCAACATTATTCGTTCAAGATTTTACAAAAAAAACAATAAAATTAAAGAATACTAGATAAATGTTCTTTGGAGGGTCTAAGGAACGAAGAAGCAGATACAACAGAGTAAGGATATGGAGTCAAAGCACAAGTTGCACATAGTCAAATTTGCAAAATCACCTCCTAGATATAGATACTTACATTTCGCTCTGAATCGCTTAAAGCCAATCCTCTGCTAAGTAGAGCAGTAAGTGTGCTTTTGCCAACACCACCCTTTCCAGACAATATTAAAATTTTGTGCCGAACTTGCTCTAGACGTTCGCGCACTAGCTGGATACCAGGATCAGGCCCTTTGGTAGCACCGGTAGAACAAATTTGTTGGTTAGGGCATCCTGCGCATGCTGATGCTTTGCCTGCATCATCGCTTTGGGTGCCAGGGCAGTCTGCAATAAAATCAAAAATAATTCTGCATTATTGTTGCTATCGACTACAAAACAGGGCAATTCCCCTCCTTTTACTTCCTTCCCTTAGTATTTTAGTTATGGTTACTAGAGAAATAGGCTTAATAATGATTAATATTAACAATTGGAGGAAAATCGGCCCGGGATTCTGCAATTTTTCCCAAAACAAATTAGTCATACACTTACGTTCTGGCGCATCTGCAGGTTTTAGTACGTCAGTCATCTTTGAAATTTTGAGCTCTTCTGGTAAACTTTTCTCAGAACTCAGAACTACTTATATTACGGTTTTCACAACCTAACTAAATATTACGGGATGAATTTGACATTTAAAACTTTTCTCCAGCTGGACTGCCGACTGACTGTGGCGCCATCTACATGGTTCGTGCATTAGTACAGGGTGTTCTGAAATTACTCGCACTGCTCGGGACCTCTTCAAATTGATTACTTATTTGTTACATACATATAAATACAGCTGAAATATGTAAAAAATACCAAAAATAAAATTTTAAACGTCAATATCATCCGATGGTTTATTTATTAATTGACTGTACATTCATAACGTTCTGATACCTACCTGAAAAAATAAAAATTCAGAAGAAGCAAAGCTATTATATACATTTCATAAGCAATTCATTGCAAATTTAGCTAATTCGTATTTACAAAATTTTTTTATAAAGTTGGTAGAATACCTATACCGCAAAGTGGGGTTACTTTGCCTAACTTTTAAAGTAAAAAAAAATTTTTTGCAATACCGTTCCGCATGTGAAACAAACATATATATAATTTTAAGGTTTATTTTATCTATTCCCACATTTTAAACTATATTAAATGTGCTTAAATACTTTTTTTTAATTTTCAAAAATTTGGCAAAGTTCCCCTTATTTTGGTATTACTTGAATTACGTGAATAACTCCTATGCTAAAGCATGTGTCACACGATCTTTTTTTTGCATCAAATTTGCTTGTCAAACACTTTCCGTGACGTCATACAACAATGTTTGATTCTCTCTAAGGTACTATATTTATACGAGCAAGCTTATCCGCCATTTTGAGTTACTGAAAGTGGCGGCAAATTCAAATTCTAGTTACTTTCCAAATAGCATACGGTGAGTCGGAAAAACAATGATCATGTCATTTAATTTAATCCGTCTTCAAAAATATTGATTTTTAAACAAATAAAAAGAAAGCAGAAAAAATCGAAACGAAAACACTGTTAACCAACACGCACGTGGTTCAAATTAGAGAACTTTAATAGTACCTTAGTTCAAACAAGAGTGACGAGTGACAGAACTTAATAGAACTGACAGATACAGTTGACAGCACAGAACAACACCTACACACTGTATATATTTAAGTAACCACACTTGGATGAAGACTGTAATTATAATTAGCATCGTAATGGAATGCACCAAGATTTAAATCAGCATGCATTGTTCGTCTGGATCGAGCAGTACGTGCTCCAACGGTTTCTAGTCTTGCTTGGTTGACAGACGACAGAACGCACGGTTACCGATCAGCGTAGCCAACGGCTTGGCGCTAAAATCCCTGTGACACAAAATCTAGTGGGATAAGCTTGCCTGGTTAATAAAGCACTCTAACGCCCGTATTCATAGTCGTTCGCCAGTGGATCGCCGGCGACTCGCCAGAGATTCGTTATGAATAGTATGTTGGCGGCACTGTACGTCTATGTCAAATTCGAGGTTAGCAGGTTAGATTTTGTGTCAGTTTCTGTCAAAACTGACTGAAAACCTAACCTGATCACCTCGAAGTTGACATAGACGTACAGTGCCGCCAACATACTATTCATAACGAAACTCCGGCGAGTCGCCGGCGATTCGCTGGCGAACGACTATGAATACGGGTGTAATTCTCTCTATCAAACAGGGTGGTCACACCATAAAACTTGTTGTGCAACTATTAAAATCAGCTGTTATTGTGAGGTTATGGTTTGCTGCAAAGGCACGAATTGTTAACGTTTATCTTTGTTTCAAAATGGAAGAGCAAGTGATTATCCTGTCGTTACTCGTTAGTAGGTTTAGGTCTAGCGTTGTGTAATAAGAAACAGCGAAAATCTCGAAAAGTGTGGGCCCGCAAGTGGTTACAACGACGTGACCAAGAACGGGGGCGTGTTATCAATGGTACACACAGAATTGAAATGTGAAGATGGTGGTAGTTTTAAAAATTATTTGAGGATGGATGAAAGTGTTTAGAAAACTTTTAAATATAGTCACCAACACAATTTCAAAAACCGACAGGAATATGAAATAAAGCTTCATTCCGTGCTAGCTTGTTATGATAGCTGGGGTCTTTTACGAAATACAAGACCTCCTCTTGTTGATAGGCGTCTATTAGGGCCGACACTTGCTCACGCGTGCAACACATGGCTATCTATTTTTGAAGTAAAAATGCGTTCTTAACCTAAAAACCCTGAACCGTGAAATACCACTTTCACGCACTGCGCAGAATCGCGTGAAAAAGTTGCACCGAACTAGAACCCGTCCTATTTTTTAGAAATGTTTGACAACTATGAGGCTGACGTCATGAAATACGTCATCATTGGTGTATGACAAGCAAATTTGATGCAAAAAATGATCGTGTGACCCATGCAATGTTTTCAGTGTAGGGGAGTACATTGCCATGTAAAACTATCGTGCATTAAAAAAAACACCAAAAACAACACTTTTTTACAAATAATGCAAACTTCTTTATTCGTAAGGTCAGATAATAAATGAAAATGTATTTTATCTACGATAGTGTGTACTTAGATAAATAATTCGCTAACTCGGGCGCAGTGTCAATGTAAGATTAAGTTTATATACCGAAAGCATTAATCACTATCACTGTGCAGTAGGTCAACTGGTAGTTTACATTTAAGTCTGGTATGCAACGATTGTCGTCCTAGATTATAATAAACGGCTCCGTCGCACTGGTCTAAGTTATTATAAAATGTTTTAGCCACTTTTGTAATGTACTGGTGGATTTGCGGAATGCTAGTTTCTCGGTGAAGTTGAGAATTTCTGATGAACCAGTCTGCTCCTGTAATGATGCGGAGCACTTTGTTTTGCAGCACTTGCAATTTATTGAGATTTGTTGCAGAGGTAGCACTCCAAACACTGCATCCGTATGTGAATATAGGCCGTATGATTGAGGTATAAATCAGTGTTCCACATTTAATTTTAAGAGGGGATTTTTTGTTTAGGATCGGATACATCATGCTAAGTCTTGCATATGACTCGGCCAGCTTTTTGTTAACATGAAAGCTCCAAGTTAATCTCCTGTCCATGTAGAGACCCAAGTAACGAACTGCTCTGTCTTTTGCATTCCAATGTATGGGGGTGCCATTCATATCTGTGTTAGGCGGATCAGCTGGGCGTCTTAGTGTGAAGATTTTGGTTTCACATTGTTCGGAGTTTATTCTTATGCACCATCTACCAAACCATTCGAGAATGTGATTGACACTATCTTGGAGGTTGGTTGCAGCTCTACAGATGTCGTGATCTTGCGTGACAATTGCTGTGTCGTCTGCGTACATGGCCATGTCAGCGTTTGAAGGAATGGGAATGTCTGACATAAATAGATTATATAAAATGGGTCCCAGGATTGACCCTTGTGGAACACCCGCAAAAATGCTGTGTGACGTGGAGAAATAAGTGTTTACTCTCACCTGAAAGGATCGATCTGTTAGGAATGATGTAATAGAGTGCACGAGGTAGGATGGAATTTTCAGTTTAATCATTTTATAGATAAGGCCCTTAATCCAGACTCTGTCAAACGCCTGTGCAACATCAAGGAACGCTATGAGTGTATGCTTTTTATGCTCGAAACCTTCTTCTATCCGTTCTGTTAACCTCAGTACTTGGTGAATGGTTGAGTGAGAAGGTTTGAATCCAAATTGTAAGTGCGGGAGTAAACTATTATCTTCAAGGAATTTATTTAGCCGGGTGTGGATGGTCCGCTCCAGAAGCTTGGACACTGTTGACAGTAGGCTAATCGGTCTGTAGTTAGCTGGGTTGTTATGTTGTTTTCCAGGCTTAGGTATCATAATTATGATCGCTTGCCTCCAGACAAGAGGAAAATACCCAGTTCGCAGACTTGCATTGAATAGTGCTGTGAGATAGCAGATAGACTTGGACGGTAAGTTTTTTAGGAGTGAGTTTGGGATCAGGTCCTGTCCAGGAGCTTTCTTGGACTTCAGATTTCTAATATACATTTTAATTTCCGAAGGCGAGATTGGGTCTATAAGCGAGATATCCATGGGGTTTGGAAGTTCCAGATCCCTTTCCACTTGTTGAAAATGATTGATGTAAGATTGGTCCATTGTAGTGGTATGCTAAATGTATTTTGAAGGTGTTCCGCAAAACAATTCGCATTTTTCTTGATCTTGTGGATAGTTTTTCCCATTGATTTGGAGTGTTGGAATGATCATTGGTTGTCTTAATATTCTTTTTGTGGCTCTCCACATATTTGGATCTCCGGGGTTTAGTGATTCTACGTAGGTATTGTACTGTGCTATTTTGTGTTGTTCACATTCGTACTTGACGTGCCTAATGAGTCGGTTCAGTTTCGCTTTTATTTCGGGGTTTCTGGTATGTTGCCATTGTCTGCGTACCTTGTGTTTTTCTCGTATGAGATTTAGAATGTGCGTTGGAAGGTTGTGAGTTATAAAACTGATGCATGGAGGTGGATTTCCAGTGGATTGATGGATAGCCTGGACTACTGCTGTTTGAAATTCCTCCACTGCGCGGTCAACGTCTGCTGGCTCTTCCAGGTTGGTACGACATTTTAGTTCACTATTCATTATAGCTCGGAACTTTTCCCAGTCAACTTTGCTTTTAATAAGTCGTGGTAGCTGTGGGTACTTTGCCGGGGTATAGTTTAGCGTAAATACCACAGGTAGGTGGTCAGAATCAAGTTCAGTAAGCACTGATTGATGTATTGGGATCTGCAAATTTTTGTGCATAATAATGTCAAGAATATCCGGAAGTTGATTTTTTCTGTATGGGAAATACGTATAGTCAGGGGGATCAGATATCTGCACTCCCAAATTTGAGGTAATTTTTTCTAGTTTTACCCCATTTGGATGTGTGAACGTGTTGAAAAGATTTCATTAGGCACGTTGTTAGTACCAACTTGTTTTAAAATGTTTAAAACACGCCAAATTTCGACCGGTTGCTGGTAATCCTAATTTACATTTAATTTTTTTATATATTCTAGATTCTATCGTATATAAAATAATTTTTTCTACAACCGTGTCTAAAGTAGATACTTTAACCACGTTAGTTAGTTTGTAAAGTTCCAGTTTTTAAAAAGCAGTGCATAAATAGTAATTTATGTATTTAGTGTGTAAAGAGAGCCATTTTGGTATGAGGATGCGAGTTTCGTGCCGAGCGGTAGCGAGGCGCGAAAAAGCAACCGAATACCAAAATGGCTCTTTACACTCGAAATACATACAAAACTTTTTCTACGGTCCTAAATAAGTGACAAAATTGTTAAATAATTGAAATTTCGATTCACATCATTTGATGAAGTCGCTGTACTGCCGTTCATAAAGGCCGCGCGATTTGGCCGGCATCAACTCCTTGGTTGCTGTCTGGGTCGCTTCAAATACTTCAGGCGGGATGCAATTATCTTCAGATTCCATCTTCAACTTCACAAAAACTCACAAACTCAATAAAACTGTTGGGTGATGATGGAGGCGCCGTGATTCAATTGTCAATAATTTTAGCCAGTTCCAGAAAAATGACGAATTACATTAATAATCAGGTTAGCCATGGCGATGCGTAAAGTAAAATGAAGTGACGCGATAATTTCATTAAGACATTGTTTACGTGGTTGCGATGTTAAAATGGTTACTAGGGAAAAAATGTGTGAATCGCTAACTTTTCGCATTGACAGTGAGCTTCTAATAGTCAGTTTTAGAGGTGACCGTAGAAAAAAGTTCTTTACAAACCCTAGTGCATAAAAAGTGAAATGTATTTTGGGTTGCCTATTTACATAACCTTATTCTAGATGTTAATCATGTGAAAAACCAGAAAGATGTAATTTATTTAATAGAATTTGGTAATTATAGGTACAAAACAATAATAATTGTGAAAAATTAACATAATTAATGAATTATTATTAGTAACAGTAATAGTGCATAAAAGGTTCTTTACAAACCCTAGTGCATAAAAAGTGAAATTGATTTTGGGTTGCCTATTTACAAAATTTTACATAATTTTGACAGTTCATCGATCACGATCAGTGGCGCCAACTTAAAACTAATTTCAATCAACCAACCAGTTCCGTACCAAAATAAATAAAGCAATTGATGAAAAATGTGAAATGTTCAGTTGTAGAAAAAATCTAGTATGCAATACGTGTGTAAAAGGTCTTTTTTTAATCTCGTGCTACCATTTGCGCACTCGGCTAGCCTCTCGTGCGAAAATCTCCGCACTCGATTAAAAAGACCTACTTTACACACTAGTTGCATAAATAACTAATACGATACACATGCGTAAAGCATCTTTAGTCACTCGCGGGTCTTAAAACGCTCGCTCACTCGCGTTTTAACTCGACCCCACTCGTGCCTAAAGAGTAGCTCTGTGCACTTGTATCGTAAATTACTATTTTAAAATTTCATTTAAAAAAGTAGCCTTTTTTTAATGAATTTCGGTGTGTGAAGTGCCACTTTTTTTCAGTCAGTGAAAAAAGTGACACTTTGCTTCTAATTTAGAAATGAACGATTTTAAATAGACGTTTCCTTAGTTACCAGAACTGACCAACGCACTTGACTAAAATGAAAGCAAATAACATTCTATATAAAATAGGCTTGGATTTGAATATTTAATAAAATTTTAAAAAATCGTATAGACAACTCGTGTTAGCGTGACTTCTAACACTTGTGGTCTAAATAATTATTTCTTAAATAAGTAACAAAATATGTAATAGATAAGTATTACAAAACATGATTGTATTTGTTAAAGTTAATATCAAAAATAAAAATTTTTCTGGAGGACGACACAGTTTTTGGAGTTGGAAGAAAGAGCTATTTCATTCTTCAAAATATGTGAAATATCCTAAGTAGCAGGATAGGCAAATTTATTTTTTGTTTGTCTTCTCAAGTATTTTACTTCCACAAAATTGCCTTCATATATGTCTAAAATCTCACCTACGTAATGTTTAATAATCTTGTCTCCTTTCTTGCTTTTAAAAGCAATAAGCACAAAATGTCCTATTTTAATCATTTCTTCGTCCTCATTCTTTTCATCTTTATTTTCCACTTCATTGTGATTTTCCACTTCTTCTGTATTTTTCTCTTCCTCTCTTCCTAATTCTTCTTCACTCTTATCCTCCTTAGCCTGAAAAATATCTTCGTAGCTGACGCACGCATCACGTTCTACCCTTATCATTTCTTTTAATTTTTTACATTTACGGCCGGTCTTATAAAGACCACTAATCTGACGTTAACTTTAATTCGCTGTTAAAATCAAAACGTCAGTGCTTATGACATTTTATTCATTAGTAAACACATTTTGATGCACTTTTGTTTATTTTAACAGCGAATTAAAGTTAACGTCAGATTAGTGACATTTATAAGACTGGCTGTTAATGTAAAAAACCTTAGACAATTATTTCCATGCTACATTCGTAACACCGTAAAGTATGACATATAACGTATGATCGCAAACTTTTATCCGCTAGAGGGCAGTGGATTTTTTTAATATTTAATTAATGTTGGCAGTAATGAGTAAAGATACATAATAATTAATCTATACAAGTTTGACAGAATCACTTAACTTTTACAAAATGTGTAATATTGAACACAAAGTGGTGTTGTGTATGGAAAATAGAGGAAATCACCTTAAACGTCTGTAGCTATTTTATTATTAACATTTTCATGTATTCTTCAGAAATATTTGAATTTATTAAAATTACATTCCTGCTATAACCTTAAACTATCAGATGTAAAATGAAAATGTCACTTTAACTGCCAACATACATTAAAATAAAAAAATATCTCCAGAGCACTCTAGACGATAAAAGTTTTCGATCATACAATATCTGATTATGACATTTATTTTATTCAAAATACAATTTTAATTCGTTCAAATTGTTTTTTAAAATTATCATTAGTACGCTTTTAAACTGCAATTTTTATAATTAGCACTTAAATATGCCTAGAAAAACTAGAGATTGATATACATTACAATATCATAGAATTCACGCAAACTAAAAATTACAATTCTCACCAAACGTTCCACTATATGGCGTTGCCTTGAGTAATTATTGAGAAGAATGCGACTTTGGTGATTTTTAAATTTTTGAATAGAGGACCGATTTAATATTTTTAATAAATTGACATTTGTGGTATAGTTTGGAATTCTCACGTTGTGTTAATGTTTTTATCTTCCTCGGTGTTGTAATAGACTATTTGCCAAATTAATTTGAGTAGGTATCGTTAAGAGTTTCATTACCGCACTCGTTTGATTACCGCAGAACTCGGCTTACCGCCTCGTTCTGGAAATCAATCTCGTTTCGTTAAGATTCTCATAATCAAACTTGTATCGTTAATATCTATTATCTGCATCGGTGTTGTTATACTCTATTAACAAAATTAATTTTAGTATCGTTACGAGCTTCATTACCGCACTGAGGGAGGTAATGGATATTACCACACTTAATGCGGTAATGGATAGATATTCCGCACTCAGTGCGGTGATGGATATTACCAATCTTTTTATATAAAAAAATAAATTGAACCACAATTTGTTGATGAAGATAAAATATTGAACAATACACGTTTGCTTATGGCACATAATGAAACTCGTTAAGATATGCTCATAATCAAACTTGTATGGTTAATATTTATAACTTATGACAAATTATTTCCTGGGCGTCAACAACAGTTATATTCAGAGCTAAGTTTAATATGTGACCTATCACTGCTACTGTCAGATTTACTTTTCTAAACATGGTTGGCAACAGTATTGAGTGGGTTGTCTAGTTTACGTGGTGACATTGTCTTCAATATTTTTCGATGTCTCTGTATAATGTTTAAATCATGGGCGTAAGAAAAGGGGCACTGCATTTGAGAATTGAATTTGTCCAATTTTCTAAAATAGGAGAGAGGGGGGGGGCACAAGCAGTGGCGTAACAAGACGGTTTGGCGCCGGTGTGCAAGAATAAATGATAGCCGCTGTAGACAAGAAGTTTCAGAAAAAAGAGGGGGGGGTAATTTTTGGTCATGCAACACTTTAAATTTATAAGAAAATTAATAAGCTCTTTTCTTAACATGAAAGGTTACTTACTGCAAAATAAAACACATTTAGATGTTTCAATCTTTTATTAAATATAACATAATAATAATAATAATAATAATCCCATTATTCCCTATTGGGACGTAGGGTATTCCTATATTCTCTCCAGTTGTCATTTTCCTTTGCTCTTTGGCTCAGTTGTGCTATAGTCTTTCCTGTCTCTTGTTTTACAGTTCTCCTCCACGTTTTTCGCGGTCGTCCTCTGTTTCTGAAACTCTAAAGTTTCCAATCAAAACTTTTCTGCAAATTTCAGTTTTATTTTTTCGCAACGTACGCCCTAACCATCCATATTTTCTTCTCCTAATTTCTATATTAATGCCCACCTGATTTGTTCGGTCCCAAAGATCTTTGTTCGAAATAATGACTGGCCACCTAACACCTATTTACAAACACCTGCAATTTCTGCTTTACCAGTTCTGTAACCGTCCACGATTCCGACCCATAAAGTAGAACAGATTTTACCATTACATCAAACACTCGCAAAATATAACATGAAACATAAAAATACATAGGAAAATACAAAAACAAAAACCAAGTAAACGGAATACAAATTTAAATAATTCACAAGAAAAATAAGATACTGATGGGGCCATAATTATATATAACAGCAATGAGATAACATGAACAAGAAAATAACACATATTGCTTGAGTAAGAAAGAGATAAACATAGTAGCAAATATACGAGTAGGCTTGATGCTCACTTTAATTATGGCATATGTCAACTAATTGTGCCTACTAAAGTAATTTTGTTGTATGGTCATCTCTTTCTTACTCAAGCATTCTATTTTGTTGTTCGTGTTATCTTATTGCTGTTATATATAATTATGGCCCCATCCGTATATATTTATACATATAATTCTTCTGTACATGTGTACGTGACTGAACTCCTCCTAAGCGGCTGGACCGATTTTGATGAAATTTTGTGTGTGTGTTGGGAGTGCCCCTGGATGGTATAGATTCACAATTGGATTCGGTAGGTGGCGGTGCAATCGGGTTCTAGGAATTTTTTTTCTCCCACCACCCTCCAATATGTTTTAAAATGAAAAAGATCGAAAATTCGAATATCGAAAAAACGTTTGCTAAACCTGCCAATAGCAGGCAAACCAACGTTCGGGCAGGACAACATCTGTAGGGTCCGCTACCCCTTAGGGGGTAATAAGCCTAAAAATCGATATGTGTGTCGTTATTGTGGTTTTTTGCGACGTTGATTGCGAAAATGGCTTTTATTTTTAAGTCCAAGACGATGAACATGACATAAAATTAAAACTCTATAGTGGTGAAACGGGGTTTCAGAGACAAATTATTTTTGGGGGGCCGTTTGCCGGGCCAGCTATTAGATATATAAATGTGTAGGTAGGTATAGCACTTTAATTAAACTTTCTTTTGCGACACTTGTCTAAAACTAACATATCTATCAGTGAATTAAAACTAAGGGTACTGGCTCTTACTTTCCCGATACTCAGTAATGCAAAACTCTTTAGGCGTATTTGGCCCATCTTACTTAGCAAAAAGTGTTTAATAATTTTTAATTTAGAAAAAGATCTCTCAGTGGAGGCTGCAGTGACGGGATGTAAAAAATAGGATATAAGCTGTATATAAATATGGAAAGCTAGCCAATGATGTGTGATTAGACAGACATTTTTCTCCCACTTCCTTCACTGATAAGCAAGATTTAATACTAGTTGTGTACGAAGATCGAAATTGTACAATTTACTTTAGTAAGCCGTCATTGAGATCAGTTTCATACGTAGTTTGAAGTAATTTGGCACTTTCTATGACCTCTGCATCTGAGGCAATCGTCAGAAATTTGCGGTTTAAAACTTTGAATTTATAGTATGTTACTATGCACTATGCAATCTAATAATCGCAAACACACACTAGAGCAGGAACTTCTAATCTACTCAAAAGGAGAAAAGACTGCGCACTCAAAAGAGCCCAGTGGCGCTCACGTATCATAGTCTGTTGCCGCTTTGAACCTCTATTCTAGGAAAACTTTGATTTTCACAAAAAACTCCGCTACCGCGGCGCCTATATACATTCGGCGCGGAGGTTCTTTGCACCCCCTGCACATATGATAGTTACGCCACTGGGCACAAGTAGAAACGGTGTCGAACAGTGTGACGTATTTTCAGCGCGAATTTTTAAAGTAGTGTCATTCTTAAAATTACCTCTTTAAAAGTAGCCCTCATCGACATTGTAGGATACCGATGATCAAGTTTTCCGTCACCTCATAAAGCTATTAGAAACATATAAAAAGTTTCATGCCCCAACTATAGTTTTCTATTCCATAGTTTTAAACAATTTAAATTTAAAACGGTTTTATTAAATTTTTTGATAAAATTAAAGTCCAAAGTACAGAATCACCTGCCAAAACGCAATGTATTATGGGGAATGGGGCGAAAGCTATCAGCTGTCATGCGTGCCCTTCTGTATTTACAGGTTAATTTCTTTGATATCGCTGGAGTTTTCTTTTAAAAATAATACTTTTCAGTGCTATTTTGATTTCTTCACCTTAATATTTTGGTAAGTTGTGTTTTGTTTCTTTAAATTATGCCGATTATTGAGTCAGGAGGCCCTGAATGACAGCATACGCCTCATTTCTCATAATGCATCGCATTTTAGCATGCGATTCCGTACTTTGCACTTCAATTTTATCTATAAATAAAACCGTTCTAAATCTAAATTTTTTAAAAATGTAGAAGAAAAAACTATGTAATTTCCGTTTCTGGACAAGATATTTCTTTAATATTCGTTACAACATTATGGGACAACAGCAAACTTAATCTTCGATATTCTACACCTTAATACCTTAAAGCAATAATGTTGAGAATGATACCACTTCAATATTTCCACAAAACAGACGTTATATGACTGCTCAACCCCCATTCAATTCAATAATGGCGGATTTGTGAGGAAACCTGGTCCATTCTAGAAAAATGTCCTTCCTGCGTCCATTGTAAACTGATTACTGAAGTTTTAAAATCTACAATGACTAGAGTTAGGAGATTGTTAACAAGACTTAACAATGTAATTATTGGTAATTTTCACGTAAATGGTGTTCGGTAACGCAAATAATACAATAGATCTCAAAGACCTAAGAGAAATTTTAAGTTTTAGTAGATCTAGCAATCTAGTAGCATATCATTAATCAAAATAGTTAGTACATAACATATAAGCAACCATTACTGCATTATAATTCTTATGCGCTTTAAAAAATTTTATGTTAAACTTTTCATAGAGGCATAGGTAAATGTAGTAGGTAGTTTTTGGTATTTACAATGTAATGGATACCTTATGCATACTCTAGTTTTGGACATACAAATGTGCAATGTATGGTTTTAATTGATTTTGGTTATTTAAATTAATATGCTCGTCCTAAAAAGAAACAAAAATGGGTAGCTCTTCACCTTTAACACATTCAACATAAGCATACAATATTACTTTGGGATCATATCTTACCCGCAGCTCTTTTATTTTGTCTATTTTTTCAAAAAAATGTATAGGTACTTTATTTTGTAGTTTAACATTTTTATATCTTTTTTTGTAGTTATTGACATCTAAAAACATTTAGAAATTATCGGTATCTTTAATATATATCTGCTTGCAAAGCCCAGCTATCATATACTGTTGCAATTACCGTACAGGATTAAGAACCCTGCGGAACTGCCAAATTATTTTGAATTCGCCTGAAGTGTTTCCATCAACTACAAAATATGTGGTTTGCAAATTAAACGTAATTAAATTAATGTGGTTTGAGCTAAGTAAATCATTTTTGTACAATTGTTGCAACAATATATCATTATAAATTGAATCAAATATTTTCTTAATCTATATACTGTTATGTTTTTACGTTCGGGCTATTTACAAAATTATACAACGCTTCTTGTATTAAACATTTATTTACAACGATTAATTACGATTATTTACAAACACAAGAATTATCAAGGCAGAACACAAATTACTTAAACTAACGAACTATTTCTGACAACGATACATTTATTTATTTATATGGCACGACTTAACAGTAATGATTTATATGGTTATATTTATTTGTTATTTATTGCACTAGAGTTATATACACACGGGTTCATTTATATTACCCGCTTCGAGTTTGATGAGAACTGCCCGCTATTCTTGCGGGCGTGTATTTATATTGCCAGATAGTTCCTTCTGGAAAACGTCTCGAGTTCACTCGACCTTTCTGGCAACTCTGACGTGTCACGCGCAAGGTCGCATGTTCTAGAAGGCTGACTCACGCAGTCTCATGCAGCTGGCTCCAAGGTCGTTCTGCAATGCTGTCGCACAGCACGCTGAGTCATATTTCTGGGGCAACGGCCTAGCCCCAGGATCGTTACAATACTTATGTATTTGTTTTTATCCTCTAAATTAACCATAGTATGTGTCATTAATATTATTCATAGGTAAATGTCATTGAACTGATATCAACAGATGTTTTTAACAACAAAACTTTTAACTTTGGTAGAGCAGGTAGTTTTGACGTCTGTTTTTAACATCTGCTTCAGGTCCTCCAACTTTTGTGATTACACTGCCTAAGTAGGTAAAATGGTTAATTTCCTCAATTTGTTGATTCTAAGATTCTGACAAATTAATCCATTGTTATATGGGGTATTTATGCGCATTACTTTGGTTTTCTTTGTATTGATTTTAAGACCAACTTTGACTGATTCTTGTTCTGGGCAGTTCATGTCATTATATCTATACTTCAGCAAATATATCAGCATAATCTAAAGAGTATCTTATAGTCTTTTTTGGAAGTCCCATAGTATACCCCTTTAAATACTATTCACTTCAGTAATGATAAAATCTATTACTAGATTAAAGAGGTGGGAGGGAAGGATGCACCCTTGTTTTCCTCCATGTTAATCGTTGCCGGTACTCTTTTTTTTTAGAAGCACTCTCTAGATTGACTCTTGGATGAGACTGTCAAATGCGCTTTCAAAGTCTACAAAAAGCAAACGTAATGGGGATTGCAATTCACAGGATTGTTCTATTAATAAGCAAAATGTGTTTATTCGTTCTATACATGGACGATGTGGTCTAAAACCATCTGGTTCTTTTGTCAGCTTTGGTGAGCCTCTCTTTTCGGAAATCCACACTTCTTGAATAATTGGGTGTAAGCTGTTTGCTGTTGTTAGCGGTCAAGGTTTAAAAATGTCAGATGATAGACTGTCTGGCCAAGCTACGTTGCCAGAATTTAACTTCCCATTTAGTTAGTGGCTCTGTGCTAATTCTAAGCATTTCCTATATTACCTATCTGCTGTTCTTCTCTTACTATACCTTGGTTCTTTGTTGGGTTGTCCAGTATAGGTAGGTATGTCAGTAAAATATTCGTGCCTCTGTTATGATATTTTAAACTTGTAAACCAGCGTGGGGCATTTCTTCGCGCCCGCCTTTTGAAGTAAGAGTTGAATTAAAACCATAAAACTATAGTCAGATACGTGCAAGAACGGCCGGATAATTTATTGACGCAAAAAGCTGCCAACTCGGTGAATAACGACATTAAAAAACATTTTCCTAAGCCTATATTAGTTTAGTTTCATGTAAATTTCTATTGACGTTCCTCCGTGGTAGTCATCAGCCAGAGACCATCATCGTGGTGTTCCAGCTGCCAGAGCCCCTATCTCACTCCATTTAACATCATTGCATCAGGTCTTGGCAAAAAAGATGCTGAGTTAAGTTCATTAATCATAAATTATAATTCTTAAATAGTTCGTACATGGTTAGAATTCCCGCACGTTCATATCTTTCCTCTTGTAGCAATAGTTTACTTCTAATTTGTAATTAATGTAGTTCAAGTATTGCTGCTGGAATGTTGCTGTAGCATCGTGACTTCACCATTGGAGCCTTTTCAGGATAACATTATCGTTGTAACTTGAAAATTTTATACTTAAGTATATAATTCGTTTATTAAGTAAATATTGTGTTTAACTGCATTATTACGATAGCATGCAGACGATTTTATGGAAGTAATAAGCAATAAGAGATTGAAACCAGGTAAGTTCACAGCTGTAATTCAATGGCACCTGACAACTAATTATAATTGACTGTCTATGTACCTCCGGAAATCAAGTTAGACAGAACCATTTGAAATCGTCATGAGCTGGGTCGGCCCCTTTTCATTTTTAGCAGGTATTACTTATTGTGTTTACAGTAATAAAACTGGTGCTGCATCTAACATGACCACATGACCTTTCCAATAATTGTTCTTTGACATATAGTTTTAGATCTTATTTACTCTTGCTGATTCGTGAATAAAATTTTTGTTTATTAGTTTTGTTATTCTATATAATTCTGTAGTGTTTCTTAGTTCTGCTGCTACTTCTGCTTTGTGAGCTAACTTATTTACCATTCTTCTTTTAACTGCAGTGTTTGTTTCTTTGCACATTCTTCTGTATTTGATTTTTCCTCAACTATATTTGTAGAATTTATATATTGTAGTGACAGTTCAAATGATATTCTTATAAATTGATATATTTAATTGAAACTTTAAAATTCTATTTTAATAATAATGCCGGTATCGCTTTGAGACTCTTATCAGGGGTAGTTCTTTAACCTAGTTGCTATTTTATTTTTGATTATGAATTTAAATTGATTAATGACATGCGCTGTCACCTTTTACTTCAAAAAATGCTCCACGACACTTTCAATCAAATATGACAAATATAAATCCTTTCCAACTCTTTATGACTCAATATTATATGATAAGTATTTAATTATAATTCAATGTACTTCTCTAATTGTCTTTTATTTCAGATTGCTTTAATATTACTAATTATAAACCCACCTGGATTCTTTTCACTCTTAACAACTCCAAATCACCTTAATACGATACTCTTCCATACATCTCCTACTCGGACTCCCACACAGTTCAGCCACAGCGCACTGTCCACGAACAATCAGCCACCAACTTGCAAAACCTTAGGTTGATTGTAGAAATGATTCCTTTCCTACACCTACGCCTCTGTCACTCCTGCAAGTTCCCTTTTTGAAACGTCTTCACGGTAAGTATTCTTCCACATATGAATGTAAATTAATCTTCTCCTTCCTTAACTCCTACTCCATCCATTCACGCCGTCAGCAGCCAACAGAATCTCCGACATCCAGTAGTTCCTACGTCAATGTCTGCCAATTGGTCCTTACGTCCTCAGCAATCCCACAAGAACTTCAGCAATCAGTGACCCTCCAATTAACGTAACTTCTTATAAGTTGTAGTATAAAACTAACTCAATTACATCCAATTCCCATTATTCTTGTTAGTATCTAGTTAAACCATATTTCAACTTCTCTTGAGTAACTATTATATTCTTCTTTTAATATTTCATTTGCTTTCATCTCGTAGAATTGAAATACATTTTAAATAAACAGGGCTAAATTTCTATTTTATTTTCACCAAAAATACCAAATTACATGTTGTTTTCAAATCTGTTATTTTTTCAATAATCTTAACAAAATTTTATTTCTATGCTAATGTTACGTTTTTACGTTCGGGCTATTTAAAAATTATACGACGCTTCTTGTATTAAACAATTATTTACAACTATTATTATCATTTACAAACACACGAATTAACAAGGCAGAACAAATTACTTAAACTAACGAACTACAGGTACTATTTCTAACAACGATACATTTATTTATTTATATGAGCGGGATTAAACATCAATTATTTATTTGGCTATTTACGATTTAAACACTAACGATTTATATGGTTATTTATCTGTTATTTATTTCACTAGGGTTCACGGTTCATTTATATGGGAGCTCTACGCGCTTCGCTGCCGAATTCGAATTGATTTCTTAATCCTGCGGCGCGTATTTATATATCCGAATAATTTCCGTCTAGAACATTCCAGACTTCGCTCGTATGTTCCGGCTAGAGTGCTTTATTAACCAGGCAAGCTTATCCCACTAGATTTTGTGTCACAGGGATTTTAGCGTCACGCCGTTGGCTGCGCTGACCGTTAACCGTGCGTTCTGTCGTCTGTCAACCCAAAGACAATGTCAACCAAGCAAGACTAGAAACCGTTGGAGTACGTACTGCTCGATTCAGACGAACAATGCATGCTGATTTAAATCTTGGTGCATTCCGTTACGATGCTAATTATAATTACAGTCTTCATCCAAGTGTGGTTATTTAAATCTATATACAGTGTGTAGGTGTTGTTCTGTGCTGTCAACTGTATCTGTCAGTTCTATGGTGTTCTGTCACTCGTCACTGTTGTTTGAACTAAGTAATGTTCTCTAGTTTGAACCACGTGTGTGTTAGTTAATAGTGTTTTATGTTTCGATTTTGTCTGCTTTCTTTTTATTTGTTTAAAAACCAATCTCTTTTAAGACGGTACAATTAAATTATATGATCGTTGTTTTTCCGACTTACCGTATGCTAATTGAAAAGTAACTAGAATTTGAATTTGCCGCCACTTCCAGTAACTCAAAATGGCGGACGAGCTTGCTCGTATAAATATAGTACCTTAGTTCCGGCATTCGCGTGTGTTGACCTTGAGCGCGTTTTCGAAAGCGTGGGTCACCCGTTGCACCTGGCTCAAAGGTCGTTCTGGATCGATCCGGAAGGCTGTGAGTCATATGTCCGCAGCGGCTCGGCCCAAGTTCGTTACACTAAGTTACAATTATTTCTGCCATCTATAACTTTAGCTTATCTGAATACTACCTACTTGATTATTTTCTTTCAATAGAATTTATACTATTTGTCACATGCTACATGAGCTTGTATTTATCTTATTCCTTATAAAACCATCTAAGAATACTCAAATACTATACCTTTCATCTTAGTTTGCATCTTATTTAAATTCTATTAATGACTTTCAATTAAACAGGCAATTCTTTTATAAATTTTCCCAACTTGATTATATTGATCTAACGACTTCATTTAAATTAATCTTTAACACTGACTTACATAAATATCAGCCTTTATGTACCATTGCAATATGTACCTAGGTACTCTAAAAAATATTATTATATCCTCTTTTTACTTAAAAAGGTGTTGTTTCTTTTCTATCATTCTTTTTTCTTCTTAACTTTCATTTCTTAACTACCATGTGAGTGTTTGGTTGTATTGAAGCTTACAATGTATTGATTTTTTTATATTAAATTAAATTTATGATGCAGTTGCCTAGCCCATTTCAAAATGTAGTTGCCAAACTTCACTAGGCTGTAGCAGACATAAAAATAAAACAGTTGCTATTAAGAGCAAATTTGAAAAAGTCAAACAGACAATTATAATATGAATTTATATTTTTAATTTTTTTCTGGCAAAATTGAAGCACAATGGTAGAAAAGCAGGAGACTATTATGTACTCAGTATGTGTTGATCTATTTACCATTTTCATATAACCAAGCAATTTTTACAGCAACTCCAGCCATGGAGCACAGTCGGGGCCCCTCCATGCATGGAGCAGACGGCAGGGTCACCTGTCCCTACCCGAATTGGGCAATATTACGAAACTCCTCGACCACATCCCTGGAGACCCACCTTAGGCTACGAAAACATCGAAGTCACGCCCTTGTATGCACAAACTTGTCAACTGTGAATCCTTTTAATACCACTTAAATACCGTAGACCCAGCCAGCCTGTAACAAATGCACTCGTAGACCCTTGCTACACACCTTATGGAATGTCAACAGAACCTCTGAAATTTCCAAATTTGGTAACTGGATTTGAAAGGAACCCAGCACACGCTGCTCGAGCTGCCCTTTACACTAGATATACCCCGCTTGAGTGGACACAAAGCAACCTAAAGCACTATAATGAATCGGACACTAACAGAAACTATTCGGAGCGCTTGAGAGGGGATTTTGTTCGAACTATGAGGTATCTATCGTTAAAACTACATTAAAAATGTTTTGGATCGTTATAGTTAAGATTTGTAGGGAAACTGATGAAAAAACGGCACAAGGACAGAGAGAATCGGGAAGGCGACTGGGTGAAAGAATAACAGACACTACGTTTTGGAGAAATGAAGTGCGAACAGAACTGGAAAGATTAATAACAGAAATTGATTTGCTGCAGGAGGCTCGACGCGGTATAGAAAAGGGTATTTTAGATATCGAAGGCCCTTTGCATATTGCGCAGGAGTGTTTATATCAGAGAGAAAACAGGCAAGGTAATTGACCTTTGTGTTTTATTTGTCCAGAATGTAATAGAAACATTTTACGCGTATGGCAGGAATTGACTTGGTGCATGATCAACCGGAGCAAAGCTTGCTTAAGGAAGTCGAGGTTTATAGAAACTCTCAAGAACGGCTCAGGGCATTGCTGGACAAAGTAAAAGGTCAGTTACGCAACTGTAGAGCTGCACAGCATGAACTGGAAACTGATGTACGAAGCAAAGAATCTGCTTTGGGTATTGACAATATGTGTCACCAATTAAATAACTTTTCTCGGGGTATTAACTACTATGGAGGTATAGAGGGCTTCGACCCTACGTAAGTTCCCTCCAAATATTCTTGAAATTCAATTTCACAAACTAGTTGCTTTTTCAGTGTGAGTACTACAACTACTTGGGCAGAAAACAGTAACAGAATTGTGCAACGATCACAAGCTGAAAGAGGAAAGTCGACCCAGATGAGATCCGATGTAGACAATCTCATTAATGCAGTGTCTAGTGAAGTTTGGGACTCCTGGAGCAATACTAACAATGCTTTGGCACGCCGAGCAGCTGAAACGTGGAAACAAAGAGCAAACTCCAGATGCATTTGCATAAGGTTACTAACGTCATTTTTACAATTTTTTTATACCGCATAACAATATTAAATTTTTATCCAAATTTTTAAGAAATTTGTACACTACTGTGTTATAAAGCACACGCATCACTAGTGATGACAACGTTGAATGGGGTTGTATTAGGATCTTATTGTAAATGCTTATAGGTTCAACAAGAAATATTCGACATAGAAAAGAATATTGAGTTGCTCCGAAAAGCTATCCAAGACAAGAGTAATCCCTTAAAGGTGGCTCATACACGGCTGGAATCACGAACTCATCGTAAGGAAGTCGAGCTATGTCGGGATATGGCACAAGACAGGTATTTTTTAATATGTTCAACAGCTGCAATTATTCCCAACTATTAATCTGCAGGCTGGTTATGGAGGTGCGAGATTTGCAAGACAGTATTGAATATCTGCACAGAAAACTGCAAGAAGCTGAAGCCCAGCATCAGCAGTTATTGAAAACCAGAGCAAATCTCGAGTCTGATCTCCACAACAAAGTCAGCACACTTTTCATCGATCGCGAGAAGTGTATGGGTATGCGGCGTTCCTTCCCGATTACGGCCACTATTAAATATTAAGTCTGCGTTTTCACCTCCACCGATAAATCCTATACTCATCTCCTTAATGTGCAATATGTAGTATTGTTCGTCACTATAACTTGCCTACATCAAGTAAATATAGTATCTTCCTTGTGAAAATTTTTTTACTATAGAACGAATAAGATTTAGTGTACTTTCTACTGCGAGGGGCTCATAATTAAACAAAAGAGAAAGTATTAAATTTATACAGGGTGTTCAGGTATATTTTGACACCCACCTATACGGTTTATTATTAGATAAAAAATTCAAATACAAAAGTTTTGGGGATTTATCCGAATCATCAGATTCTGTTACCAAGGAAAAAAATGAGCATCACAAAATACTAAAATTGCACTAACATCGGTAGGTATTTTTTAAATGAAATACAACAGTGGAATTATGCCTTCAAGAAAAGAAAGTGTCCAAAAGTAGCAAACTAACACTTAGATCACCACTTAAAATAACAAAAAATGGAAGACATGAAAAGCGCTACTTAAGTGATAAATGAGCTGAAGGAAGGAATAAAGGAAAAGACAAAGAGATAAAAAATTTAAAGAAAAAATGGCGCAAAGAAAAGTAATATGATAAAAAAAATGTGCGAAAAATAGGAAAAAATAATGTTATAAAGGGTTGATGTTTGTTTAAAAAGCAAAGAGAATATGAAGAGAGAACTGGAAGAAACATTGGAGAAGGAATTAGACATAAAACCAAAACTGGGAAAAGTTTTCAGGGTAGGTAGGGAAAGATGTCGGCCGGAAAATAATAATAGCAGATATAAAGACCGTTAGAAGAAATAAACAGAGATATGGTGATAAAACCAAAAGAAGTCAAAAAAACTTAAGACAAATGAAGACTGGGAGGGCACAGAGGTCAGGAAATATTTGTACGGAATTAATTAAACACGGATCTAGTATTTTGTTCCAAAAATTATGTGTGCTATTTAACAAATGCTTAAAGGGTGACCGCATACCACACGCGTGGAATAAAGCATTCGTATCATCAATATATAAGCATAAAGGAAGTAGACGGGAATGCGAAAATTACAGGGGCATTAGCGTAATACCATCCATAAGCACCTTACGGTAAAATATTAAAAGAAAGAATCGACAGTGAATATCAAGATTTAGGAGAACAATGTGACTTCCGCACAGGGCGATCCTGTACTGATAACTTATTTTTTCTATGACCACTACTAAAAGTAGGCCTTTTAGCACTAGCTTGTTTCACTATAAATTACGTTTTATAAATCAGCGTGTTAAAAGTGAAATCAGCTGTTTACTTTTAACCTATACTCCATTCACTTGACATCTGCACTGTCAGTGTCAAATTTAAAAAAAATTTCTTGACTATACCTCAAAAATAATGAGTTTTTTATTAGACTGCACAGCAATTTAATTGTTAAAATGTGAAAAATAGCAGTGCTGCCAACACAATGTCAATTTGACAGTGCAGATATCAAGTAAATCACAAAGCAACCACTAATAGAGCGATTTCTCCCATAGTAAGCTTGTATAAAAGTTTCAGCGCCCTGCAACGGGTGGCCAGAAACTATTACAGCAAGGCAGCAAAATTTAAATACGCCATTACTATGATATTTTGATATGCCGTCAACAGCAATACAAATTTTGCATATACATAATTTGCCTTACCAGAATCTCGATTTTAAAGTTTTGAACCGCATAAATCGGAATATGCAAAATCTTTATAGGTTCTGAAATTTACAATAATTATGGAAAATTCAAACAAAATATTTGCGAATAACAAATATATTTTAAGTAATTCAAATAGCAATATTGTTTAATAAGTATTGTCAATCTTACAATAGTCGTGCTCAATTGCAACAACTTACTTTGTTTCAAAATGCTTTTCAAGCATTTTAAATGATTTGTCGGTGTCAGTTTGACTTATGAGTTTACTATTTACGCACTTTTCAAGAAGCGGACAGGTGACACCAGCGCCTCCTGACGGGTGGGCCAATCTCTAACAATTATTTGATTTGACAGATGCTTTCAGAAAACGCTACTATTAGTAGGTTTTTCTATGCCGTTGGGAAATTTGTGTCTCCTACACTAAATCGCACAATTTTAAACAACACTTCTTCACATACCGACCCATCATAAATTATAGTTTGGTTCACAACCTTGCCGAGTGGCGACACTAGCGCCCTCCGACGGGTGGGCCAGTCCCTAACAATAATTTGACAGGTGCATTTAAGAAACTCCTCTATTAGTGGTTGCTTTGTAAAGTAAATGGAGTATATATATGTGCAAAAAGTAAACAGCTCGTGTTGAATTTAGAATTTTGAACTGAAGTGAGGTTATAAAGTTATTCTAGTTACTTCTTTCGTCATATGTGCAAACCTTTGTTAAATCGACAATTATAGATTAATAACAGTAAATTAAAGGCCTTAGAAAAAATATTGCGTGCAAACTCGTGCTAAAAGTGTTTATTCGAGAAAAGAATTTTACAAAAGAAGCTGGTAGAAACTGCAAATGGCAAAAATGGGCTGCCGAAAGCTCAATATAAATGGAATAATACATGAGTGGGATGAGAATGAAGGGCCACTTCAGCCAATACAAACCAAAAAACTAAGAAAGCTGCCTCACTTACGACGACCCAGGCACATACATGGATAATGAGTAAAAAAAGACACAAACTGAAGATAAACAGCACACCACACGGAATGAGCAAAACTGAAAAAGCAAAGAAGGAAAAATCATCAAAGTTGGGAAATAGTGGAATAAAAAAGCTACACAATATATTATTATTATTAGATAAGATACAGAGCAGAGAGTATATCTATCATTGCTCAAAGATGAATACAAGGTGTGTGATTGAAAACATATACAGAATGAACTAAATTTATACATTAACAAAATAAAATAAAATATATATTAAGTATATACTTAATAATTCGTCAATAAGCGACTTGAACTTGTTGACATCATTAGTAGCAACTACCGTAAGACGATTTTAGTAGTTTTTCTTTTTTAATTTTGCGGTAAATTTTTTTGGTAAGAAACAATAAATGGTATTAGTCTTCTTCTTCTTCTTCGCTAATCCTTATGCCCTTTCAGGCGTCGGTTGTGGGTTCCTTGTCCTGTATCCATTTCCTCCATTCTTTCCTGTCTCTTGCTAGGATTTTCATTTCCTCTACCGTCTTTCCTCTTTCCATTCCTATTTCTCGGATTTGGTCCATCCATTTTCTTCTTGGTCTTCCCCTTTGCCTCTTCCTTGGTTTTCCCATCTCCATTATTTTTATGTAATTCTGTCCGGTTCCATCCTTACTATATGCGCGTACCAGTTCAGTTGTTTCTTTTGAATTTTTCCAGTTATTGGCTCTTGTTCTGTTATTTCTCTGATCATGTCACTTCTTACCCTGTCCCATTTAGTTTTTCCAGCAATTTTTTTGAGGTGTTTCATTTCTATAGCATTTACTTTACTTTCATATTTTTTTCTTCGAGTCCAGTTTTTGCAGGCGTATGTAATTGTTGGTATTGTTATTACATTGTGTATTTTTCTTTTCACCTCTATGTCAATATCTTTATGCCCTAGTATTGTTTTGTTTATTGAGTAATATAATCTTGTTGATTTATTAGCTCTGTTTGTTAACTCAGCATCTATTTTCCCATCCTCAGTTATTATACTTCCCAAAAATTCGTATGTTGTTACTCTTTCCAATAATTTGATCTTGCATTTGATTTCTTTGTCGATCTGGGTGTCTGTTTCTTTTTCATTTACAATCATTGTTTTTGTTTTGTTTGTATTTATTTCCATTTTCGTGTTTTCAATTTCTTTAGTCTAGGCGTTTACTAAATTTTGCATTTTGTTCTTCTTATTTGCTATTAATATCACATCGTCTGCGTATAACAGGCTGCTCACTTTAACTGCTTCTAAGTTCCTGTACCCTATGACTGTATCCATTCGGTTATATTTTTCTTTAATTTGTTTAGTAATTTTGTCCATAATAATGATAAATAGTAGAGGGCTTATGCTGTCTCCTTGTTTTATTCCTTTGCTCATTTTGAATTCATCTGATCTTTGTCCCGCCATTTGCACTCTTGCTCTTACAGTTTCATATGTACTTCTTACTGCGTTTATCAACATGCTAGGTATTTCTAGTTCTCCCAGGGTTTTCCATATTTCCCTCCTACCTACCGTATGGAAGGCTGCCTTTAGATCTATGAATGTTAGGTATACTTCCTCTCCTTCTTCTATCTTTCTCTATTATATTTCTTAATATATATATATGTTATCGTTTGTCTGTCTGTTCGGTCTGAATACTGCCTGTTCCTCTCCCAATTTCGATTCCACATGTTCTCTTAATCGTTTTTCCAAGATTTTTGTATATAGCTTGTAGCTGGTTTGGGCTAAGCAGATTGGTCTGTAGTTTTCACACTGCGTCTGTATTCCTTTCTTATATATCGGAATTAAAAGGTTATTTTCCCAATCCCTCGGGATTTTTTGTTTTTCCCATGCTTACAGATATCCCATATCCAGTCTATTCCTTTTTCCCCCAGCCATTTAATCATCTCCGGTGCTATGCCGTCTTCTCCACTTGCTTTTCCAATTTTGATTTTTTGTATTGCCTCTTCGACTTCTTCTCTCTTGATTGTTTGTTGCTGTTCCGCTTGTTCTACTTTTGTTATTTTATCATCTGGCACTGTCGTGTTATACTTATTTCTGTAGTGTTCTTTCCATGTTTCAAGTATTTCTTTTGTGTTTGTTAGTTTGCCCGTACTTATTTTTAATTGCTTTTATTTCTTTCCTTTTATCCTTCCTTAATCTTTTTATTCTCGTCCAGAAATTTCTATAGTCTGTTTTGTGTACTTACTTCTGTTATCTCTTCTCCAAACTCCTTCCAGGATTCTTTTTTTTTCCTCTTTTGATTGCATTTTTCACTATGTTTCTCTTTCGATTATATTCCTCTTTGTCCTTCTGTGTTTTTGTTTGTATATATTGCTTCCATGCTGTTTTCTTTTCTTTTGTCAGTCTTTGTATGTCGCTATTCCACCACCTCGTCCTTTTGACGTGTATATTATATTTTCTCTTCCCACATATATTCTCTGTTATCTTCAGCAGTGCCTCTTTGAAAGTTATCCATCTTTCTTCTAAAGTCCAGTCTGTTTTTCCGTTCTCCAGTTTTTGGAGTTCTAAGTCTGTCTCCTTCTGGTATTTTTCTTTGTTTTCCATATTTTTTAGCTTATATATCGCTAAACTACTATATTTTCTTATTTCTTCGTTGTTGCTTAATCTTACTTGGTAACTTGCTCTTACTAATCTGTGTTGTGTTTCTAATTCCGCTTCTTTTATCGTTTTAATTTTTTGTATTGTCTCTGTTAATTCTTGTTTATGTTATATATAGTCTATCAGGCTTTTAGCGTTTCGTTCTTCTGCCACAAACGTGTATTTGTCTTCTATTGGTTGTTCCCACATTGTTTCCTATTATTAGGTCGTTCCCTTTACAAAAGTCTATCATTTTTATTCCATTTCTATTTAGTGTATCTTCCCCATGTATTCCCATACATCCCATTCCTCTGTTATAGCCCTTCCCTACTCTACTGTTCCAGTCTCCCATTATTATTGTCTTCTCATTTTCTTCTTTCATTTCATCTAGTAATTGTTGTAGATTTGTGTAGAACTCTATAATTTCTTCCTCTGCTTTTCCTTCTACTGGCCCATAGATTTGTATGATGTAAATTGATTCTTTCATTTTTATACTAACTGCTATTATTCTCGAGTTGATTGCCTTAAAATCTGTTATTCTTTTGTTTATTTCCTCTGTGACTATTATTCCTACTCCCTCTGCCCTTTGTTCCGGTTTCACCCCTGAGTAGTATATTATGTGTTTGTTTGATAAGTACGTACTTCCCTCGCCCTTTTTCTTAGTTTCACTTAGCCCTAAGATTTGTATGTTATTACTGTCCATTTCTTCCGTTATTTCTATCTCCCTCCCTGTTAGTGTGTTTATGTTCCAAATTCCTATTCCTATCTCTTCATTTCCTATTTCTTTTCCTTTTTTCGTGTCCTTTTTCATAGCCCGTTTCTTTGCTTGTAACGTTTTAGATTTTTGATTATGTGAGGTTTTATTTGTGTCCTTATTCATGCCGTGTTCCGTTGCCTGTGTCCTTATAGTAACTTGCTTTCTGGTTACTTTCTTTTTGAGTCTTTTGGAATTGCAACTGTGCCTCTGTTCGTTTTGGTTATTTTGCATAGACTTTCCTGTAGTTCGTCATCAGGAGATCTCTCGCTGACCATTCTTCCTCCTGTTTTTTCTTTTGGTGTTTCTTCCTTTCCGCTTTCTAATTCAGGTACTGTTTCTATTGCCTCCAGTTCTTCTAGGTAGTAGTCTTCTCCATTAATGATTAGTTGGTTGTATCTCAGGAGTACATGGTCGCCTTGTGTTATTTTATCTCTGTGTTTAATCAATTGTTTTCTGATTTCCTGCGTTGCTTTGGAGTAGTCTTCCTCTATGTATATATTCTTTCCTCTCAGGTTTTTAGTTACTTTCAAAATTTCCATCTTCTTTGTCCATTTTCCACATTTCACTTGTATCGGTCTAGTTTTTCCTGTACAGTATTTACCCAATCTTCTTGCTTCTATTATCTCGTTTTCCATTTCAATTTTTATACCCATGTCACTAATGACCACCCGTATTTTTTCTAATTGTAGTTCACTATTGTCTTCTTGGTCTTCTACTCCGTATATTATTAAGTTCCTTTTCTTGATTTCTCTATTCATTTTTTCTATCAGCCTCTCGTGTTGTGCATTCTTTAGTTTCAGGTTTCGGTTTTCTTCTGTGAGTTGCTCATTTTCTACTTTGATTGCTTGTATTTCCTTTTGGAGCCCATCTAGTTTGTTTTCCATATGCTGATCTCTTTCCTCCATTCTGTCTAGCTCCTCTTTTATTTCTCTTAACATTTCCTCCATTTTATTATTCTCTTAATTTCCTCCTTCACTCCGTAATTTCCTTCCAAAGTTTCCTAAGCCCGGTTCTGTTCGTTGTTTACCATTGTGTATAATTATCGCTGCGTGCAGGAAGATAATTCTCGCCGGTCCGAGTTAGTATTTGGTAAATGGTATTAGTAAGAAGATATATTTCGGGACACTTACATAGTGGTCATGTAACAAAAAAATATTTTTCTGATTGTTTATTTACAAATTTTTTATGTTCTAAATTACACAGCAATGTTGCCTTTTTGGAAAGATCTTAATTTTATCATTAAAATATGTTCCAAACCATATTTATCCCAAATAGGCAGCAATATAATCACAATTTATATTAAAAAACTTAAGCAATTCTGTTATGCAAGCCTTTTTACAGGCATAAAAAGTTTTGGTTATAGCATTTTATATAAAGAAAACCGTGTTTATTTACATTCGTTCTTTATTTATGAAAATATAAGAATAAATCGTGAAAAGCAACAAGAGACTGTTTTAAACAAAATTAAAAATATGTCTAATAATATACGATAGTATTTCAAACAATAGAAAAAAAGTAAAACTATGCATAATAACTTGGTAATAATCTATTTAAAATAATAGGAACACAAATACCAGGTGAACATAAATGGTTGTCATTTTTTTTCTTAGGTTGGCACTGTTTATGTTGGTAGCACTGTAAATCTATGACAAATTTGAGGTTAGCAGGTTAGGTTTTGCGTCAGTTTTGACACAGACTTACAGTGCCACCAAGATAAACAGTACCAACCTAAGAAAAAAAAATTACAACCATTTATTGTCACCCGGTATAATATTGCATAAAAAACAATAATAAAAATATGGCCTTATAATTAATAAAATAACTCAACAAAAGTGTGGCGGCCTCGAGAGATAACAAGTCTTTGAGGGCATTTTGAGGCGTTCCAAATTTCCCCGCAAATGTTAGTTTTGATATAATTTAGCTGCTCCACACGTTACTATCAAATGTAAAAAAATAGTAAACAAAGGAATTTATTGTTGAGGTTATGTACTAAATAACTTCAGATAAAGCAATTTCATAAATTATATAATCACCTCACTAGAGGGCAGACTTTTCGAGACATTCAAAAATAACAAAAACTTACCTTAATTTAGACCTCTAATTGGGGCACAAACTAAATTAAATTAATGTCACCAAATGTAAACATTTGTTAGTGAATTTTGTTTTCTAGCTGTGGTTACGTGCACGAACCAACCTGTCATCGGAATTAATTGGTATGGCGCAAAATTCAAAAAAGTTACCTATTGTTCCAGATAGGCAGGCACGTTCCAAATAGCCCTGTCTTAAGGTACTTCATCGGGTAAGGAATTCCAAGAGTGAAACACTCTGTTTGTGTGGAAGAATTGCCGCTGGGTTGTTATAAAGGGCTCCTTTCTTAGTTTCCACTCGTGACCCCGTAGGTGTGTAGACGTTGCAAGTTCGAAAAGATGACGAATTGGAGATTCGTCATTGTGAAACGCCTTGTAGACGGTTATTAGATCGCCTTGCGCAGTAATACAGGGTACCACACGAAGTTAGCAAATTCTAAGATCGGACGTACTTATGACTTGTAAAGTTTTTGAAATGTAGCACAATCAAGATGTTCAAATATTTTGGATAGTAGATATAACATAGTGTTTGATTTCTTAACAATCTGACAAATATGATCACTCCACGATAAGTCCGCAGTTATGATAACACCGAGATCACAATACTGTCTTTGCTGCTTAGCACGTTGTTATTTATTTTATATGTATGCCTAGGGTTATTTTTCCCTAAATGCATAACTACACATTTAAAAACGTTTATCGGTTTTAGGATATTAAGCCTTTGTTTACATATACAAAAGTAGGCTGGTAACCAAGTCATAACTTATCTGTAGGGTAAAGGAATATTACTAGAGACCGGATTTATATGCAGTAAAAAACCGCAATATAAGTTGTTTTTATGCTCTTAAAAAGTATCAATATATGCTGTGAAAATGTTCAAATGTAGTAATATATGCGAGTAAATAAAAAAATATGCTGAAACAAAAATTTTATTTATTTTCCACATTTTAAATATTTTTTTTCATATGCGTAGATATTAGTGATTTATTAACATTCTAGTTATATTATAGTATAGTAAAATAAATATTTTAATTAACACTAAATTGAATTGCAATAAATTACAAGAAGTTTGTTGATATTGTCAACTGTAAAATTGTGACGCTTGTCTGACAGAATATTTTTATACATAGAAAAAGATCGCTCCACGTCACATGACGTGATAGGAGCGTATTTCATTAAAGATATTTCTGTGGGGTTCATTTCAAAATTCTCGACGGCGATTCCCCGCAAAACCGCGCAAATGTTTTTCATTTTTTCATACCCCGGATTTCGACTCAAAACATTTTCAAGTTTGGTTACCATTTTATTGCCTATAGCGCCAGGAACCAATTTTAATTTGTTAGCAACATTTTCGGTTATTTTCAGAGCGTCAGTTAAGACCATCTGAGAGGTTTCCAGCTCCTTTATTGCAGATGATAATTCTGAAAAATGCGTTTTAATAAAAGCCAATTGTTGAGGAACAATCTTATTCGAAAAACATTCTTTGCAATTTTTAAGAGCTGCCGATTCATCTCCAAAATCAAGAAAACAATTTTTGAGTGGCTCAAAATTATTTGCATAAAACACTGCAGCATCAAGCCATGTACCCCATCTTGTAATAATGGGCTCAGGTGGTAACGGCAAATCAGGAGCAATTTCCCGGTAATGTTGCACTCGCAACGGAGCCTTCAAAAATGCTTTTTTGCCATTGTTGATCAAGTTGTTGACAGCAGGGTATTCCAAACGTACCAATTCAGCTAATCTGTTCAACGCGTGAGCCATACAAGTAAACTGGATTAAATTTGGATAAAATATTTGGAGAGCTTGTCCTGCTTTAAGCATGTAGGCTGCAGCATCAGAGAGCATTAACTTGATGTTTTCAGATTTAACTGGATTTGGCGAATACAAAAGAACCAAACTATCGTTGACAAAACGAGCAATAGTTGAATGATTGGTTTTTTCCAACGCTGCAGTGTGAAGGAGGTAAGACACTGGTGGTTCTGTGTCACTTAATACCCCAACGAGTATGTTTGCAATATAACGCCCACATGCGTCTGTAGTTTCATCGACCACAAAATAAATGCTGTTGTTGCCAATTTTCTCTTTTATAGTATTAAGGCGCTCGTGGTAACATTTCCTTAAATAATTTTTGCGCAGCGTCGATTCATTTGGGATGTGCCGATTACAATATTTTTCCAAAAATGTCCGAAAGGCCGGTTGTTCTAATTTGTACCACGGTATATTCGATTGAGCCATAGTATTACATAGATCGAAGAAAAACTCATTTCCTAATTCACCAGCTTGCTGTGAGTTACTGGCTAGCGTAGAAATGAAAGCCTGGTGAAGTTTGCCAAACGATTTCTTCTCTGACTCCCTATGAAGCTGTGTCGATAAATGCTGGTCAATCTGATATTTTTGATTTGACGTAACCTAAAATGACCAACATTTAAAAATTACTTTTCTAATAGTAAAATTATTAAAGTAGTACCTGTTTTGAGCAGGCGTTGCAGAAGACGACTTTTCCATCAGTAGTTAGATGTTTGGAGACTCTAATCCACTTTCTCAGTAAATCCGCTCTAAACGACCCCACTTTTGGCATAATTAGGAAGTTTAACAACAAATCACTTTCTTTAAATTTATGTAAAAGAACTCGATTTGTAGCTTCAGCCGCTTCTAACGTATTCGCAAGGGAGGGTGCAGCGCTACTGAGAAAATCATGCGGTCCACATACTTAGAGCGCCATCTAGATCGATGGTCAGGTCAGGTGGTTTGACTCAGTACTTGGACAAAATGTTTCGCTCATCCAAAACCGTTTTGGCAACGAAAAAAAAATATGCATGTTTTTTTCACTACAGATGGAGAATTTAGCGAAAATATTGATTAAATATGCGGTTATGTGCAATTATATGGACATTATTTTTTTATGCGGTAAAAAGTCAAAATATTAAGTTATATGCGAAATAAAACTTGGTATTTAGTTTTCTTTTGAAGAAAAACAGATAGTTTCAATTCCACAGCCGCATCTACCTCGGCAAATGAAATATGTAAAAAATTATAAATCCGGTCTCTAAATATTACCCTACATGGCAACCATAACCATATAGCAACCGATAAACTATTGAACAAATCACGGATGTTATGAATCATAACAGCCTTAGATGTTTTAAAATCCTCGCTCTACGAGCTCGGATTTCAAAACATCTGCGGCAGTTATGATACTCATAACATTCCTAGATATGTTAATAGCTATAAAGAGGCAGAAGCCATTATTCCGTCCAATCAAGAATGTTGTTGAGGTCTTTTTGAATAGTGTGAAAGCTTGTTACGAGGTTGTTGAATATTTTAGTATCGTCAGCAAACGTGGTGACTTTATGTAATAAGGAATGTCCGATGTGTAGATAATAGAAAGAAGCGGTCCCAGGACAGATCCCTGAGGTACGCCACTCTCACTGGTTTAATGACACTAGTTGAAGTATCGACTTTAACAGTAAATTCGCGTCTAGTCAGAAAGGATTTAATCCAGTTTAGCAACAATTTGGAACAGAAAGGCATACCTCTGTTTCATAGACTTGACACAAGCATTTGACAGTATTGAAAGAAACACGATATGGAACAGCCTAACAAAGAAAAACGTTAAACTGTACTTAGTGGACACCGTAAGAAGAACTTACGATTTAACGATAAACAGGGTGAGAACTGGTAACATGTTAGAGGTTTTGCCATATCTCAGTGACCACAAATGCGCAGTGGAGCAAGGGAAAAAACTGTAGAGCGAGACGCCCAAATGGTGTTTTCAGTACAACATAAAAACATCAGGCTAGCAATAGGTTGTGACAATATTTCGTGTTTATTTGATAAAACTGTTTTTTATAATAAACGAAAATATAAGTGGATAAAGAACTCAAAAACTGACTTATAAGCAGGAAAATAGCAAACGATATCAAACGCAGCAAAATCGCAATTATATTTTCAGGTTGGTCTGTAGCCTTGCTTATGACGCATTTACAGAATTTCGATCACTGCGCAGGGTCGCTGACCTGTTCATAACAACACAAGGAGTAAGGCAGGGGGGAGTGTTGAGCCCGCTCTTGTTTATATGCGTCATGGATGATATAATAAAAGAATTTAAACAAAAAATGAAAACCTTCAATGTAGGTTACAAAAATCTACAGTCTGTCAACCTAGAAGTGTGAGTGTTTGCCGATGACGTAGTCTTAAGTGCAGACACGGAGAAGAGACTACAAGAAAACCTGGATGTGTGGAATGAAGTTTTAGAGAAATATAACCTGGAACGCAACACGGACAAAACTAAAGTTGCAATTATAGCAAACGAAACCAGCATAAAGATAAACAACAAGACTATTGAGCAAGTACAACAGTTCAAATATTTAGGCAGTACCATAAACACACGAGGTACAGTCGTGTGCAAATAAATCTGGGACAGTGTTTTTTTCACATGCAGATTCAGTTAAGAATTGAAGAATATCTCCATGGATTTCCTGCTATCAGAAAGAGTTACATTAAACTTTAACAGGTACTGAAATCCGTAACTCTCTCTGATAAGAGGAAATCCATGGAAATATTCTTCAAATTCTTAACTGAATCTGCATGTGAAAAACCACTCCCACATTTATTTGCACAGGACTGTACATTAGAAGAGGAACTAAACAATACATTAAGTACAGCAAACAGAGTTTTCCAAGCCATATCAAAAAGTTTCCTAAACCAAAGGGTGATAGATATCCACTCACACAAAGTTAAACGTATACAAAATCATCGGTACTTTTTTAGTTTACACCCCCATATTTGAACTAAATATTAAAGTCAAAAACCAGTTGTATGTGGGGGTGTAATAGTATATTATATCATGAGGGACTAAAGTGCACCATTTAATCCCGCGACTGGAGTTTGTTGCCTCGAGGGCGAAGCCAGAGGGCAACAACCACTCAAGGGATTTAGGCACTTTAGTCCCGAGGTATATACGCTAGTTTTTGCACTTTTGGGAACATTATCATCAAACATTTCCAAAATTTGGAAACTGACAATTACAATTTATTAAAAACTGAATTGCAGCAGGTCCTGGATAGCCTGAATCAGTTGGCAATACTGAAATATATTGTCAGTATATGTCAAATTCGAGATTTGCAGGTTAAGTTTTGTGACAGTGTGTGTTAAATGACAAACAAAACCTAACCTACTAACCTCATGTGTACATAAATTTACCATAGTTACGGTATCATTTTTACTTTAGTCCCTAGGGATTAAATGAGCTACTTTAGTCCCTGTTTACGGGGACTAAAGTATCAACTTTAGTCCTGAAAGTGCAAAAACTAAATTATAATCTATACTGAACTAAATTAGTTTACACTCAAACCTTTTATTGAAGATTACACAATACAAATTATTCACATTTATAAACTTCTGCTATTTGTAAGGATATAACAAGCCAAGCCAGCACCAGTGACACCTACTGCCGTGAGCACACACCTAACCTAACCTAACCTCGCAATTAAAAGCATAATGTTTCAAAACAAAATAAAGGAAAAAAAGTGAGCTGCAAACTAAATAAGCTGCCCGTAAATATTATTTTAGTTTACACCACCACATTTAACCTTTCAGTGGTGTGGTACGGTCTCAGAGACCGACCGATTAGTTTTTACAAAAATGTATAAAATTGGGCGGGGGTAGTTTGGTGTAGCGTTCAGTACCTTCTTAGAACGTTGCGCGGAAACGCAGTACGCATCGGCAGGTGTTAGAGTGCAGTTCAGTTTGAGTTATTTGCAATTTCGGTCCGTGAGACCGACCACACCATTAGTGTACTTGAGAAATTTGTTGGGTACGTAAGACACTGGTTTATATTTACTGTAAAATTGTACATTTCTTGCCTGTTGTTGTTCAGAAATGGGGGATTACGAAAGGGAACAATCAAGACTTGCAAGTCTATTTGATGAAGTTGCCACAGATGTTGAATATGATGACGAAGAAGAGGAAGTTGAAAGTGACCATGTAGAAGAAAGAGAGGCCGATAGTGAGTCAGAGCAAGAGTTGGATAGTGAAAGCGATGATGAAGAGGGAGAAAGTAATCGTCAGCCTCCCACAAAAAGAGCAAAGTGGATGAGGGATGCGTATTTTGTGGGGAAAGACAAAACGAGTAAGTGGAAAAAGCATTTACCTACACAAAATGTCAGAACGCGCAGCGAAAACATAGTGACACGTTTACCAGGTGTAAGGCAGCATGCTAGAGGATTAACATCTGCTATCGACATTTGGAAATGTTTTTTTAACGATCGCATAATAAACATTATAGTAGAAAACACAAATTATTCAATCAATAACGTTATTGATAAGTACACACAATCCAGCAATGCCCGACCAACTAATGTTCTGGAAATAAAAGCTTTACTTGGATTGCTATATTTATCTGGTGTGAGAAAGACAAATCATCTTAATGCAGCCGATCTTTGGAAAACCAACGGTACTTCTATAGAAATATTCCGTCTAACAATGTGTCTAGCAAGATTTAGATTTTTACTAAGACATCTTAGATTTGACATCAAGGAAACAAGAAAAGAAAGAGTTAAAACCGATAAACTTGCTGCCATTAGGGAACTTCTTGATTTATTTGTCAAAAACTGCAAAGAAAATTATACTATGTCACCCTATGTGACTATAGACGAAAAACTGGAAGCTTTTAGGGGCCGATCATATATATAATACACATATATTGCTAGTAGGGCCTGGAAACGTCAGAAAACATTACGGCGCCGACATAGTCTCACTTAGAGTATAACGCGTTTCGTGCGCATGCGTGAGAATTCGAACTCCGCCTTTAAAAGCGAATTTTAAACTTGATCACTTCCCCATTGGCCGGACGACGCCGCCGCGCTTGCACACAGCTCATCATTATACATTGAAGAGTTGGTTGTCTGTCTCACTTCCTTGGTCAGTTTCCCACTCATAGCCGCTAGCAATATAGTAAGTATTAGATATATGGGGCCGATGTGGGTTCCGCCAGTACATTCCTAGTAAACCCAACCAGTACGGGATTAAAATTTTTGCACTTGTAGACAGCAAAATGTTTTATACAAGTAACCTTGAAGTATACGTAGGAACTCAGCCTGAGGGACCCTATTCCGTCAGCAACTCTCCTATTGATGTTGTCGATCGTCTCTGTGAACCCATTTCAGGAACGGGTAGGCATCTTACAACCGATAATTGGTTTACAAGTGTGGACTTGGCAGAAAAACTTCTCAAGGAGCATCGCATAACATTCTTAGGTACCATACGCAAAAACAAAAGACAACTTCCACCTGAATTTGTACAGGGAAAGGAGCGACCGATAAAATCTAATATGTTTGGCTATCAGGAAGATTGTACTTTACTTTCACATGTTCCAAAAAAGGGTAAAAATGTTTTGCTGATTTCCACTTTACACCACGACGACAACATTGATTCAGCTACCGGAAAATCAGAAATGATTACCGATTATAATAAATTAAAAGGTGGAGTTGATGTAGTCGATAAACTTTCTGCTAGTTATAATTGCGCTAGATCTACCAGGCGATGGCCTATGGTGATTTATTACAGCCTAATGAATATTGCCGCAATTAACGCATATATAATTTATAACGCGAATAACCCCGATAGCAATGAGTTAAGGAGAAACTTTTTGGAGACTCTGAGCTTTGAATTAATTAATGACCACTTGAAGGAACGTGCTACATCTCAGGCTATTCCAAGAACATTACGCTCGAGAATAAAAGAAATTTGTGGCATGGATGCTGAGGATCCACGATTACCAGCAGCAGCAGAGTTTGGCCGTTGCGGTTACTGCACCTCAAAAAAAAACAGAAAAACAAGATACAATTGCATAAATTGCAGAAAATTTATGTGTTTGGAGCACATTATAGTAATATGTGAAGAGTGCTATCAAGAAAATGAGACCTAATCTTGAAAGACTTTCCATTTCAACTACATAATATTTTTCAGTTTTTTTTTACAATTTTGTGTTATATAAACCTAGTTATAAGTAATTATCATAATTACATAAGTTTAAAATTTGTATTTTTTGTATAAATAAAGAAAAACGGTAGCTATGCGCAAAATAGTAACCTTTGCAAATAAAAATAAATTACCAACACCTAGATATTTTTTATTGCCTATCGTCCATTATTCCGAAGACATAAATCAACTGCCTCTAGAGTACAAGTGTTTCTACATTTTAATTCAAAGTCTGTCAACCCAAACTGACGTTTTGAAGAAAGTGGTCCCTGAGACCGACCACACCACTAACGTTAAAAAAAACCACCACACCACTAAAAGGTTAATCGAAATGCAAAAATCGTAAACCAGCTGTATGTGAGGGTATAAACTAATAAAGTGCCAAACCATCTACCAACCAATTTTACTGTTCGGCACTGAAAGCTGGGTATTGACAGGATCAAAAGAACAGACAGAATAAGAAATGAAGTAATCCGGTAAGAGTTAATCGTGAAACTGCTAAATGACAAAGTGGAAAAACACAAGTTACGATGGCTCGGACACCTAATTCGGACAGACAGTGAAAGACAAGTTAAGAAACTATGGCAAGTCAAACCAACTGGCAAATACAGAAGAGGAAGACCTAGACGAACCTGGGGCAGTAGCATCCTAAAAATACTACAAAGGACTAACTTGGGAAGAGGCAACGCGAATGGCAATGGACAGGAAGACCTGGAGAAAATGAATCAATAATAAGTAACAAGCAAGAGTACAAAATCTTCGACACCCATGGGTACAAGAGAACGGGATTATGTATGAGGTCGGTATGATAAATACCCGTGTTTGGAGACAGATGGCGCTGTGTCAAAATATGCATTACCGACTGTAAATACTATTCTCTAGTCGACGTCTGTCAAAATTTTGGACAGATTCATAAAGTAATGTTGTTTTGCGAGCTGTTGAAAGTGAGCAAGTCTATGTATTTGTGCAATCATGGAGAAAGAACAATACCGGTCAGTGATTCGATTTCTTTTTTTGGATGGGAAAACATGTGCAGAAATCAAAGAGAAGTTGCATGCAGTTTATAAGGACCATGCACCTTCGGTGACTACCATCAGATACTGGTTCAATGAATTCAAGCGTGGCCAAACATCTGTCTTCGATGAGGAGCGACCAGGTCGTCTCATTGAGGTGACTACGAACGATATGATCAATAAAGTTCATAATATCGTGTTAGCAGACCGCCGAGTGAAGATCAGAGAGATTGCTAATATGGTAAACATCTCAATTGAACGTGTGCAAAACATCCTTCATAAAAAATTGAGTATGAAAAAGCTATCGACGAGATGGGTGCCACGTCTGCTGACGATTGATCACAAATAGAATCGCGTGACAACTTCAAAGCAATGTTTGGACATGTTTAAGTGCAATACGAGTGAGTTTCTGCGGCGTTATGCGATCGTTGATGAGACATGGATTCATCACTACATGCCTGAAACCAAAAGTCAGTCGACACAATGGGTTTCTACCGGCGAACGTGCACCAAAGAAGGGGAAGATGATTCCATCAGCCGGAAAAGTTATGGCGACGATCTTTTGGGATTCACAAGGCATAATCTTAATTGATTATTTGGAGAAGGGAAGGACAATCACGGGACAGTACTATGCTGATTTATTGGATCGATTCGACACTGAACTAAAGAGAAAAAGGCCCCACCTAGCAAAGAAAAAAAATTTCTACCATCAGGATAATGCCCCGGCCCACTCATCAGCAATTGCGACAGCAAAACTAGTCCAGTTACGGTACAAATTGTTGCCCATCTACCATATTCGCCAGATTTGGCCTCTTGTGATTTATTTCTTTTTCCACACATGAAAAAATGGCTTGGCGGAAAGCGGTTCACATCAAATGAAGAGGTTGTTGCCAAAACAGAGGCCTGTTTTGCAGAGTTCGACAAATCCTATTATTTGGATGGCTTAAAATAGTTGGAACATTGCTGGATTAAGTGTATAGAGCTACAAGGAGATTATGTAGAAAAATAAATTTGCTAAATGCAAAACAATTGCGTTGTCTTCCTTAAAACAGATATTTATCATACCACCCTCGTATGTATATATGTATTATTACTAATACCTATCAAAAGAATATCCAAGTCTTTGATAGTTCACGTTAGATGTATTGTAAGGAAATTTATGTCAAATATAAATCCAAGTAGCAGGGTCACTTGTCAGGAGTATCTTCACATCTCAAGTAGTTGTATCAGTGACGGTACATTTTATAGTCCATTTTAAAAATATAGGAAGTAACCCAAATTGGAGGTAATCTGGTATGCATACTAAATGAATATTGCTTTTTCAACTTTCCTTATTTTCAAAAATAATGTTGGTGATATTGTAATCTAACATGCCCTGTTACCATCAGATTTAATTTTAAACTTGGCTCAAGCGTTACTTGATAGCTAAGCAGAATTCTTAGATAGTACAGTCAATTTATTATTTATTATTTCCTTTATATCCTTTATCTAATAGACTTGTCTGTCCCGGACGCTGTTTTGTCTGTCCGGGACGCTGTTTCAGCAGCCAAACCGTAAGAGATAGAGAAAAAAGTTATGAAAGTTATATGTTTGGAATGGTCATGTCAGGTCAGGAACCGAATTTCAGTCACGTGACACTTCCGGTTTTCGATAAATCACGTGATTTCCGTCCGTCCGGGACGCTGTTTCAGCAGCCAAACCGTAAGAGATAGAGAAAAAAGTTATTAAAGTTATATGTTTGGAATGGTCATGTCAGGTCAGGAACCGAATTTCAGTCACGTGACACTTCCGGTTTTCGAGAAATCACGTCATTTCCGTCCGTCCGGGACGCTGGTCCGTCTGGGACGCTGTTTCAGCAGCCAAACCGTAAGATAGAGAAAAAAGTTATATGTTTGTAATGGTCATGTCAGGTCAGGAACCGAATTTCAGTCACGTGACACTTCCGGTTTTCGATAAATCACGTGATTTCCGTCCGTCCGGGACGCTGTTTCAGCAGCCAAACCGTAAGAGATAGAGAAAAAAGTTATTAAAGTTATAGGTTTGGAATGGTCATGTCAGGTCAGGAACCGAATTTCAGTCACGTGACACTTCCGGTTTTCGAGAAATCACGTCATTTCCGTCCGTCCGGGACGCTGGTCCGTCTGGGACGCTGTTTCAGCAGCCAAACCGTAAGATAGAGAAAAAAGTGCGGTGGTTCAGTCTCGTCTGTTTATTTAATCATTACTTGCTTTCATAATTTCTTTTTTAAATTCCAATTTTTTCGAATTGGGTTAAGTGGAAGAGCAGTTCACAGTAATTTTACTGTGAACTGAACTTCGCCCAAAATATTATATATATATTTTTATTTTTTCCTGTACATATTATATTAATAACGGCATTTATTATTATTCATTCATTCTTAATCTATAGCCTCTTTTACCTTTCGGTGTAGAGTATTAATAAAATTCTTTTTCTCAGTTTTATACTAGTCGAGTCCCAATTCTCTATATTCCTTTCTAATTCATACTAGCATTTTTATCATAACATAATGGACCTAGCTTTATTTTCCACATAAACAATTTAACTACTGATGGCATAAGAAGATAATTACGTACTGTTTCAATGTGCAGAAATTATGTCTGCCTTTTATTGTGCCAAGTTTTTAATAAAATGTCTATTTTAATAAGCAATCCTCAGTAGTTCCGTGTTATCCGACATTATCGGTTATTCGACTATGATTCACTCTCATTTATGTTGGATAATCCGGACTTTATTGTACTTGCTTTAAAGTTTTATGCGCTAGTAAGCAAAATGGTGGCTTTAAAATATTTATTACGAATTATAACAAAATAAACGGAAACTATCGCCTGGCAAATTCAGGCACCGGTAGTTGAAGCCCTTCCTTTGCTTCAAAGAAGGTATATGACAACATAATTTCTTTAACAAACTCCATTTTAGGATCGTCTGCAAACTCCGGATCTATGTAGAAAAATACTGGCATATCGACCTTAAAAAAAAATTAATAGTTAAACTAATCCTAATTACTTCACGATGTTCAGCATATTCCGTGTATATTTTGACACCCACTTGTCGGGTTTACTATTAGATATAAAAACTAAATTATTCAAGAAGCACCAACATGGTTTTTTCGTATCAAAGTATACATGAACACTTATATAACAAAAATACATAAATACCTGCTCGTGTGGGCTTAACTGTTGCTCTTCGAAGCAAAAGCATTGTATTTTGTTAAAATATTGTCCTGCTTCAAATGGAACCACATTGTAAGTGCTAATGCCAGTTACAGGTAAATCGGTGGGATTTTTAGCTGTATAGAATGCTAATGCAGTTTCCCCAGGTACAACCTACTTGTAATAGGAAATTGTAATTCTCTTTCAATATAGTAACACAATCTTACTGTAATTTCCCTCTGTTGCGGTTTAAAATTCCACCTCATACTAGAAGCTATATCAGCATTAAATTTAATAGTAATAGGCCTATGTTTAACTGCTTTCATGGTCTCTACTTTACTATCATCGTGACCTATAGACGTCGTTCCACCATAACTGTAAGCTTGGCAAAACATTCGATATAAAGGAACAGCAGCGTAACTTAAACCCACTACGAGCACACCAGCTGCGGTGACATAGTAGAGCGTAGATTTCGCCTTCGTACGCTGAACTGACGATTGCTTAGATGAACTGTTGGCTTGGCGGACGATACATGTGTAAAAATTGCGGTTATCACATACTAACTTGTTACATACATTCAGTCTTAGAACCTGCACGAGAGTTCGACTTCCTAATGGTAACATTTTATGTGCTAATATCACTATTCGGTTAGGAAACTTATTGCATAATATTTATTTTGTACAAAACTGAATTTTAAAATTTTCTAACCTTGGCAATGACTGAACAGTGAGGTTATATAGTACAAAATGTTCAAAATTCTTGTACAGAAATGTCTTTAAAAGCTGTTAGTAGTATTTTGAATAACAGTAGGGGTTGTACATTTCAGTCGGCACCTAGCCTCTACAGCAAATTCAGCACACATAATTGTTTTAACCGATGATGCAAGCACATTGTAGCATGGCATCCGCAGAGAACTTTCCTTACGAGTGTACAAAACCATTGCCCGAACCGAAATTGGAGAAAACACATCAGTTTTAAAACTCAAATGACACCAGAATTAAAGCAAATGTTTAAAAAGAAAACGCCGGAGCAAGCTCGTCAGGAACTAATGATTATTACGCATACAACCAAGCATAGATGGTTTCCTCGAGCCCGTGATAAGAAAGCAAAGAAGACTCCAATGGATCGAGAATTTTTATAGATGTAATTACCTTACCATGATAGTTTAAATACTTAGATTTCATAACGTCGGTTTAATAAAAGTTATACAATACTGTACTAATTTATTTACAATTGCTCGATAAAAAAGTTTCACATTAAGAATGACTATTAGAAAAACCTTACAGAACATGGCATGTATAAATCTGATTAGTTTGTTAGAGCAACGAGGGCTTTCACAACATTCCCATGGTGTTCTCGTAACGTTCGCTCTGCTTTCGTTCTGAGATCTCCATTTCCGTACGATTAGATCCACGTCTTCTTTCTTTATGGAAACTTTCAGCAGCTCTTTTTCTCGTGCTATTTTTTCAGCAGCCTGTTTGTTTCTTTGATCTCAATTAAGGAAATTGCTCCTGATACATCCTGTGTCGAAATGTCTTTTCTTCTGCATAGTCTGTTACCTTTTCCAAATCCGCTGCTCCACTATCATGCTTTGCCGATTTCTTTTGAGACGTTTCTTCGCTGTCTTCTGATCCACCATTCACTACTTCCTCGTCGGCCATAATATAAAAATTTTTGAAAATCTGTTTCTAGATGGCAACTTATCGCTAAGTTCACACACAAGGGTTACTTTGCAGGTTTAGCTAACTTCAGTAGCGGTGCTGCTGGTTGCATTCAATGGCAAAAGCAATATATATACGAGTATTAATTACTCTATAGCGCACAAAGTGTGATTGCTATAATTTATTAAGACAGTTCTGTCTTTTCAAAACAAATGCTGATAAATGATCCAAGGGGTTCTATTTACAAGCTACCAACTTTGCTTTCTTGGTCTGTGGCTACAAACAGTAGCAACTTGGAGGAAGTGTGTATTGGCCCGTAGGTACCACAAAGAAATAAAAAATAAACTTGATGGCGGTAACCATTGAAAACAATAAAACTTGCTTAATATAGAGCTTGCTTTTTGTTGACATATACTGTCAAAAACAAAATTGAAATTTAATAGCTATTTATGCAACAAGTGTAGAAAGTTTAATGTTTATGCAAGAGACATGAAAATTATGAAACGAAGCCGAAGCTGAGTTTCATAACATGTCGAGTGCAATAACACTTTTAGCACGAGTTCACATAATATTTTTTCTACGACCTTAATTTACTGTTATAATCATAAATGTCGATTGAACAAAGGTTTGTATTTATGACAGTTATAATTTATGTCATAGTAATAGAGGTGATAGGCGTGATCGTCGCAGATTACTGGTTGTTCGTCAAGATAGTTCAATATACAAGATATTATAATAGTACACTTTTTACTTTATTCATTACACAATGCTATAATTATTTAAAAATACTTTTACATCTAACGAAAGAAGTAACTAGAATAACTTTATAACTTCGCTTTCAGTTTAAAATACATAAATTCAAAACCAGCTGTTTACTTTAAGCACTGATTTCACTTTTAGCACGTTGATATACAGGGTGTTATAAAAAAACTTTACACACTTTAGCAGGTGATAGTAGAGATGACAAACAGAAAAAAATTCTAATACACTAGGTCCAATACTCCTTGGTTTTCGAGATATGAATTTTTAATTTTTATTTACACCTCTTATGAATGCGATTTTTTTGTTTGGGGTACTAAAAGATCTTGTTTACGCCACTGAAGTGAACACAGAAGATGAACTTTGAGCGAATTGTAGACCGCTGCCAACAACTAAGGAATCTAGGTGTTTACCATCAAGTGCGTGAGTCTCTTCGACGACGGCTGCAACTTTGTTTACGAGAGCAAGGACGACAATTTGAACATCTTCTGCGATAATTTAGAGTGCGCTTAAATGGCTTGTTTGTTGTAGTTTTTTTTGTAAAAAAAATGTTGATTACATGTATTCTGCGATTGTTCGTTTTTCGCAGATAAAGCGATGCCCATTCAATAAGAGGTGTAAATAAAAATTTAAAAATTCCATATCTCGAAAACCAAGGAGTATTGACCTAAGTGTATTAGATTTTTTTCTTGTTTTCATCTCTACATCACCTGCTAAAGTGTGTAAGTTTTTTTATTAACACCCTGTATAATACGTCATTTTTAGTTTAACAAGCTAGTGCTAAAAAGCCTACTTTAGTAATGGTCTTAAAAAATAGCTATTAATGCAACAAGTGCTAAAAGTCGACGTTTATGCGGCTTCGTTTCATAATTTCAGTCTCGCGCATAAACTACTTTTAGCAGCCGTTGCATACAATATTTATCTACGACCTTAATTTATCGGTTATATCCATAAATATCGATTTAAGAAAGGTTCGCATCTGCGATACTTTAATTTATGTCATAATGAACAGTAGGGCTACCGCCGCGAGGGCGATTGTTGGCCACGCCCTTGCTGTCAAGTGAGTTACGAAATGTAATGATTGATATCCACTATGACTGTATTCATTACCTAACGCTTAATTATTTCAAAAACCGTTTATTTATAACTCAAAGCAAGATACTCCACATATGACTGTATTCATTACCTAACGCTTTAATTATTTCAAAAACGCTTTATTTATAACACAAGAAGCAACTAGAATAGCTTTACAACTTCACTTGCAGTTCGAAATTGTAGTTTTATAACCTCACTTCACTTTTAGCCCGTGTGCTAAAAGTAAACAGCTGATTTCTTTAAACACGGTAAACTATAAAACGTCACTTTTAGTGAAACAAGCTAGTGCTAAAAGGCCTACTTTTAGTAGTGGTCGTAGATAAAGTTAATTTTCGACATCTTGTTTAACTTACCCACTTGTTATTTTAATATCACCTATAAGTGTCAATTTAACGAATAAATTTGATTTTTCGTTTATCGTTTATTTATGGGTTTCGTTGATGCATACAAAATCGTTCAGTAATAGCCCTTATTAATGCATGATTTTTTTATTTTATAAAATCGTTTATTAATGACTCCTATTAATGATTATTTTCTATTAATAAATGATTTTAGTAAAGGAAATTAAAGCTACCATGAATGTCAAAACTTTTTTTTATAAAATAAAATTGTCTACAATTTAATAAGATACGATCAACGAAAAAATATTATAATTAACTAGTGTGTTAATCGGCGGTTAATAATCTCAACAATTAACGTGTTCGCTAGCGCTCACACGTTAAAATATCTCAATTATTAATCGGACTCATTAACACACTTGTTTGTTAAATAACTATTAAATACATGTTTTTGCATATTTTTGTAGCTTACTAAATTGCGTTAAAGGTGCACGCACTAATAATATAGATAATTATAGTTCAATTGTAGAATTATAAAGCGCAGTGTAGACAGTGGTCATACTTTTCATGGGCTGCATAGATCAATTTTATTTTTGATCGCCGTGTACAAGGCGTCCGATTTTGGATGGGATTGGATGGAATTATTAGAGCTAAAAGAAAATGGTTTTCCCGTTATGGAGTCAACTTCTCGAGAGCAACACGGTGGTGAAAACAGAATTTGAATATCTCCTGGTTTTTGAGTTACAGTCGAAAAAAATCAACATGTCTATTCGACGTCACACTACTTGTTTTTTTAAAATATAAAAAAAACAAAGTAGGGATTCTTAATGCACTTTTTTACTTCCTTTTCCGATAAAGAAAGTATTGGATTCACCCCAAAAATTCGAAATTGAGTTTTCAACAGATCTTCACCTTTTAGAGTCCCCTGAACCCAAAAAACATGTTTTTGTTCATTGGTCTGTCTGTGTGTCTGTCTGTCAGTCTATCTGTGAACAGAATATCTCAAAAACGAAAAGAGGTATGGCGTTAAAACTTCATATATAAGTTTTGTATACTATGTAGATGAGACAGCAAGCTTTTGAAGAAAATCGCATAAACGGAAGTAGGCGTTTACTCTTGTGATTTTTCAGTTTTTTTTTTATTATTTCAAAAACGGTTCTAACGATTTTTTTAAAACTTTACATTTTAATACATTTTTAATGTGTATTGATGTGAGATAGGTGATTTTCCAGTTGAATACTTCTAAAATGGTTTTCTTTTTTTTCTGTTTTTCTATGAACTCCTATTTTAAATAGAACACCCGGTATATTATAAAATTTTTGAATTCAGCTAAAAATTTTAGACAAAATTTGCCTCTTCAACTAACGCTCTATGTTGTACCGTTTTTGTAGAATTTGTAATACTTGAAAATTTTTGACAAATGCTTAAAAATTAAAAATAAAATTTTTGGTTAATAAAGATCACTGCAAAAGGTAGTTGTGTGAGTGTATTGCACCAGATTTTTACGTTAGAATTAATATTTCGCCTGTTCTGTTTTCATCATCGTGTTGCCCTTGAAAAGTTGAATCTATAATGAGGAAGATTTCCATTTAATCACATCGAAAATGGCACACCCTTTATTTTAGGCTTCATGACCTGCATTATTTTTTTAAATTGCTGCAGAGCTGGAACAGTTGTCCAAAGAACACGAGAAGTAGGTACAATGTGCACGATGTCATGTGAGATTTCAGATAAGTACGTCTACGGTACTTACACTAAAATTAAAAGAAGACGATCCTTAATCCGCAGATGTATACAGTGTGTCCCAGAATTGTTGTACAAGATGACAAATGCGTCAAAAAGACGTGTTTAGTTAGAAATTGCTTTAGAGGACGATTTTAACTTTAAATCAAATTCAAGATAACGATCGAAGCCAACAAAACGTTTGTCCTGTTTTAGGTCAAGTCGTTTTCTTTAAAAATACGGAAAACAATTATTAAGAAAGTGTTCGTAATACAAAATCATAACCATATTACAATTTTTAGTGTGATCAAGTGATTTTGATAAGATCCTAATTCTTTAGGTCGACCAATTCTTCAAAATGAAAACGAAAACCTTGTTTCGAATGCAAAATCTTCTTATTCACCTGATCCATTTATGCCGTTACAGCGATAGGTAGGGATATTTGTCCATCCAAATAAGGTTCTATCTCTATCTCTGCTCATTTTCTTCTTCTTTGTCCCATTTTCTATGTTGTCTTCAAGTCCAATACACTTCTGGATATTCTATGTGTCAATTTAGTTGCTTCCACTCAACTTTACTGATCAGTGGTACTTGTTTAAATTCATCTCTTTTGATTTTGTTGCGTATTCTATCTCTCTTTATTTTCTTTTGTATATACGGCGTCACTTGGTGTTAATACTATGTATCAACGTGCTATTTAGTTGATATTATTAGAAATAGCTTGCTTTATATACCTACTTGCTTGGTACCTACCTACTTACTCCCGCCTATCTTCCATCTCTTGTTAAAATGTTTCCTAAATACTCATACCTATTTACAACTCTAATCTTTGCCAATTCATTATTCTGCAGTTTCTTCGTTCATGTTTATTGGCAGAATGTTGTTCTTTACATTTATTTTCAACCCCTTTTTTCCAAGGGCTTACCACGTGTTAGCATTACTTTGTAATTCATTTTTGTTCCAGAAATCCGTACTATGTCGGCTGAATAGTATAGTATTAAGCTGAAAGTCTGGACTGGAACTAATTTGTAATATTTTAAATTTGAGGTTCTATATCTAGAAGACCATGTCTTTGTCTTGCATTTTTAAATTACAATCTGATCTTATCTCCTTGAGTTATCTTCATCTTCATCAGTCTTCATTTGCCTACTGCTGGGCCTCCCCGATACATCCTGCTATTTCCTGGATATCGTCAAGCCGTCGTCTCTGGGGTTTTTCCATGTTTCTCTTGATTCCACTCTTTTTTACTTCTTTGTTAGATGTCCAGTCCAGTTCCATTTTAGTCTTGCTATTCTGTAGTTTAGTTTTTTAATGTCAAGGTTTCTTTTGCCATCTCTTAATCAGACTCCTAGCATACGTTTTTCCATAACCCACTGCGTAGATTTTAGTTTCTCTGCTGTTGTGGCGGTCGACATTCTGTATATCAGTACAGGTAGCATAGATGAACGAAACACTTTCCTATTTAAAGAAATGGAAACGTTTCAGTCTTTTAATTTTTCTTCCAGTTGGCCAAAAGATGGCCAGGCCATCCTGACTCGTCGGTTAATCTCAGTTATTTGATTTTGCTTCCCTAGTTTTCGAACATGTCCTAAATAAACACATTCTTCAACTTTTTCGGTCTCATGTTTTTTTTATCTTGAACTGTTTTTGATTTTTAGATCTGAATTTGGTGTTTGTAAAATTCGTTTTAGGTCTTATTTTTTCGTTATTTCGTGTAATTCTTAAAAAAAAAATTTTCATGTTAGTATACCTACATCTATACTTATTACGACAATATCATCAGCAAAACCTAAGGTGAGTTAAAGGATCTTCCATCGATCTCTATTCCCTTTTCCCGCTTTTTGGAAACGTTTTCGAGTGTTTTAGCGTGAAAAGTTTTGATGATAGGGTATCACCCTGTCGTACTACTCTGCCTATTTTTATTTTATCTGAAAAGTTATCTTCCTGAATTTTTACATGATTTGTTACGGTTTCATAAATGTTTTTCAACAAGTGGTATACCGACTGTCTATTCTTGCGTCGTTCAGACTTTAAATGAACGTCCAGAATTGAATGTCCTTTGAAAATCCACGAAAGCCGGATGATTTATATTCTCTTTCATATTCAATCCATCTGATTTTTCTACATTTGAACGGACAATTTTTTCCATTATCCTATATACACTTAATATATATATTTTTTAAGTTTCTGCTTTACCTACTGATAATTCTCTCCATATTTCTTCTTTTGGGGCGGTATTGCAGAGCTGGGTAAATTAGGTACTTAAAGAAGTAATTATCAATTACCAATTATCCTCCAATGAAGTAATTGAATTAATAGATTTTCATTTACTCAAATGAAATAGTAATTCAATTATTTTTAATTATTTGGTAATTGTAATTGCGCAACATAAATTGCTTTCACTAGAGATTGTTCTGGTATATTGGTATTTAGTAGTACTTAGATAGCTATGTGCTAGTACATCGTTTTAAACAAGCAAATTATTCTTCTTCCTCTTAATATATACTCTGTTCACTATGGTCCCGAATTGTCAAAAATGACGTTTTATGGTAGCACTGTTGAATTTCTATTGGTTTTTTTGTTACTGCTAGGTTGGACAACGCAAAAGCGTAATTTTGAAAATTTGGGTTTTTGTTACTTGGCAACTTTTATTTATTTTTGCTTAAGTCAGTTCGAAATATAACCTATAATTTATAGTTTTGACATTAGTAGCTTTATTAATTGTTTCTAGTTACCCATAGCTTGACTTAAAAATATTAACCATGATATAAAGGATTGTTTTTGGCAGTGTCGAGGATAAACTGGCCTTCCTGACGTGGATAGCAAAGTACAGGTGAACTGGTTAAGGCAGTCTTGAGCGTCTCGAAGGCCTCCGCGCACTCATCACCCCATTCGAACTGTCGTCCCTCTTCCGTTAGACGGGTTAACGGTTTTGCAATGTTTGCGAAGCCCAGCACAAACCGTCGGTAGTAAGTACAGAGGCCCAGGAAGCTTTGCAGCTCATGCTTATCCTTCGGGATTGGCCAATCCTGCACTGCCTTCACCTTACTCGGGTCTACTGCTACTTCCTGGTGGGATACGACGTGCCCCAGGTACTGTACCTCCTTCTGGAAGATGTGACACTTCTTTGGACTTAATCGCAGGTTGGCACCTCGCAGTCTACCGAACACTTCCTTCAGGTTTTTCAGATGCTCGTTGAAGGATTTATCCACCACTATGATGTCGTCCAAGTATATCAAGCAGGTCTGCCAAGATAGACCCTTCATGACTGTGTCCATCAGCCTCTCAAACATGGCGGGGCATTGCACAAACCGAACGGCATGACGGAGAACTGCCAGAGCCCAGTTCCGATAGTAAATGCCGTCTTTTCCCTGCCCGCAGGTTCCATTCTGACTTGCCAATAACCGCTCTTCAAGTTTAGCGTCGAGAACTATTGAAAACCGGAGAGCGTATCCAGGGTATCATCGATTCGTGGCAGAGGGTAGCTGTCTTTCTTGGTCACATGGTTCAGCTGCCGGTAGTCAACACAGAACCTCGTTGAGCCATCCTTCTTCTTGACAAGCACCACAGGGGAGGTCCATGGGCTGCTGGATGGTTCGATAATTCCTTGGTTCCGCATATCTTGGACAATCTTCCCAGCTTCTTCCCGTTTGGCGAGGTACAAGCTTCTTGGATGTTGGCGTATCGGTTGAGCATCAACAGTATTTATTGATTTTATGTTTAACTACGTCGGTACAGCCGCTGGGATGATCTCCGCACTCGAAGATGTCTTGGTACCGGGCCACCAGATCTTCGATCTTCTTCCGTTCTTGTTGGCTCATGCCCTTGCAAGTAGTTTTTAGACAAATTTTTCTTGCGCGGATTTCAGCTCTTCCTTAAGATCCTCTTTAAGATCCTTTTGCGCGGCTTTCAATTCTTCTTGCGCTTTCTCTGCCTTGTCCTGGCTAACTTGCATCAGTTGCAAAAGTTGGCTTAATTGAGCCTGCATTTTGCTGCTTTGAGATCTCGTCCAAGGCATGCACAATACTCACTTCAATTTATTTATCTGACCGTCGTTTTATCGGCACTTGTTAAATAATTTATTTGTTTAATGTCTGTTCAATAATTTTTTTATAGTCCCTGGTATAACCCGACACCTGACGCCACTGTTACGTTTTTAACGTTCGGGCTATTTAAAAATTATACGACACTTTTGGTTTTAAACGTTTATTTACTCTGATTAATTATGATTATTTAAAAATACAAGAATTATGAAGGCCAAATTACTTATAAACTACAGGCACTATTTCTAACAACTATACACTATTTAATAATTATTTATATACAGTTTAACAGTAAGGATTTATATGGTTGTATTTATTTTGTTATTTATTTCACACGGCTCGTTTATATCACGCGCGCTTCAAGTCTGATGGGAACTGATCTGTCTATTCCTGCTGACACGTATTTATATATCACGAATGAGTCATTCCTAGAAACGTCCAGACCTTGCTCGATTAATCCAGCGACGCTGACGTGTTCGCGCGCAAGATCGTTCTGGAATGTTCTGATGCGATCCGGCCTGAAGGTCGTTACACTTTCTGGAGTGATATGGAATGTTCTGAAGCGATCCGGCCCGAAGGTCGTTACACTATAATAATTATTGTTATAACATAAAAACCATTTTCATACATAAAGACCAATATAATATAGTCAACACAAAATAGGCGCCACAACGTGGAGCCAGAACAGTATATTATCACCCTGAATATGTCTTGTAAGAACCGAGGTTCATTTCACGACCTTAGCGTTCGCCTTCATAAATGTGTTCTGTGTTATGCATTCTGAGCCCGCAGATACCAGCACGACAAAGAAGAATAAGTTCCCCTGCACCAGGTGAAAAGCCACGACGAAGCCATCCACCCCACGCTACGTTTTCCGAAGGGAGGGGCATATGTAACGTTTTACGTGCCTCCAAATTGTTTGAAAACGTTTAATTAGTGTATCAATTTGACGCTATCAAGCCACAAAAATGTGTGCCGCGCGAACATTTGGAGCCACGCGGTGGACAAGAAAAACTCGACAAATTCCGAACAGAGCCTGCTGATAAGACAGTGTCATGCAGGTGCGAAGCCGTCGAATTGCGCAAGCTTCGCCGCGTTGCCTGATGCACGTATCCCTACTTTCCGGCTCGCATTCAACTAGTATGTTTTAAACCCCACTTTAAGTTTACCAGGTCGGCCGGCCTGCATCACATAAAAGAGCGATACCCGCTCAGTCGACAGACATATTTAATTCGATCCTTAGCCAGACAGATCCAAACCAGAACCTAGGGGGGCTAACTTGGGCCCTTGGCCCAAGGGGCTCCACCAGTCATCACCAGTCCCGATACCTCTCCGGTAAGACCATAATCCTGTTTCGAACTACCTTATCAGGAACCTCCCTTGCCTATGTTAGTCAAACTGCCGAAGCAATTCTGTCCTATTAATCCTCCAGCTCAATAAAAGATATTGTTGCTAAATAGCTAACTACCCTGTTCTATTAGCTCTCCAGCGCAATGGAAAATCTTGCCGCTGATAACCTACCCTGTCCTAGTAATCCTCCAGCGCTATGGAAGATCTGACCGCTGATAACTAATCTACCATGTCCTATTAATCCCCTAGCGCAACGAAAAATCTTGTCGCTGAAAAACCTGACTTGGATCCCTGTCTAATAGCCCGCAAAACCACGCTGTTAATAAATAATATTCTCTCCGACAGCCCGCCGTAAAAGATCCGATAGCCCGAGGTGTAGCGACCTAAAATTCAGTTTAATAATTCCCAAGGCGCTAGCTAGAATAGTACCTATTTGAAAGCGAGCGGACCCCAAACGCTCCAGATTCGTCGGCCAGCGATGGACGGACGCTAGTCCCGGAAGGTCATTCTCGCGGTCTGAAATTAAATTCATTTCGCTAACGCGGCGGAGCGTTCACGTTGGTTTAATCTGGAGTCGCTGTCAGTTAACTTCGGCCTTTGCCTAATCAAGTCTAAAATCTGCAACAACTTAGGGACGACGAAGTCAAAAACTGAATTATCTAATGTCGTTCTGATTACAGCTACCTGAATCACAGGGCCAGGGACGGATCGCCAAGATCCTCTATCAGCCAGTGCCACTCCAGCCGGACCGCCCCAGATCACCAGATACCAGAACCATTTAGAGTCTGAGTTATCATCATTATTTGTTTTATTTCTTGTGTAAATAATTTTAGGAAACATGTTTCTTTGTTTATTTGTTCAATAGTTAAAGAAAATAAATATCTGTTTTTGACTCAATCTTATCTCTTACTTCAGCTGTTAACGAACCTTGGACCAGAGCTATCCACAAGTGGTAAAATTAATGTAAAATAATCAAATTTAATTTTGAGCGTAAAGTAAAAATTTGCCGAAAATTACGTTTCGTTACAAGCTGATGGAAAGACATGTCTTTCCGTATCAGAGGATACCTGAAAAAATTTCATTATCTCTTCCAAAAGATTGGTATATCGGCCGTAGTGATAATGGCTGGATGACAGCACAAACATTTTACGAATATATTGATAATGTGTTCCATTTTATACTAAACTAGATTTCAGTTTTTTTTCTAAAAACAAAACACCTTGATATGCGAATAGTACACTTTGTTCTAAAATCAAAAAGCCACCACCTGCTGGATTAGGTTCGTAAAATGACAAAAAAAGTACGGTGGGGAAGTGTTCAAGTTTAAAATTCGCTTCTAAAGGCGGTGTTCGAATTCTTACCCATGCGCACGAGACGCGTAATCCTCAGAGTGAGACTATGTCGGCGCCGTAATGTTTTCGGCCGTTTCCAGGCCCTACTAGCAATATATGTATAATACATATATGACTAAACCAATGCAATTTCCATACAGCCCTTAAGTTGGCACTACTTACAAATGTGTTTATTTTTGGCAACCTTCGGTTTCTAATTTGGCACCACTTAAAAAGTGACGTTTTTATTTTCAATTTATTTTTCAAGTTTTAAGCAAATATGAACATCAATAATAATGTCAAAAATAAAGTTACCCTACTAGGCAGGAAAAAAGGCGCTATAGTAATATACACTACTTAGTTTTTTAATGTAAATATATTTTCCGCCAATCGTACTAGAACTGTCACATTATTGACAAAATTTTGTTGAGCAAAGTCAAACATTCCATTACATCAGCCGTTGCTAGGTAATTTACAATACAACTGTACAGGAATAATATTCCCGGCCTAGGCAGGGAATATTCGGATACTATTTCCTATTTTTTTTAATTACTCTTATCGATCGACGGAAAAATAGTATGTGTATCTTGGACAAAAAGCAACATTCCCAGACTCCTGTGTTGTTGGGCTCGGCATTCGCCTCGCCCAACAATATTCACAGTCGTCTGGGAATGTTACGCTTTTCGTCCTAGATATACACTATACTGTTTCCGCCAATCGTACTGGAATGAACACATTATTGATAAAATTTTGTTGAGCAAAGTCAAACATTCTATTACATCAGCCGTTGCTAGGCAATTTACAAAAAATCTGTACAGGAATACCATTCCCGTCCTAGGCAGGGAATATTTTTTGAAAAAAAGAAACCTTATCCTAATTTTTTTAATTAGTTCTATCGATTGACTAAAAATAATATTTGTATTTTGGACAAAAAGTACCATTCCCGGACTCCTGTGTTGTTGGGCTCGACATTCGCCTCGCCCAACAATATTCACAGCCGTCCGGGAATGTTACGCTTTTCGTCCTAGATATACAATGTACTATTTCCTAATAGTTTTGATAAGTTCCATTTCAGAACCTATAACATTTATTAGCAACTTTTTTATCCGCTAAGTTTGTAGTACATCCCAGGAAAACAATTACATTTTAGAGTAGGTACATTCATATTTTTTTAAATAAATTTTGACATTGAGTTGCATTAGTTTAATAAACAGATAATAATTATGTTGGTGGCACTTAAGTCTATGTCAAATTAGGTTATCAACCTCGAATTTGACATATTATTCATACGTTGTATAACCATGACCATTCCAAAACGTTCGATCATTTCTGAAGGCACTTTATCTCTGATTATGACATTTATTTTAAATATTAAAATTCCAATTCGTTCCACTAGATTGTATTAATGTTGTTTAAATATTATTAAATATTTGTTCACCGTTCTTTAAATATGTTTTCTTACTAGCTTTTTCATAAGATAATTCACACGAATTGACAAACTTGACACTTAACCTAAAAATTACAAATGTCACCAAATTTTTTATTATACAGCATTGCCGATGGTAATTATTGATAAAATTCACAGTTTGTGGTTTTTTAATTTCTGAAAAGAGTATAGATGCTAATCGCATATAGTCTGTTCAGTAAACATAAAAACACAAAGTGGCATTTGATTTCCAAAATTTTATGAGTGTACTTCCAAAATGCATCTTTCGTTCGTTCAAAAAAGTGTTGTATATACCATGAGATAAAACAAAATGATTCTGAGTAGGCTTTGATATGTGTTATACGTTTGGCAGTACTGAAGTGTATTGTCAGTCTATGTCAAATTCGAGATTTGTAGGTTAAGTTTTACGTCAGTCTGTGTCAAACAACAAACAAAATCTAACCTTTTAATCTCGAATTTGACATAGACTGACAATACACTTCAGTACTGCCAAACGTATAACACATATCAAGGCCTGCTCAGAATCATTTTTTTATCTCATGGTACAAATATTTTGAAGATATACATCTAGATCTACTTAGTTAATGATCCAATGGAAGCTTGGTTGAGTAAAAACACAACCACCAATCAACTTATAACTGTCTTTGTACAACACATTTTTTAACACCACTGTAATTACAAAAAGTTACTAAAACAAATAGGTTAGCAACTGTCATAAATGTTGTAAGTAATTACTTTTAAGGATATTGTGCAAATACTGTGTTAGATACTATTAACATAGCGTTTATTAAAATGTGTTTTTATTACATTTTATAAAAGTTCAGCTGAAAATTTCCAGAAAAATATCCACTTTGGCACTGAAATAATGAGAAATATTAATTGTAATTTTTTAAATTAAAACCTGCCTTTATGCAGGTGTTAAAACCTTTGCAAAACAAAATGTAGAATCCCTAGTACAAAGATTGTATGCATAGTTCAACATCAAAAAAATTAAACTGTTTTTGTGTTTATTGAATGCTCTATATAATAGTCTATTTGTGTTTAACGCATAAAAGCCTGTAAATTGTTCCAATTTTAGTATATGTACGGCAAGTAGATTATTAATTTAGTGCCTCTCGTAATATTTTATCCTTAAAAGGATTTTTAGTATAATGTCTGCAATATTTTAGTTTAAATTACGTGGTGGTTACAGCCGAGTAGCAGCAGTTGGCACCATGACATCTAGTAGAATTTCACATAAGCTTAAGCTATGTTAAGAACATGGCGTATGCGGAGCTCTTACATTTTTAGCTCGCACGCATTCAATGCAGTAATCTCATCGACCCACCGAAACGTCATTCCCGTTACATCTTCTTGTATTTTGTTGCTGAAAAAAAGGAACGTTTTCGTAATCACGGTGGCCATATTGGTGTCAAGGTTCCAGGGACGTTATTTTGGATAATCAGGTATAATATTGCAAAGATTTAGATAATATTTAGGTTATTTAGCACATCTAATAGTCGATAGTTATGTAACGGGGGCTGGAACTCGTAAGAATGTCATGTCGGCCGAAGTGCCTTGACTCACGAATCGTACTTTTCTACCTATTTTGGTATTTAATACTGCCTTTCGGTTCCTGTCCTCCACTGTGTTCTTAGGACTTTAACCACTGTTTAACTGTTAAATGTTTGACGTACTCGTACACATGTACAACTCGGAAGCTTGGACCAGTTGTCAAGATCTCTGAATTTTGAAATTATATGCACCGATTCAGATAATTATACCTGCAAGTTCTCTCGTAGGTCACACATTAATTCTCAAAGATGAATCCGTCAGTGGGTGGGTGGAATAACCCGCCGCCCCCTGGAACAGAGGTTTCTCAAGAAGACGAAGAAGAACACTCCTCCAGCTCACCGAAAGCCAAAAGCACACCTGGCGAAGACGTACACAAAGTCAGAAGCATAGACCGCATCGACCCGTTCTTAAAGAACCCCGAATACATAGAGTATGAGAAGCGAGTCCACTCTAGGGACCGTTCCCGGCACCGCCGCCGGTCCCGCAGCAGATCTAAGCATTCGGAAAAGAAAAACAGAGACTCCGACAGGAGACATCGATCTCGGAGCAGATCACGACACAGGCGATCCAGATCACATGGCCGGCACCGCCATCGATACCGCAGCTCCTCGCGCAGCCCCTCCTCAAGCAGAGGCCGATATAGCCGATCAAAACGGGATAAGAGGCGCAAACGATCATCTTCACGTCCCCGCAGGCACTCTCGCTCACATTCACAGTCCCCGAGCCAGTCCCGGAGGAGCCACCGGCGTCGATCCAGGACGCGACATTCCAGAGGCCGGGACGAGTATCGGTCAGATTCTGAGCGAGAGGACCAAGTGAATACCTCAGGGGAAGTAGATGAGGAGGAGGAGCCTGCGGCTAAAGAGAATGCATTTAAAAATGACGGGTCGTTTTTGGAGATGTTCAAAAAGATGCAAGAGGAGCAGCAGAAGGCTGCGGAAGCTGCTCAGGCGGCTGCTATCGAGGCCAAGAAGGCGGCACCTGCTTTCGGGAAGCGCAGAGGGGGGCGTGTCCTCAAAACTGGGCTTGTGGAAAAAACAAAAATTGTTGACGAGGAGACGCAAAGTGAATCCCTCGATGCGTGGACTGTGTACATGAAGGAAGTGAAGCGATATAAAGAGGCCTGTTGTGATGACGATTCCAAAACTCGGCCTCTGGTTAAATAGACCGTATTTTGTTAAAGTGCTTTATTTTATACAAATTTTGTAGTTAGACACCAATAGACTTAAGTTGTCTACACATCCGCAAAAGCTACAAGTTGCACTAGTTACCTAACACTAGGTAATTTTGGTTTTCAAAAGTTGATTTTATAATTGAAATTATTTAAAATATTGAGAAATAATGTAGCATTTCTATCGTATATTAAAGTTGTAAAAGGTTGAACAGAACCATAAGCTGTTAGCGTTTTATGCTCTAATACAAACAGTCTTAGACGCATAAGCATTTAGATAAGAGGAAATTAAAATTTTTCAAATTAAACCGTTTGGTTCAACCTTTTATTAGTATAGTCACATGCCTTTTACTTTCAGACATAATGCCGTCAGCATTAGCAGCAAAGTCCGATGACATTTTGCAAACCGCACCATTCGATCCTCGATTCCCAAACACAAACCAAACGCGCTACTGCTTCCAAAGCTACATGGACTTTCACCGCTGCCAGAAGGTCAAGGGGTCTGACTTCCAGCCTTGCCAGTACTTCAAAAAGGTTTACACCTCCATGTGCCCCCATGGTTGGGTGGAGAAGTGGGATACCCAACTTGCCGAAGGGAACTTCCCCGGTAACATTTAATTGCTGCGTGTCTAGTTATTAAAACACTTGTAGTTAATTTTGTACGTTCATGTTACTGCGTAACAATGAGTTGTAATGTAAATAAGATTTAGTCGAGATCAATAAATTCGTGATTTCATGTTGGTTGTTCAATAAAAAGTTTTCTTACGTTTACTTCAATGCTGTGTGTAAGTGTAATTATGCAACTGGAAATTCGATGGAAGAGTGAACTGTTCGACATGTACAGGGTAAACAAAAAAAATCAGTTGTTTTTATGAATGATGTGTATTATTTGTGTATTTAAAGGGTAAATATGTCTTTTTACAGTATAACTAAATGTTTCACTTCGCACCTTCACACCCCTGTAGCTTTCTTATTTATTTTTTGACCGATTTCAAATTTTGATCAGTTATACTACCCATTAAAAAAGCATCAATTTTACAGTTTTAAAACGATTTTATAGCAAACTATTAGCCCAATGCCATCTAAAATGTAAAAAATTGCTAAATCGCAGATCCAGTTTTATCAAAAAAATGTTTATGAACAGTCGATGGTGTCTTGTCATTTTAAATAAATTGAATAATAACTGGAATACACCTAATCATTGCTGAACAAAACTCCTTAGCAACGAAATGCATTTAACAGTACCAGTGTTGTTAAGAAAAATAACATAACGATACTTTATTAGCATTTAATCACATGTTGACACCGAAGTGTATTGTCAGTCTATGTCAAATTCGATGTTAGTAGGTTAGGTTTTGTTTGTTATTTGACACAAACTGACGCAAAACTTAACCTGAAAATCTCAAATTTAACGTAACCTGACAGTACTACCAACAATACAGTATTGAGTTTTTATCTTACTAGTGATACCACCACTCGCTGTTGTATTATTAATAACCATTTTTCTTATTTTTTAAAAAGATTAGCGTTGTAGGATAAAATAAACCGTGTTACGATATACGTAACGTTATCTGCTTTCTACATTACTCGAAAATTTTAAAGAACTCGCTCCTAACGTCGCTCGTTCATTCAAACTATTCTCTCGTAATGTAAAAAGCTTGATAACGTTACTGGCATTGTAAATTACTAGTACACTACTAAAAATAATAACTTTGAAAACTAATGGCGGATTTGCGTTCATCCAATAGCAAAGATGACCACCTTATGGCCACAATGTGATTATATAAAGTCGCTGAAATACCGGGTGATCATAAATGGTTGTGATTTTTTTTCTTAGGTTGGCACTGTTTATGTTGGTGGCACTGTAAGTCTATGTCAAATTCGAGGTTAGCAGGTTAGGTTTTGCGTCAGTCTGTGTCAAAACTGATACAAAACCTAACCTGTTAATCTCGAATTTGACATAGACTTACAGTGCCACCAACATAAACAGTGCCAACCTAAGAAAAAAAATCACAACCATTTATGATCACCCGGTATAGGTGGGAACTGAAACAGTGTATATTATCCACTTTGTAATGAGCCAGTAACTAAAACAACCAAACTTGGTATCTATTATTGTTGTGAATATGATTTCATCGTGAAGTTGAGGTTTTAACAAAAAAGTTTGGTTATGTAACTTGTTTTCTTTATATTATAGCCCCTCTATTTTAAATAGTACCGACATCCTGGGGCAAACCTGATGCAAACATGAAAATACAAAAAGTTACTAAACGGTAAATTTCAGTGTAAACAGTGAAAAAATAACTGATCTGAGTATCTGAAATCCTTTTCTGCCACTATTTTTACACTTATTGACACAACACCGTGGCATTTCCACGTCCTCGACTTAGAATTTGCCCCGGAAGAGAAAAATGAATAAAATCACGACAAATGTCAATGTCACATTTTAATTAATTATACAACTTCCTTGGCAATTTTTAAATATGCTAGGGACTTAAGGGATACGTGATTTTGCCCCAGCGGCAACATCAAAGGTTGTCGCTACTATTTGTAAATAGAGGGGCTATACTTTATATGAAGGCTACAAGGAGTAAGATCTACACATTACCCTTTTTCTGTGACATAACATTTTTCTCTCTTCATTTAACAATAAGGAAGTGGATGAAACAAAAAATCTGCAGTTTTTGGCAGGTCTTGTTCTGTGGTTTTAGGTAGGCTGACCAGAAATTTTTAATAGAAAAAGAGTATGTTTGATAACTTTGTTGAAACCGTCTCCCGCGTACATATACAAAGCCTGCCAGCTAACCTGTTTTTACATTTATTGCAATAGTTCACATTTTGCCCATTGGCGCTAGTTGACATAATTTGACGTTTCAAATTTGAAAACTTGTGTTTTGTTAAAACATTTTTAAAAATGTCTTTTTGTATTCCTTCATGTGAAAATTGGTTAAAAAAAATTTCTCCTATCACGAATTTCCATCAAATATGGAAAAATTTTGTAGCTGGATAAAGGGTATCACGCAAGGGAAAAATATGAAAGGTACCAGTGATGTGGTGGATAAAAATCCTACATAAACATTTGGACAAATTACCATTGTTAATTATGTTAACAGCGGCTAGTTATAATTTTCAAATTTCGTGTCAAATAGGCTTTGATTTAAAATTAAGCGTTTCTGCGTTGGTAGCGGTTTGTGATAGAAATTTAATTTCAAATGACTATTTAGTTATTGTCAGCGAAGGGATAAATGTATGATAAATTAGTAGCTTCAAATCGTAATTTCTATTTAGGATGACTTTGAACCTCCTAGTGACAGATCAAAGCTGTGTTCATTGCACTTCGCTGCCACTGAATATTTTCTTGATTCACGAGGCAGACGAAAGTTGAAAAATAATGCTTCTTCTTCCTCCTCTTATTAAAGGCCAGTGGCCTGTTTTAACCACAAAGTGGTTCTGTGAGCCCTCTTTACCCTTAGGCCGGGTAGGTGGCTAGCCTTGCTCGTCAAAACTGAGGAAGAGTTCCCTTGTTAGGGGTTAACGACTACCGCAGGTGTTAGCGTGGTAGCCGGGGAGCGTACGATTTTTAAACTCTAAGAGTCGCCAGGATTCGAACCCGGGCCGGCCACTTAAGAGTCGAGCATTTACTCGCGGGACCATCCGCTCACTCCGGAAAAATAATTCAATTCCAAAAATTTAAAAAAAACAGGAAGATATGCACGATTTACTATATTTACATTTTAATCTAGATCCAATGCCCCCTCTTAATTCCGTTCCACATGCTCCTGTGCTTATTCCAAGCAATGAATCCCGAATGGTAAGCAAATAGATCTATGTGTATTTTTTAATTTTGAATCCCCATTTCTCCTTCTAACAGAACCTTAAGGTCCCTTGTGAAAGTCAGTCCTTAATAAACAAAAATCAGGAACTTACCTTACTGTGTGACAAGTATAATCTGAAATTGAACGCTTAAATAATCAGTCGGTAATTATTTCTTTATTATTATTCAGTACATAGTACATCAGTAACTTATTTTTATAGAAAAATGAGGTTGCAGTACAAGTTAATGTTCAAGCTGGTGAGACAACACAGTTGCAGAGAGAAAATGCATTACTGCTGAGAAAAAATTAAATAATTAATGAGTTTTTTTACCGTTATATAAATGTTTCGAAGAAATTAGAAACCCTTCAAGAAGATGCAAACAATAATAATCCTAGGGCTATAGTCGTTTGAGATCAAATACACAAGTATGGCCTTAAATCTCCAAGATGGTCAAAAATGACTATACGAATGTGTGTTGCTTGGAGGTTCTCATTTCCGATAGACTACGAATTAGGCAGACGATATTTGATTCGAGCCCCTTATCGTACAACAATTAGTTTGCAGTCCTATTCATATACTAATCACATTTTTCATTAATAAAGGGCAATGTTCACAGTCGCTATCTATATAAACAGTTACGAAGAAAGAAATTTTATTATCAAATTGATTTAAGATCTTGATATTATAGAACTAATACTATATGATGAACAGTATTAGTTTACCTTTGTGAGGTCATCCAAATAAAAATTACAGCCTTCAACATTTTGTGAGCTTTCAATTATGTCTTCTTCGGCAGCCTTTCTTCGCCCACTCCTGGACATATGCCTCTCCACGCTTTTTTCAGTCACATCTATTCAGTGCCAACTGATGGCAGTTTCTGCCAAGGATTTCCTTTATACTTTATATCGTCTATCCAACATCTACGTGGACACCCCACGGTTCTGTTGTGATTGCGGTCCCTACTACACGATGCGTTTAGTCCACCTATCGTTTCCTTCTCTTGTTATGTGCCAATTCCATTTCAAATTCGCAATTCGTTGTATTACATCCTCTACATTCATTCTTCGTTTTGTATGTGGTCCCGTAAGCTTACTCCTAACACAGCCCTTTCAATCGCTCTTTGTGTTGTTCTCAGATAATTAGGCCATCAAAATCTCCTAAAATTATAATGTATTTATACAAAACTACACAATAATCATGTATCTTTTTCTTACAGAAATTTTTAATTAGTTCGCTACTATATTATCTATTAAAGCGTCAACTAGACAAACACGCAAACTATTCACCGTCGCCTGCGATGATCGTACCCGTAATTTAAAACACTGAACTCACGCTTAGATTACGCCATAATAACGCTTTTTTTTTACGTGGATTTGCTATCATTTCCTTGAAGATTTAGAATTGACACATGTTATAATCAATCTATGTTTGCGATCTGTCAAACGGTGTCAATCAGCGCCAATTTCATGAAGTGGTCATAATTTGCATATTACCGGCATTCGGCTAGCTGGCAAGCTTCACTAAGACGCGGTTTTTCTTAATCAACGCAGGCGACGGTTGAAACCAAAATTTTAAATAACAAACGAAGACAGTAATAACGCGCCACCAGCCGAATTTTATTCTAACGTGGACATAGCCATTCAAAAGATTAAATTTCAATTGGTTTAGATTGCCAAAGAAAAAACACCGACTATATTTCTGTGGCAATGACGACTGAAACGCTTTAAATTTTGGAAATCGATAAATAAAATCAATCTGAATATCCCTTATATTACCAAAGTTAACAGTTATTTACAAAAAATTTAAATCTATCCTAAAATTATTACTATATGTTAATTAAAAACTAACTCCACTTGTAGATACGCGTTTTTATATTCACTTTTCTGTCAACTCCTCGTTCACGAAAATCGAAATCAAAAATTAACAACATTAAATAAAACTTACGTAAAATATAGCTAAAATTCTAATTAAAATTCAATTTAATTTTCTTAAGTCTGATATTTTCCAAGTTCTTTGCCTTCAAATGCACTGAATTTGTAATAGTTTTTAGAGGTTATAATCTATACTGTAGCTTACCTTATTCACTTTCCTCAAATATTTATAAAGTGATCTCAAACTGAACTGAAAGATGGTAGACCTGGCAAATAACTACTAAATAATAATAATTCTAAATTGCAGCTCGACGTGTTCTAGAAAGCTAATATACAACGTCCGTCGTTCATGAAATAATCATATATTATACAACTAGGCGATCGAAAATAATCGATGTCGAGACGTATTGCCTGAAATACCACGAGACGTATCGTTGAGTAGTGTTTCATAAAGCAATACGTCGAGTCACGAGAATTTTCAATTGTGCAGTTGTATACAGTGTTGCGAATTCGTCTAAAGTCGGGGTAACTGCGAATCCTTTTAGTCAAAATATACTTGTACACGAAGGCTAAAGCGACTATTGCGACATTAATAAGACACTTAAGTACAAATACTTGCATTTATTTTCTGCCGTTTACAGAACAACTTAAGTTTAACACCGTTACTTATTGACTAACTAAATTCTAAGTCCAGTTGGACCAAGAAAACTCGGTAGGCGTTCTCAACATTTCTAATAAGCCTATCAGAACAGCTCTCAATTTTGGACTTCTCTCACGTACAGACGTACGTGACAATTCATAATAGCTCTATGAATTCTACAAACTTGAAGGTTCCACACTCTAAAATTTGTCAAGCGGTCGACACTCGCAAAGAATCCCAAATAAATTTTACAATTTTTCTAAAGGAGTTTGCTCCAGCCGGCACATAATTTTTATGACCGGGTTGCAGCAGTTGCACTTTTGATCACGTACTAATAATCTAGCTTTGCTCAATTTTTCGGCTTACGAGGTAAACCCTGCATAAATTTACACTTAACCATTCCGTGAGATTTGAATATTTCCATCTTTCCAAAGAAAACCATGTTCCAAATACTGGCTAAATACTCGCCTATTGTAACTTTAATATGACCATTTTGCCTACGTAATTCTACCTTAAAATATTTACGATACAAATTACTTATGGCTAACAAATGTACAGTCTATTCATATAACCTCGTATACTTCATTTTCACTCAATAACGCAAATCGTAACAACAGGTAGACTATACCATTCACATGAGGTTAGAAACAAATAAAAATGCGTAATTTTCCTCAGTTCCCATGTTTTAGAACAGTTATTTCAGTAACTATAGCGATATCGATTATATCAACCTTTGTATAACCGGTGTAATACCAACATTTGTATAATCGCAGTCATTAAAATCACACCCTTGAAAACAATATTAAAACCAAATAAATGAATTCAAAATTTAACAAATAAACACCAAATTATGATTCTCCTGTTGACTTTTTATATTATTTTATATGTTTACTCATGGTATAGTCGATATAATCCGCTCGCATTCGTGATTATGTAGGTTCATTCGGCACACAGAACAATACCTACTCCACATACGCATCCTGCATTCATTAACAAGTTGCCCGAGTGCAACATTTTCTGTCAAATATTATCCCGCGATGCAGATTTATAAAAATGTTTGAAGCAAAATCTAAAGAAAGTATTAAGAGTATTTAAATGAATTAAAAAGAGTATATTGATAGCTGCTTTATAAAAAGTAAGAGTAAAAAGGATATTATTCAGAAAAGAGTATAATACTCTAAAAAAGAGTAGGTATGTCTGGTCACCCTAGTTTTTGGTCAGGTCCGCTGTAAGTATGGCTTATTGTTTTATAATACTGTCAATGTGACATTTGTCCAAAATGACAGTAAAATAACACGCAAGCCTAAAATTTTATTTTATGTGTTAGGAACTTCTTCGAAGAGGAGAAACGTCGGACTACATAGGTCAAGAATGTCTTGGTTTGAATAATGTGCTATTTAGAGCATCCCGTACATTAAAGATTAGGTCTATGTCAAATGCTTTCTGAAATCTACTAGCTGTGATTAGTAATGTAAATTACCTGGATATTTATTTTTAGGGCTAAATACCCAAAATGGGTATTTAAACGCGTATTGATAGCCTCATTTACCAAATATAAACCTAATCTAACCAGTATAATTGGTAAGTGAAGGTGCTCTTTTCAAAATTTATGAAAATGTAGAATAAAATAGTTGCACTGAGAACATTTACTACCCAAAATTCCGATGAGGACATAACTGTACAGGTTGCCTAAAATTGTATTTGCATTGTATTTTTCATAAGATTATTCGAGGTTAGTAGGTCAGGTTTTGCGTCAGTCTGTGTCAAAACTGACGGAAAACCTAACCTGATAACCTCGAATTTGACATAAACTCACAGTGTTACCAACTAGCTCTGCCATATTATTTTAAAATCATGACCACCCTTGACCAAGATATTTTTTGACATCTCGGTATTTGAACTTTTTCCAACTCATGGAATTGCCATGTTCCGTACAATTTTAGGTAACCTGTATATAACAGCAATGAAATAGCATGAATAAAAAACATATAATATAAAAAATATTTGAGTAGATTTGACGGTCATTTTAATTATGTCATATGTCAACTAAATATGCATACTAAAATAACTTTTCGCATTTTGTATAATGTGCTATTTTACTAAATTCAAAATCGATTAATAAAGTGGCACTTTTGTGCATAGAAATGTCACTTTACTATATGGTAAGGTTACTGTAAAATTCGAGGTTAGCAGGTTAGGTTTTGCGTCAGTTTTGACACAGACTGACGTAAAACCTGATAACCTCGAATTTGACATAGACTTACAGTGCCACCAACATATTATTCATACGTTTGAATTTCCCCAGCCGCCTTTTTTAATGAGCATGTGGTATAATGCTTTTTTATAAATGTTTGTTTGTAAATATTAATACAAAATGCGAAAAATAGTATCCACGCTTCGTAAGAAAATTGTGTGCTTTTATTTGTGCTATCTCATTGCTGTTATACATAATTATGGTCCGATCGGTAGACAACGTGGTTTATATAATTTTGTGATTTTCTTTTCCTTATTAAGAATGTTTCTTAATATGTATTATTGTTAATAAATATATGGATTATTTTTTCACGTTAATGTAAGTTTATTTTTCAAAAATGAAAATAAGTCGGAACATAATGTACCAACAATATAAATCATCTCAATTTCTGGAGTCAGAACCACCACATTTTTTTTGTAAATTCCAACAAGCGCAATTTATTGCGCCTCTGTTTATTTCCATAAACTTCGGCAGCCAATGTTTTTTCCCGATAAACAATTAATTTACCTGGGTGAATGCTTATTCAATGTTTCAAATTTGATAAATACCCACTGTTTAGGTATTTGCCCGAGGCAGGGGTAAATACCCATTTATAAATACCCTACACACTGGGTATTTACCCGATCCACATCACTACATGTGATCTAAACGATATTTATGAATCTCACTGTAATATACGACATACGTTTTGTTATTTCAGACGTCACAGAAAAAGGGTAATGTGTAGACTTTATAACATTAGCAAGGATTAGTTTCGTTCCTCCATGACAGCAGTGTATAGTTAATCGCTATACATCTGGTATGTTAAATAAAAGAAGACGGCATTTCGATTTTCAAATGTTCGCATCTACAGTGTTATGGAAGTCCACAGAATAAATATAACCACACAGAGATCTCGTATAATTGAGCAATTTTTGCAAAAATACCCCTCAAAACTGAGATAGTTTTATTCTAAAATGTATACCTACCTGCCTATGAAATAATATTTTAATTTAATGGCACAAGGCTAACGAAAACAACATAAGTACTGATATAGTATATTACATAACAAGCTGCGAAAGTGGCATATATTATGTGAGTATATTTGAAAAACGAAGCAAAGAGTAGCGAAGCATAACTTAAAATATGAGCATACGATATATTTTTGAGCGAGTTATATAAACAGCACAAAAAGTGATAATGGGAAAGTCTTTGTACATCTCATAGACTTCCTCATTTGTTCTTCTTCTACACCTCTCTCCTTCCCTTACATATATACGAGCTGTACACGAATTGTAGCTGTTCATTTCTGAACTTTAAATAATCGGTTTTGATGTGGTGGATTATATCACATTCTCTCCCTCTTTCTTTACATTTCTCAGTGCGCCTTTGTTTTTTCACTATCTTACTCCATTCTTTCATATCATTTCTTAAGCTCCTCCACTGTTTTACTTTCATTATATTTATGTCTCTCGCGACTTGGTCCTTCCACTTTGTTTTTGATCTGCCCTCTTCTTCTTTCCACTGGATTCCATTCTGTTACAGTTTTTATTGGGTTGTTTTTGTCTCTTCTGAATACTTGTCCATACCATCAATCCTCTGTGCTTTTATGGATCTTACTATATTTTCTTGTTTCAAAATTGCATCTATTTCATAACTCATGAGAGTTCTCCATACATTTCGTTCACTTTTTTGGATCCTACGATTGTTCTGATGATTTTTCTCTCTAAAATTTTCAGTTGGTCTTCCTCTATTTGTCTTATAGTCATAATTTCCGTCGCGTATGTAACTATTGGTCTTATTGTCGTTGTGTAGATTCTTAGTTTGGTGTTTTGGCTCAATTTTTTGTCTTTTTAAAACTTGTTTGTTAGTGTAAAATGCTCTATATCCTGACCGAATTCTATGCTTAATATGGTTTCTTTCCTTTGTGCTGTTTATTAACACCTCTAAATATTTAAAAGCTTTAACTTCTTCAAAATTGTACTACTTGATTTTTATTTGAGTACTCGCTGTCTTTTTTCGTTTATTTCCAAACATCTTATTTTAGCCTTTTCTTCTATTGTAGTGAAAGTTTCGTCTAGGTCTCTATTGTTTCTTGTAACTATTGCAAGGTCATCTGCATAGGCTATTATTTGCATGGATTTGTTCTTCGCTGTTCCTCGGTTTTTTATTTCTTCAATCACGGCATCCAGAGACGTGATAAACAATAATGCCGACAACGCATCTCTTGACGCACTCTTCCGTGCACTTGGAAACTGTGTGTCTTGATTTGTCCTGTTCTGACTGATGCTGCTGTTTCGTCCATAGTCATTCTTATCAGTTTTATTATCTTCCTTGTTGTTTTTATGGCTTCTAGATCTTGTATTATGTTCTTTCTGTGCAGTGAATCAAATGTCTGTTTGAAGTCGGTAAAAAGTATATGCATGTCGATGTCCTGTTCATAGCTCTTCTCTGTAATTTGCTTTATTATGTGGATGGCATCTTTTCTGTATCCAAACTGATGATCTCCCATGATAGTTTCCGTGTATTTAGCCAATATTTCCTTCAATAATGTTGTTAATATTTTGTATGTTACATTTAATAAAGTTATACCTCGATAGTTTGTGTATTTAGTTAAGTCTCCTTGTTTTGGTATAGGTATTATGATTCCCATTTTTCAGTTTGTGTATTCGTGAGTGCAATTCATCTTCATCATGTTTCAATAGCTCTGCACATTCTTGGTTATTTCCAGCTGCCTTTCTGTTTTTCATCTTTCTTATCTGTTTCAATACTTCTTCGTATGCTGGTGTCATTTCTAGTGTTCCAGCTAGTGCTACTACTTCATCGTCTGTTCGTTCTGCTATTGTTTCCTCGTCTTCATATACTTCGCTAAAGTGTTTTATCCATTCTTGTTCCTCAATGGTTATGCATGCTTTATTGTGCTTCTTACTTTCCTTCAAATATTTGTACAAAGGGCGTGTGTTATTTCTTCTGCATTTCGTTTCGATTTCTGATATAATGTTCTCTACCCATTTTCTTTTCTTCTTTCTGCATACTTTGTTGGCTTTAATTCTCTTTTCTTTTTACCTTTCTTTGTCTTCCTGTTCCTGTGTTCTTATCCATTTCATTCTAGTCTCTTCTTTCTTTTCTATTGCCTTTTTGCATTCGTCATCAAACCATTGAATTTTTTCTGTTTTCTCTATATCCTATAGTATCTCTGCAGCTTCAGTTATACTTTCCTTAATTAATCCCAATTCTTCTTCTATATTAGTTCCTTCTGCTCTCTGTAGTCTTCTTTCTATTGCCTGTTCGAATGATTTCTTTAAATTGTCTTCTTCTAGTTTCTCCATGTTCCAGATTTTTTGCATATTTCTCTTTCTTTTGTTTGTAGTTACTTTTATTTTACATTGAGCTATGATCAAGAGGTGGTCCGAATCGATGTTGGCTCCTCTGTAAGATCGGACGTGATTAATATCTTTGATATCTCTTTTCTTCATTAGAATATGGTCAATTTGATTCTCAATTTCTCCTCCAGGATGCTTCCATGTGACCGTGAATTCTTTTATGCTTGAATTTTGTAGTCATTATATACATTCTTGTCTCTGCAGAGAAGTTACAGATGTACTCTCTATTTTCATTTGTGCGCTCATGTACTGTGTGAATATCTGCTACTTCTCTCTTATATGTTTCTTTGCCTATCTGCGCGTTAAAATCTCCTAGGATTATTACTGTGTCTTGTCTTGGTTTATTGCTATATGTTTCTTCCAGCTGATCATAAAATGTCTGTTTTGCTATATCCCCTAACCACCTTGTATCAAGGTCTTGATAATGGGGAAGTCTTTGTACATTTCATAGACTTCCTCATTTGTTCTTCCTAACCACCTCTCTCCTTTCCTTACACCTTCGTATATTTTTCGCAGTGTTTATCATTTCCAACTAACTAGTTTGTTCTCCGTTGATTTTGTTAACGTCCACGTTTCACTACCTTACATCACCACCGGTTTTACGACGAATTTGTATATGCGCTCTTTCACTACTCTTGATACTGCCTTTTTATTTAACACTGAACTCAACATTGCACACGCCTACATTCCTGCCATCATCCTTTTTTGAATGTGCAGTCTCCATTACTGGTTATTTCTACTCCGAGGTATGTGAAAGGTGACACCCTTTTGATCTCATACTGTCTCCATTCTTTACACTCGATGGTTAGTGCCTCATTGTTTGGATTTTTTGTGTTGAAAACCATGTATTTGACCTTTTTCTCGTTAATCTCAAGTCCGAAAATGTTTGCTTTTTCTTTCAGTCATTGTTCTTAGTTCTTTAGTTCTTGTTAGGATTGTAAGGTCATCAGCATACGCCAACATTGGACTCGGGCTATTAAGTAAATTTTTGTTTGTTTTAATTTTGCTCTTATAATACATTCTAAAGCCACATTAAAGAGTGTTGGGGACATGGGGTCCCTCTGTCATAGCCCCTTTTGTAGGTACTCTAAATTTTTCTGAAGTTATGCCATTGATTCTGACCTTGCCTTCTGTGTTCAACTGTGTTCTTGCTAAATTGACCAAACATTCTGGGACTTGCAAATCTATCAGCGCTTTTATTAACTCAGTTCTATTAATACTACCATACGCCAGTTTGAAATCGATGAACAAAACCTTGATGTGTAAGCTGTAACCCTTTCGTTCGTGTTTTTCCTTGTGCGATTTTCACGGAGAATAGATGGTCGTTCATCGATCTCTGCTCTTTAAAACTAGCTTGGTATTCTCCTGTAGTAGATCTTGAGTCCCTCATTTATTAGTGACACCAGTACCTTGTCGGCCACATTTAGTAATGAGAGGTATGTAGTTAATGCCCTCTTGTGTACCTCCCTTTTTGTGTATTAAAATTGTCAGGGCTTCCCTCCATTCTGATGGCATTCTGCATGTAGTCCATATATTTACCGCAAGTTCTAATATTTTAGTTTCAAGGGTTCTTGCTTCATGCTTAAGCAGTTCTGCTTCCACTTCATCAGTTCCAGGGCTTTTGTTGTTCTTAAGTTATTTTAGTATTCTCCTGAGTTCTTCTCTCGACGGTTTATTGCTGTTCTCATTTTCTGCTACCAGAAATTCCATTTCTTCCTCCATCTGTTCTGCTTCTATTATAGTCATTGTTTCTTGATAGTGTTCATTCCATCTCTGTGCTACACGTTTCTCTCCAGCTATTATTCTTGTCCTTAAAAACACCTCTAGGTCGGTAATCCTTTTTGCTGGTTTTTAATTTCTTATAGAACATTCTCATATTCTTATTGTTGAAATTCTCTTTCATGTCTTCTATTATCTTATTAAGCACGTTTCGTTTCTTGCGTCTGTATAGTTTCTTTACTTTTCTTCTGTTTTCCTTGAATTTTTCTCTGTTCTCAGAATTGTAGCTAGCATTTTTTGTTTTTGCCTTATCATTTCTTGTAAAGCTTCCTCACACTCTTTGCCAAAGCAAGGATTTCTGCTTATTGTCGCAAGTTCTTTTCCTCTGACTGTATTACTAATTTTTTTTGTTAATTTCTAATCTAAATATTCTTTATAGCTACTTCTTATCCTCTGGTCTCTTAGTAACTTTATTTGTAATTTTCTTCTCTCTCTAGTATTCGGCGGTGGTTTGTGTGCAACCTCCGCTTTTATTACTGCCTATTACTTCCTTTTACAATAAAGGAAGTATTGGATCCACCACAAAAATTCGAAATTGAGTTTTAGAGTCCCCTGAACCCAAAAAACATTTTTTTTCATTGGTCTGTGTGTGTGTGTGTCTGTCTGTGAACAGAATATCTCAAAAACGAAAAGAGGTATGGCGTTGAAACTTGACAGCAAGCTTTTGAAGAAAATCGCATAACCGGAAGTAGGTGTTTACTCTTGTGATTTTTCAATTTTTTTCGATTTTCTCAAAAACGGCTCTAACGATGTTTTTCAAACTTCACATTTTTATTACATTCTTAATGTGTATTGATGTGAGATAGGTGATTTTCCAGTTGAATACTTCTAAAATGGGTTTCTTTTGTTTTTTTTTTTTCATTTTTTTTATTAACTTCTATTTTAAATAGAACAGCCGGTATATTATTATATTTTTGAATTCAGCTTAAAATTCTAGAGAAAATTTCTCTCTTCAACTAACGCTCTATTTTGTACCGGTTTTGTAGAATTTGTAATTTTTGAAAATTTTTGACAAATGCTTAAAAATTTAAAATCAAAATTTTGGTTAATTATAAGATCACTATAAAAGGAAGTTGTGTGCGTGTATCACACCAGCTTTTTTCTGTCCCTCTGCGGATTTTAATGTCTATACTTTCTTATGGCGCTTTGCCTCTATTAACATATGATTAATCTGATTGATTGATCTCCCACTGGGATGTTATGTGCCTACCTATGTATCTTCTTATTTGTCTTATAGGTAGACATAATTCTTAGGTCTTTTTCGATCGCTGTATTAATTAGTCTTTGTCAATTGTCACGTGTTGTCTGGTGTTGTCGCATTAAAATCCCCATTAGCATTTTAAAGTCATATTTTGATAGTTCGTAAATTCGTACTATTTCTTCATAGAAACTTTCCTTGATTTCCTCCTCTGTAGGTGAAAGAACATTTTAAGCAAAGCTCAATTCTCACATGGATCTAAGTTGAATGTAGGATAAAATTTAAAATATGAGGTTTGTGGAAAGTAATAGCCGAACTATTAATTACAAAAATGGTTTGCAAAGGCAATAAATTGAAGCGAATAATTCAAGGAAAGTTAAACAGTGAAATATTTGTCAGGGTTTTAAAAGAAAAGTAGGAAAAGCCTGAAACCCCTAGAGGGCGCGTCCCCAGGTGGCGGATAGGGGAAAGCCCGGTAGATATGCCGGGTAGGAGGGAAATCAAATACCTCCCGCGGACCAACAGGCAAAAAAACAGTAGCGTCGGTTTCCATATTGGGCGGCTACAACCAGCGTCTGTACCCAGATTGGGCGGCTGTAACAAATCAAGGAAGGCAACGGGAAACCACCTTGAAAATTTTTTCCCATGAAAACCCAATGACTCATCTCAAAGCTAAATTAACCGGAGGTAAAAAGAGTCCCCCAATCGGATCTCCGGGGGGCAACGCATTGAGCACAGTCAAAAACAAAGAACTAACTATAGGTACATGGAATGTACGGGGTCTATTACAACCAGGAAAGACCCATATATTAGAACAAGAACTTCAGAGGAACAATGTACAAATCGCTGGAATATGCGAAACCCACTGGAAGGAATCAGGACACTACACATCTATAAAAAACAACAATATCTATTTCTCGGGACATGACACACTGAGTAGAAATGGAGTAGCAATAATTACAACTAAACAAATCACCAAATATGTTATAGGGTACAATGCCATAAATGATAGAATGATATCGATTAAACTAAATACTAAACCCGTAATTATGAATATAATACAAGTATACGCCCCTACTACCGACGCAGATGAAGAAACGATCGAGGCTTTCTACACAACCCTGGAAGAAGTAGTAAATTCTATACCAAATAGAGAAATGCTTATCATTATGGGGGATTTCAATGCTAAAGTGGGGAAAATAGAAGACAACACACATATTAAAAACAATATAGGACAGCATGGATTAGGACAAACAAACGAAAGAGGGGAAAGGCTTATAGATTTCTGTATTAATAATAATATGACAATAACCAATACCATATTTAAACAACATGAAAGACGTTTATACACTTGGCAATCCCCGGGTGGCAACTATCGTAATCAAATTGATTACTTTCTAATACGCACACGTTGGCGCACGTCAATACGCAACACAAAAACATACCCTGGGGCAGACTGTGGTAGTGATCACAGACTCTTGATCGCACGCGTCACCACAAAATTTAGAACGGTATGCAAGAACATCCCTCAATTTAAATTAAAAATATCCAAGTCAGATAAATCATTTCAAGAAAGAATACAACAACCACTAGAAGCTTTAATAGCAGACCCTACCAAGCACACACCGGCAGAAAATCTGTGGTCAGAAACAAAAACTATAATATCCAACGCAATCAAGGAAATACCAAATAATTCCAGTGAACAAAAACGGAAACCATGGCTAACGGATCGAACATGGGATTTAATCGTAAAAAGAAGACAACTAAACAACACGAATATAAATGGGGAAACCAAAATACACAGATACAATAGCCTTACACAGGAAATACAAAGAGCATGTCGAGAAGATAAAAACAATTATATAAAAAGTATATGTGCAGATTTACAAAAACATGCAGAACACAATCACACTAAAGAACTCTTTATGGCAGTTAAAAATTTAACTCGCAAATTTGAACCTAGAACATGGAGCATAAGGGACGAAGAAAATAAAAAAATCACAGACATATCTGATATTCTAGAAAGATGGAAAAAATACTGCGAAAACCTGTTCAAAAACAACGATATTGACATAGGGGAAAATATCAACATGACAGAAAATGATGCCAATGAACCATACATCTTAAAAGAGGAAATTGAAGCTGCTATAAAGAAACTAAAAGAAAATAAGGCTGTTGGCTGCGATGGAATCACAGCCGAAATTATAAAAGCCATGGGAGAAAACGGAATCAAAATCTTCCAAATTATATGTCAAAAAATTTGGGACACTGGAGTATGGCCACAGGAATGGACAACATCCATCTTACTTCCCCTCCATAAGAAAGGGCCGAAAGACATCTGCAGCAACTACAGACTAATCGCATTAATTGCTCATGCCAGCAAAATACTCCTACACATTATCAATCAACGCCTCAAAACGTATTTAAATTGGCAAATAGCTACAGAGCAAGCTGGATTCAGAGAAGGAAGAGGTACCCGGGAACAGATCTTTAACTTACGCTTAATTATTGAAAAAGCAAGAGAATTTAATACCCCTGTGTACATCTGCTTTGTCGACTACACCAAAGCGTTCGACAGCATTAACTGGCAGAAACTGTGGAAAATATTGTCAGAGATGGGCGTCCCAAAACACCTGATATGTCTAATAAAAGGATTATACGAGCAAAATAATGCAGTTATTAAATTGGATAACCAGGTATCAGGTCCATGTAAAATAGAAAAAGGAACCAGACAGGGCTGCATCATATCGCCAATTCTATTCAATATTTACAGCGAATTCATAATGAGAAGGGTCTTGGAAAACTGGAATGGAGGTTTCACAATCAACGGAGTTAAAATAACTAATCTAAGGTATGCCGATGATACGGCTATTCTTGCTAACGATGCCGAAGAACTAACACAACTTATCGAAAAGTTAGAAACAGAAAGTTGTCAACTTGGCTTGAAGATTAACTATGAGAAAAGCAAAGTAATGATAGTTGACAGAAGAAACCTAAATCGACCTGAGATTAGACGTATCCATAACTGCAAGGTAATTGATCGATACATATATCTGGGATCCTTGATTACTAATGACGGGTACTGTACCTCTGAAATTAGAAGACGCATAGAAATAGCTAGAAGTACTGTTACAAAACTATATAAAATATGGGCAGATCGCAATATTACTATAAATACTAAGAAAACACTAATGAAAACACTAGTATTCCCCATACTACTCTACGCTTCAGAAACGTGGGTAATGCGAAAAATGGATACCCGACGAATAGATTCCTTTGAGCTGTGGTGCTGGCGAAGGTTACTCAGAGTGTCATGGACGGAGAGAAGAACTAACGTGTCCATCATTGAAGAAATCCAAGAACCTATAAGATTATCCAAACTCATATATGGAACAATTACACGATACTTTGGCCATGTCCAGCGAAGAAATTCAGACAACCTCGAAAGATTAGTTGTGCAGGGCAGAATTCAGGGATCGAGACCGCGGGGACGATCACCAAAAAGGTGGACGGACCAGATCAAAGAGGTCACCGGCCACACTATCGAGCAGGCTACAAGAACAGCCCGAAACAGAAGTCGATGGCGTAACATCGTAAAAAGAAGCATGCAGAACATGTAGTTCTTGGGTCACGACGCTTCTGACAAGAAGCTTACGACGGAGAGAGATCATCATTATTATTTTTGGGTTGTGGCGCATTGAAGACGTTTTAAGGGATTAGGCGTATCCGATCTGGTTAAGCTACCGTCGAGTTGTCTGATAAAAAAAATTATTATAGTTGGTGGCTTGAATTTTCTACCGACTGTGAAAGTTTTGTGATGTACTGCTTGAAAGTTTCATTGCGGACTTTTGTTAGCGGTTTTTGCAGTTGGTGGGTAAGCCTATTGTACAAGGTTTTTTTCTATTGATCTTTATTTCGCATTCACTTTTTCTCACTCTACGTTTCTCGGCGATGCGGTCTTGCATATAAAGGGGAACGATGTGTATTCCAGATTGGGTGCTCCTTGTGTGGCTTGCCATGCAGCTTCTTGTATTACTATAGTCAGATACTGTGCTGCGTTATTGAGATCTTGAGCGTCTTTTATTCTAATGGCTAGACGAATCTGTTGTTAGGTGTCTCCGGAAATGAGTCCCAGTAAGTGTTTCCTGAAGACTTTTAATGGAAGTTCCTTTCTGATCAGAAGATGGATCGTAGTTGGATTCTGATTGGGCGTAAGTGTTCGCTATGCCACTGACAACTGCATGGTCGAATAGGTCGGGCAGTTTATTTGGGTTACTAGACCTAGGTTCAACAGTTGATAGGTGTCCATAGCTGTGTTGTTGAATTGCTTTTAATATACTGAGTCCTCTTGGTGTAGTAATTCTTAATCCACAAGCTGAATGTTTAGAGTTCTAATCTGCCCCAGCAATAAATGTCGTTCCAAGAGTTTGATCGAAATCTTCATATCCCTCAGTGGAAATTGAATATCTGGGTGGGCTGTACGCAGCTGCAATTACCAGTGAGTAGGGAAGAAAGAATTTTACTTTTAATTTGCATTTCGTATTTTGTTCGTTCGATAAGGTTCTACTTCATGTTAGGCCATTGTGTCTTTAACAATCACGACTAATCGGTACCATCTGAGTGGTTAGCAAGGTAAGTGGTAAAATGTGATGTTGTAACCTTGTAGCTGCATAGGTTTTTGTTATTAATAAGATGTCAATTCTTTGCGGTTGTAACATTCTAGTTACTTCTGGGATGTGATTGGTAATGCCATTGGAGTTTCAAATAGCAATACGTATTAAAGTCGTAATTTTTAAACTATTTTTTTGATTGCTATGAAAAGCATGTTTAGTACCATGCTGTTTAAATTTATTAACTGTGAAAAGATTGATTTGTGTAAATTTTAGTTGCTCTTGCTCTGGGCAATGCACTTCTAGATCTTTGAAGGGCTTTGCACACAGAACAGCCTTTAGGGTCCCGGGTGGTGTAGCTCGAACAAGCGTCCACGTTCGATCAGCAGAGTTAAGCAAAGCACTCTCTGGTCAGAACTTGGATGGTAGTTCCACGGCTGCTTTTCCCGGCACCTCGTGGTACGGCTACCATGGAAAAAAGTTGGTCCCGGATATCATAATAACATCATGATAGTCGTTAGTGGGGTTAGAAGTCCCCATAAAATGTACAGTGACGCCTATAATTGGCCTAACGGCTGTTGGCGGAGTACGGAATAAAAAAAAATAAAATAAAATTTAAAAAAACTAACTGAGTCGAATAACTTACGCCACACAGGGTAAACTTGGCTGGAATGTCTGAAGATTTCTTACATACAGAAATACCATGTTGTTGCCGCATTTAACGGGATTTGTTCAATATATTTTGGTATGACCATCGTTTTGACAGCGCGTGCATTGTGATATAATATTTTATCCTTTTTGGTGATCCCTACTAAAGACCCGTTCGAAATTTTGGTTGTCACTTCTGTTTGAGAAAATTCCTTGTATCTGTTGGAAGTAATTGTTTGGTTAAGCTATTTTGCGAGGCATTATAGTTTCGCCCTGAAATGCATTTGGAAATTGTGAGATAGGTTTGAATGACGTACTGGCTCTGTTGTTGTGCGTATTGAAATAGTTGAGTGTGGTAAAGTTAAATTTAAATCCGGAATTTTTCCCAGCGGTTTGAGTATTTATTGTTGAGAGCCCGAGACCATAGTCGTTTCAAGTTGGAAATACGGATTCGCATGCTTACATATAGAATAAAGTAGTTAGTTGTACATACAATTTTGCAGAGCGTTGTCATGCGTGTTTATTTTTAACTTGCTATTATTCTCAGTTGTTAACCTTAGTTGCATTTACCAACATATGGACTTGTCACTATAAAAGTCAGCAAAGCACAGCATTTATTGGCGATTTTTTCAGAATTTTGAAATTTGGACTTCCGATCAGATAAAAGATGAAGAAATAGAATAGAATCTCCTAGCTCGGAAGTAACATGGACTAAATGGCGTCGACTATAATTGCTCAATCTGGCTTTGACAACCGTGTGTTATTAAGGTTTAAATCTCTTCCAGCGCAGAAGCCGATTCTGTTTTGTTTTATGTGGGTTTTAAAATTACTACTGAAAACCTGTCTACATCGAGATCGAAACCTAGAAATCGAAAATCTCGGAACATGTTCGAAGATTTGGTTAATTTAATCTCGAGTATTTGAGATAGAATAACATCTACCTCGATCTCGACTGTATACGTAGACGAAACGTGATTACGTGTGGAGCTTTCGTAATTGTCATTAACTCAACCAATTCTTGCAAAAAAATGTAATTCCTTTTGCATCATTAAAAATTACTCTTTCGTAGAAAACAATATTGTTGTAAAATAGAATGTAATCACTACTGAAACCTCGTTCTTATACGCCTTTTTATTAAAATAAATTAACAAATAAAACTTGCCAAAATAATTAAGGAAGTATTTTTAAATAACAATTAACAAGATATTGCTTTAAACGTAGGAGCTTTTCTTTTCCCTATTGGTTGAATTTCAAAATGCACTCAACGCTAACTACTTTGTAAGCACAATTTTCATTTTCCCTTTCCTCGTTTCTGGCCATTTTTTACTCTTTCACAAGCAATTTACTAACCAAAGCTGTAAATAAGTCCACCGCGTCGTCAATTTTCCCAATAATCTCTGGAGAGCAGTTTGGAAGTATAATTTAAACCTGCTTTGGAATTGCTATTTTTACTTGAGCTTCGAATGGATTGCTGCTCTGTTCATTAAATTGAGGTAACATTCAAAATGTTCTAAAAATTAATAGCGTGGCTATTCAAAAATAGAAAAAAACTTTCTTGGTACACAACTAAAAATACATATTTTTAAACTTATATGATGTGGAACAAGAATTGTAAGCTGTAGAAAAACGCTATTATATAAAATAAACATTCTGCAAGGGAGTTTCAGAGTTTGACCATGTGGTAAAGTTGCATATATATCAATTATTGTTCATGTTCTGCAAAAAGCTGCTTTGACTTTTAAGATTTTTTAAGAAAACTAATACCAAAACTGTTATTGTTAATTATCTCACTTGTGGTCATTCTTCAAAATTCATTCAGTTAGCTGTTCATATAGTAAGCCTGGTTTATTTTGTTGGAATTACGCGAGAAGTAAATAGGACATCCAAAGATTCTCAGCAACCGCCTTGTGTTACATTAAAAGGCAATTAAATTCTTAATGACGTCAAAATTGAATCCATTGGCGTAGGAGCTAACTCTGTTTGCTGCATCTGCTTTATTTCCAAGGAGACGAACGTGTAATCATATACCAGTTTCCCCAATTACTTTGCTAGGTAAATAACTGAAGTAAGAAATCCAATATATCGAGTTTTATCACGCGGGATATTGGGAAGGGGTTTGTGGGCTGAGCAAATTTAAATGTTGAAGCCATATCTAGATCACGTTTCGAGTATTATTTTTGGGTATTATTTACTGTGTTCTTGCAGTTATAGGGAATTCGATATTGAGTGGATATTAAGCCGAAGGCCATTCTATTATGTATTTAAATTCGACGCTATGGGGACGCGAAAATAATTTGTTCCTGCAAAGGTACTTCTAACATAATTGGGATTATTTCGTAACATTTGGAGAATGATATGTTTTATCAGACTTTTTCCCCTGTCTAGGGCAGGGGTGGCGAACCTTTATTCATTTACGTGCCATTTTTTCTAAAAAATGTTTAATGAGGCCATGACCTGCCATCAAACAATCTTGACTGAGTGATTTATGGGGAAAAAATAAAACTAAATACTATCAACATAAAACTCTTTATTTGCAACAAAAAATATACTACATGTACATTTTGTACAGCAATAGTAACGTTATGTTTATTTAAATGGAAAACAAATGGTGCCACTTCTGCTGTTGTAAATTAGATGCTAAATAACTTATATTAGCTTCATACTTTGTTACTTTTAGCAGAATGCAAGCTGACCTGGAGTCATCTGACAAACGGCTTCTAAGCGAGTTTTTTATGTTATTAATTTCTGAAAATAATTATGGTTTATGGAGATAAATTATGTCAATAACATTTTGAAAATATGTGTTATATTATTAACGCATGATTTTCACTATCGGAATAATAAAAAATCAATAAGTCGTAACTTTTAAAAATATTTTCGATCATTTATTAAAATAAATTGAATTAATCAACATGTTACCCATATAAAAATTTTCAGTTTTAACATAAAAATGAAAATGAAAACTTCATAATTAGAGAAGGGTAGTAATTAATTCAACACAATGTCAAATTTCAACTATACAATATCGTTATAAATGTAAACCCAATTTTTAAACTATATATTTTTAATAACAAATGATGATGCCATAAGTTGAGAAACGTTTTGTTACTTTTAAAAGTTTTAAAATATTAAACATGTTACGACTTATTGATTTTTTATTATTCCAATAGTGAAAATCATGCATTAATAATATAACACATATTTTGAAAATTTTATTGACATAATTTTTCTCATAAACTATAATGTTAAGTTTCTAAATGTCAATTTTCACAACTTAATTTCTGAAAATAATAACTCGCAGGCATAGGTAGATGAAAATATTGTTCATAGCAAAAGCCAGCTTCTTCAGACAGCTAAATGTGTCTGGAATTGAATTCCACGTTTCCATAAATTTGATATTGGCATTTTTACTCATATTACCTGATACAGATAGTCTTTCTATTTCTTGAAATTTTTGAATCCATATTGAACTAGACTGGAAATCAGTCAGCTGCATTTCAATTTCTTCAATTTCCAACCAATCAAATTTTCCCAAATTCAGTTTATCAAGTGAAGTCAGATCACGATAATAAACTTGTGTTTCTGATAATTCTTTGAACTGAGAACATCTCGATGAAAATTCTTTGATTGAAGAATTAATTGCCAAATTAAACTCTTAAGCGACTTTTGCTTGGTCTGGTTTTTCGTGTAAATCCAAATCTCTGGTGATTTTTTTCAAGTTCGGGAAATACTTGTAGTTTTTGGTAACAATATCGTTACTAAAAACTTGCTGTTTAGATTCGAAAGCACGAATGAGATCTATCATAACAATAATTGTTTTATTTGCGCCTTGAAGCTTCATGTTCTATTCATTGTTACTTCCTTTTACGATAAAGGAAGTATTGGATTCACCCCAAAAATTCGAAATTGAGTTTTCAACAGATCTTCACGTTTTAGGGTCCCCTGATCCCAAAAAACATATTTTTTTTCATTGGTCTGTGTGTCTGTCTGTCTGTCTGTCTGTGTGTCTGTCTGTCTGTGTGTCTGTCTGTCTGTGAACAGAATATCTCAAAAACGAAAAGAGGTATGGCGTTGAAACTTCATATATAAGTTTTGTGTAGTATGTAGATGAGACAGCAAGCTTTTGAAGAAAATCGCATAACCGGAAGTAGGTGTTTACTCTTGTGATTTTTCAGTTTTTTCCGATTTTTTCAAAAACGGCTCTAACGATTTTTTTCAAACTTTACATTTTTATTACATTTTTAATGTGCATTGACGTGAAATAGGTGATTTTCCAGTTGAAAACTTCTAAAGTGGGTTTCTTGTTTTTTTTAAATTTTTTTATTAACTCCTATTTTAAATGGAACACCCGGTATATTATTACATTTTTGAATTCTGCTTAAGATTTTAGAAAAAATTTGTCTCTTCAACTAACGCTCTATTTTGTACCGTTTTTGTAGAATTCGTAATTTTTGAAAATTTTTGACAAATGCTTAAAAATTAAAAATTAAATTTTTGACTAATTATATGATCACTGTAAAAGGAAGTTGTGTGAGTGTATCACACCAGATTTTTAAATATAAATTGTTTCGAGTAGGTACCTAAATTCCTTAATTAATGCCGTGCCCAAATTATTTTGTCGCCTGCCATTGGTTCGCCACCCCTGGTCTAGGGTGTATATCACACAACGTTTCGAGAGTTTTGATCTACTCCCATCTTCAGGTGTTCCTGGTTCAAACCCCGGGGAAGGCACGAGGCACATAAAAAAACGTACAATATCAGTCCTTCTCAGGACTAACCAGGAACACCTGAAGGCGGGAGTAGATCAAAATTCCCGAAAAGTTGTGTGATATACACCATAGACAATGGAAAAAGTCCGATAAAACATATCATAATAGACCACTGCCAAAAAATTACATTCAGAGGACAAAATTGAACACAAATATATCGTTTAGGTTGGGCAGTTATTATTAGATGAATTCTGTAAGTGGTTTACATAAAAGGAGAAATTGTAAAAAATTCGTGATTAGAGAGTAGAAACATAATGTTCTGAAATCATACGTAAGACAGACAATGATACAAAAGTGAATTATGTCTCACAATCCAAAAATAAAATTGTATATCGTTTTAACATTTTTATAATAATTTTGAGCTAAAATAAACTGAATGAAAAGATGCTCAATATCAACAACAAAATTTAAGAACGAAATGTTGAGACCATCATCGAGTTGGAGAGGGGCTGCGCGTGGGAAATATAGTAAATTTACTTAACGAGGGAATAAGTAAACAAAAGTTTGGGGGCGCCAGGTTCTAAACTTACGATGGCACACCCCGTAGAACCATCCGAGATAGGCGAGGTACCAGGAAAACAGGCTGAACATAAATATATGGTGAAAGAAACAGTCAAGCAAACAGTAGCACCGAGTGTTAAACAATGCTTAACAACAAAAGCGAAGGTACGTGACTTACAGGCGCACCGTTAGTAAAAAATAGAAATATTTATTTAATATTTCTCCCCTCCAACGACGAAAGCGAAAGCTGCAAGCCATGGAGATTGATCAAAGGACAAGAGCGTGCATGTGCTTATTAGAAAAAAGTGGGACAGTTCGTATAAGACAGGTAAGAGTAGACGGTCAGAAGCCCGGTTTTAAGACGTAGTGGTGTCACCATATTAAGCGGGTTGTCTAAAAATTGCAGAGACATTTCGGTGGCGACTCTTCATGCTGTGCATATACCTTGGCGCGCTATTCAAAATTGCCTTGAGGAAGAATTGTACATTACGCGATATAGCAACGAGCCCTATTATGATTATACTCGTAAACACATATTTTATACTTACGTCTTTGCAGGTAGGGTAGCATAGTTTCTTCTACTTTTTCATCCCTTAAAATAAACTTCAAACATTTTCATTTAAAACTAGTTAACACTGATTCTTATTAGTGTGAACTGTATTGGAATTTTCTCTAATGTATAAGTGTGTTCATAGAAATATCAAGTAGCAATGTGCGGTGATTTTTTTTTTGTATGCTCTCTGTATTTTGCGATTGAACATTGCTAGCTTTCTTGGCATTATGACAAGTGGAAGTTCAACGGTAGAGGTTCAACTACATGCCAGTTATGCATATGAAAGTTTGTTATATGAGCATTGGTATGTATTGAATACAATTGTGATTATTTTACTTGTCGTTGTTGGTTGTGTTAATTCTGTTTGATTTTGTACAACAACCAGTGTAATTGTTCAAACAACTTCTGCTACACTTACTTGACATATTTATTTTTAGTGACAACAGTTTGATTTAGAGTTTCTCGAAAGCATGCAGCTGATAAAAACATCAATCCACAACAACTAATTATAGACTAAAGCTGTTGTCTATCGTAACCGTTTTACTAATTAATAATTTTTGTGGCAACTTCTTAATAAAAACGCAGGAAATCCCGTGACACTGATGGAATACATAACGTTAAAAAAGACATAGCCTCTCAGGGTGATTCTTCTGGGGAATAATAATGCAAAGAGCTGAAAATCGTTTGGACGGGAAGGGTCACTTTTTCCTTTGTATGCAGTCGTCGATTTATATTTGCATTACCAGTTATAGACGTCAAACGGTCGCATAACTACGTTGTTAGGGTGGTGTACTGCAACACTCGTGAACTGTCTAGCCTGACCTCGTGAGTTCGAACATCAGCCCGGGCAAGATTATTTTAAATTATCAAGATATGCGAATGCACATTTCTATTTTTTCTCACATTAAACTATAAACTGGCACATTATCGGCGCCATTTGCCCCATTCGCACTTTCCGTTATGGCATTCGATGGATTGCCAGTCGATCGATCTTGTGGTTTGATTATCCTTTTGGCTGATTAGTACTATGGGATTAAGCTAGGTTAGGTTTAAAGCTAGTGCGGATTGCGTCTCCATATAGGAGAATTATGAGAATATCATGAGTCGAAAAAATAAGGAATACCAACGTTTTAGAAAGAGTGAATAAACAGGAAACAGGAATATTGGCTGAAATCAAACGGCCCAAACTTCAATATTTGGGACACGTGATGCGCGCGGAACACTATTATCTGCTACAACTAATCATGCACGGAAAATCAAGGGCAAACGTAGTGTAGGAAGTAGAAGGATGTCGTGGCAACGTAATCTTAGAGAATGGTATAATTGTACCTCCAATCAACTCTTTAGAGCAGCAGTGTCTAAAGCACAAATTTCTAGGATGATTTCGAAACTCCGTAGCGGAGACGGATCATGAATAAGAAGTCTTAAGTGGACAGTTATCTTGATATACGGTTAGAATTGCTGATGGGCTATGATCCGATACAACCTCTATTTCCGCACTATTTTTAACAGTAGTGATAAAATTTCCCAAAAGTGCTTTACGGGACTTTTTATAGTCATCCCAGTCAGTACTGTTAGGATTACGATTTTGTATTGTAAGGCCCGATTTTATGTCAAACCGAATATGCTGCTGATCTGAACTTGAAGACTCATTTTAAACATGATAGTTAACCATTTTTTGACTAACAAGGTTAGTGCCGGTTGTTAAATCAAGTACTTCTTGCCTGCTACGAGTGACAAAAGTTGGTTCAGGATTCTCATTAATGATTGAAAACTCTTCCCCTAAAATAAAATCGTACTCACTTCTGTTTTGGCGTTGGAGCTTCCTCACACCAGGTGGTGGGAGTTAGCATTGCAGCTCATGATGAGTCGTAGATGGTTCCTCTTACTAAAGGCAGTTAAATCACGCAGTTCAGTTTGAGGGGGTTGGTCTGCATCTCCCGGGAGACACGCTGAGCAGACCATCAAATCGAATCTGCCATTCTCCACTGGAATCGTGATCTGTGCTGCCACCACATTTCTTGTAGTAGTCTGTAAGTAATAAATACCTCATCATTTTCTTAACTAAGATGCAGGCTGTAAGATTGAGGCTAAAATGACTCACTAGTACTATGCATCTTATTCCTAAGCAATTTACCTGACCTCTCCCACGTAGCCAAGGTCTGAATGAGGGCTACGTATAAAGATTCTCCGGTGAACCTCTTGCTAAGCTAATATGATACGGCTTTAACGTTTTGGAAGTTTGCCTGAAGAAATATTGTTGTTGTAGAAACCATTACTTTTGTTGATTAGGCGGTGGAGTTTTTTCCTCGCACCGTATTTTTGAGGCTTCCGTTCCCCCATATTTTCTTCTTCCCTCTTCTTTAAGGGTTGGGCAAACCGCTACCCTTTTCCACGTCCTTGCCTTTAGCTAAAGTGGGTGTTGTCCGCCTTCTAGGCAGATGTACGGCATTTGCATCTGTGGGTTTATGAGCTACTCCTATTTTTGAGGTGGTTGGATCACCATCACTGTGGGTATTAACTTTCTTCTGCCTCTTTGGCCGAAACTGAGTTTGACCGAAGCCAACGTAGGGTTTACAGCTGATGGGGTTATTAGTTTCAATGAATTCATTGTTGATGAATCACATAGTGCTTGTTTCAAATCATGATTTACTGTTAACAACAGCAACAATTTAACTTTCTAATGCTTTTAGTTCTTCAATCTAATACACGTAGCCGTATGCAGAATAAGTCACAATAAGTCGTATAAAAATAGTGATTTAATTTAATTCCCATATGTAAACAACCAATAAACACATTTTCACATAGAGATCGACACAATTTCCAATATATAAAAAAAGAATATTATTTTTAGACTCTTGTTGTACACACGCATCGTGGCAGAAATCTAATTATGGACTATTATCAACCGAAGTCCCTTTAACGTTTGGTCAATAACGAAGTTGATGTGTAAACAGCTCACATTTTCCGCGAACTAAAGTAGTAAACATACACAAAATGAAATCAGGGAAAACTTCTGAGTTTTAATTATCAATTATCTCTAAAAACAAGTCGCGCAAACTTTGGCTTGTGCGATTTTCTCGACTGCGACGAAAGTTTTGATCGCTTTCAGCAAGCTATTTTCTCATAATCCCAGCTGCACTCGTATTTGTTGCTTTTTTAGCTTTACAACATGGATGGATTTACAAAACGCTACCGTTTAGACGTTTAGCCTGTAGTACAGATAACTGACCAGATTGTTCGAGGATTTGTGCTGAAGCATTTATTTAGCAGCATTCAGGGTTTTGATTTATTATTAGTAATAAAATGTGGATTAGAATTACTGCCAACGAAGTGTATTGAATAACAGTGAATTAATAAAATGACCTGATTGGTGCGATCATTAACTGTTATTATGAAGACACATTGATGCTTTGGCTCATAAACATCAATTCCGTTCCATTTTAGTGGAAGCTCGTTTCGGAAACCCGGTCTAAATCAAAAACAGAAAGCTTGCAACATAAAAAGTTTCTAACTGTTCCAAAAGTTTCCTGTTATTTTGCCAGGAAATTAATTTTCATTGAAAGTGTCTCCATATTATTTTTATTAAAGGGGTCGTAAAGCAAACCAACTGAACGCATTTCAAAAGCAGCGATAATATCCCAACAAACAATCCAATTACATAAATGTCTCCAGCAACAAGTGCATGCTGCCAGTATCTAATCGAGGCAGCAATTAATTACCTAATTGGTTTTTCAGTGAACGCTGCGTCAATGGAATAACGCATTTCGGCACCAAACAAAGCAGCGAGGGCCATTCAATAGACCGCAAGATATATCGCGCTTCATTTATATCTTTCAGGAAAAATGTCCGGACGGCTTTGAAATTGGAAAAGAATAAAGTTATGTTGCGGCATATCGACTTCCGCAATAAATTTATTCACATGCCAGTCGCGAGCTTAAGAAAATGTAGAAAATGGGCACTTTAATTCATTTGTTGGTTTTCGTATCTCTTTAGGTCAAAAATAAATGTATACTTACCTGTCATCATTTAATTACTACACGTACCAACTATAGTATGGTCACATTAGTAAGTACTAGTCTGTCAAACAGCATAATAATACTTCAAATACTTCAAAATATTTTATAACTATTACTCACACAGCTGGGTAGAAATGGAGATACTGCGCAAAGCAAAATAGAATTTAGAAGAAAATATCTAAAGCAGAAATACATTTGACACATTGTTACGGTCTACAATGACATTTACGACTGCGCGCCAGCTCATGCGAAAGGTTACGATAAAGCTTGACTGCCAGCGCTGAGCATCTCATTCAAATGGGAGAGTAACTCACATAAGACCGCTGCCCTGCCCGTAACAAAAAGTACCGATTAAACTCAGTGAAGAGAGGGGTGATCCAACACGAGGAAACACACGGGCAACTGCCGAATCAACGGTAAACAGGTCTAAAATTGATTTAGCGCCACCCAGTTCCATCAATATGAACGAAATTGCAAGAGTAAGCCTACTGTGAAACCGGGAAGCAAATGCGCCTGCCTTTCAACTTTTCCCTATGGCAAAACCCAAAAGCTAGTAGAATTAGTGTGCATCCTTGCGATTCCCGGGCAATGAGACTACGGAGCGCCTTGACCTACCTTTGATGCTTACAACCTCTTTCAGGCTCCATTTCAAATCGATTTTATACTGCAGACAACTCAGCCTGAAAATATGCATGCAACAAGAGCGGGGAAGACACAAGACAACATATAACAAACCGATCTATTGGTCTAACGTACATATATACATGGTCCAAGAGTACACCAACACATATAGTTATTGACGTTAGCTTACAAAATGAAAAGGGCGAATATTACTATTAAATCGGGCCCAAAATGGGGTCACTAGTATTAACTTAGTGCGTGAAACATGATAGCGGAACACAGATGACAGTTATTATCGTTAGTTAGCACGCAACATGAAAAGGGCAAATATTACTATTAAATCGGGCCCAAAATCGGGTCACTACCATTAATTTAGTGCGTGAAACATGATAGCGGAATACAGATTACAGTTATGGACGGTAGTTAGCGCACGAAATAAAAAGGACAAATATCACATGCACGTGGGAACTATATAACGGCTAACCTCTACAATACAAACTACTTTGATTATTGCAGTATCACCTGGCTCTTAGTTCGGTGGCAGGACCTCGTCTCACAGCATCGGAATGTCGCAAGGCCGTAGCTGCACTCGTTGATGACGCATACTCCGGGATACCTTTCACAGGACACGATGCGACGGAAAGAGAGGAAAAGAAAACTGAAAAAGAGAAATGAAGATTGGTAAAGCTTGATGTGAGATGGATGATCTAAAAAAGTAGATGGTTGATACAAAGGATTAGATACTAAAATGTATGTGATTATTCGGGTTGAATACATTCAAATGCAATTTACGTGTTTCGTTACCTTAGAATTATAGGGTTATAACTAAAAATTTATGAGTAGTCGTAATAAAGAGGCGAAGTGCCAATTTGTCGAAAAATAAGGTATTCCTATAGAAAGGTTCTAAGTGCCATCGACTACAGCCTATAAAATGGGCGAACTTCTAGGGGAAAAGTAGGCTGAAAGTTGCTGTTACAAGCGACACATCAGTTGCTCAGCAAAGGAGCTGGTCTGTTGTGTGTTTATTTGTTCACAACTATCGAAATAGATATTTCGTGCAATACTACTGTAGATTAGCCGAAAATGAACACGGAACGTCATAAACAAGGGTTGGGAAGACTGAATGACGAACAACGGCAACGGAAAAGTCGTAGTTAAAAAAACGATACCTAGAAGTTTTTAACTTTCTTATTATTTGTTTAAACCCTGAAACGTTCATTTTTTCTTACAAATAACATGTAAATATAAATTTGATTGCAAGTCGTTGACTCAAGCACAAAGATGGGCGCTCTTTGAAAAGTACTACGAAACCAAGCCTGACGTTCATGGAACGTCCATCATAGGCTTAGTACAGTAGACTGGTGTCAACAGAAGAAG